>CM053506.1:81466409-81880469 GCA_028627145.1 Eidolon dupreanum | reverse complement strand
CTAGCAGCTGTCATAAACACTTCATAATCACTCAGACACACAAACTGGATTCCCTTTAACTCGTTATTTTGTGTCGAATGTGTGTCCAGTTGAAAAGAGAAAGAGAGAAAACAGGGCTACAGATAAGTCAATTTTGGCTTATAGCCTGTTTCCACTTTTAAAAGACTGAGCCTGTCATATTTTATTGAGATTGTGAACCTACCCTGATACAATCTATCGAATGAAGATAGTTTTGCAATAGCTATCTAACCAAGGAAAAACTGATTATATTAAGTGGAAACTTAAGGTTTTTCTTCTGTAAAACAGATATCATACTAACTTGTAAGACTGACAAGATGATACAAAAAATTACTGACAATACCAATGGTAGCAGGAAGTTGAGCAACTAGAACTCTAAGATATTGCAGATTAAAGTGTATAATGGTACAACCTCTTTGGAAAACTCTAGACTATTTCCAATAAAGTTAAATATATGCCTAACCTACAACCCAGTCATTCTACTCCTAGGTACATACTCAAAAATATCGTGCATACATCTACTATTATGTTCATAGCCTAAAGCCAGAAACACAAATGCTCATCAAAAGAATAACTAAACAAACTGTGATCTATTCAATTAGTAGAATAAAACACAGTAATAAAAACAAAAATAAGAATACAAACTACTGCAACATGCAACTACATGGATAAATCTAAAATATACATTGAGCAAAAAAAAGACAAAGGAGTACATACTGTGTACCTCTATTCACATGAAGCTCAATATAAGCAAAACTAATCTACAGTCAGAATGGTGATTAACTTACCTAGATTTAGGAGGACTAACTGGGGAACTCTGAGTAAGAAAAATTTTCATGTATTTATATATATGTACACCTATGCATACATATGTACATAAATGTGTATGTGTTTATATACATACACACAAACAAAATCATCAAACTATAGACGAGATTTGTGCATGTGATATTATATCTTAATTTTTAAAAATATCTATCATAAATCAACTGTAATACACATAAATAATGGAATATTGTTCAACACTAAAAAGAAATGAGCTATCAAGCCATAAAAAGACATAGAGTAAACTTAAATGCATGTTACTAAGTGAAAAAGCCAATCTGAAATGGCTACACAGTATGATTTCAACTATATGACATGCTGGAAAGCCAAAATTGTACAGACAATAAAAAAATCAGTGGTTGCCAGGGGTTGGGGGAAGAAAGTACAAAGGATTTTTAGATCAGTGAATAGACAGAGCAAAAAGGATATTTAGAGCAGTGAGACTATTCTTTATGATACTATAATGGTAGATACATGTCATTATACATTTGTCAAAGCCTAAAGAAAGTAAAACACCAAAAGTGAACCCTGAAGTAAACCGTGGACTTTGAGTGATAACGTGTCAGTGGAGGTTCATTAATTATATCAAACGTACCCTATGATGTGGAATGTTAATAATGAGAAGGCTTTGTGTTTGTGGAGGCAGGAGATTTATGGAAACTCTGTACTTTCTGCTCAATTGTGCTATGAATCTAAAACTGCTCTAAAAATTAAATTCTATTCTTTAGATGGTATCTACCAAAGAAACTGAACTAGTTAAATATAAGCTTTAATTTTTTCATCTGTAAAATGGGAATATCACTAACTAGTAAAATGGACAGAATTAACAATAAAAACAATGTACCTAAAATGTATTACATTCTGATTTTTCAAATTAAAGATATTATTTATATTAATATTATGAAACTTTACTAGGCAGCGTGTCAAAACTCCCCCAGACATCCCATCACTTCTCAGTGCTCTATAACACTCTATTCATACCAGCATCGTTACACTAACCTCATAGGCCAGGGTTTCTCAACCTCAGCACTACTGACTTTCAGACTGGACAAGTCTTTGTCACGGGAGCTGGAACTGCATGTTGTAGGATGTTTAGCAGCATTTCTGTCTTTTACTCACTAGTTGCCAGGAGCAAATCCCAACCATGACAAAAAATGTTTGCAAACTTGTTAAATGTCTCCTTGGGGGCAAAATCATTTCCATTTAGGAAGCACTGACACAAGACTGCAATTATAGAGTGACATTTTGCACAAGTAGAATACAATCTACTCAAGGTCTTAAATTACATTTGTGTCTCCTAACACCTGCCATAGACCCTAATGTTTCAGTGTGGCTGACTGGAAAAACTGTGGTATTAATTAATAAAAATAGAGGTTTTAGGAAGAAGAGATAGATTACAAATGAGATAGAATGACAGCAGAGATTATGAAGCTAGTTTAGTTTGGATGGTTCTGAAATTGAGTCTCTAGCACACGTAGATGATAATATTCAACAAAAGGTTGAAATCTTAAAGCAGATTTATTTAACATATATATATATGCACATATATACATATATACATATATGTAAAGTATATGTAAACATAAATATGCAAATACATACATCTTACTACCTGCCAGTGTAACTGGCACCAGAGATACAAACCATTAAGACATGATTACAGTTCTAGGGAGTCTTACAAAGAATTATCCCAACTGCTAAGGTAAAAATCAAGATTCCTAAAAAGTTCTGGAACTCATAAGCAAAGTGAGTCAAAAATTAGGAAATCAGAAATTCTCCATTTCATTCCCTTGGTCCTATGCCCCAAATTTCAACATTAAAATGAGTATGAGTAAAATTTAGAAAACAGAAATACTGTTAAAAGTCCCTTGAAAACTAGTATTTCCTATAATCTCATTCTTCTCAGAAAAATGAGAACCAGTTGTCTCATTTAACAATATTAACAATAAACTTGAATAAATATTGAAATAGGTTTATAATAAATAACACTTTAATTTTAATATTTAAAAATAACATTTCAGTCCCATCTAAAAACAATTCTTACTAAAGTGTGTGTGTGTGTGTGTGTGTGTGTGTGTGTATGTGCATAGTATATATTTACATATATATATGCATTGTAAGTCTTTGATAATCTTAACTATGCACAACAACTTTTCCCAACAAATTATACACATCTAAGCCAGTAGTTTCAACCAGAATTTTCTCTAGAGCAGTCGTTCTCAAGCCAAGAAGGCTCTCAATCAGGGGATGTTTGGCAATGTCTCGAGACATATTTTCATTGTCACAATTAAGGGAGTTGCTGTGGGCATTTAGTAGATACAGGCCACAGATGAGACTACATATCCTATAATGCATTTGCATATTTGTATGCCTAACAATATAATTATAGCTAATTTCCTATTTAAAACAGTATTAACCATTTACAACAATCATTTCTTAATTTTTTTATTACCTCTGATAGTTCACATCAAGCTGACAAATATATTTTAAACCAGAAACATTCACACAAAAAATGGAAAGTATAGGTGTAAGCAAAGTAAGAATCATGTGACCAATGAACTCTCTGTCTAGCTGTAAATGGTCCCTAGGCCAAAGTTGAAGGATAGTAATATACATGGCCAATTTTTTTAAAAAATGGGACTCAGCTTTAAGATTAATCATCATGTCTGCAGGTTAAAACCTAACTGGGTTCATATTCTATGAATCTATTTAAATAAAGTTCAAAACCGGCAAAATTATCATTAATTTATGGTGTTAAAAATAAATATAGTAAGTCAATTATATCTAAATAAAACTGGAAAAAACACTACAAAATCTTTTTAAATCGATGTAAATGTCTATTTTCTGGTTTTGACATTGTGCTACAGTTTATATAAGATGTCACCCTCGGGAAAACTGAGTGAAGGGTATATAGGACTGTAATATTCTGCAGCTTCCCATAATTCTAAAATTATTTAAGATTTTAAATCAATTCAAAAATAGACAAAAAAAAAAAAGCAAAAACAAAGACAGCAAAAATTCCCTTCACATACACAACGTTCTTCTAATTAAGCAGGGAAAGAATGGTCTTTTCAGAAATAGTGCTGTCAGTTAAGCATTTTTTTATTAATTTTTTAATAATTCCCTATTTCATATCATACAAAAAAATAATTATTTCAAATGGATCATTAACCTAAAGATAATAACAACCTTCTAACAAAAAACACAGGAAAATATCTTCACGGCCTTACAGTAGACAAGGATACAAAAAGGATTAATAGAGTAAAACACTTAATGCATTTCTTTCATCAAAAGACAACATTAAAAAAGTGAAAACTCAGCCTGGCCTTCATTTCTGCAAGAAAAAAAAAAAAAAGAAAGTGAAATTGTAAGGATACCTATAAAGAAGACTATTAGGACAAATGATGAAATCAGAAAATGGATTATGGATTACAAAGTAGTATTATATCAAATTTAAATGTCCTGGTTTTGATAATAATGTTATTGTTGTATAAGATAATGTGCTTATTCTTAGGAAATATACATTGCATTATTTATGGAAAGGGGGGACATGATTTATCCAACTTGTAAATGGTTGAGGAAAAAAATCTACACAAATAAAAAAATGGAGAGAATGATAAAGCAAATGAGACACAATCTCCATAATTGGTAAATCTGGTTAACAGGTATCAGGAGTTCCTTGTACTAGTTAGACAATTTTCAGGACATCTGAAATTATTCCAAAATAAAAAGCATTTTTAAAGGTCCACAATGAGATAGCAACACATACCCACCAAAATGATTAAAATTTAAAAGACTGACAATACCAAAACAACTGAGAATGTGGAGTAAACAAAACTTTCATACATTGCTGGAAGGAGTACATACTAGGAAAATTGTTTAGCCATATCTACTAGAGTTAAACAAACACCTATATTATAACAAATATACTCCTATGTCTAACAGTCGAGAGAAATGGGTACATATATGTCCACCAAGAAACGTATACAAGAATGTTCCAAGCAGCTTTATTCATAATACTCAAAAACTGGAAACAACAAAAAATGCCTATCAGTTGTATAACGGATTTTTTAATTGTGTTTTATACATGATAAAATACATGGCAAAAATAAGAACAAATTACAGCTATACACAATAACATAAAAGAATCTCAAAGCCATACTATTAAGAGAAAGAAGCCAAACTCAAAAGAACATAGACTATATTACCAATAACCATATTTTCTTTATGAAATTCAAGAACAGAAAAATCTAATCCCTGGTATTAGGAATCAGAATAATGATTACTCAGAGGTACAAGGAGGACAGTATTGACAGGGAAATGGCATGAGGCATTCTTCTGAGTTGCTGGATATGTTCTATACCTTAATTTCAGTGATGTATAGAAGGTTATGTACATTTACAAAAATTCCATCTGTATGCTTAAATTCTGTACACTTTACTATACTCAGTATATTTAACAAAATTCATAACAAAAGAATTTATAACAAAAGAAAAAATTAATTGTCTCCCAAAGACCCGTAAGTCAGCTGTGTCCAAAGATATCTTCTGTTTTAGAGTAGAAAAACAGCAAAAATATTTCAAACAAGACTCCGATTTACAAGAATAAATTCCAAACTCACTTAAAGCGGATTGCCGATATTAAATCAAGTCACAGAATGCCATTATTAATACATAAATTAAGATTAAACTTCAGGTGCAAGACTTCTTTCTCTAAAGTGACACCTTAAGAAACATACTCTAGGAAAAAATATTTTCTTCCACTAATACGGGGTAGGTTCCAGAGTTATTTCAATATTATTCTTCATTTCTGCTTTTATTCCCTTTATGACACCCAATACTCTTCCATTGCAGATGACTAAAGAACCATCCATTACTTCTATTTCCAGTAATAAGAAACTGGACCAAACAAAATAAGGCTCTCTTCTCAACAAAGGCAATTTTTTCACTGAGATTCATATTCAAACTTTCTCTGCTTGCCCGTTACCCAAATCACTGACTTTATACTGTTTCCAAATGAAACTCATAAAAATTGTTTCCTGACTAGCAATCTTAACATGGCAAGGTCTGTTGGCACCCAACTTTAATAAATAATAAGACTAATTGGTATTTACCTCAAATATGCCCTTGCATGTTTTCTCTAAAGCTTTTAGTGTAAAAGCTACACTAAAAGCTTTAGGGCAAATTCTTTCAGGGAACAGCTGCACTTCTCTTAGCTTAATGTATTAGCGACACCTAGTGGTACAACTTTGATGTATAGTCAAAGTTGTAAGAAAACGCTCCAAATGTTAACTTATTGAGTCTAAAATACACTGTGTTTCAGGTAAAGGGATTAAGAAGTACAAATTGGTAGAAACAAAATAGTCATAGGGATGTAAAGTACAGCATAAGGAATATAGTCAATAATATTGTAAAAACCATGTGCAGTGCCAGGTGGATACTAATCAAGGGGATTACTTCCTAAATATATAAATGTCTAGCCACTATGCTGTACACACCTGAAACTAATATAAAATAATACTGAATGTTAAATTTTTAAAAAAATTTTAAGAAAAAAACAAAGAGCTAGCTGACAGTCAATAAAATAAAAATATACTGTTTCATACAATGCAACTGTCATCTAGGTGCTGTAAGAAATAAATTTTAAAGATTTTTTAAGAGAGTAAGCATTTCACAAGAGGATGAGAAAACTAAGTAGCTATTTAAACGAAGAGCAAAATATATGAAAAACTATCATGACTTTTACAAAAGTACCATCTTGGGTTTCTTGTCCATCGAAAATTTCAAATGAGAACACTTTACTCCTTATGTTGCACAGTGCAACTTTTGCCTTAATTTTTTTGTTATAGCTTGTACTCAGCAATTAGGAATGCAAAAATAAAGTAAAAAGCAGAGATACAATATTACTGTTTTTAAGGCATACAATGATTCAGACACCTTATGTAATTTTTAACCTAACATAAGTCTAAGTCTAATCATTAAATTCTATTTCTTCTAAAACGATGCCATCTTACATACCAGACAGCACCAGTCCCGGGTCAAGATCTGGAAACATCTTTTACTCTTAATGTCTCATCAACCACCACAACAACAGAGTTCAGGCTCTCGACATCTCACATTTAGACAACGTTGAAACTGACTCCTAACTGGCTTCATAATCTTTTCTCTTCCCCTTATTTTTTATTCATCTCGCTGCCATTGCAAAATCAATCTTTATTAAATATGGATTTGGGAATGTAGCTGTTACTCAAAGATTTTTAATAAGTTCATGCCAGCTGAAAGATACACACACACACACACACACACACATACACACACACGTGTATGTGTATATATATATATATATATATAACACACACACACACACACACGTGTATGTGTATATATATATATATATATATATATACACACACACACACACACACACACACATTTGTATCTCCAACTCCTCATCCTGCACTTCAAATCTCCTCCCTGAAATTTTTGTAAATCATTTCATGTCCTCAGAGAGAATACAACCACTAAAATAAATATTAATAATCAGAGATGGTATTTGTGTTAAATGAAATAATACATGATTGCACAATGTCTAAAACATATTCATTGTCATAAACAACTCCTCTTCCAACTGCATGCCCTGTTGATAGTGCTTGTCAAACCATGTTATGAAGGCCCAATTTATTATTTTTTTTTAATTTCCATTCTGATACAAACAGATACTTCTGTAAACTACAAATACATGTTTGGATGATGTGCAACTGGCAAATCACTATTGGTTTCTAAAGACTTACACTCATTTTCTGTACTTGCCTTGCTGCATATAGTAACAAACATTTCACTGACAAGCACCAGTCCATGGTCCACAAATTTAAAACCAAACTCACTAACTTTCTACCCAAATCTGCTTCTTATCAGACCTATCCTATTTTTACAGGAGGCATTGCCATCTACCTCTGTTCAAAGTCCTCCAATAGCTTCTAAAATTCAATTTTTCTAATGGGCAAAAAAAGTATAAGGAAAATTCCTAAAAGATCTTCAAATGACTAACAAATACATGGAAAAGTGCTCACATTATTAGTCATCAGGGAAATGCTAATTAAAACCATGAAGTTATCACCCATCGGAATGGCCAAAATTAAAAAGATGGGCAACATCATGTTGGTGAGGATGTGGAGCAACTCAGACATTGCTGGGGTAAACATAAAATGGTACAACTACCTTGGGAAAAGATTTGGAAATGTGTTATAAAACTAACCGCATTGCTACCCTACATGAAGCAGCAGTGCCACTTGTGGGTATTTACCTAATAGAAATAAACATACGTGTTTACAAAACGACTTAAAGAAGAATCTTCATAGCAGCTTTTTTCATAATAAGCAAAAGCTATAAATAGACCAGCTACCCATCACTAAGAGAAGGGATAAATTATGGTATGTTCATACGTTAGAATACTATTCAGCAGTCAAAAGAAATAAACACATGAATGATCTCATAAATATTATGCTGAGCAAAAGAAGCCTTACACAAAAAAAAGTTCATAACATATATTAGTGCAGGAAGTTCTAAAACAGGGAAAACTAATCTATAGTGAAAAAAATGAGAATAGTGTTTTGCTTCTGGATAGGATAGAGGAAAATTAATTGAGAACAGGCCTGGGAGAAATTTCTTCAAAAATAATCATGTTATATATGTTGACAGACATTGGGGGTTACACCTGGGTATATGCACTTGTCAACACTCAGGATATTTACAAATTAAGATCTGTGTATTTAATTGTGTATAAATTTTACTTAACAAAAATATACTGACCTCTAGTTAATGATATGCACACAAAAGTAGTTAAGAGAAAGTATGCCGATATTTGCAATTTATTTTGAAATGTGTCAAATAAGATGAATAGATGGATATGAGATAAAGTATAGTAAAACTTTCATGGTACAATTGAGATAGTGGGTATGTGTTTTTATTGTAAAACTGGTTCAATGTTGCTCTATATTCAAAATTTTTGAAATCCTTACAATGGCTGACAAAGCTCTAGCCCACCACCACCTCTCAAACATCGCCTCTTAGCATTCTTCACCTTGCCCATCCAGCTCCAGCTAAATTGCCTCCTTGCTGTTCTTGAATATGGTAAACATAATCCTACCACAGAGTGGTGGCTTTGAATGTTCCCCCTAGGAATTCCCATAAGGCTCACTCATCCACACTCCTGCTCAAAGAGTCTTTGAGAGGATTTCCCAGACCACCCTGTATAAAATGGCATCATTAACCACCCTACCATAATACTTATCACCATCTAGCACGGTACATTTTTGTTTCTCTTCTCTCCTCACCAACCCTCCTACACAGAACAATTCCATAAAAAGAATGATTTTGCTTCGTTCATTGTTTTCCCAGCACCTTGAACAGGGTCTGGCATGTGAACCAATTTTTGCTGCATAGATAAATTAATAAACGAATCAGGTAGTAAAAATGACATGGCTTAACAAGAATGTGATTTGGCAAATCTATCAAGAGTCCTAGTATATCTACTTTTATTGATCTCTCCAAATTAAATGATCATAAAGATATTTATCTCAATATTCTTTAAGAAGAAAAAACTTAAGAAATCTAAATCAATATACAACTATATAGAAAAGAACATTTCCACCTCAGAGTCTCTGATTTTACTGTTTGCTGTCTCAATCTTACCCTGGCTAAACCTTAATTAACTTTTGTGCTACTTCCTAATCTTACTATTTTATTCTTTTCTTCATATTACAACTTCAGCTATATGTTAATTTATATTTATTTAAATCCATCTCTCCTCCTAGCTCTAATAGAACAAAGATAATATCTATTTTGCTCAAAATACACATTTTATCCTAGACCTGTGTTGAATAAATGAACAACTTTTAAGTCCTCATCATTCATGGCACCAAGTCAATCTATGTGTAAGACTGGGAGAAAAAAATATCGAAAATGTACGTATGATATTTTAAAATAATTGAAATAAATACTAAGATAAAAACAGCTAATAGAAATAAAGGCGTTAAAGAAGGAAGAGCAGAGAACTGCTGTTTTTTCATATGAATCCCATAAAACTATTTGGTTTTTAGTCCATATACATGTATAATTTTGATTCTTTTAAAAACTAAGCAAAAGAGCCTATATTTACATCACCAAAAAGAGCCAAAGACATTATTAGGCATGGGTGGGAAAATGGCCTGTTTATCCAGAATATCAGCATAACAAATGATCATCATTCTTCCTTATGTTACATCAGATGTGTTGAAAGAAGGGGCCTGACAGCTTGAAAAAGCTAAGAAAATGTGTTTTCCTGCAGCCTTCTCATTCACAGTGATAGGGATTGAGCAGTAGAGAAACGACTTCTGCACAGTTCTGCTTCAGAGCTAACTCTACTTAACTACATTCCTGGACATCACCTAAGCTTCGGTCATATTTGTGTACTTCATATATACACAATCTTTAAAATGTTTAACCACGATATGTTTATTTTCTTAATCACAAACTCACAGGTGGGATAGCTAATATAAAATCAACAGAAGGGAGCTCTGTGCACAAAATTAAAGCAAAACTGTGCTATAGTTTGAACAGGGATTGACTTTCTGCCCATCTACACTTACTCAAAAGCAAATATGATTTATGACTCGCAAAGATCCCTAAGAGCCAGGATTATTTCTAGGCTGACCAGCATAAGCTCCCCACTGTCTAGCACATGGTAACACTTAAATGATTACTGAGTAACTGCCTAGTGATAAACAAGTTTTAGAAGGGTTTAGTTAGAGTAATAGGTAACAGTCACAGTAGTCTATAAAAGATGAATATTTAAAGGTATAACATAACCTTTTACAACGAAAACTAAAATAAACTGCCAAACTATCTGCATGGCATATCTTTCACTATCACATTTGACACATAATAAAGTATGGCTCTTATTCATAGGTTTGAATTCCAAGTCTACCTCTTATAAGTGGTATGACCTTACCACCTATAAAATGGGATAACTTCTACCTCAGAGTATACAATAGGTGAGATAATGTATCTATAAAGATCTTTGAACACAGGGAGAGCTCAATCAGTACAACAGAAGGATCTGATTTTCCCAGACTTCATCCTAATTTTCAAAACAGTCCTCATGAAGCTAGATGACTACAATAGTAAACAACTAGTCAATGAAAATTCCATGAAGATAATCTGATTCAAGTCTCTCAAAATAAAATCTAGACATAGAACTACTTTAAAGAAGCAATTTAAATGACTCAGAAGACCTAATTACTCAGAGCTAAAGACAAGTTACCTTTAGAAAGGTATTAAAAGTGATACCTCTAATTATAAACAAAACAAGTGGGTAGCCTGAGTACCACCAAGGGAATGTGCTCAATCCAGTCAACACCCCTAATTAAGCAAGGTTCAAACTCCTTGTTAAAGCTCGAGCTTCCTCTTTGTCTTTAAGTCTATTAACAAACAGTGTAATAGATCAAAATGTAAGTCTCTATTAATAAGAAAAAGTTATATTTACAAAATTCTTTCCTATGGTCACAACCCAGAAATATTTCTCTTGATAGGGAAAAAAAACAAACAAACAAACACACACTACAAGATTTTAAGTTCTTTGTCCATACCTTTGGCATGGTACTTAAACTACAAACAGCATTGCAGGGCCTTGAAAAATATGAACTACACATCGCAAAAGGCAAATGAAAAAGGAAACTAATTCCATGACATACCAGTAAGAATCTTTTCTCTCTGCAAAATAAAGTCAATATTTAAAAACAAGAAATATGAAACCCAAAATCCTAAAACCTAATAATGTGATATAAATTATATGATTAGATAGAAGGCCAAAGTTCATCAGAAATGACTTATCAAAGAACAAATAATATTTTATAATTCTATTGGCCCTAAGCCTCCAACTGCAAAAGAACCACACAATAGAAGCCCTCCCTCCATCCCCCACATACTGGAGGGATGCGCTATTCAGGTCGTGCCAAAAACAGAATGTGATTATGTATGAGCCAAAGTATGAAGTCTCCACTGTACTTCAATGAGCTGTGATCCTACCAAGCCTCTTCCTCTTTTATGACATTTTATTTTTTGTCATCCCAAAGAGGAACATGTAGGATTTAAGAGGCAAACTGGGACCAATATTGGGTAATTTAAAACATTTATCAAAATTGGGATTTATCCTCTACAGATACAGACACATAAAATAACCTTTTTCTAGTTTATTTATTACACATCACTATTGCTAATTTTTTAAAAAGACTTTTTTTCAATAACGGGGAACAAGTTACATAAATGAAGAAAATCAAAATAATAAATTATATATAGCTATAAAATTCAATGAAGCAGCTCTCAGAATACTGACTTTATGACTAAAAAGCAAACAAAAAATGAACAAAAAAAAAACAGAAAGACACGAAGTTGCATAATATTTTTCTATGTGTTAGGGAAGAGCAGAGTGGGAGAAATATATTTATATATGTTTTTATTTCAATAAAACATAGCTACAAGGATAAACTAAAATCCTGGTTGCCTCAAAGTAGGGGAAGTGGGGGACAAGTGTGGGAGGCAGTTTACTCTTTTATATCCCCTGAATATTGTACCATGTGAATGTTCTAACGAATATTAATTCAAAACACTGATTTTTTTAATGATTGCTAATTTTTAAAAGAAGCCCTCTGTAAGCCTGTTTAGTTATATATAAAATGGGGAGGAGATAATAATAATACCTGTGTAATAGAATTACTGTGATGAAAAATGAAATCTTGAATGTAAAGTGATTCCCACAATTTCTGGCCCACTTTACAAATCATTTACAGCATCTCTGATTTCCCGCTTACTCCTTATCATGCCTTGTATGGTGTTGCACACACAGCAACCCTTAAGCAACTACTTGTGAAATAAATGGATGAGACCTTACTGAAAGTATCGCCAGATTTCATATCAGCTAGAATGCTGTAAAGTGTTATATTTTAGGGAGCCAAGCATCTTCATACTTACAGGAATGCTCCAGACCTGCATTCCATCACTATAGCCAATCATAATCAGCAAAGGCGGCTCATTCCCAGTGCTGTGTATTTCATGAAATTCCAGATTTCTTGATGTATCTGCATTAGAAATAAGTAACAAAGAAGAAATTTAAAAAGACACAATGTCAATCAAGAAAACAACTATACTTCTTTAATGTCATAAGTGTTACAATTGTTTAAATTGTTTCTCAATACAAAATAAGTACAGAAGTATTTAAGAGATAGAATGTAAAAAAAGAAAGAACAGGAAGCTGAATACATAAAAACAGTAGTTTCTTTTAAAAAGAGTACCTATAATTATCAGCACAAATAAGGTTTTAAAAATCAAACTGTCACTAAAGAACTAGGGAATATTAATATCAGAAACCAAACCATCAGTAAATAACAAATTAAAATGAAATCGTTTACCAAAATTAAATAAATATGAAGTATAATCATCTAGAATTTCTAATATTTGTAAATTCAACAATGGAAGAAAAATTATATTCCTTTACATATAGGAATTAAATCCTGATATATCTGAAGACACTGGGCATATAGTCCACTACAAAAGAATTATATGTATTTGTGTAATTAACTTTTCCAATTCACATCAGTTAATATTAAGCACCTGCTATATAGTCGGTATTATAAGAAACCCTTATTGAACAAAACTATCGTACCTCAAAAATCATTAATTCAAACATCCTATTCTCAGATCACAACCTTATCTTCCATCAAGTTTGCTCAGCTACTACCACTGATTCATTCTTTGACTTAGTTAGGACCTCAAATCCACTGACACCCCTGCCTTCTCCCTTGAGGACTCATCTTAGACCCTCTTCCCATCGTACAATTTTTGATCAATCATCTCAGTAACTTCTTTCAATAATCTACTTTCTTTTTATCTCTTTTCATAGGATCTTTTCATGGCACCCAACTAGCAAAACCTCAGTCCTAGATGAACCCAACTACCCACTATCCCAGCATATTCTATGCAACCAGGTAGTGCTAGAGAAAAATCACACAATGAGACAGAATTGGTACCACTGTAAATTATCTCCACAAACCTCAACTGAAACTTCAGAATAGCACAACAAATGCATTCTATTTCCTAGAACTTATTCTACAATTTCTTCAATGACTTTCTTAAACTTTGTCTTAAACTGACTCCACCCACTCTCTCCTCACTCAGATCATCTGTATCACACTGGGCAGGAAAACTAGAAACTGCCTGCTGCCAAAGACCTAGTGCATCCATACCAGCCTCTTCACCTTCCATCCCATGACAAATAGTTGTCTTTCCTTCTGTCTAAAGCAAATCCTTCAATCTGTGCTTTGGATCCCATCCTCCCCCACCTTCTCAGGAGCCTTTTTCAAATCATTCCTTCCCCATATCCTCAATTCCTTCCATGCTACTGGATATTTTCAAGGAGCATTTAAACACAATGAAAGATCTCCTATGCTTTAAGTTTTTTTTAATAAATCAGCACCAGGGAATTTTAGATATGAATGACAGATGAAATTAATAAAACTCTGGAAGATAATATAAAGAAGTATTTCATGATCACAGGGTAGGGAAAGATTTCTTAACAGGACACAAAATAAAAACTCTTAGCATAAAAAATTGACAAATTCTACTACCTTATTTTTTACATTAAAATGAAGCACTTCTGGTAATCCTGAGCATTCTTACCAGAAGAGTAAAAAATGAACACAGCATAGGAGAAGAGACTTGCAACAACTATACGCCCACAAGGATTCACACAGTACACGTAACAATTAAAAATCAATATGGAAGATGAGGCATTAGAAAAATAGGCAAGAGACATGAAAAAGCACTTCAAAAAGAGGATATTCAAATGATCAATAAACATGAAAAGCAGCTTGACCTCATCTGTAATCAAGGGAATGCTAATAAAACCACAGTTAAAAAACCAAGTGCTGGGAAGATGCTGAGCAAATGGGTTGCTTAGTCACTGCCAGTGAATGTAAATGAGTACAACCCCTTTGGAAAACAGTTTGACAACAAACTCAAGTTGAAGATACCACACTCTCTGACCAGGTAATTCCCCTGTAGGTATATATTCATTAGAAGCATGAGCATATACATACACACTAAGAGACAAGCACAAGAATATCTGAGATTATATAAGAGCCAAAAGCTAAAATCAATCCAAATAGCCACCAACAGCATGAACAAGCAGTGTTATATTGATACAAGAAAATGCTATTCAGCACAGAAAAAGAATAAACTACTACCATACACCATAACACGGATGAATCTCACAAGCATAATAAGCAAAATAAGCCAGACACAAAAGACTATTCGCTGAATAATTCTATCTATATGAAATTCAAAACCTTAGGTTACGGTTACACAAATGTTAGATTTGTAAAAATTCATTCATTAATCTATACTTTTGTTTTGTGTTATTTACCATGATATATTTGCACAATAAAAAAGATTTTTAAAAATCATAAATTAAAGCAATAGCCTTCTCCCTTTGACTTCATCACTCTCCTCTCCAAGAAGCTAAATTTCTTGATTGTGTTGTTTTACACCTGTCATCTACTTTTTGACTCTCATTCACTCAAAATACATTTCAGAATGATGTCTGCCCCTAGCACTAGTCACAAGTGACTTTTGCTATAGTCACCAACAACCTCTGAGTTGTTGTTAAAGAGAAAACCAAAATGGCATCACTCAGGGCTAAACAGCTATGATATCAAACCTAGATTTAATACCTGATCTGACTGCAGTTTGGACCTCCCCCAGAAACATAATCAGTCTGGAATTTTCTGATCAAGCACCAGTAAGGGAACCTGTCACAGGGACCTTCTCCATCTCCCCTCCCCACCCTTAGAAAGAGGCAATCTGCATAATAAAAACATTTCCCTAACTCTCTCCCACCCAAACAAAAAGATGTTCAGCCCACAAATAATCCTTTCACTAGTCAATAGCTCCCTTGCTCCACTTTTATTCCTATAAACACCTCCCATTTTGTACAAGCCCTTGAAGCTCCATTCTAGTTGCTAGATGGGATGTTGCCTGATTCATAAATCCCTTAATAAAGCCAATTAGATCTTCCAATTTACTTGGATGAATTGTTTTTTAACATTGTTGAATCCAATGTGTTTTTTTAAGCATACCTTACCAGACTATTCAGCAGCTATAACCAATGTTCATCATTTTCTCTCTAAAATAATTTTTCTCAGTTTTCCAGCATAACCTCCTAGTTTTCCTCCTGTCTCTTTAGTCACTCCACCATTTCCTCTGCTGCTCCTCCTCCTTTAAACACTGGAGTTACTTTTCAAAGCTAATTCCTAAATTCTCTGTTCTCACAGTATACCATCCCCTAGATGATCTCTTTGCTTCGTTGTTTCAGTTAGTGTCTGCTAGTAACTTCTTCCACGGGTTTTGGGTGTCTCAATAGAGGATCAAATTTCATTCAAAAATCATGATTTTTCTCCTCAAACCTGATCTTTCCGGGTTCCCTATTTTGGTGAATAACGATGTCAAGAACCACCTTCTTCCTTCCCTCTAGCAATAAATCTATCACCAATCCCTGTGTCTCCCTAAATATCTCTCTTCGTATACCACCACCACCCCTGTCCCTGATACATCTAGGCCAAAAGCATAAATAGCTTCCTGTATCCACCAATGCCCACCGAACTCCATATCAGTCAGAATGCTTTCTAAAACACAAATGACATACTGCCTCAACTTCATCTTCAAGTTCCTGTTGCCCAGATATAAAGATCAAAATCTCTAACATAGCTTATAATCATTAATTTTTTAATGCTGATTTTTTTACAGGAATTCATTGACATAAAGTTAACAGCACATGATTCTATATCCAGCAAAATTCAAAATTATGAACATTTTCCTAGGGTATAATTCACTCTATATCTAACATTAAAATGGTCTTTTATAGTTTTATATACATGATCTAATTCGATATACAACAATCCTCTTTTATATGCAGAACCAGAGCCAATTTCATTTTATCATTGACAAGAACAAGTTAGGTACAATTTACTCACAGCTGAAGGGAAATCTCAGACTCTTGATACACAATCTGGTCATCTTTCTACTACAGCTACCACCTTGATCACAGGTTGTTGCTTCTAGGAGGGCTCAAAGCCCACATATAAAATCTCTGAGGTCATTATATGAACAAAATTTCCTTTCCCTTAATTTAGATTACGCTTAGTCACTTGTGCTATTTTTCTTTCTCTGGATAGCGGTACAGCAGACTTCCATTATTCTTGTTTGAAATTCTTAATTTTGTAAAAATTTTGCTATTCTTCAGAAATGTTATGGCTTTAAGTAATTCTTATTCTCTGACTTTATATCCTCGACCATACCATCATTACTGGTTATTCTGTCCATAACTGCTCCTTATCTTCTTTACTGATTTCTTTTTTATTTCACCCCAAATATGGACTTTACAGTCTTTCCTATAGAGACCTGAAGCATTCCTTTGTGGTTTTAGCCAACTACAATGTTCTCCTGATTCACATATCCTTCAAAACCTCCCTTGATCAGCATACTTCCCCCACAGAGAAACGTTTGCAATTGAGAAAGAATGGGGAGAATACTGGGTTTTCTGCTCACCTTAAAAATCTACATGTAAAGTGAAATTAAATCTTTCCTCCCAAAACAGCTTCTTCTGTATTCCAGATGTATATTAATAGCAGCAAGATATTGCCGATACCCAGTCTAAAAACTGTGCAGTGTTTTTAGTAGATTCTAATAGATGAACAAGGATTAAGGCAGAAAAGAATTTTTCAGCCAGAAGATTCCCTGTACAAAGATCCTCAGGCATGAAAAGTTCTATGCCTTTCATGACCTCAAAAGCAAGTGGGGTTACAGCATAGCTTGTGAGGGGACATAGTTACATGGGAAAAGGACTAAGACTTTGAGACACTTATGAGATTTAACTTAAGACCCAAGCACACCAGAGAAACAGCCTTGTGGCAACTACTATCTCTACAGCTCACACATTTCCTATTCTATGCCTCCCCCTTTACTAGTAACTGATCTTACCCCCATCAAGCACAGAGATAAGCACACAACCAGCTAAGCCAATTCTAGTACTACATCCTTGGCCACTACAACTATTCCAACAACCAGAAGGTGATCCAGACTGAGCATTTTGAGTTGCCCAATGAATACTTTTCCTCTCTATCATAGTATGATCATGAAGATATGAACAAAGAGCTTTGAGCAATCACTGCCCTAACCTTGTTAGAAGTCAAAGAAGAGAAGCAAGCATTCAAAGAGAAGTAGTGACAAGAAGTGGAAGACTGGAAAATTCAAGCCACTACCCTTCCCAGTGTGGACAGAATAAGGGGTTCTTTGGAAAATAACCTTACATGGTGATCCTATCATAAATTCCTAACTGGGCAGGTCATAGTCACACCCCAGGCATACAACTTCTTACTAAAAGGCTTATCTTTGCCTTAAGCAATCTCAGTCCATTGTTTCTGTGCATCTAAGTTAAGGCCTCTTTGAAATGCCTCTTTTCAGACCCCTCCTTCTAAAGGGTGACCACCTACAGGAGAGCTCATCTCTCCTTAAGTGTCCTTTAATCTCTGCCTTGCTTATTCCCACCATCCTGTAAACTTCCTTAAGTTCTCTCAATTTCAAATGCATAACGGAAACTGCAAAACTCTTATTCTCTGGAGCACTAGAGATCTCACTCCCCGGCATTATCATAAGTTTAGCTTAAATAAACTCTCATAAAAGTTCTCTGCAGGTCTGCATGATTCTTACATTGACACCAACTATCTGAGTAGGTTAAAAAATAAAATCCCTATAATATAGTATGGCAGCACCTCAATAAATTAAAAATGGAATTACCATAAAAGCTAACAATTAATTCCACTTATGGGTATATACTCAAAAAGAATTGAAAGGGTCCTGTCTCAGCAGCTGCCAGCAGGCAGATCATGAGCCATCAGCTCCTCCTGGGTGGGCTGTAGGACAACATAGCTCTCACCAAAGTACGAAGCGCATCAGACACTATGGGACAGTGTCTGTCAGCCAAATACCCAGAGCACCTGTGGGCTGGAAGAGAGAACTGCCAAACTGGGCAGCTGCGACGACTCTAAACTGGAGTTTGGGAGTTTCTGGGAGCTGAATGGAGAAGCAGACAAGAGCGTGAAGCTGGAGAGCCTCGTCCTGGGGAGCTGAAAACCTTCCCCTGGAATTCTTAGGGGGAGGTTGGGAATAGGGGACCTGAGAGATTGCAGGCCTGGAAATTAAACTCCTTTCTCCACCATTACCAACTATTCCCCAGCCTGCACCAGTCCACCTCTGCAAGGTTCACGTTCATAAAGGCCCTTCCAGGGGGTCTCTGCCCTTCATCCCTGGGACCTCCATGAAGCCAAGGGGCCTAGGACTCTTCACCAACAGAAGGCTCAGGGGGTGGGCTGGGTCCAGGAATGGATATGCAGGGATGCTACAGGGGTCAGAATAGTGTAAGAGCCAGGTCATTTGGTAGTGGGGGCAGAGCAAAGAGGGGCAGGGCTATGGGAGATGATTTGAAAGGGTCTGAGGATAGGGCTGGATATTTAGTATTAAAATAGATCTCTAAAAACCTACCTCTCCTAATTTCTTCTCCAGCTCAAACTAGCTGTCTGTCCAGTGCTATCTCTTCCAGCCTCCAGCTCTGCCCCAGCCTCCTCTCAGGACTGTCCTTGGGCTAGGGCAGGGGAAGCGAGACAGTAGGGTGGGGGACAGTATAAGGAGAGCATGACCTTGGGAGTGAGAGGACTAGCTGGGTGCTTGGGCGTTTACAAAATGAAGGTTGATTTGTATCATTTGACAAATAAAAAATGGAACAAGGAAAAAAAAGAATTGAAAGCAAGCACTTGAAGAGATATCTGTACACCCATTATTAGCAGCATTATTCACAAAGCCAAAAGGTAGAAGCAACCCAAGTAACCTTAATAGAAAGAATGGAAAAACAAAATTTGGTATACACATACAATGGAATATTATATAGCCTTAAAAATAAAAGAAATTCCAACACATACTAAAACATGGATGAACCTTATACATTATACTAAGTGAATGTTATAAGGATGTTATACTAAGTGAAACAAGTCAATCACACAGAGACAAATATTATATGATACCACTTATGAGGTACCTTGAGTAGTCACATTCATAGATATAAAGTAGAATGGTGGTTACCAAGGACTAGTGGGAAGGAGAGAATGTGGAGTTGTTTAATGGGGACAGAGTTTCAGTTTTACAAGATGAAAGGTTCTAGAAATTGGCTGCATAACAATGAATGTACAGTAGGTCCTCAAATAATAACACAGTTTTCTTCTATGTCATTTCATTATAATGTTGATGAGATACTTACCACTTAACTCTTGTTTATATCAATTAGCCTATGGTAAACTGATTTTGTTACACCTTTTTCCTACAGTTCCAAGAATCTATTGACAATGTTAAGTGAGGACTTACTGTACTTAACACTACTGAACTATACACTTAAAAATGATTAAAATAACAAACATTATTATATGCATTTTACCACAATTTTTTAAAAATTTTAGATTCCTTTAAACCAATCACTTGTAACTGAAAACAAAAAAGGGGGGCAGTTGAATATAAAAACTGATGCCTAAGTATAGCACTATACTTGGTATTAACATTAACCAAATCAAGAAGGGCTAGGAGGTGCTAAGAATTTCCCCTCAGACTAGAGAGTGGGTAGTTATTGTCATATTGTAGCAAACCAAGTGGATAGGATAACCTGATATGTTTTGGGATTCATGTTATATGCTCACCTTCAGAAAAATGAATAGAAAACTATCAGGATATTAAACTGCTTTGGCTACTTCTTATACATTTTTAAGTATAGTACCTTAAGACAAGCTTAGCTATAAATCAGAATGCTGAGAAACAGAACAGTGATCATGATATAAAGGACCTTAGCCCTGTTATCTAATGAGCTCCAAAAGTAGTAGTCTCTACCTAACACCAAGCCAAAGTTAGAACATTGATTAGGAGTGGAGAGACCTAGGAGGATCCAGGACTGGAGAATGCCAATAAGCCAGGTCTCTTAGAAATATCTTCTGTTACTGGTTACCTACTCTTCTCCAATCACAATAAGCCATATCACAGGGGCTGTAGCCTGGAGGCAAGGGGCCAACTGGGAGCACTTTATAATTTCAAACAGAAAAGCAGAGCTCTCAGCAGAATTCAATTCAGACACTGTAATTTTTAAGTTGATTAATAACTAATAGAATTTCATTAACAATATAAAATAACTTAAATCTATAGATAGCTAATAGACTTCTAAATTGTTTTGCCAGAAAAACTCCCAAGTCTGGCCAAGAGAAGGCTGAATACCTAACACAATCTCCAATCTCTATAAAGAAGCAGGCTGCTAAACTAGTATGGCTGCGATCAGAAAAATCCCCCTAACAATCAATATCCCTTAGAGTATCATGAAAGACAAAAACAAATTTTCTTTTAATTGTAAATATCTCGGAAAGTTTGCTACACAAAAACCTAAGTAAGAACATTCTTGAATAAAGAACACAAAGATATAAATTGAAGAAAGACTATAGAAGGTGATAAAATACCTTGGTAGTATTTATTATTGCCTTAAAATATACATAAGTGTACACACACACACACAAACACACACACATGTATACACGTAGAGCCAGATATAATAAAAAGTATATCCATAAAAATCCCAACCTAAATTTCATAGAATATCAAAATGATATAGAAAGGAGAGACCAAAGGACATGTATGCTACAGTATGAAAGAGGAAGATATATAAATTTAAAAGTTTAATAAATCAACTGGGATATGGAATACTAAGTTAAAGACAACACTAAAAGTTCAACAGAACACACAGTACTAAAATAATTTTCAAGCAAGATCCATGTACATTTCCAGATGCATTTTATTCAATAAAGCAAAGACTTTATAGAATATTATTCCAGAAATTCTTACTCACTGTTAATTTAAAAAAAAAAAAAAACATACCTAAGTGAAGATTATTTTAATGACATTTTTAAAATGTTAATTATGACATTAAAATCATTTCCTGTTTTCTGCTGACATGAACTTATGCTTCTAAAATTAGTTGTTTTCTGTAACATTTTATAACATGTCATACAATAAGCTTCTACCTTTTACTTCTACCTGGCATTAATACTTTCAAGACCATGACCACATTTTGGTATTAAATCAAGAAAATCCTCTAATACATTCTGACATACACAAAGCAAAAACATACTTCCAGGAGGGAAAGAAGAGTATAAGTTCAAGAGGAAAAGGTGATAGAAAACAATATATGACAAACAGTTGAAGAGTTATTAATAAAAAAGGGAAAGGAAGAAAGGAGGAAGAATATACGAGTTAAAGAAAATTTGAGTAGTAAAGAGAAAATTAAAAATATAATAAGCTTTCAAAAAGAAATATAGTAGGAAAAATTATATATCATAAATAATCACTCATACAAATGAGTGTTTTATTCGCCCAAAAAAGAGCTCCACAATTTGTCATTATTTGGACAATCCAGCTGAGAATCCAAATTTAAAAGAAACCAATTTACAGAAATGATACTTGGCATCTCTCATCCTGGACAGTAAGTAGGCTTTTAAAGGAACTACAGGATTACATTTAAAAGTCTAGAAGACAAAGACTCAAGAGTATGATATCAGTCAAGGTCCAACTAGGAAATTAAAACAACTCAGTGTAAATACATTAAATTTTCAACTCAGTGAAAATTTCACTGAGTTGAAAATTTAATGCAGAATACTGGTTACACAGGTGGTAGAATAGCTGAGAAGCCAAAAAAAAGGAACTGTGAGGCAACCTACTGGATTAGCAACAGCAGGAAGTCATTACCACCCTAAGCTAGGAAGACACAGAGGAGTACAGGATGCTGAGGTCACATGGTAGAAACTGGCCAGCCAGTGGAGCTGCCCAGGGTAAGCCAGAACCACAGAGGAAATGCAGCCGCTGACAGAGAGGAGAGGAAATAATACTCTTTCCCTTCATCACGTGAGTTCAATATCTCACCAGTGTCTCCCAAACTAGGCCAGAAAACAGACGTGGTAGCCAAAGAAACAGACACGGGCAGCCCCCTTGCAAGAGAGAACAGGAAAGAGCAATGAAATGGATGTATATGATAACAAATAGGCCTTGAGCTGGCATAAATTCTGTTCAGGAAAAAAATAATTTGTGAAGTCTTAAAAAATCTCAAAGATCAGCATCCATTTATAATCAAAACACTTTACAAAAATGGTATAGAAGGAAAGTACCTTAACATAATAAAGGCTAGATATGACAAACACTCAGCCAATATTATATACTTAATGGGGAAAAATTAAAAATCTTCCCTCTAAGATCAGGAACAACGCAAGACTGTCCACTATCGCCACTCTTATTCAATATAACATTGGAGGTCCTCGTGAGTGCGATCATGCGAGAGAAAGATATAAAAGGCATCCAAATAGGAAACAACAAAGTCAAATGGTCACTATTTGTGGATGACATGATTCTCTACATAGAAAACCCTAAAGACTCCACAAGAACACTACTAGAAACAATAAGCAAATACAGTAAAGTTTCTGGATACAAAGTCAATGTTCAAAAATCCATGTGTTCCTATACTCTAATAATGAAGTGTCAGGAAAAAGAAGTGGAAAAAATAATTATTTTTGCAATTGCAACAAAAATAAAATACTTAGGAATAAATTTAACAAAACATGTGAAGGACCTACATAATTAAAACTATAAGACCCTATTGAAAGAAATCGAAAAAGATACAACCAAATGGAAAGTTATTCCATGTTCTTGATTGGAAGAATCAAAATAGTTAAAATGACCATTTTACCTAAAGCATTATACAGATTTAATGCAATCCGCATCAAAATTCCATCAGCATTTTTTAAAGAAATAGAACAAAAAATCATCAGATTTGTATGGAAGCATAAAAGGCACCAAACTGCCAAAGCCATCCCGAGAAAAAAGAATAAGACTGGAGGCATCACTCTGCCCGAATTCAAATTATACTACAAAGCAACAATAATCAAAACAGCATGGTATTGGCAGCAAAAGAGACATATGAAACAGTAGAACAGAATCGAGAGTCCAGAAGTAAACCCATATTTATATGGGCAAATAATTTTTGACAAAAAAAGCCAAAAACATACAGTGGAGAAAGGAAAGCCTCTTCAATAAATGGTGCTGGACAAACTGGAAAGCCACCTGCAAAAGAAGGAAACTAGACTGTTGTCTATCTCCACACACCAAAATGAACTCAAAATGGATTAAGGACCTGAATATGAGACCTGAAACAATAAAATGCATAGAAGAAAACATAGGAACTAAACTCAAGAACCTTGAACTTAAAGAGGATTTTATGAATTTGGCCTCAAAGGCAAGGAAAGGAAAAGCTAAAATAAATGAATGGGACTACATCAAACTAAAAAGCCTCTGCTAAGCAAATGAAATCGTCAACAAGGTAAAGAGACAACCATTCGAATGGGAAAATATATTTATGAGCAATGCTTCCGATAAGGGCCTAACATCCAAAATGTATAAAGAACTCATATGACTCAATAACAACAAAAAAAACAAATGATCCAATCAAAAAATGCGCAGAGGATCTGAACAGACACTTCTCCCTAGAGGACATACAAATGGCCAACAAATATTTGAAAAGATGCTCAACATCGCTAGCTATTAGGGAAATGCAAATCAAAACCACAATGAGATACCACCTCATACCTGTTAGAATAGCTATAATCAACAAGACAAGTAATAACAAATGTTGGAGAGGATGCGGAGAAAAAGGAAACCTCATACACTGCTGGTGGGACTGCAAATCAGTACAGCCACTATGGAAAACAGTATAGAGGTTCCTCAAAAAACTAGGAATTGATCTACCATATGATCCAGCAATCCCTCTACTTGATATTTACCCCAAAGATTTGAAAACCCATATCCGAAAAGATATTTGCACACCGATGTTCATAGCAACATTATTCACAGTAGCCAGGACATGGAAGCAACCAAAGTGTCCTATAATAGATGATGGGCTAAACAAGCTGTGGTACATATATACAATGGAATATTACTCAACCATAAGAGGAGATGAAATACTGCCATTTGCGGCAACATGGATGGACCTCGAGATAATCACGCTAAGCAAAATAAACCAGACAGAAAAAGTTGAAAGCCACATGATATCACTTATATGTGGGATATAAATCTAAAAGCAACAAACAGGACAAACAAACAGAGGCTCACGGACATGAACTATAGATGAGTGGTTAACAGAGGGTAAGGGATGGGAGAGGGGAAGGTAAACGAGGCAAAGGGGGTCAAATATGTGGTGACAGAAAGAAATCTAACTATGGGAGGCGAACACACAGTGTAAATATATATATGCCTTACTGTTAAAAAGTACAGCTGAAACTTATTGGATTTCGTTAACCAATGTCACCATAAAAAGTTAATTAATTTTTTAAAAACTTTAAAAATAATAGTAATAAATAAATAACTCAATGCTAATGATTATTTTGGAGTTATAAATCCTATACTACTGACCACGCTTAAATTTAAAAATAATTTCTTTTTCTAAGAAAATTTTATCTCACTTGGACTTAAAATTTAAGGCTAGGCACTATATATTACAGTTACTTTTGGACTTATATAATACAATATTAGTTCTAATGAAGTTTCTGTAGTATGGTTATGTTACTTTTAAATTAATTTACGTTGAAAACTAAGAGAAAGTAATCTGACTCAAGGGTTCTCTTTCCGGAATCAGGTAACCTCAAACAGTTAATTCATATGTCCCAAAAAAGTTAAAACCATACCATTTAAATCTGCATTTTCAAATCTGACCCAGACTATTTTCTCCTTTTCTTCTGTTACAGGTGTTCCACTGTAAGCCTGCAAGGTAAACAGAAACATTTGAATAAAAATATTTTACTGCTCTAATATTACTGACATTCAAAACAAAGAGTAACTTAAATAAAGCCAACCCCATCCCTCTACGACTTCACCAATCCTACATCTTGGGAACTAGCATATTTTGTAATATTTTTACTCCCAAAGAAAGTTATCCAGGAGACTGATAACCTTGACAAAAAGGAGTCTTTTAACCAGTTAAAGAACTGCAGAAACCTAAAATACAATGATCATAGTCTACTAGGAAGCAGCACTATAATTCAAAGGCACTCACAAAATTAAATCATCCCCTATACTGGCCAAAAAATAAAAAGGCTTAAGAAATAAACAAAAGTACATGTATCTATTTAGTTTCCAGGGATTTATAATCAGGCAATTACACTCTTTCAGAATTTTCAACAGTATTATTCTGTGCTTGTCTACACAGTTAGAGGGCATGGGCAAGTACTGGAGGTGGGGAAAAAAATATTATTTTTTTCAGTCTCTTATTGGCTTCTAGACCCAACCTATTAGCTAGTTCCTATAAGCCTACAAGAATCATAATAAACATAAAGTTCCCTGAAGTCATAGGAAAAGTGTCAAAGGTACCCATTATCAGTATTCAGAGGGAGTCATCTCTCAATAAACCAAATGTTTTTATTTAAAATTTTTTAAAGATTGTATACACTTACAAGCATTTAGAATGTCAACTAAAGGACTGCAATGTTTTCAATTATAAAGTGGTACTCAGTTCGCAGAACAAATATTTAATATAAATTGTATCAAAAGCACACAAGAACTACCATCCCATATACAATACGTTATACATGGCCTACTTTAAATTTCCATGCCAATTTACAACCCCTGTACTGTACCATATACGGTTAATAGCCAAAGAAAGTACTAGTAAAAGACAGTTACTTCAATAGCAGGTTTACTATTGTTAAAAAATCCTTATGATTTCCATTGTCTTAAAAAAAAAAACAAAACAAGTAAGATGTGTATAAAGGCAGTTAATTCCTTTGGAGAAGAGAAAAACCTGAATTAGAACCAACTTTATCATCGACCATCACATCCTCATCTTCTTCTTCTTTGGTCTTGCTCTTTTTGTCCTTGAAAACCTTTTTAAAAATAAACTTTTGATTTTGGAATAATTTTAGATTACTAAACACATTACAGAGAGTTCTCATACATCCCTCATCCAGTTTCTCCTAATGTCAACTATCTAATCTAATCAAATCTTACCATGGTATATTTGTCAAAACTGTAAAACTAATTGGTGTGTTACTATTAACTAAGCTCCTGACTTTATTTGGATTTCACCAATTTTTTCCACTAATGTCCTTTCTACGCTCCAGGATCCAATCCAGGATACCACATTACATTTAAGATACACTCTTTGTTAGGTTCTCCTTTAATCTGGTAAAGTGATAACATTTTTTTCAACATTTTCTTCAGTTTAGCGAAGGTACTAATGCTTATCACCTGCAGCATTATTCAACATTCTCCCAATTCCTTTACAACATCTGCAAGCCACCGTCCTTGATTTCTCCGCGATATGCAGAACAAAATAAGTTTGGAAGAAGCCCCTCAGTGTATTGGGATTCCTGAACTTCTTCTCTTTCTGCCTCAGGATAAAATAAGGCTTTCATTACAAGGCTTGTATACTTCCGCCATTTTCCTCTCCTTAGAAGACATGGTTATCTTTACTAATAATTTTCAAGAAAATTCTGTGAACCTGACTGAAGCATCTGAATGCTACTTCATATGTGACTTCCTGCAGGTTTGCACCAAGAAGGCATAGGACATCACATCATTTTGCCTCTCAACTTATATCCTTTGCCCATGTTTAGATATTTTATTCTTAGTGAGGCATAGACTCACCCAGTGACACCTGTGTTCATAAATAAAGTTTTATTTTAACACAATCCTTCCCTTTGCTCTACATAAAAAAGCAGTGCTGAGTAGCTAAGACAGAGATTGTGTGAACTGTAAAACTCATCCAGCCCCTTGCAGAGAAAGTTGGCAGACTGCTACACTGGACCATGAAGACTAGGTTTCCCTTCAGTGTAATGCTGAGCCTGACACTGTGCTCCCCACCCTCTCACCCCCATCCCGCCCCACGGCTGCTCTAGTAACTGTCTGCTGCCTGAATTTTTGCCTTATTTCCACAATAATCAGAATGATTTGCATAACATGTTTCTTGAATGAATATGCTAATTCTTAGGTCCATGACTACCTTACTTCCACAGTTACTACTCTGACCCAAATCCTCAGTCAATTGTACAGAATATCTGCTCCTTCCAGCATTTTTACCCCATCACTTTGAGCAGCCCCTATTTTCAGTCTATTAATCTGGTATTCTTGTTTCTCTGGCAAAGTCTCCAACCAGTCCCTCAAAGTCTCTGACCACAGCCTCTCCCCAAGGCAACAAAAACTGCTTGCTCCGCAGGGTTTCCACTAGCACGAAAGGTGCCTTGGTAAAAATTTGATAAAGAGGCACTCTAAGGACAAGCAAATTACAAAAAGTTTTAAATGCCTGTTCCTTGGAACTAACCTCATGCCAGAGCTCAGGGCTTATGAGAAAGCAGTAGTTTACAGAAAATCTAAACCTGGCGTTCTTTGCAAAGTACAGGGTGCTCTACAGCCACAGCAACTCTGTTGCCTACCATACCCAGCTAGCCAGTTTCCTTGAACCTCAAATACTCAATCTTTCCAGTCATTTCAACTAATGTTACTCCCAACTGTCCCGTGGAACTTAACTCTTTCTTGCTTTCTTTGCTATGCATTCCTTTGACAATTAAGTATTTAGTTTGTACTAATATGTATAACACTTACTGATGTTGCTATTAGCTCTGGTTGTTTCAAGCAACATGACATCCCTTATTAACCAAGTTCTTCAAGAAAGGCCTATTTTCATTTAAGTTGACTAAATAAAACAAGGGAACATCAACCTTCCTTGGCAGTTTCCCTTATTTGATGAATAAGACTTGTTTGATACAACTGAAATCTGGATTCTTAGACTTTTCTAGGACCCTCTCATAAAGCTGGGACACTGGATCTATGGATGTCCTTTTTGAACAGTGCAGATACAGATACCTTGGCAGTCAGGAAACACTGATATCACCATGAGGAGAATATACAGAAACCTTTCCCTTAGTAGTTCCACTGAACAGTGCTTCTCAAAGCTATGATTTCACAAGAATTACCTGAGATTTTTACTACAGACACAAGTTACTGATGCCACCGCAACTACACTGAGTCAAACTCTAAAGGAGAATGGCCTGACAATTATTATGTTTAACAAGTGTGCCAAGTGACACTTATGTTAAGTCTGGGCAACCGTGCACTAGAGATGATCTCAGAAGGGCTGCTCTCATTCTCCACCCTCACATTTATACAGAGTTAACAGTAAGGGGCTTCCTCTCTTATAAGTTAGAGTAACAAGGAATACCCTACCTGGCTATCGAATTACTGCTCAATATGAAAGAGATGTAGATTTGTGCTCAGTATAGTATTTAGTTAATATAATATCTAGTTAATGAAATGTAAAGCATACATATTGCTTTTCTTACTTCAGACAGGCAACATTCAACTAGGAAAAGAGAAAGATTTGGGAAACAGAACCCAACTAGAAGAGGCTCAAGTCCCATCTCTCAACTAACATCTCACTTTGATTCCTCTTAGGAGAGCAAGTCCTGAGGAATAATAACTGTGTCACTGTTAGCACAAAACTAAGGCACATCTAATGACAAGTATATTTCCTCCCCACAGATGTTCAGGATGCTAAAACACCTAAAGTTCATGATACTAGTATCAAGTTCAGAAAACAGAACATTTCAGAAGTTCCCTGGTCAATAGTAAAAACTAGTATTTCTGAAGCCACACAGATACTTACCTGTGGCACAACATCTTGTAGAAAAGTCACAACACTTTCCATGTAGGACTGCTCCCTGAAAAGGAGTGAAATGGATATTTATGACAGCTGAAGACAAAACATAGAAAAGTTCTTTCTATAAGCCCTAATAAAGTCATTTATAATATTTTTAAAGGGGGAGGAAAAGACCAACTCTCATCAATTGATAATTCTGTTAACCTGCTTTCTGGTTTCACTGTATGTTATTAAACCCAAATGAGGTTTTAACATTTTCAAACATTATCTCTTCTTAAAAGTCATGCTCTCTTAATTTGATATAGATAACTTCTAATTCCTATTTGAAGGAGTGATGATAGAAGACAGCTAAGGTAGAACTTTCCTCTTGAGTCAGAGCAGAATGCCCTAGTTAGAGCAAAAACAAACTGTTGCAGATGACTGAGTATTTAGCGACCTTCTCTGTATATTATGAATCTAGTCCCTTACCTGTACATAGCAAAATGAATCTGTATTTTGCTGCAGATGCAGGCATTAGAAGGAGTTATTTAGGAAGTCCTCATAGAACTTTTGGCATAGACAAGACACAGGAAAATATTAAAATGCATAAGGACCCTAAGATATTTTAAATGGGAAGTATGTGGATATGAATAAGTGGAAAAATAAAAATTTCTTTGAAATACCATATCAAATTCAATTCAGAAATACAAAAATTACATTCAAAAAATAAAAATGAGTTCTCTTAAATCTTATTTTTGAAATATACTTTAGATACCTACAAAAACTGATTAAGCCTCAAAAAAAATTGTTTTTGATTCAGCCTACCACTCCAACCTCATTTTTCTGCCACTCTCCTAACTTACTCTGCTTCATCCATATGCAACTTTGATTCCTAGATTACATTAAGCTCTTCTTTAAATCAAGACCTTTACACTAGCTTTCTTTCTGCCTGAATTCTCTGTCTTTCAGATATCCAGCTTAAAAGTATTACTTCCTCAGAGAGGCCTTTCCTGACAGCCTTAACTCATACTGCCCATTGACCATGATTTTCTATCAGCACATGTACATTGATCAGAGCCTCTAACTGCTTTATTTACTTACTGTTTCCCCCACTAGAATGTAAACTCTATTACAGAAAGAAATCCATCTCTCACATTTGATTTACATCTCTAGAAAGTACTATGAGCCAGTACTTAAGCATGGAGTAGATGCTCAAGCATTGTTAAAACTGAATGAATTTAATATTTTTTTTAAAAAACCACTAAAGTTATGTACTGCATAATAAAAGGTAATAAATGTGGAATACCATGCAGTGAGGCATAGACTACTGCATAGGTGTACAGACCCTGGAGACAAACTGCTTGGGTTTGATTCAGGTTCCCCTTCTTGACTATTATCAAGAACAATTATTTCTCTCTGCTTTGGTTTCCTCACCTATAAAATGAAGACTAAAATAATATCTAACTCATAGCTAATAACATGCTGACCTTATTGCCATGATCCACGGTTAGCAAAGACATATAGACTTGGGAAATGGAGGGAAAAAAGGAAGTATTGTGGTGAAATATCTTATTACACATATACTTTTGTTAGTCTGAGAAGGCAATCTTTATGTAACATGCTAAACTGCCCAAGGGAAATAATCCAAAATGCTACCATTCCCTAGGAAATAATCCAAAATGCTATAATTCCCTTATGAACATTTTAAAAAGCAGAAAAAAAGTTTCACCTTCTTAACCAGGTATTGAAGGGTCATAACTGTCCACCCCAGTCTACTTGAAATAGGTCAGCTTCCCTACATTTCATTTATGAAAATAGCTTGCCTTTCCCACATCTGCTCATTCTATTCCCTTTGCATAAAATGTACCCTTGATTCTAATTGCCCAAATACTACTCAGCCTTTAAAGTACACTATAAATGTTAGCTTCTTAATGAAATCTTTTCAGATCTAAAATACTCCCACTAAAATACTCCCTCTAAATTCTCATGCAGTTTTGCTGGCATCTTTTTAATTGATTCTAGTGATTTCAAGCATACATATCTTAAAACCACATTAGATTAATTATATGCTCCTATAAAGTATAGATATGTTTTGTCAAAGAATACTTAAAACATAGAAATGTACTCTTTATGAAATTGACTTTGTAACTTTCTGACTGAGACCTAGAGTAAGAGATACATTTTATATCACTTTCTAGTAAACATATATACATACATTTGACTATATCTGTGTGTGACACAAAACAAAATTAACTCCCAACTATATTTTCTATTACATTCCATTTTATTTTTAAAAAATGGTCCTGATCCACTAAATTGATTTAATAACCCATTAACTGCTAAAACTGAAGTATGAAAAAAACATTCATCTTTAGGATTTAGCATAGTGCTTTTCATGTACTCTGTAAATGTGCTGAATCCATCAACTTGACCCTCCAATTATTCCTTTTATTTAGGCCTTAGCAATATTTACCATCCTGTAAAGCCAAAACTAAATAGATTTTACAAAAGTAAGCATTGTTTAGAAAGGAAACCTGAATCTTAAGTTAATATTCTTAGTAATTTTTTCTTCAGTTATTAGGCTTATCTGAAATTTGCTTACGTGACAGCCTGGGGGCGAACCACAACCCCACCAGTACAACGACTGGGTCTTCTGGGGGAATCTGTAGCCATAGCTTCATTCGCAAAACCTATTTCCAGGAAAATAAATAAATAAATAAATAAATAATAATAATAAATACACACACACACACAACACACACACATATGAATTATTACTGTTGGGGGTAAGGAGAAAGGTTTACGGTTGTCACTAGAGATCCCTTGTCAAAAATGCTTAAAATGTAGGAAAATTTCCCAGCAATTCCTATTACACAGGAAAGGGGTGAAGGCAGGAATGAAAGATTTTTTACATTTCAAATTACCTAGGTTATTTTAATTGGGACCAAGCCTCAGAATCACAAAATTAGTTAACTCTTGCTGGATCCTTTGACCTACTGTTAACATAAGCTAGAAAGGTAAGAAAATCAGATCATGGATGGGAAGTCTAGCACAGAATCACTTTATAAAAGCAAATGTGCTACCTCTGTGAGCCAATATTAAAGAATTTACTGAAACTTTATGTTGTGATAGTGAAAATACACATGGTACAATATTTCAAGACCAAATGAAACAGTAGAGTAATACCTTCCAACTAAGACTTTTGGTAATAGGTAAGTAAGAAAGCTTGCTGTAATTATGTGGTAATGGATGGTAACTAGATTTATTGTGCTGATCATTTTGCAATATGCACAAATATCAAATCGGTATGCTGTACAACTGAAACTAATATGTTATACGTCAATTATATCTTTAAAAAATTTTTTTAAAAGACTACCTGGTCATAATTTAGCAAAATTTTAATAATCATGTTAACCCTCTGCTATTGTAACCTAATCACCAGAGTCTAAATATAAAATAACTTATGACATTAGAAGCCCTTATCCTTTCCCGTCACATCACTGAATCCTGATTCCTGAATGTTCAGTGAGCATCTGAATCACTGGAGAGGTATTCAGGGCATGGAGTGTACTTGGTTAAGGTTTAAAGGAAGATTGACAGCAATATTAAATCTCTTATAGGGCACTCAGAAAAGCCCACAGCCTGGAACTAATCTTGAAAGCCCCTACAACCCTTACTTCTAAGTAGAAAATATTCTATCACCTTATTTGACAACTTTCAAACTGATGAGTCCCATCTGCTACAACCAAAACACCCTTTGCCCAACCTGCCCAGGTACCCCCTCCCTCAATGAGTCTCTTCACCTCCAGCCCCTCAACCCTCGCATTTCCATTCCAACCTTTATTTCCAAAACACAATCCACGAAGAACTGTCCTATATGGGCCCTGTCTCATGAGGACGACCCCTGACCGATTCCTAAGGCCCCACTCTCCTGAAAGCCACTAGCACAGCGCTACCCACTTAACCTCCAAAGCTGAGCCACCGCTGCCCCCGGCCGCCCTCTGGCCCCTTGCCCTTCCTCCCCTCCCCCTCCAATCTTGATAGCGCTCCCTCGTCGAATTCCTGCCAGTCAAGCCCTCTCCCCTCATGCTGCTTGCCCCTCATCCTCTCCAAGCTTCCCCAAAGCCAAAGCCCCACCAGCCTCCTCACCGGCCGCCCCGCCGGTAAACGCTGTTCTCCAGCTCAAGGCTCACTGTTTGGAGTCTCCCCTCGTGATTGACGGCTACCACTTCCTACCACGCCTCAGCGGAACTACCTTTCTAGCCAATCCCAGAAGCAAACTGTCTAAGGCCGGGCACCGCCCTTAGAGGTCAGTTTCGCCAACCAGCAAGTAGAAAAGAGGCGGACCCGCCTCCTGAAATTATCCAATCCGCTGGGGCTCGAGGAAAAACAAAACAGTATGTAAATTCGGGTAAAGCCGAGGTGTCAGGTTCGGTTGCGAACGCAGACAGGTGAGGAGTTACGGACATGTGTATTTTCCTTTGCAGACAGCACCTTCGTGTCTTTGTCAAAAGAGCATCATGCCCCAAATTCCCGTGCACCTCACCTGAGCGTCTCAAGCTGGGAATCGGAGGACCTAAGGACTGGTCTGTTTACATCGAATCTCGCGACAGCTGGTTCGAAGCTCAAAGCACGTGGACATGGCAGCTGCCAATCACTTTTAGCTGGCCACTCACCCACACCAAATCCGCCTTCTGCCCCGCCCTTTTGGAGTGTTTACCTTCCGGGAACCTAGGCTGATTTAGGCTGTTGGGACCCCTGGAGCCAAGTGAGTGTTGATCGAATGAGAGGCGCGACCGATAATCTTGTCGATTTGACCCAGGTTTATGGACCACGCCTGACTCCTTTCTTCCCCGTTTCTATCTCCGGTGAGGAAGAGATCAAGATCTCGCCCTGTAAGATTATAGTAATGATAACATTTATTGATTTATCGAACAAACAGTAAGTACAAAGCCTCTAAGAAGGGAAAGAACGAGAACAACAGTAAGATTTAAGCAAAGTGGCTAAGTAGAAAGTGATAGCAAACTAGTTAGGAGACGTAAACAGTGGCCAGATGGACTATGGTCTTGTGTAGAATTATAAGGAATTATAATTTTTCTCTAGGGTGGAACTCGGGGGACTTTCAGCTAGGAAGTGTCATGATCATATTTATATTTCTAAAAGATCATTCTATCTTTTAAACAAAATAAACTTGTCAGGGAAGGGATAAGAGTGGAAACAGTAGATCAAGTAAAGAGGCTATTTTCAGTAGACCAGGTAGGGAGTGCGGTCTGGAACTGAGCCTAGAAGTGAAGCAGTAGAGGTGAAAAATCATCAATTTCAGAATATTTTGGAAAAGATAATTGAAAGAACTTAATAATGTGTTGTGTGTAGGATAGAAGGAAAGAGAGAATCAAGGACGATGCCCCTGTTTGGGGCTCGAGTAACTGAGTGATGGCATTTACAGATAAAATGAAATAATCTGGTGAAGTAATCTGAAGTTACACATTTTATAGTGGTGGTGAATTTCTGTGCCTTGGTTTCCATCTTTGTAAATTGTAGAAAGAATATTGTGAGCCTCATAGGATTTTTGTAAGATAAATAGATTTAAAATATTCAGAACCAGTTAAAAATTTCTTCAAATCAACTAGTTGTAATTATTAATTAACCAACTAGTCCTAACTACTCCATTTTTTTCTCTACAGAGATGGTGTGAGATTCTCTCAAAAGCCTTCAAATAGAAAATTTGTGGTAATTATTTTTTTGAATGGAAGTAATTTGTGAGTGCTTAGTACATATTGTCATCTCATGAGTCATTTCAAAGAAATGGGACCAGGGGAATCTTTTCAACAATCTGTTCTTTCAACTGAGCAATCTCAGCTAAGAAACTGATTTTCACTGTAAGAGAGTGACTTCACTGTAAAAGAGACAGAGTTCTGTGTTCTTCCAGTTGCTGCAGTGTCCATTATAATAAAATACTAATAACTAAAATTGCCTCTCCTATGGTCCTGCAAATCAAAAGCAAAAGTCCCTAGGGAATTGTCAGGAAACTATCCATATGCAAATCAAATTTTTAATGTCAGTTGACATTTTAATGTGTGTTTTGGTAGGATTAAGATTTTTTTTTTTAGCCTCAAGCAAACCATTGCCTCCCTAACCCTGGCCACTAAAACACTTGGATAATAATCACATCATTTAAGCAGTGGTGAAATAATCTGATTTTACATAGAACTGTGGTGAACAATAATATTTTAATTTTCAGTCAACTAAAAGGAAAATCTTTTAGTTAAAAAAAAAAAAAGTAGCCACATAATTTATCACCCTAACCAGGAAACCTTGAAATGAGGTTCTATTACTAATTGTATATACACACAAAAACAGGTAAAGTAGGACTGTCACGGGTGAACCATGAAGTGTGGTTGGCCTTTATATCTAACAGATTAGTGCTAATTATGTATCTGTTCTGTAGTTGATTAATGCATAATTCTATTGTCTATTTAGCTAAAATGTAAGCTCTTTAATAGAAGGAATTATTTGTTTCATTTTTATTCTCTATAATGCTCTATTCACTAACAGGAAACATTACATGTCAGAACCCCAGCAATTAATCTTGAATCTGGAGCTGGTATTTATAATGAAGGATAAAGTAAAACTATTGACAAAGACCAAAAATTAGTTTCAGCAATTGTTTTGGGTGATGCCCAAGGCATAATTTACCTTCCCCATGTATTACCTTCCCCATTTAACCCTGGATAAGAACTGCTTTAAAATCTAAAAAGAACTGAATCTATGGCAACAATTTTTAGAAGCTAAAAATTTAATTAAAATATTATGTAACATTTATTGAGCTCTATATGCCAGTCATTGTAGTATTACTGTCTACATTTTACAAATGAGAATTAAGACACAAAGATGCTAAGCCATTTAGCCCCAAATGCAGGCACAGTGGTGGAAATGCATGGTTCCCGAAGTCCCAACTTTCTGCCCAGAGAACTGAAGCGGGTAGCCTCAAGGAAAGGGAAAGTACCATGGAGACTGTAGAGAGGGAAAAGCTCAGGAAAATGACCCTCTAGCTTAAATTAAGCATGGATCTGATCTTAATCAGCATTTCAAAGATTTTGAGAACTTAACTGGTAGGTAGGTCAGTGCCCAGGTTCCCAACTAGCCACTGAGTAATGCATACAAGAGACAGATCAAACTGCACCATGGCAGAGTCTTTGGAAAATGAACTGTCACTGGAACCACAGCCCACAAAAGGTGGGTTAGAACATGCAGGATGAATTAAACAATTGATTGCCTATTAAAACAAAAATATCAATGTTCTCCATAAGAGCTAAACAAGACCCAGAGTGTTGTAACATAATATTAAAATGTCTAGGATATAATCCAAAATTACATGGTATATAAAGAGCCAGGAAAATGTCAATTCACATGGAAAAAACAATCAACAAATACCAACACATAAATGACACAGATTATCTGACAAATGCTTTAAAGCAGTATTATAAAAATACTCCTACAAGCAATTGTGAACACTCAATGTGAATGGAAAAATAGAAAATCTCAACAAAGAGAATATATAAAGAAGAAACTATGGAAATTTTAGAACTCAAAAATATAACAAAAACACTAACAGAAAAACAAATTTTTTTAAAAAGAAAGGAAAAATGTGGTGCTGGAAAAATATTTTGAGAAATAATGGCTGAAAATTTTCTAAGTTTGGTGAATAATATAAACCTGCAGATTCAAGATACTCAGCAAACCTCAAGCAGAAAAACCTCAAAGAAATCCATATGTAGACATATCATTACTGTAGGGAGGAGGCAAGAGAATTAAAATATTAATCAAGTTACATTCAGAAACTGCAATATGCTTATCACCTCTGCAGCCAGGCCAGGACACCTTTAGAACAAAGGAAGATTTCTGCTGTGATTGCTAACAACCCATTCACCGCACCTATGAAATGGAAACAGCAACCAAGAATCATTCCCTATGGCCAAAACCATGGAGAACATACAGATTAAAGGCTAGAAACTGCCAGCAGACCTTTCACTCTACATAGTATTCTTACCTTTTCAAGCTACATGTTCTTTCCCTTCCTCACTGTATCTCCATATCAAAGGAAATGAGAACTAAAGAATGACATATAAACTGAATTCCCTGAGCACTCAGGGTCCCACTCAGTGCCTTTACTCTGTCTTTCTCACTCTCTGCTGAGCAGACCACACTCTTGTCTGTGGAGTATTATCCCTTTTCTAATAAACTTTCCTTTTGACTTTAACTTCGGTGTGTGTGTTGAATTCTTTCTACACTCTTCGCCAAAAGACCCTTTTCTTCTCTCTGTTCAGGGCTTGGTCTTCCCCTGCCACCTCTCCCTCCACCACCACCACCCCATCCTCTATCATAACTATACTGCTGAAAACTAAAGACAAAAATCTTGAAAGTTTCCAGAGAAAAACTGCAGTGCCTATTTGAATGCATGCAGATTTTTCATTAGAAACCATGGAGGCCAGAGGAAGTGACATATTTTCTAAAGTGCTAAAAAAAAAATAATACTAGAAGGAACTTAGAATATCAGGAATGAAGAGCAATAGCAATGGTAAATATCTAGGTGAATATCATAGACTGTCTCTTGAGTTCTTTAAAATGTTTCATTTTAAATTATAGCAAAAATTGTAACATTGCTCAAAGGGGTTTCAAAGTATATAGATGTAATATATAAAACAACTGTAACGTAAATAGGAGAGAGTAATATTGTGGTAAATGTTCTATGTTCTACTTTTAGTAAAATGTTGATCTTGAGTAGACTATAAATTTGTATATGTAATCCCTAATGCAACCATTCATACTGCCAAAATACTGCCAAAGTTTATTAAAAGATATATCACTTGATATATCTTTTCATCTATATCCTTTATTATATATTTAGGGGAAAATACACTTAAAATTCCTCACTGCATTAGAGCAATCTCCCGAAATCCGGAAGATGATGAAAATAACACTGTTTATTGTTACCAAAACAAACCTAGTATATGGTTTATGAAAGCAATGCTGAAAAGCCTATATTCTTTCTAGATTTTGATGGACTGCCTCCAAGGTGGCCTATAATGATGTCTACCTCCAATATTCATGCCCTGTGTAGTTGTTACCTCCTTTATTGTTTCAGATATGGTCTGTGTGACTAATAAAATACGGCAGAATTGATTACATGGTACTTTTGAGGTTAAGTTACAAAAGACGTGGTTTCTGCCTTTTTTTTTCTGGTAACATTTGCTCTGGGTATAAGTTAACCTACATTTTGTGAGAAGTCCTATGGTGGGACACATATGACCAGAAATAGAAGTGATTGTTGTGGGAAGCAGGTCCTCCAGCCCTAGTGAAGCCTACAGATGACTGTAGCCCTGATTGATATCCTGACTACGACCACGAGACTAACCTAGCTAAGTCAATCCGATTCCTGACACTCACAAACTGGAGATGTTTGTTTTAAGCTGCTAAATTTTGAGGTATTATTATACAGCAATCTATAATGCCTATTTGTCTTTGAATCGTAAGATAAATAGATCAAGAATTATCTGTTCTACAAAATATTGAAAAGAGCATTGGTGGGATAGTGGTGTCCATAGCTGCCTTCCAAAATATTAAGAACGTGTGTGGATGTGGTATTATAAGAAATACAGATTTTGATCTTTGTCTTAGGCTCCTGGCTACAGCTCCTAAAACCTTTGTGATTTCCTTGGCAATTAAAGGTGCTATGAGCATCTTTTGTCTTTGGTCATTGATACCTGTTCCTGATAGAGAGCTCCTAGATCCCTTGGAGTTTCTTGATAAGAGAATCTTTTTCTTATGAAACAACTCTTGGTGGGCTCCTGGAGAGCTTCGGGATGGAGACTGGTCAGCAGAAAAACAAGCCACGACTACAAGTAGAACTTTCAGCCTCACCACCATCCTCCTTGGGGGAAAAGAGGCTGAAAATTGAGTTAATAATTTATGCCTACATGATGAAGCCTCCATAAAAATCCCTGAGCTATGGAGTTCAGAGAACTTTCAGGTTGGTAAACACTGCCAGGTGGGTGATGCACCCCAAATTTATGAGGACAAAAGCACCTGCAGCGAGGACCCTTCTGGACTTCACTTGATATATCTTTTCATCTATATCCTTTATTATATAGTAAACCAGTAAAAATGTTTTGAGTTCTGTGAGCTGTTCTAGCAAATTATCAAACCTGTGGAGGGGATTGTAGGAACCCTGATTTTTTTCACCAGTTCATAAGATGTGTTATGTGATGATCTGTGACTTGCAACTGGTGTCTGAAATGGGGGCAGTCTTGTGAGACTGGGCCCTTAGTTTGTGAAATCTGATAACTACAGGTAGTGTTATGACTGAATTGTAGAATATCCAGTTGGTGTCTGCAGAAAACTGAATTGCTTGGTGTAGGAAAACCCACACATCAGGCATCACAGTATTGTGTGAATGAAGGAAAAAAGTGTTTTCCTTTTAGTGGACATAGTTAAGTAATGGCTAAGTTAAATACCTACATCCACAGACTAAAATACTCAAGAATGAGGGGGCTCTGTGATGTACTGATACGGAAAAATCTTCAAGATCTAATATTGAAATAAACACACTATAGTTGCACGTCCATACATAGATTATCACTGAAGGAACATACAAATTGGGGATTTCAAAATGGCTGCCTTGGGGACTGAGGTGGGTTTTTCATTATGTACCAATTTATACATCATGAATTTTCCATCACTTATTATACAACTGATCTGTTACATAAAGCAAATAAAATTTAAGTAAAAATAGAAACATTAAAACATTTGTGATTACATAATATCATCGACTCCTTAAATAACAGGCCTAAACATAGCCCTGGGAACACATACAGAAAAGAGCTAATTTTAGCATTCGCAGTTATATGCTTCAAAAACAAAAATGTTTCCAGTATTAGATAACTATTAGTACAGTATGCAATTGGACTGTATTGCACTAAAAATGTGATCTTGGAAAGAAAGAATGCTGTGGCATTTTTGTATTAAAAAGTGACTGAAAAAATTGAGATTACTTAATCCCTTACTCTAATGAAATGGAAATTATAATTGCATGTATAGGACTATTATCTTTACAACCACTGGCAGAAAAAGTGAAAAGCAGCTAAATGGATTTTCCTTTCTTTAATATTCAGATTTGAATTTCTATTTGATGTAACTAACATGGTATCACAGGACTAAAAGATGAAAAAAACTCTGCAATAAATTGATTCCAAAAGTGTCTGCTAGTTGCTGTGTCTCTATCTTGGAAAGATCTGAAAAACAAACTCCTCAGTATCCTAAAATCCTCTTTAAAATCTAGCCACAATTAACGTTTTACCCAGACCACTGATTCTCAATAAATCCTCTTATAAAAAATTAGATGCTTCCAATTGTGTAGTACCTAGTTTTATAGGTACATAATTAATGCTGAATGTATGAATCAACACTTTGATCTCTCAATGAGCAGTCTTGTTCTAATAAGTTAAATTTTAAAAATTTCTCATAGAATAATTCACACCAAAATGACATACTCTTAACATTTTAGTATTAGTTCCTTTTAGTTTTTCCTATATTACCAAAGTACACAGTTTTATTCATTGTTATTCATTTACTACATAATATTTCATCAAACGCTCATAAGCCATAACTGACTTAGATATTTCGCCTGTTTCAATGTATTCTAAATTAAAAGTCAAGAGTGAAAAAATGAACATTACATTTTAAATTGTTACTGTAAAAGCATGATTATGCCACAAGTTAAAACCAAAAATAAAAAACCAGCAATGTCATGAACAGTTCACTGATTTATTAGATGAACATATACCCAGATAATCAATGAAAACTGTATGATATATAAAATAATTTAAGAAATGTTGGGAATTAGCAGCACCATCCATTATTGAAATAGCAAGAAAAACTTCACAGATTTTTATGCAAACACTAGAGGGAGTAACTACTTTAAGACCTAGTAATGCCACTGAATGTCTGGGATGATTAAGAAGGGCATCTTTTTAGGCAAATATACTTCCTCCTACTCCAAAGATTTGGTGAGGATATCTGATGATTAATGTTTTAGAAAAATGTTACAGAAATCAGATACTGCATAGTATTTTAATTAGGACAAGGAGACTAAATACCCAGCTACTTGAGCATGGCTCAACACTTCTGCTTCTATGAAAAATTTAGTTCTGAATTATGAAATAGAAATAAAAAATAATTTTCAGAAGACACTAGTTGTCTCTAAGAAACATTAAGTGGAACACAGGTCACTATGAAAATACATCACTTTTCCAGTTTGCTTAATAATTTACTTTAAAAAGTTGTGTAGTTTTCATCACAAGTAACTATACAAATTTCTTAAGCATTTTTAAAAGCTTAAAAGTATTTCTAAAATCTAATAGTCTTTTGATTTTTTTTTAACCTTTAGCCCTGTTGTTACATTTACTGTGTATCAGAGACTGAGTTTGTGTAAAGGATACAAATTTACACACATTTTACAGCAACTCATACCCTAACATCTATAAAATTCACATTTATAATACAAGGAAGTATGAGGCCAGGATAAAACTGCTGAATCCTAAAAAGTCAAACTATACTATTTTTATTTTGTCCCTTTAAAAAAAGTTCAACTTCGGCACCAACTTCAAAAAGCCCTCATATCCTAAATTTGGGAGGGGGGGGAAACATTTTCCAAATATAGTTCAGCAAACACAAACAGTTTTTCTATGCTGGTGAAGTAAAGGATTTCCAATTTTCTTCTGGCCCCTAAGTCTGCGTCGCATGGTAAGTTTAACAGAGTTCTTTCGCTGTGAGGTTGTGGGGAGGCTTGCCGGCTGAGTACTACTACTTCGACTTAAACCATTTCGTCTGTGCCTCTTCATCAGAGGGCCAGAGTTGGATTCTTCTAATGTCCTTTTAAAGTTTGCTGGAGGGGTTCTTTCAACTTCTTGGGCTTTCATTTGACCTGGAGTTGGAATCTTTAAATTTTTTTGGTCTATGATGGTGTTTGTTGAATTGGTAGGCACAAGCCCAACTGGCAAGCTATTATTCAAAGAATCATGTATCCTTAAAGTCAGGGCTTTAGTGCAATTTTCTTCGAGTGGCTCTGGATCTTTTGAAGGTATGATTGCAGACTGGACATTCCCTCGAGCTATCTCAGCTGGGACTTCTAAATAATTCTCTGAGAAGGCATTACTACGAACAAGGGCAGGTATATGGTCCTTAGAGTTCAGCCTTGGCCATGGGTCCTCCTCCAGCAACTGAAAAACAAAAAGAAAAACCAAATAAGAAATAATTTATCCAAGAATTCAGCTTAAACATTGGGGAGGTGGAGTTTCATTAGACTAAATGACAAATTTGGTGGGCTTTTTTAATTTCCTATTTTCTATAGTTTAATTTCTGAATATTTAGTAGTGTGGAAAATGTGAAGTACAATATTAAAGCAACTATGTCATAAAGACACAGATTGTTGCTTTGCTAGCCACTGTTCTGTGATTTGATAAAAGCAGGATATATGAGAACCACTGAATATGGCTGGATAATTCTCAAAGAAATAAATGAAAATCATATGGAAACTTTCAAGTATTGCTTTTTAAAAAAGCTTCACAGGTGATTCTGATATGCACCACTCCTTTAGCTGTAGTGCTCTAGATCTACATACTCAGGATATCCTCCCAACTCCGATAGATAAGAACATTCTTACAAACTCAATTTTCCACAATAATAATAATTTATAAAATCATTGTCTTAATAGTTTCTCAAGGACAGAGTTTAAGCATAAATAGTAACTCTCCTCCAACTATATAAATTTCCCTTAATCATTTTCTGTTAATAACTTTAATAAGTTATTAAAATATTAATATATTCTAAAAAGGCTAAGTAAACCCTTTCATAGAATGGTAAGGACATATTATCTGGTCTTCTGATATAAAATCCTCTAGGAATAAACACCTTTCAAAAAAGTGCCATATAAAAGAATATTAATAAAAGTTTCCTTTAATGTTCCTAGAATTAAAAAGAAAAGGGAAATTGAAGCCATCTGAAAGCATTTCAATCTAACCATAAACACAAACATGCTTTATTGAAAAAAATATATTCACCTTCGATCCAATGGAGACTAGAAATAAGAAACCCTAGTTCCTAATTTGGTACTGCCTCAAATAGACTGCTTCTTTTTTTCACTAAGAATATACTCTTTCTGGGATCATTGGTTTATTTAGTTTACACCGCATAGTTTATTGAAAGCCCAATTCTTCTTATCTCTTTTAATACTGACTAAATGGTGGGCAGCTACCTTCTCTCAAAGTACCAGTGTTCAGACGGGATAACAGGACAGTCTCTGTTCTAAAATATTTACATATAGATTCCAACAATATCAAAAAGAGTCATATGTGAGTTTATCTCTCTGCATTAGGTTGATTACAGCGCCCACCCTGGTCACAAGCATGTTATGGCTGATCACAGAAAACTATATCTAGTCATAAGTAATTGGTGACCAAGAGTATCATTAAAAATATACGAAAAGGATTTACAACAAGACCAGGCAGCAGAATAACTTCCGTAGATAAAAGGCTTCATACTACCAAATAATCATGCCACTCATTTAGGCACAATAAGAGAAAGGTACCAATCAAGCTATTTATAGGAAAATGCTCTAGTTTGTATAACAAAGTTAGACATTAGATGGAATTCTTTTATAAAAGAAAAACAATGGGACGATTTCAGAGTTAATACAATTTATTGTAATTTCTGTTGTGCTGTGTCTTTTTAAATTCACAGATTATTATTCTGACACTACAGGTGCGCTGGCTTTTCTTCCCCCACTTTTTCCTTGAGCTTTTCCTTTTCCTTCTCTTTTTATTGGCATTCTGTGGGAATACATTGCATCTGTTAGCACAGGCAACTACTTGGGTTTCTTAGATTCATCCCAGATTAATTACTTGTATTGCTAAACTTTCTTATATGTTCATAAAGCATTTGTGATGTTGAGAGATTACCACCTAAAAGTACATACTTTATAAGTTTCACTACTTTGTTGCTCCATCTATTGATCCAACATTAAACAACTAATTACAAATTGTGCCTAGGTAACAACTGAAACTGTATTAATTTTCTGAAAGATATCTCTTCCTAATTCCTCCTTCCTATAGCTCTTGGCCTGTAAAAAGCAGCTAAATTTAGTCTTGCCCCAAGCAAAAGATAGAAAAAGAAATGTGTGCCATAGTAATATCACTTAAACAGTTATTTTCTACTTTGTCTCTTCCAAAACAAAGATCTAACTATGATTCATATTAGGATTCACCAAAAGCTGACAAGTCTATATATAGACAGATAAACCTACTCTCAAATGCCTAGTCTAAATGTGGGTAAGTCTTAAAACCTATTCAAAATTAACCAAATGTCATTATATGTATCTAAATGTTACTGAACATGGGATTGCTATAACAATGAAATAAATCAGAGATAATTGGGGTACTCATAGTTAAGTCAATTAAGATATAAACACAATTTCTTGAGCAGAATTAATTAGCCTTTATTTACTTGTTAGGTCAGAATCAACAATACTAATTATTCTGAAGGTCTCTAAATATTTTCCCATATTTGGGTGGAGCCAATTGGTTAACAACCATGCCTACATGTATGTTAGTGCACATATAAATCTCCTTATCTTCACTTTAGTACTATTATATCATTATTTCTCAGAACTTTAGAAATAATTTTAAAACATTTTAAGTGCAATCCATGTACAATCTTACTAATGCCAATCAGCAGACTGCAATAATTTTTACTTGAGATCAATATTAAGAATATTTATTCCTATCAAAATATCCTGTCCCCTCTCCTTACTTCTACCCTAGTGCCTCCTCTATTCTGTCTTAAAGTCAGTTATTCAAATACGAATACATTAGGGAACATTACAGTAATGAAGAAATTCAAATTCAGAAATAGGCAAATACTCAAATGAACAAGAGCTCCTTCACAACTCAACAGAGAATGAAGAGACTTTAAAAGGTATTAATCTGCATTATTATTCAAGGGTTTTCAAAGAAAACTTTGACAAGAAATTCTTTTAAGAAAATATAAGATATTAATTTACCAATTCCTGAATGAAAAGTCCATTTAAGAAAAATTAAGTTTCCAGAGATATATGTGAAGTAAAAGAAAACAGGGCAGTACATTTCCAAGTACTGAACACAGGACTGGAATATCCAAAATTAATTAAATTCTTGGCACTGTGTAGCTTTGAAAATCTTAAAAAAATTGCCTGAGCACATGACATATTTCTCATTTTAATGGTCAGTCTTCTGAAAGCATTCTCAGAAGGTCAGATATATCAAAGCAGTTATTACTACTACTAATTTTTAGCAGGAAACAAATGGGCTGAAATCAGAAAAAGGAAAATATGGTATTATTTATTTCACAGCATATCTTAAACTCATTCAATATTAATATGGACAAGAAATAGGAGTGAAATTTCTTGTCCATGTTAAGAGACAACCAATTCTAAGGTTTAACATCCTAAGGTCCATTTCAATTTTGAAGCTGTATGATCTTATTCAAACTGTTTAATCTCTGAATCTTATTATCTATAAAATGGAATAACATCTGCGATATCTGCCTTTCTGGGTTATAAGTTCGAACGAAAAATATATGAAAGTGCTTCACAAACTTTTAAATGATTAAAATGTTCATAGGGATAGAAGGGGATCAATAAGTTCCAAATGTTATTAATATTCTTCAGGGACCACATCTAGTCACCTCTCAATTAGATGTTGTACACAGCTGGGATTTAAAAGAGTACGGACCAATGTGAAGATGCCTCACTGATAATTACAGGACAAAGATTCATCACTTTCTTGAACCTAGTTCAAATCCAAAATCCTATTATATAAGGAATCTGAAAACTGTATTCAGGCAACACTAACCAAAAAAAATCTACTGAAACAACTTAAATACTAGAGAACTATATACCTTGACTGGTGGTGTAGAACTTGGGGAAGTAGTCATCATGCAGGTTTCTTGGCTGTTATAGGAAGGGCTATCAGTCAGGTTCAGATAGAGCTCGTCTTCATCAGTGAAATTTCCCTGACTGTCCACTCCTGGAGAGATGCAGATTACTATGGCACTAGTATTATCTGCTCGAAGCATACGCTGCCTCCAGCGGCCTAGTGCCCGATTCACAAGCATTTTGGCACAAGATTGTCCATGTTCACCCTGTATTTAAAAAGAAGAAAGGTAATAACTCAAATTATGTCACCACTACACCTGTATCGAATTAAAAATTAGGTGTTCATATTGCCTAAATTAATTAAATGTCCAAAATTTCCAACATTATCCACTGAGCCCAAAACTATGTTAAAATAATACTACTCTAAATTTTAAAAAATAATAAAACAAGGCCTTATCCTGTGGTTTAATTTCACCTGTATTTTTATAGATAAAAAAATTTTAATTGTATAGGTAAAAAAATTCACAAATGAGATAATTGAGCATGGAAAAAAACACTCATTACAAAGGGCCAATTTCCTCCTAAAAAAAGAGCTTCTGCAAATCACAGACAATGACCCAAAATAAAAATTGTCAAAGGACATGAACAAAATTCAGAGACAAGGAAATATAAATGACTCTTAAACGTATATTAAAAATGGTCAATGTCACTGATATGAGGAAAAAAGCAACACAATAAGTAGTTATGGTATAGAGATCAAATACCTACCAATAGAAAGAGTTAAAAAAAAAAAAAAACTTCAGCGACCTCATGTTATACAATAAATGTGGCCTGGAAGAAAACTTTCAGCACCACACATGGAATCAATAATTGCTAAGTTTCAGAGAACAGAAATGAAAATGTGCTCTAGAAAACAGGGCTACACGTTTTTAAAAGTACCTCTAGAAATAGCTGATGAAAATGAGTGGAAATGGTTGGAAAAAAATGTAAAAATGTATCGTGAACTACAATGAACTTCAAGTGGGAAAAAATTTAGTTATTTTATGTAATGTGATAAAACATATTACCATACTCTAAATATAAAGATATTAATGTATTACAATATACTATATAATGTACTACATAGTGCTATATATACTATAAGCATTATTTTAAAATATATATAATGTAGTATAAGTTATTTGGCTGTCATCTATATCCCTGAAATGTATATATTCAAATTGGATAAAGAACTATTATTTGTTTCTTATCCTTTCCTTGAAAACATAGAGTATCACCTTCTCTTGGGGTTGTCTGATCTTAGGCATGCTACCATATTCCAACACATTGATGATGGCAAACTGCAAATAACTCTCCTCAGTTGCTTTGTTTAAAACCTTAACATTAAGTCATCCTTGCATTCCCAAGATACTATTACTTTGTAATGATTTTTTTAACACTGCCATTTACCCTTCTCATGCAAAAAAACACATGCACCTCACAAACTGATGAAAGGCAGCACTAATTTCTAATTCATAAATCTATCATATTCCCCAGTGCACATTTTTCATCACTCTCCAAACAACAGCTCAATGAGAACTCACTCAAGGACTCCTTTACCTTTTACTTTTTCAGTGTGCCTGTTTCTTTTCCCAGAAAAGCCATATAGAAAATAAATCTATATAAGTCATTTCCACTACCTTACTTAAAATTTTCCCTCCCTCAGCTCAGTTTCTGCTGATTTGAGCCCACCTAACATCATGTCCTTTTCTTCCACCATAAAGGCTCACTAGGTGATCTCATAAATTGTCACAGCTTTACCTAACTCTTGTTAGCACTCAAATTAATATTTATAGGCTTCTCTCTCAAATATTTCTAACGACCACACAAAATATCTATCTAGATGAACCCCAGGTACTTCCAATTCAACATACCCACATCTGCACTCTAATTATCTTCCCTCTCCCCCTAAAAACTGGGTTTCTTCTTGATAATAGCTACCAGGCACCCGTCAGAAATTTGGGTGTCAAATATAAATACATACATACATACATACATAGGTAAGTAGGTAGATAAAACTTACAAACAACATACTGAATTTTCTTACTGAAGCTATTAGGATATTCTGGAACTTTATTACATTTGACCATCTAGTCATTGGTTAATGTATAATTTTTTTTAATCTATCATTATTTTATCATGTCTTCAGTTTGGGAAAAAAAAAAAAAACTTGTGGATCATGGTTTCCACTATGGATTAGTAATTAATCTGTTTCTACTGTTATACTGTTAGCTTCTTTCAAAATTATTTTAATCTTTTGGATGATTCTAAATGAATAGCCCAAACTTCATTAATAAACAATTCTCTAAAAAAGAAAGAAATTGGGTGTCATCATATTCTTCCTCCTTAAAAACCCACGTCTGTCAAGTCTACTAATGTATTTTTGTTCTTGTGTGTATATATTGTCATTATTTTTATCAGTGCTGCCATATTTTAGAAATCGTGCCTGCAAAATGTCTTATTTGGAATATAACAGCAGCCTCCAAAGAAGACAACTAAATGATCCATTATTAAAAATCAAATCAGTTATGCTGTCAGTAAGAATCAACATGTTAAGAGAAGTGGAGATAGACCTTATAACTAAGACTCCCTTCATCAAAATTCACCTTCTCTTGGGGATTGTTCATGAACCATTGCTGCCACCCATTCTTTTTCATCGCCAACTCTGAATCAATTTAATTTTGTTAAGGGACTAGATGGTTTTCCTATACCTCCAAATAATTATAATCCTCACATCCATTGTCAGCTACCCTCTATTTTATATTATACCCTGCAAATGGGTAAGCTTTCTAAAATGCAGCTTTTCAATAACTACTACCTGATTATAAAGATCTAATTTTATGACAAATCATTCAAAATCCTTTTGCCAGTTACATCAAGCTACTTTAAGCCTTTTAAGTTACATGAAACTTTAATATGTCATATTTGTCTTTCCTCTTTTATTTTACACATCCTATTCTTTTGCCTGGAAAGTTTCTCTCTCCTCCTCTTATTACCAGGTAAATTCAACCCCACCTTTAAGACTTATGCAAATTTCACTCTCATCCATGAAACTTCTTTATGCAGTCTTCTCCAATTTCCTATCTTCTCCCTCTCAGTGCTCATAACGCATGTTCTAAATACTGTTATATGGATGCTTCCTTCAATACTCCTTCCAAAAACACTTTGGCATTTATAAATAAGTTCTCTCAATCCACTAGAAATTGTCTTTTGGGCTCCCCGTTTCACTAAAATGTTTATTTCTCTACCATCATTAAAGAATTATAAAGCCAATAGATAAAAAAGTATTTATTTCAGTTAATCTTTCTTTACATCTGGTGTCACTGACCAAATGCAACATGCTAGCCCCAAGCTGTAAAAATTAATTGAGACACAACTCTTATCTTCAAATAACTGACAATCAAATGATATTGAGTTATTTCTATATCCTATTTGTAATAATATGGTAAATACTGAGCAAGAATCATCTTCTCTTTATCTTGTATTACCTGTACTTAGTACTTAATATTAGCTGAGTGAATGAATAGAGGCAATAAAAGTTCTTTTATTTTGCCTCCTTTTCACCCCAAGATATAACTTTACCATTTCTCCCATCTTAGAGAAAGATCATCCTTTTCCAAGGATAGCCTTGAGCCACTGATTCCAGTTATTTCCATGTATTCTAAACTTTCATTCTATCAATATCCTTTATTTCTCTGTACTGTTAATCTTCCTCTTAAGACTACAACACCCCTTTCAAGACCTCATCACATCAACTGGAACTCTTCATCCTTGAAGGTCACTAATAAAAGATCCTAACTATAAAACCCAAAACACTGTTCTCATCCATCTGCCTCTAGTTCTTTGCAGAATTTGACACTGTTGACTACTACCCCAAAACTCTCTTTCAAAAAAAAAAGAAAAAAAAAACCTCTCTTTCCTTGCCATCAACAATGCTGCACTCTTCTAATTCTCCTTACTTTGTCATTTCTCAGAATAAAGAGAAAATCCATCTTCAAGCAAGTCAAGAAGGAAAGAAAAAGGTTTTCTCACTGATGGTTATTTCTAGGTTTGACATTGACTAAAAACAAGATAAGTGACATGGTCACCATGTGACCCAACAATTTCATTCCTAGATATACACCTAAGAGAACTGAAAACATGTCCACACAAAAACTTAGACATCAATGTTCACAGCAGTGTCATTCATAATAGCTAAAAGTGGAAACAACTCAAATATCCATCAACTGATAAATGAATGGATAAATAAAATGCTGTATATCCATTAAGAGAAAATTATTCAGCCATAAAAAGGAATAAAGTATAGATAGAAGCAATGTGGATGAACCTTGAAAACCTGCTCAAGTGAAAGAAGTCAGAAACAAAAGATCACATATTGTATGATCTCATTTATATGAAATATCCCAAACAGGTAAATAGAGACAGAAAGATAAGCGATTGCCAGGGGATAGGGGTATCAGGAGCTAGTGAATGACTGCTAATGGTTATAGGGTTTGTTTGGGGGGTGTGATGAAAATGTTCTGAAATGAGATAGTGGTGATGGTTACACAACTTTGAGAATATACTAAGAACCACTGAATTATATGCTTTAAAAAGGTAAACTGGTCTACAGCCATGCCACCCTGAACAAGCTCGATCCCGTCTGATTTCGGAAGCTAAGCAGGGTCGGGCCTGGTTAGTACTTGGATGAGAGATCACCTAGGAAGACCAGGTGTTGTAGGTATAAAAATAAAAATAAAAATAAAAATAATGGATTGTAAGCTGACAAGGTCCTTGCAATCTGTAAGGTTAACCAAGGGTTGCCTCGCCTAAAAAAAATAAAATAAAAAATAAAAAAATAAAAAGGTAAACTGTATGGTATGTGAATTTTAAAAGGACTGGCGAGTTTCATAGACCAGTAAGTCAAGGGCTGTTCATAATAAAGTCTGTGGTTATGTTTTGTTATCTAGTTTCATTTATATATTTCCTGTCTCATTCCCCTAATGAGCTGCTAAATTTGTTTTACATACTTCAAGAGTCAGGCAAATGCAAAAATCTACTTAAGGTGCCTTAAGTAGGGGCCTCAGTTCATATCCAAGGCCCCCAACAAAAGTACCAAATAATATCAAATTATTGAGTCACTTCTCACCATCAAGTACTTTTTCTCCTCTTGGTCCTGGCACATTGAGATGGCATCTTGAGGTGGAATCATATTCCAAAGTCCATCACTCCCCAAGATAATATACTTGTGCTTCTGGGGATCAAGAGTGTGGACACTTGTGTCTGGTTCAGGTGACACAACAAACTCACCACTGAAGAAATCATAGCTCCACAAATCACCTAGGGGCAAGGAAGCAAAAGAAAGAAGTATTATTTCCAAGCATAGTAGTATCGCATCAAAAGATTAAAGGAAAAAAATCTATATGTTCAATTCAATAGGTACAGAAAAGTATTTGATGACATTCTAAATCCATTCATGATACTAAAAAAAGAAAAAGCTTCCTAGAAAACTAGAGATAAAAGGTAACTCCTTAACCTGAAAAAAGTATGCCTCTTACTACCATTTCTCTTCCAATACTATACTGGAGGTCCTTTCTAGCACAGAAAGATAATAAAAATAAATCAGATATATGAATTAGAAGGAACAAAAATAAAACCATCATCATTTGTAAATAATTTTATTTCCACATGGGAAACCAAAAAGAAATTAAATTATCAGAATAGAAACACCTAGCAAGGTTGTTAAATACAAACCCAATATATATAAGTCAATTGTATTTTTATACAATAGCAAGAAATAGAAACTATAAAATTTTAAACAATTCCATTTACAGTGAACCAAATGTAAAGTACTTAGAAATAAATGTAATAAAATGTGTCTAAATCTTTTATGGACAAGATTATACAATCAGATTCCAAAACGCCAAAGACTAAATGGAGGAATAATCTGTATACATAGATTGACCATATTATAAAGATGTTAATTCCTCCAAAAATAACCTATAAAGTCAATGTAATTAAAACCAAAATCCCAAAAGGATTTTTATAGAATTTGACAAGCTGATTCTAAACTGTACAGGGAAGAACAAAGGGCCAAGATTAAACAAGATCACTGTGAAGATAGGACAACTTGCTCTGCAGAGTCTTAATGACTATTTGAAAACCTTGTGTTAACAGATCAAGAAAGTACCTACATCAAAACATAACCTACTATACCTTTAAAGACAGTTCACCTTTTCAGTAAGCCAGAAAAATGAAAGTTCTTACACAGTTATCCTCCTTGATTAGCTCCACATAAACAATGCCTACACTTCTGCCCTTTAGACCTATTAGATATAAACCTCAAAAAGTTCAACAGAATACTTTTTGTTGACTCAGGCCATTAAAAAGATCAATAAAACTGAAAAAGAAGAAAAAGCAATTTACAGAAACCATCTACTCTTCTGTGATACATAAGTCAAAGTAAGTAGTACAATATAAACCTTTCTTTTGCTCCCAAAAACTAGGGAAGGAGGAGACAGAAAGGAGAATACATAAATTTCCTTTTTTCTTTGTTGTAAAGTACTTTGGAGAAAGACCTACATTAAAAGCAAAGGTTTTTGCAGAAGAGAGTAAATAGATGTTGACCCCTTTCAGTGGGTATGACTTTTTTTCTAAACAAGATGAAGTTCTTTGTCCTTTCCCATCCTTATTTAAACTTCTCCATTACCTCCCATCAGAAATACTGGCCAATTTAAACATGCTTAGAGTCCAAGGAAAGAATAATTCAAACCATTACTCCACTCTAAAAGGGCAAAATTCACTGCTAAACCAGCTTCCTGAAAGGGGCAACTGATCCTTCAGAGTAGCAAAAGAGAACACGTTACCACAAAAAGCCAATTATACCCTAGGTCAGCTCATTCAGACACATTTACCTCTTTATATGAGTAAAACAAAGCTCCCTAGTTGATGAAATTCTAAAAATGAACATGGAAATAGTTAAGATAAATACTATGGTAGCAATTATGGAGTTCACAAATGATGATAAAAACTTTCAAAAGCAGTTTCTTCTCATTACTTGGGATGAAAGTTGCCACTCCAAGAAGGAACACAAATTTATATAAAGTAGAAATCCCAATTACGTCTAAACTAAAATCTCGGTAAAAAAGAATTTCCAACTTTCAATCTAATGCAGACTATATGACCTTGAAGAAGGACTACAGTTTCTCACATATAAGCTAACATTAGTATCTTCATAAATTTGAAAATATTTTAAAATAAGTTATTTACTTGAATATTCGTAGCAATACATTCACATGGTATAAAACCCAAAAGATACAAAAAAGCATACAGTGAAAAATCTCCTTTCCCATCCCTGTCCTGGCCAGTTCTCCATAGAAGAAACAACTATTATTCTTATGTACCCTTCTAGAGATATCTATATCTATATACATACAAGCATATATATATATACATATACTGCTTTGGCAAAATCATCCTCTCAAGCTTACAATTACTCTTTAACTGACAACTCCTAAATCATTAGTCCTCAGTATCTTGCCAATCTCTCTTTCTTTCTCACTAAACCTCAATACACATTTCCAGAATTTCATCTAGCTTAAATTTCTGAAACTCTATGTTTTGATTGGGACTGCACTGAACCTATAGATGTTTGGAGAGAAATGCCATCTTAAGAATAATATATCTCACAATCCAAGAACATGGTATATACCTTTTTATTAGGTCTTGATTTCTTTCATCAGTGTTTTATGGTTTTCACTATACAAATCTTGAACATTTTATTACAATTATACATAAGTATTCTTGTTTTGGGTAGTTATAAATTGTTTTTCAATTTCAAATTTGAATTGCTCATTTCTAGTACATAAAAATAGGATTGACTGTATGTTGAATTTGGATCTTGTGACTTTACTAATTCTAGCAGCTTTTTGGAGATTCTTTGGGATTTTCTATTTAATAATGCCATTTGTGCATAGAGATGGTTTTATTTGCAGAACCATCTGTGATTAGGTTGCAGACATCAAGACGTTTCATCTCTAAATATTAAAATTGCAGCATTTATCTCCTAAGCATAAGAATGTTCTTCTACATAACCACATTCATGAAATTTCATATTGATACAGTACTGTGTAATACAAAATCTCTATTCAAACTTCTCCAGGTCTCAATGCTTTTTAATATCCAGGATCCACTTAAGTATTATTCATTGCATCTAGTTGTCATATTTTTTTAGTTGTTTTTTAACCTAGAATAATTCTCTAGGTTCTTTGTTTCTGTCATTCATGACGTTGACAGCTGTGAAGAATCCAGGACAGATATTTTGCAGGGTGGCTGAACCTTTATTTAGACTTGTTTCCTCGTGTTCTCATAGATATAAGGGTTTGTGTTCAGGTTAAACTTTTTTTTTTTTTGGCCAGAACACTAAACTGCTGAAGCTGTGTCCTCCTCCTCAGTTTATCATCTTATGAGACACAATGTGCCATTATTAGAAAGACCAAGCTTATTTGGTTAAAGTGCTGTCTACCAGCACTGTAAAGATGACCTTCATTTTGTAATTGATAAGTAATCTGTATAGTGATAGTTTGAGACCGTGAAATATCCTGTTCTCCACCCAAATGTGCCACATTTTAGCATCTATTAATAATTCTTGCACAAATCAATAGTTACTGTGATGGTTGTAAACTGATGTTAGAATCTGAACACTAACTACATTTATTGTCTTTTCTAAAGAAGAGTTTCCATTTCCTCTCTTTATAATCCTTTTAGTATCAGTATGGACTCATGGATTCTTTTTTCTCTCAACGTTATAACCTATTCCTGTTATTTTTTTTTAACTTTTAGAAACAGCTTATTTTCCATCAACCTTATTTTCATTTTGTTTAAGAGTTTGTGAAAGAACAGCTTAAGACCACTCAGTAATTGTTCCTACCCATTCAATAGACTGAGAAGTGGAGGCTGCAGCCCAGTCTTTAGTGGACTGAGCACTCCAGTCTTCAATAGGAAGCTGCTGAACAGGCACAGAGGGTGGGTGCCTGAATGCCTTCAGACCAGTCTGCAACTTCAGGTTGAACAGCAGTGAACTCAGGAGTTTGAGCAGTCCATTCACCCTGAAATTCCTCCTTCATCACAGCCTTTTCAGTCTCTTCAGGATCTCTGTAGAAGCAGAGATCAGGCATGATCTCCCATGGGCGTTCAGGAGAGATGGTACCAGGCGTGCACAGAATTTTCCAGGCCAGCATCCACCATATCAGACCCACTGAGTAAGCTCCGTTGTTGCGAGGGATGGCAATATAGCCTTCCCTCCACATAGCGCAGAGGAGAGCCTGTGTTACAGAGGACGATGGTAAGCAGGTTAACATAAGATGCCTCTGTGAAAGGCTGGTGATCAGCCCTAGGATCAGTAACCACTGGAAGTTTCAGCTCCCGTAAGGCTGCCTGGATCTGGTTAGTGAAGGTTCCAGGAGTGAATTGGCCCAGCAACAGGAGTGGCTCCAGTGGCAGGAGCAAACTTCAACACAACTTGCTGGCCACTATTCCTGGATGATATGACACTGACATCAGCTGGGTTTTCAATGGCAACAATGGCACAAAGTGCCAGCAGAAAGTTCTCCCAGGTTCTCTTCAAATTTATAATGTAGATGCCATCACTTTTCCTTTTATAGATGTACTGTTCCATTTGGAAGCCAAGGTTGGTGCCATCTAAGTGGGTTACTGCTGCAAGGAATTTGAAGACATCCTCCTCTTTCATTTTCAGAACATCAAGGGCTCTGGACATGTGGAAGTTTCCCTCTAAGTTACGTGGGAACTAAGATCAATGCCATATGGGGCCCTTTCTGTGTAGTGCAGAAAACCTGCTATTATTGTTTTGATGCTCAAGTTGCTTTCGATTTGCCAGTAAAATGCCCAAGAATTTGAATTTTTAACAAACTCACAAGATGATCCCTATCTATAGCCAGATTTAGAAACATATGATATAGTAAAGCCATGTAGATTCCCATATCCTACCAGCTCAGGGAATCTACATGGCTTCAGCTGAGATCAAATTAGTAGGAATCAGAGAAGCCCTTGGACACAGTGGCAGACCTTGTTGGTTGCCTGCTCAATGGCCATTTCCCTTTTGTCTTTAGACTCAAACGCAATTCCATCAGGCAGCCACTAGAAGGCACTTTTGCTACATTTGTATTCATGTAATTATGGTCATCAGCAACTAAATGGTACCAATTTTTATAAGCACACTTTTTTTTTAACAAAAAAACTAGAAGAAAAATGGTCATAAATAATAATGGTGTTAAATAGTATCATTTGATTTACTATGGGCCAATAAGTATTATTGTACAAGAAGTTAAACTTAAAAAACAAAACTAGAACCATTATTTTTTTTTTAAATGTTTTCCCCGAGTGACAGAATAAGGACTTAAAAAACATCATAAAATACTTTTTAGCAAAAATGTTCAGATCTGAAAGGTATTATTTTTGAGGAGAAAATGTGAAAGAAAATACTTAAATCAAGAAAAAACAAGCTATTTTTTTCATTACTAAATTTCACCTCTCCCACATCTCTTTATATCAAAATTCATTTATTTCCATGTATTTGTTTACAAAGTTATGTCAAAATGTTGTAGGACATTACTATAACAATTACCTTTTATCTTCTACATGGAGTTTTCACTGTTCTAGTGGGTCTTGCCCATCAACTGCTATTATTTCTTCCCTTTCTCTCTTTCGCTTTATACTGAAACACCTAGGAAGAGGGCCTAAACTATCAAATTTTCCTCCCTTGCTCTTTTTTGAACCAATTCCAATAATGACTGTGGTCTAACTATCCCACCAAAAGATACTCTGTCGTGGTAACCAATGGCCTCCACATTGCTAAACCCAATGGTCACTTCTCAGTCTTCTTTTTACCTGAACTATCAACAGTATTTTAAACTTACCTTAAAAAAAAAAAAAAGAAAAAAAAAAACCTCTATTCTATAAGCCTTTTTCTCTTTTTATTTTTTAAATTAATTATTATTTTTTTAATTTTAATTTTTACGCCTACAGCACCTGTTCTTCCTAGGTGGCCTCCCATCCAAGTACTAAGCAGGTCCAACCCTGCTTAGCTTCCAAGATCAGACGGGCTCGGGCTTGTTCAGGGTGGCATGGCTATAGACTAAACTTGCCTTTAAAAAAAAATTGAGGTATAGTTGATGTATAACAAAATATTGTCTCAAAATACTTTCTTCACTTAGCTTTCAGGATAATCTTCTGAGTTGCCTTGTGTTTTACTTGCAGCTATTCTCAGTCTTGTTTTATCTTTTTTCTCCATTCATGTCCCCATCTCTTAACAGTGAGCATATCTCAGGGTTTAGTCACTGGATGGTTCCCCTTTTCTATCTACACTCGATCTCTTGATGACCTCACTGAGTCACAAGCCTTTAAACGCATCTCTATGCTACTAGCTCCCAACTGTTATCTCCAGCCTAGACCTCACCTACAGTCAATTCCACAACCAGAAGCTAACTGAACATCCCCACTTAATGTCTGATAAGCACCTCTAAGATAACCAGTCCAAAACTGAACTCCTGATCTCCCCTTAAAATCAATGTTTCAATCTTTGATATATCAGTTAATGGCAACTCCTACCTTTCAAGCTGCTCAGTTAAAAATAACAACACAATATACATCCTACTTAGTTTATCTTATGTCCCCATCCTTTACTAGAAATAGAGAGTAAGTTCCACGGGTCTAGAAATTTTTGATTGTTTTGTTCATCACAGAATCCCTAGAACCTAGAAACAGTACCTCACACATAACAGGCATTTAATAAATATTTGATGAATGAGTGAACAATTATGAAGTAACTCTGTGTGTGGTTTTAAAATATGTGCACAAATTCTTATATACTTTTTTTTAAGAGGTAGAGCTTAATTCCCCTCCACTTAAGTTTAGGCTAAACTCAGTGACTCAGTGATAACAAATAAAATCTGGAGGAAGTGATGATGTGTCATTATGACACTAGATCATAAAAACACATTGGGGCTATTATCTCATTCTCCCTTGGCTCACTCATTCTGGGGAAGTAAGCTGCCATCTCATGAAGACACATCAAGCAGCCTTACCAAGAGGCCTATAGGGCAAGGAACTGAGGCCTCCTGCCAAGAGCAGTGTAAGCCATCTAGAAGTAAATGTCTAACCTCATTCAAGTTTTCAGATGATCACAACAGCCATAACTGACATCCTGATTGCAACCACATGAGACCCTGAGCCAGAAACACCTAGCTGAGCCACTCCCAGGTTTCTGAACCACAGAAACTATATGAGATAATAAATGTTTTAAACTGCTAAGTTTTAGAGTATTTTGTTAGAGAGCAACAGACAACTAATACAGTGGGATTTTAATAACTTGGCAAAATCATTTTGGAGAGAAATGGAGCAATATCTAATAATGCTGCTCCTTCTGCTAGTCCTTCATCTGTTCCTTCACTTCCTCTATACAATCACTTAAGGGTTTCAAAGCCTACTTGAAAAGCTTGGCACACATACTTCATGTATACAAAATAACCTGGCATCTACTTTTTTAAATTGAAGGTTCACCTTACTTTTGAACCTGAAGTAAGACCTCGCCCTCACAGTCCAATGAGTTGTTTCCCATAAAAAAAAAAAAAATCCCTTCTATTTAATAATATTCATTGCTTGCCTCTTGTGCCCTCCTAACAAAGATCACTAATGTTAACAAATGGCGATAGTCAACCCAAAATTTACCATCTACCTAAAATGTAAACAGAAGCTGACTATCACCTCCCCTCTTTTTCCTTGATTGGAGGATCAATTGTATCATATACTTATACTACGAGTAAATTACCTGGGTAACTTTGATAGCATTCTAGTTCTACGAAAATTTATAAAATATATAAAGTGACTTGAATGCTGCTACAGGTCCCTAAGTGGTATTTTTGCCTCCAATCTTATTACCCTATAATTTCAGTTATTACAGTAGCCAAAATGATCCTTTAAAAACACACTGGATAATGTTACTGCCTTACTTCAATAAATAACAATAATAATAGCTAACATTTATAGAGCACTTACTATGTGCCAGGCACTATTTTAAGCATTTTACATGTATTAAGTCATCCAATACTCACAACAGTATGAGGCAGGCACCATTATTATTAGCCTCACTTTATAGCTGAAAACTGTGTCACAATATATTAAGTAATCTGCCCAAGTTTATACATTAAGTAACAGCACTAGGATTAGAACCTAGGAATTTTGGCTCCAAAGTCTCTCTCTTAACTACTATGGTATATACTTCTACTCTTTAATCTCTTCCCAAAAGCATTTACAATAAAATTCCTTACCATGTGCTAGAAAGCCTCATAGGATTTAGTTCTTGCCTACTACCCATAATGTCTTTACTAAATTCCTTACCTTAGCCTACAAGGCCCTTCTTAATCAGTTAAGTATTTTCATCTCTACCTCTACTTTATCTCTGCCTCCTCTCTTACACTGGCTTCATTCCCATTCCTTAAAGAATCAAGCCCTTTCCTTCCTGATTAGGATTCTTTGCTTGCAAACAATAATTTCTAGCTCATATTAATAAAGACCAAAAAGGTAACTCAGAAGAAAATCAAGTAGCTCATGCAACAGATAAGAAGCTGGAGAACCAGAAACGGAAACAGGGCATTTCGAAGCAAGTAGGCAGAAAAACCCAACCATGGCAATGGACACTGCTGAAAGAGGTCAGTATCACTAGGATGAATTCATTCCGACCAGTTTTTTCTATTTTTAATTTTTGTCCTTACTAAATTCATAGTTCAAAATCCAGAATAGAGAATCTGGCTGATCTAGCTGGGGCCATATGCCTGACATTTATGTTTTACAAAGGGACCCTGAACAGGAATGTCTAAACTAAAATTGCACACAGTGAGGAGATATAATTTCCCAAAAGAAAGTCAGAATGTTATTCAGTAGGAAGAGAATATATGCTGTACACCTCCTAATCCCTCCTCCCCCTAATCAAATATCCTTAACTGCTTAATGGACTTTGCAAATGCTGTGGCTCTGCTTTGACTATTATTTTCCTTACCTTTACTCCTCCTTCAGATCTTACTCAAATAACACCTTCTTAAAGAATATTCCTTGATCGTCCTCTAAAGTAGCCCTTCACTGCCACCCACTATTCCTCCTGTCACATCATGTTAATTAATTCCTTCAGGACACTTTTTAAAATAATTTTCTCATCTATAGCCATGCCACCCTGAACAAGCCCGATCCCGTCTGATCTCGGAAGCTAAGCACGGTGGAGCCTGGTTAGTACTTGGACAAAAGACCACCTAGGAAGATCAAGTGCTGTGGGCGTAAAAAATGAAAAATAAGGGATTGTAAGCTGACAAGGTCCTTGCAATCTGTGAAGTCAACCAAGGGTTGCCTCGCCTAAAAAAAATATAATAATAATAATTATTATTATTATTTTCTCATTCGTTTGCTTATTACCTATTTCCTCTCCTAAATTATAGATTGGGAATATATGCATTTGATCACCCAAGATGAACAAGAGATAGCAGTATGTAGAATGATCTTTTGAAAATGCAAATCAGATGTTAGCCCTTAGCTTAATATCCTTTAATGCTTCCCATTATACTTAGATTGGAATGCAAATATCAGCCATGGTGTTGCCCATGTGTGCCTCATTAACTCTAACCTTTCCATAATTCCTAGACTATGCCTAGCTCTTTCCCAATTCAGGATCCATGCCTGGACTATTCTTCAACAGGATCTTCACAAGAATTAGCTCCTTCTCAGTCATCAAATCTCACCTAAAAAAAACCTTCCTAAAAGAGCATTTCTATCATACTGTCTAAACTAGATTTTCCCCTTTTAAATTATTCTTTATCACAGGACCCTGTTTCTTTCTTTCATGGTATTTCCTAATCTGTAATTATTTCATTTACAAGCTTACTTCTTTATTGCCTGTCTCCCCAACTAGTCTTGCTCCATGGGGGCAGACAGGGTATATCTGTATTATCTCACCAAAGCCTGACACAGTGTCTGGCACCAAGTCAGTACCCAAGTGCCTGTGAGAGGAAAGAAGAGAAGGAAAAACTGGTGTTTTCTAAGAGAAATTTTCTTTAGAAGAAAATTTAACTAGCATATCCAAGGTAAGATATTTCTATAGCTATAACCTTCTAGCCTTCATTCCAAAACCAGGTAGGCCAGGAAATAAGTATTTTTATTTTGTCATGGGCAATATACTTTGCTATCTTAAAAAAAAGCTTTGGAGACTTTTTAGTACTTTAATGCCAGTTTATTATTTTTTTCATACTATATATCCCTAATTTTTAAAAATATTTTATTTTTTATTTTCCCTCTCCCTGGAGATTTTTAAAAGAAATATAAAAGGCTGAAGTAAGGAAGGACATTTAGAAATAGTTTTGAGGGTAACATCAAGTCTAATCATACACATACTTCCCTAAGTATAGATGGGAATTAGCAAAACATTGAACGTGACTCATGATCCAAGAGCAACTGGCATGGAAATCCATATTCCAATCTTCCCCTCAATTAGGTTTTACAGCACTTGATATAATATCATCATATTCCCATGCCCATTATATACTAAATGAGGGTTTAATTCTCAATCTCTTCTTTTATTTTACCATCATATATTATAGAAAAATCAGCATGATTTCACTAAATTTAAGTTGTACTTACCAAGTGCTCTTGCAACTGCCAGAAAAGGAATCTGGTCAATAACTGTGCTCCTTCTAATAGGTCCATTATGAGTAAGCCGAGGTCGTTTCCAAACTACACGATTCACTCCAGACTTGTTCATGACACTAAAAAACAGAGTTCAAATAAATACTCTAAATGACTAACACATGAAAACTAATGTAGCTCAATGTGTTAGGTAACTGATAAAATCAGATTATATTATCCCAAAATAATGACATCTGTTTCAGATACAAAGATGTATAAGCCAAAGTTCTTGTTCAGGGAGGGAAAACAAAATAGGGTATATTAAAATGAGAATATGGAAATTACTGATATAAGCTAAAAAGAATGAAATGGAAGTAATGAAAGAAAAATGAGTAGATATCATGTCAAAAAAAAACCCCAAGATAACTGGAAAAATTGAGGGGAGGAAGAAGAAAGAGGTTATAAATGGAGAGGGATTAAATAGTGATTTAAAAAATTGAAAAGTAGTCTACGGCCATGCCACCCTGAACACGCCAGATACCGTCTGATCTTGGAAGCTAAGCAGGGTCGGGCCTGGTTAGTACTTGGATGGGAGACCACCTAGGAAGTCCAGGTGCTATAGGGGTAAAAAATGAAAATAAAGAAATAAGGGATTGTAAACCAACAAGGTCCTTGCAATCTGTGAGGTCGACCAAGGGTTGCCTCACAAAAAAAATAAATAAGTATAATAAATATAAATAAAAAATAAATATAATTAATATAACACACACACACACACACACATATAAAGTAAAGATTATAAAGTTTTTGAGAAATTTGAGGGTACTCAAAACAGAACTTCAGTTTTAATATTTTTGACTTGAGGAATTAATAGGCACTGCTTCAATAGAAATATCTATGTATTTAGGCATTTCTGTAATTAAAAGTGTGAGATTAGACTTTGGAAACAATTGTAAAGATGTAGGCTTAAGAGTTAACATATTTAAAAAACTGTCCTAGAAATTTGGCACAGGAGCAGAAGAAATCACTAATTAGTATACAGAGGAGTTAGTATATTCTAGGTTGCCTAAAACATAGAAATATGATCAAGTCCTGGAGGAAATAAAGTAATAATAATCAAAAAGCAAGAAATGGTCTCTCAACCTGTGCCTGGTGTGATTGAAATGGGAAGCTGAACCTTAAATCAATTTAGTCATAATCTGCCTGCTTTAAAAAAAAAAAAGAAGAAGAAAAATGTTCCTCTGGAATGCTAGAAAAGTTCAGGGAAAAAGAGTGGCAAAGAGCATTTCCAAGAAACGATATTAGTGTACCTGATAACAGGTCCATCTGACAGATACATTCATGTAAGACAGAAGTTGATTCCCGAGATTCTCAAAGATAGATGGCATTAAGATATTCTAGCTAAGTATTCTCACATAGGTCCCACATGTACCCAGAAATCCTTTGATTATAATCTGAAATTTTATTTCATCTATAGCAGGTCAGCTGACAATATGGCTATTACAAGACACTGATTCCTAAGGCATATGAAACTTACCTGTGGCATGTGATGCTTCTAGGGGTGGGGGAGACTATAGCATGGCTCCTAGATTTCTGTAAGGGTCACTGCTGAAGACAGTATGACTGAAGCTGCCTGCTGTCATGCTGTGTTTCCTGTCCTGTATCCCACAAAGTTAAACAAGCCTGGTTTCATGCCACATGTGGTATTTGATCCTATGAGTGTGATGGTCAGTCTGTATCTGAGTAATGCCATCTATCTTTGAGAATCTCGGGAATCAACTTCCCAGTGAAAGATTAACTGTTCAAGTGGTTACTAGTGGCCATTGAGGAAAAAAAAATAACTTGTATCCCTACTACACAGCTTGGATTTTAAAATTCCAGAGAGACTGATTAAAATGTAAAAGATGAAACCATACAAGTAACAGAAACATGGTTCTCACAAAATATGGTTCAGGAGCCTCTGGGAGTCCCCCAGACTTTTTCAGGGGATCTGCGAGGTCAAAATTATTTTCATAATAAGACTATGTATATACAGTGGAGTTTTTGAGAGGTTGCATGACTTGATATGCTAGTGTATTATAAAACGTGTTAATATTTGTATGATGATCTGTATAACTCAGTGAACCAGCATTTTACAAATGACCAATGCCTATGTCACAAAATCCTATATGGGACTATATACTACATGATTTCCAACTAAATGACATTTTGGAAAAGGCAAAACTATGTAAACAATAACAAGACCAGTGGTTGCCAGGAGTAAGGTGGGAAGGGATAAATAGGCAGAACACAGAGAATTTTAGGACAGTAAAATTATTCTATATGATGACATAACAGTAAATACATGTCATTAGACATGTGTCAAAACCCTAGAATGTACAACACCAAGAGCAAACCTAATGTAAACTATGGACTTTGGGTGATGATGATCTGTCAATGTAGGGTCACAGATTGTATCAAATGTACCACTCTGGTGCAGGATGTTGACAGTGGGAAAGGCTGTGCATGTAGGACAAGGCAGGAAGCATTTGGGAACTCTCTGGTACTTTCCACTCCATTCTGCTGTGAACCTAAAATTGGTCTAAAAAATAAAGTCTATTAATTTTTAAAAATGTATGGATTAAAAAAAATCATTTAACCAATGGCTCTTAATTGATATACCTATGGCTCATAATTTAAGAATATGAAAAGGTCACTGATAGGATTTTAGATACCACACTATTAACTTTTTAAGAAACTACCACTTCTTGAATTTTGGAATAGTACCAAAGAAGCATAACCCCCAACATATTGAAAAGCTATTAAAATACTCTTTGTTCCAACTATATATCTACATAAGACCAGATTTTACTTCAGATACTGCAACCAAAATAACATATCACAACAGATTGAATGCAGAAACAGATATGAGAATCTAGATGTCACCTATTCAGCCAGACATTAAAGAGACTTATAAAAATATAAAATGATGCCAATCCTCTGACTAAACGTTTGTTTTGGAAAACAGCTATTTTTTTTTATAAAAAATATTCTTTATGTTAATACATTATGGGTTTTACTTTTTTTAACTTTATTAGTTTCATGTATACAGTATATTGGTTAGAATTTACAGAGTTTATAAAACGATCCCCCTAATTGCTCTTTCTCTTCTCTGGCTCTCCAAACTAGCCATTACATTAATGCTAACTGCATTTCCTATGCCCCATCCTCGTGACCATCTATGAACTAATAATTTGTACTTCTTTAACCCTTCACCCCATTCTCCCAGCCCCCAAACCTCCTCCCCTCTGGCCATCACCAGATTGTCCTCTATATTTGTGAGTCTGTTCTTGATTAGTTCTTTCTGTTCCTTAGATTCCACATATAAGTGAAATCTGACTTATTCACTCAGCATAACAACCTCAAGGTCCATCCATGTTACTGCAAATGGTAGGATTTCATTATTTTTTAAATAGCTAAGTAATATCCCATTGTATATATGAACCATAACTTCTTTATCCAATCGTCTGTTGATGGGTATTTAGGTTGGTTCCATGGCTTGGCTACCATAAACTGTGCTGCCATGAACATAGGGGTGCATAGATCTCTACGGATTATTGTTTTGGTTTTCTCTGTATAAATACTCAGAAATGCAATTCCTGGGTCAAAAGTTATATCCATTTTTAATTTTTTGAGACTGTTTCCCATAGTGGCTGTTCCAATTTGTAATCCCATCAACAGTGTATGAGAGTTCTCTTTTCTCCACATCTTTGCCAACAACTGTTGTTCTAACACTGTTATTGTTAATGAATTGAAAAATAATTGAAAATGTCTCCATTTTAATTCTAAGATAAAAATCAATACTCCACATATATTTATTTTTATATATGTATATATATATATTTTTATATATATATACATATATAAAGCTCTTTGAGGTCCTCAATTTTTAAGAATGGAAAGGGTTCATAAGACCAAAAATATTCATAACTGCTGTACTAGAAGAAAATATAAAAGGCTTTTTAATATCAGTGAGATAACTGTACGTATGGCACAGAAATTAAAAATCATAACAGAAGAGACTGACAAATTTAACTACATTAAAATAAACTTCCATGTGGGAAAAAAACTCCAGGAGCATAATTGAAAGACAAACTGTGAAAAAGTCTGAAACTCATAGCATATGCATTAGACTAATTAATGTATAAGTGGCTCCAAAATATTAATAAAAAAGTTAATAACCTTTCTCCCAAATGAAGAAACAATATAAACAAATACAAAGGAAAGGAAACATAAATAGCTCTTAAACAAATAAAAAGATATTCAACCTTTCTCATAAAATAAATTCAAATTAAATTATCATTGACATTCCTTTTTTAAACTTAAAATTGGATATGATAAAGAAGTTCTACACAAGGGCATCCACATACACTGCTGATAGAAGTATAACAACTTAAAAAAAAAGTATAACAACTTGCATAGAGACAAATATTTATCAATATTCAAAACATTCCTCTTTGGCCCAGCAATTCCACTTCTAGGAAATGATCCTACAAATATACTTGCACAGAACAAAAAGATGCATGTGCAAGATTTTCTTTTTACAATAGCATTTGCAATAACAACAAAAAAAAATTAAAGTATCCTTCAACAAGAGACTAGTTAAATAAATGATGGTATATCCATACATGGAACACTTTCATATTTGACTGTATGAGTATCTCTCTATTGAAGGATATATAGTAATACTGGTTTCTTGTAAGTGGAGGGGAACTGGGTGGCCCTGTGGGACAGTAGGAATTGAGAAACCTTCTATAGCACATTATCTTATGCTAAATTTTAGCCAAAAGCTACCATTAAAAAAGTGTGTGCATGTGTAGATGTATAAATCATTACTCAGAAAATTGTTAACATTTGGTGTATTTCTATCTTGTTCTTATTTCTTGCACAGTTGAGATTACACCATAAATATAATTTTATATATTATTCTATGTCCAATAGGCATTCTTTTATTAAAATTTCCCCATTATATGGGAGTTCATTATAGTATTCTACTTATGTTTAAAACTTTTCATAACACTATGATTTTAAAAAATTAATCTATAAACATTTTAATGGTTATAACATATTCAATGTTATGAATATGTATTATAGTATACTTAACCATCTTCCAGCAGTTGGGCCTTCAAGTTATTTCCAGCCTTTAACAGTCATTAAACATTGCTGCAATCAATAACTCTTTTCAGATATTCTGGTCCACATTTCAGATTTCTTCTTTAGGTTCTTGAAATCATTGAGTCTATAAACATTTAAAGCTACTGGTATGTATTATATTCTATGTAGGTCATACGAATTTATAATCTTACCACCAGGATGTCCATTTCAACAAAAAAAGTAAAACCAGACTACCTCTCTGGTTTTTAATCTTTGCTAACCCATTAGAAGAATATAGTTTCATTTCAATAATGTTAAATATTTTGTCATGTTTATTACTTTTGCACTTTTGTTATTATTTTTCAAACTTTCTCTCCTTTATTCTATGTGGGGGTGACAGTGTTTTAGTGTTTTCCTTAGTGATTTTGTTTGAACTCCTTAAAGTTTAAGAATATTAATTCTTTTCTCTAGTTTATTATTTTTCTGTAAAAGACAATTCCAATTCAATAAAAGAGAAAAGTAATAATATCATGGTAAAGCTTTAGTTAGAATGATTATTTAGAAAACAGTGGATTCTATTTAACTTGTCTCAGATTCAATTTTTACAAATTAGTATTGGGATAATTTTTAAATACTCTCATATTATTCATTCCTTGATTTTTAGAACAATCTTACATTTTAGTTTTTATCATAAAAATATTATGCTGAAGTCAGTTTTAGCTAAACTATCTACATATTGAGATAATAAAGCTGACACAAAGAAAAGAAGAAAGGTGTATAGCACGTATGACTAGAAATCAAAGAAAAAAGCTGAAGATTAATTCTAATAAAATTCTATTCCCAAAGCCAGATTCAAACTGTTCTACTCTGGAACTCTAAAGGCTGCTCTGTTCAGATTCTAAAGGTCATGTTGAACAGTATTCATGTAAAAGGTTTTCAATAAATCCTTCTATATGTTGTTCCTTGAGTCTTACTAAAATGCTATTTCTTTTGGAGCCATTATCAGAAATAAAATAGTCAATTCAAAATAATGAGATAAATATAAATGCACATGGGTACTTTATCAGGCAAACTAAAAACCTGTGATACTAAGAAAGTCACTTCATTAAAAGGGAGAATTAGGTCAATCTCCTTACTAAAGCAGAAAAGGACTAAACAGAACCGAGAGAGGAAAGAGAAAACAGCACAACGATTACCTCCCACCAAGTCCTTCGATTCGTTCTCTTTCCTTGGGGAGTTCTGGCTTATGGTCCTGTGTTACTTCCACGGCTCTGACAAAATCGTCCTTCGGGTCATCCTGAATTCCAAGAACCACCCCTGAGTCACCCACATGAGCTACATACATCTTCATTCCTCGTATAATGACCACACTGGCAGTTGTCCCTGATGTGCTGGGAAGACCCGTCATCGTCTTTGGCCATTCTGCTGTAATAAGAAATAAAAATTTTACTTTTCCAGGTATTAACACTAATACTGTATCAAAATAAAAATGGCAACATATGCTGAATTGGCATGTTAAAATTTGAATTAACACTGGAAAATTTTTAAGAAAAATATTTTGAAAGCTATTAAAGGATTTATGTTAATCTCTTCATGAATATATTGATAAATTAATTTTATAAATAATACAATTACATTACAATCATTAAACCAATCCTAGGAGAAAAATATTAATGGATATACTTACTATTTCAACATAAGTCTTAGCCCTAACTACATTTAGTGGCAAGGATGTGTTAAAGAGTTTTGATATTTTTATGTAGCATAAGTAGAGCCAGTAGCCCAGTATCTATTTATTAATCTCTCTTCAAAAATATTTTCAGAAAAAGCTATATGATTTGTTTTTTTCATCTTTATTGAAATATAATAGACTAGTTATTTGTATTTACATTGTATAATTCAAGTTTTTTTTTCAATTATAGTTGGCATACAATATAGCAGTTTTAGTTGTATAGCACAGTAATCAGAGATCCACACTAACTCATCATTCCACTAAATCTAGTACTCTTCTTCTCTCTTACACATTTATTACATTAACCATCTTCCCCATGCTACACTCTACATATCTATGTCTATTCTGCAACTATCCATTTGTACCTCTTAATCCCTTTGAGCTCTTTTTTCCCCACTAAACCCTCTCCTATCTAGTATCCTTCAAAATATTCTCTATATCTATGAGTTTATTTCCAATTTTTTTTATTGTTGTTGATTTTGTTCTTTAGATTCCACATGTAGGTGAAATCATGAGAAATGTCTTTCTCTATCTGACCCATTTCATTCAGTGCAATACCCTTTAAGTCCATCAAGGCAATATCTTTTTCCATTCTCTTCCTTTCAGCCTGTGTCTTTTAATCTGAAATGAGTCTCCTGTAGGCAGCATATGTAGGGGTCTTGTTTTCTTATCCATTCAGCCACTCTATCTTTTGGTTGGAGCACTTAATTCTTTTCCATCTGAGGTACTTGTTGATAGGAATGTAGTTATTACCATTCTTTATTCCTGTTTTTGACACGTTTTTTCTACTTAAATGAGTCCCTCCAACATTTCCTGTAATACTGGCTTAGTGATGATAAATTCCTTTAGCTTATTTTTGTCTGGGAAGCTCTTTATCTGTCCTTCAGCTCTAAATGATAGCTTTGCTGGATAAAATATTCTTGGTTGTAGATCCTGGGTCTTCATCACATTGAATATTTTGTGCCAAGCCCTTCTCTCCTGTATAGTTTCTTTTGAGAAATCAGCTGCCAGTCTTATGAGTGTTCCCTTATAAGTAATTATCTGTTTTTCTCTAGCTGCTTTTAAGATTCTCTCTTTGTACTCAACCCTTAGCACTTTAATTATGATGTGTCTTGGTGTAGCCTCTCTGGGATCCCAGTTTTTGGGACTCTCTGAGCATCCTGGGGTTTTACGTCTATTTCCTTCAACAGGTTAGGGAAATTTTCCATCGTTATTTCTTCAAATAGCTCTTCAACGTCTTTTTTATACCAGTACCCTATGAAGTGGATATTTTTACCTTTAATAGTGTCCCATGGGTTCCTTAAATTATTATTATACTCTTGGCTTCTTTTTTCTTGCCATTCTGATTGAGTGTCCTTGGCTTTCCCATCCTCTATATAGGTCATTTGATCCTCTTCTTTATTCACTTTGTTTATTCCATTTAATATACTTCTCATCTCAGATAATGTGTTCTTCATTTCTTACTGGCTCACTTTTATAATTTCCATTTCCACTTTTACGTTTTTTATCTTTTTTAAAATTCTCACTGAATTCATGTTCACTTCCCATAAGTTGCCTGAACATCTTTATAACCAGTATTTTGAACTCTGCATTTGTTAGACTGCTTTACTCCATTATTTCTGAATCTCTGTTCTGTTCTCATATAATTTCTGCTTCTTATCTTCCCATTTTGGCTGCTGTTTCTATGTACTAAGCAAAGCTCTTAAGTCTCTCAGTCTTATTAGTTTGGCTTTGTGTAATAGGTGTCCAGTGGCACAGTACTGAGAGAGGTTCAGCTACAGGCCAAATTTAGCTGCAGTCTAGGCCCCTCCAGGACCACCTGTTAAGATTCAGCAAGCAATCCAGAGATGCTGTGCTTACAGTTGCCTCAAGAGGCCACACCGGAAACCGAGGCCAGGTGCCACAGTGTGTCTAGGTGCTGCTCAACAAGAGGCACCTTACTAAGCAGGATACACCTTGATGTGGCTTGGGTGGGGCTGTGAGTTAGGGGAGGAGTTGTTTCAGGGAATCCTCTGGGCAGAGCAACCTCTGTTATCCAATTTGATGACGTCTTGGCCATGGCGGCATTGTATCCAGAGTACCGGAATGGGGGAGGGCTCAACAGAAGAACAATGGTTACTGCCAGCACATGTGTACAGAGTGAATCTCACCTTGGCCTTCACTCGGACAACTCAGTGTTCCTCTGAAAGTCCCTGGTGCCCCCTGTGTAGCTGAACCGGCACTGGTGCTCAGAGCAAGCAGGTCCATTACCACAAAAGTCCACTTGTGGACATGGCCCCTTTTTGAGGCATCTGCAGTTGTCACTGTCATAGCTTCGATACCACTCAGCCTCTTGGGACCGGCAGCATCACGTCCTTGCCCCATGCTATCTTCTGTCATTGCAGGGTGACTTCTTAGTTCCATCCTTACTTGCATGGCTTGTTCATCTAGATCCCAGGCAATTTTCCTTGCTGTTTACTCCTTGTTTCTGTCTCAACTTTGATTTGGTCTCCAGAGGGATGAACAGAGCCTCTATCAACGACGCCATTTTCCCTACTTTTGTGATTTGTTTTTGAAATAACTTTTGAATAGTCAAGCCTAATAAACAGCATTTATTTAATATTTACTGTGTACCAGGTTCTGTGCTAAGAGCTTTACATGTATTATCTCAAGTAATATTTGAAACAAAACCATGGGATAGGTAAAATTATTCACATTATTTTCATTTTGCAGATGAGGAAATCAATACTTTGAATGGTTAAAAAAAATTTGTTCACAATAACCCAAATATTTAAGTGGCAGAGACCCCCCATATTTAATTATAAAAGATATATTAAATTCATTCATTTAAAAATTCTGAAATATTCTGTAATACTAAACTACAACTTATAGTTCAAGATAGCAGACTGAGTCCAAACACTGACATATTCTCCCCTCGAAAGGACAGAATTCTCCCACTGAAAGGACAGAATACAAATATTTGAAAAAGCCCACAGCAGTCATCAAACAGAAAAGGATCATAAGCAAATCTGAGGAATTCTAGAAAGTTTAAACAAATGGTATTACATTGAGGAAAAATTCAGAATGCAAAACTTAAAATCAGTAAAGAAAGCAGTATATCAGTTTTTCCTATTAACAGAGTCCCAGAAAAACTCTAACTCAGAGGCAGTGGCAAAGGCTAAAGGCAGGAATGGATGGTATAAGCTTGACAGATTAACTTAAAACAGTAGGAGCTAGATCAGTACCTAAAGTCTCTGCACAGTAAAACGTGAAACATTTTAGTTCCTAAGATGCCACCAACTATAATACCCCTCTTAAGGAAAGTAGTGTATCTGTTGATAGGAATATCAGAGTCCCAGAGGGGATGAGGGAATGAGAAGAAATATGGATCCAAAAAGCTGAATGGGGTGCCACAGAACTTTCATAGCCACAAGGCTTCACTAATATATTCATACTACTACATATCTTGCTTTTTTCAATATTATAGATACTGAAAAGACATCTTTTGAACCCTACAGCACATCTCCCCATTCAATTCCACAGATGGAATCTACTCTACAGAGTGCCCTGTTACTCATAGCAGAAGGCTGCTTGCAGTGTATGAAATAAACTTCACAAATGTTGAGGGAATTCAAAACAGCTACCAATGCTGATGAAAGGAGAAATTCACATAAACATACATACACATATATACATTATGTAAAACCATCTGCAATACTAAGTGCTCAATAAATGTTATTTTTGTTTTTACAACCATTATTTAAGAAAAGCAAACAGCCTGAGAGGCACCAAGGAGTATGCAAAAAGAAAATGCCCCCCCACCAAGAAAACATTTATGGAAAAATCGAAAGAATCTATAGAAAGATTATTGGAATTGATAGTTATTGGATATAAATATTGTTATACAACACATCAATTCTATTTCTGTAAACAGACAATGAAAAATTACGAAATACAGCTTAAAAAAGTGATACCATTCACAATAGCAGCAAAAGGTATATCTTGGAACAATGCTAACAAATCTCTACTAAGACCTTTATAGAAAAGCTGTAAACCAGTGGACCAATAGAAAAGAATAATGAGTACAGAAACAAACACATGCATATTTAGACACGTAACAAACATATGGAGAAAAGATAGACATTCAATAAATAAAATTGGGACGACAAAAAGAAATCTTTGGGTCCCTGATGCCAAACTCAAAACATCAACTCTAGGAAACGACCTAACACGAAAAGCAAAGCTAAAATGCTTAGAAAATATAAAGGAAGATATATTCATGATCTCAGGGTAGGGAAGGATTTCCTAAAGACAAAGACTGGACAAGCAATATAAAGAAAATAATTGTGAAGTTGTACTACCATCAAAATTAAGAATTTCTGAGGGTTAGGGTTAAAAATATGAAAATAAATTAAGAATTTCTGTTCATCAAAAGATACTATTACTAGAGTGAAAAGACAACTCACAGAATGGAAGAGGACATATTTGTTCTCTCTCTCTCTCTCTCTCTCTCTCTCTCCACACACACACACACACACACACACGCCAAAGAAAATATATCCAGAACATATAAAATGCTTCTACAAATCAAATCAATCAGGCTACCCAACAGAAAAATGGAAAAAGGCTTGACTGAACATGTCTTTTACAGAAGAGGAAACCCAAACAGCCAAAAAAAAAAAAAATACAAATGTATTCAGCTTCTTCAATCAACAGGGAAATACAAGTTTAAAACCACAATGAGATAATACTATATAATCTTCAGATTGCATAAATTAAAGTCTGACAAAAGTACATGTGGTTAAGAGTGTAAAGCAACATGTTCTATCATCAACTACTGGTGGGAGTATAAACTGGTACAATCACTTCAGAAAACATCTAGGCATATCTATTACACAGAAAGACATTTGCTCTTGACTACTCTCTACCCACCCCTAGGTATATACCACAAATTAATGTACTTGTACATTAATACATATGAATGCTCTGTTCATATAAGCTAAAAATGAGCAACAACCCAAATGTCTTTCAACATGACAAGAGATTACACTACATGTAACATATAAGACTCTCACAAGAAGCATGATATAAAATATACATAGCGTGATTTTCTATAGAAACAATCATGCTTACACATAAGTGGTAAAACTACTATGAAAAATAAGTAAATCACTACAGAACTATCACCACAAAAGTCAGGATCGTGGTTATCTCTTGGGGGAAGAAAGAAATATAAGATCAGAAAGGACATACAGAGCCTTCTGCAGCACAGGCAATGTTCTCTTTCTTAACCAAATGGTGTTGATTTTATTATTATTCATTAAATTGTACATTTATGTTTTATGGCCTTTTCAATGAGTATACCATGTTATATTTCCCTATTTTTTTAAAGTTAAGAGGAACAAAAAGAAAAGGAAAAAGGCATCAATTTTGCTGGCACAGCTCACAGAAGACAGCTCCCTAACCCATCCAGTTTTGCAGTTTGGTTATAGACATCATTCCTAAAAGTCTGGCCTAGAGTATACTTAATGTTTCTTTAGCCCTTTCAATTATTTTGTGGGTTAACTATAGCTTTTGCTAAAACCTTTTTAAACAAGCTAAAGTAAATTGTTTTCTGCAGCTAAGAACCTAAAAAAAAAAAATCTATTATCACAATAAAGTTGAATGAGGTGAACTCCCAGAAAGAAGCTTCTTAAGCTCATTTAGAAAAATGTGCTTAAGATAAACAAAATTTACCTACAGCATGCATGTAATTCAGCTGTTTGCAAAATGCACCTAAAGCAAAATGAAAAGGGAGAAAAAGAGCTAAAAATAAAAGGATATTCAAAGATACAATATTAACATTATTTGAATCACATTTTAGGTCAAAAACACTAATACGTACAAAGAGATATTCTGCAATGATGTAAAAATAATGACTGCTTTCTCTATTCATTTGAAATGCCACCTTTTATCATATGCTACATTTTGCCTCAGATCTATTTCTGGACTCATCCTACTAATCTATTTATGGTACTTTTTAATAATTCGGAGTTCAAGTATCCCTTAATTATTCTTCTTTTTCAATATCCTCTTAAATTTTTTTCCAGATAAATTTTTGAAGCAACTTGCAAAATTAAAAAGCAAACCCTGTTAAGGTTCTGACTGAAACTGCAGTAAATTTATACATTAAGGAACTGACATCTTTATAATTTCTCTTCCTTAATTAGTCTTCCTTGTTTACTACTTTACACTTGAATCTTGTAATTTTTTTAAAAAATGACTTAAAACTAAGAGCATATTAAAAAGACAGTATCAGAGTATAGGAACTGACTTAAGTATTCTAAGCAAGAAACTGCATGAGCCAGTAAAACAGACTGATAAATTTTATAACATAAAAATATAAAATTTCTGAAGTATTTAAGTATAGAATGTGTGTGTTCTCTGTGATAAATTTAAAACTTGGGGTATTTGTGTACTTACCATGTACCAATTAATATATACTGAGTCAATTAACTCTCAGGAGGTAGGTACTATCATTCTCTGTTTTAAAATGAGGATGCTCTGGCACCAAGGTTTTACTCAAGGTCACACAGGTACCAACTGGAGAAACTGGGATTCAAACTCCAGATAATACAACATACACTTAATCACTATGCTAAGAGTTCTTACAGAATGCTAATGCCAAAGTAGTAGCTGTAAAAATCTTCAGGAAAGCAATCTGAAAATGTTTATCAACAACCATTAAAAAGATATATTCTTTAACCAAATAATTCAGCTTTGAGAAATTCTCCTCCCTCAGGAAATAATCCAAATGAAGGAAAAGGCTATGTTGTTTACATTTTAGCCCTTATTTATAGTACTATATATTGTGCACATTTGTCCAGCACCCACTTCCCCTTTCCAGTATTAGCATCCTGATTTAGATATGGAGTACAGGGCCTCCCTCTACTGCAAGCAGTGCTTACTGAAACTGATAAACTTGCTATCTCCTGGCCTATGGTAGGGAAATGGCCTAAAACTAAGTCAAACTCTTTCAGATATTTGAGTCTTGGAAAAGCATAAGCCAGAAAAATACTGGAGCTGATTCACTCCAGAGGCTAAAACCTTCCAATGAGTTTCCACTAGTTCCTAGAGCCCCAGAGATACCCTGGTTGTCTATTTTGAGACCTGTGAATGTCCTTCCAATAAATTTCCAAGTTATTTTCTCTCCTTACTGTAGACTTAATATAGGGAAGAAGCATGAGAACTACATAAATTGACTACTGTTAAACCAGAGCCTATAAATGGGCAGCTGCCAGATCACAGGGAGGCCTACAGAATAAAGAAAGATTCCTGCTGGGATTACTAACAAACTATTTAGCCACACCGTGAAAGGAAAACAGTCTTTAAGTCATACAGTTTACAAAATAAACCCAACCCTTCATTCACTATAGTCAAACCATGGGGAACCTATAGAACAAAGGCTGAGATTGCTAGCATGCCTTTCATGTTGCATGATCCATATCAAAGGAAAACAGGTAAACAAAGTCTTTAAACTAATCCATAAAACTAAGAATGACATATAAACTGAATTCCTCGAACACTTGTGGTCTGTTTCTCTCATTCTGTCTCTGAGAGGAAAACATGCTCTGTCTATGCAGCATATTCCTTCTCTAATAAACTTTACTTTGGCTCTGCCTCTCATTCTGTCTATGAACAGCCATTCATGGAACATTATTCCTTCGCTAATAAACTCTCCTTTTGTCTCTAACTCTGGCATGTGCTTGAATTCTTTCCTGCACACAGTCAAGACCCCTCACTCTCCCACTCTCAGTGCAGCGCTTAAGTCTCCACTGGGGGAGGGAGGAGATTCACCCCTGTCCTGCATCAGACTGAGTCAGTCAGTTTGTGTTATTTTCAAAGAACTGTCATACAGAACTAATATCACAGAGTAGGCTGCAGACAACTGGTCCTCAGAAAAATGTCAATTAGTTAGGGAACCAATAAAGGGCAGAAGGCATCAGGACTCTTGTTCATATTACAGATGGTAACCAAACAGTCCATGGCTGAATTTATCAATAAAGAAAAAAGAAAGCAGATAGTCTGCAGTCAGCATACTAACTTAGAACTATGGTTAAAACTTTTCTAGGTCAGCTAATGCAAACATAGACCCAACATTGGCCTAAGGTGCCATGTGATTCTGAGAAACAAAGATTAATATGATTGGTATGGAATGAACTGTCCCTTCAAAAATTTATGTTGAAAACCTAATACCCAGCAACTCAGAATGTGACTTTATTTGGAAATGGGGTGTTCTTATGAAAGGAGTAAATTTGTACACAGGGATAAACAAAAGGAAGATGCAATGAAAACACATAGGGGAGAAAATGGCCATGTGACTGGAGTGATACATCTACAAGTCGGGGAATGCCAGATTATTGCCGGTAAACACCAAAAATGAGAAGAGGTGACAAAGGATTCCCCTTAGAGATTTTACAGTAAAGGATATGGCTCTGCCACCATCCTGATTTTAGACTTCTGACCTTCTAGAACTGTGAGACAATAAATTTCCATTGTTTTACTTTAAGCCAACCAACTTTTGGTACTTCGTTAAGGCAGGCTAGAAAACTAACACAATAATATAGAGGAAATAAGTCAAGGACCTGGGGAGATCTTAGATTAAATCTATTATATGCATATGCATCCCACTTATCCAAACCAAGAAAGGCTCAAAAGACTCTCTCTTCAACTTTAATGCTTAAGTACGCAATTAGGGAAATGCCAAAATCTTTTAAACACATCTTATTGACTCTTCCCTCTAGGTAAGGAATACTAATAAAAGACGCTGCAACTAAAATGGGTTCCCTGATCTCTCTGGGGATGGAAGAACCCTGAGGTGGCAGAGATCAGGAGTTAATTACCAAAAGCAAATCAGGCAGAAGAAAAATTGAATTTCCAGAATGTTCACTCACAAGAACTTATCTGATTCAAAAAACCAAAAACAAAACAAGAAACAAAACAAAACCTTACAAGTTTAAAGAACTATTAACCTTCTTCTAAGTGATATGTGGCCATTTTCATATGCAGGTGTACACCAAAGAATGAGAAATATCCATATTTAGTAACTACTGAATGAATGGCTCAAATATAATAATTCTGGGGCTACAGAATACAACCACAGTTCATTGGTCAAGAGCTAAGGAGGTCAAGTACTAAATAGGACTTTGAATCCAGCCCATCTCAAACCCAGTGAAATCTCAAACCTAAACTAAACAGCTAATCTAGTCCCTGAATAATTGTAGCAACTAATAGCTTCCCTTTATAGCTCTTAATTGATAGGTCTAGAAGCCTATCACGGTAAAAAAGGCCAAGTGCAAGACTTTGGAGCACCCCACCAATGATACTTTTCTCCAAAAGAGTAAATTAAAAGCATTACATTTCCCAAAGAATCACAAAGTTGATGTCACCATTTAAACATGAAAGGAGGGGTGCTATCCTACATATTCCATTCTATAGTTTGGCCATTGAAAAGTCTAACTGCTCTTGGAAAATGACAGTGGATCATAATCAAATAAATGGTGATTCCAAATGCAGTTGCTGATTCTGATTTATTCTCTCTACTGAAATAAATAAATACAGCCTTGGCTATCTGGTATGCATCCAGCAGCTGGGCCTCAATGAAACTGCTACCTAGGTTCCTGGAGGTATCCAGGTTCCTAATCTTTCTGAGACCCATTTCTTCAGGTTTACTTTTTCTTTTTGCATGAATAATTTAAAGAATTTCTTTTTCTTGAACCAAAAGAAAGTAAACTGCTGACAAGGTATCCCATCACTTCCAAATATTATAGTATCTAATTCCTACGCAGGCGTTCTCCTACATAAGCAGAAATAACCGTCAAAATCAGGAAATTAACATGGATATCACTATCTAATCCACAAATCTCATTCAAATTTCAATTATCCTAATAATATGCTTTACAATAAAAGAATAAAATTCAGAATCCTTTGTTATATTTACCTATACCTATTTAGTCTATTTCAATCTGGAACAATTTTTCAGTGTGTCCTTGATGGATTTTAGGAATACTAGCCCAATCATTTTCAGAATGTCTCTCAATTTGGGTTTGTTTCAAGTTTCCTCATGTTTGTAATCCAGATGATGCAATTTGGCAGGAATATCACAGAAATGTTAAATATGATCTCAGTGCAGGCAGCGTACAATTTCAATTTGTCCCATTAAAAATGATGCTACCTTTGATCACTTGATTAAGGTAATATTCATCAGGTTTCTCCACTACAATCTTTTTCCTTATGGAATCAATAAGTATGTCATAGGAAGATAATCTGAAACAATGTAAATGTCTTTACAGTGGGTTAAATGGTATCCCCCCCAATAAAATATATGTCCACTCAGAACCTGTGAATGTGACCTTATTTGGGCAAAGGGTCTTCATGCATGTAATTAGGTTTAAAATCTTAAGAAGAGATCATCCTGGATTAGAGTGGGACCTAAATGCAAAGACAAATGTCCTGAAGAGAGAATAGAAGGGAAGACGACACACAGAGAAAGTGATATAAAGACAGTGGAGACTGGGTGATGCATCTACAAGCCAAGAAATGCCAAGGATTGCTGGTGACCATCAGAAGCTAGGAGACAGCATAGAACAGATTCTCCCTCAAAACCTCCAAAAAAGAACCAACCTTGCTGACACCTTGACTTCAGAGTTTTGGCTTCCAAAACCATGAGAAACCAATAAATTTCTGCTGTTTTAAGCCATTCAATTTATGCTAGTTGGTTACAGCACCTCAAGGAAGCTAACATAAATAACTCTGTACCTCAAATTTTCACCCACTATTTTACCATTCATTGATGTTTCTTACCTGAATCAATTATTGTGATGGTTACCAAATGTGATTTTTCTAGTTTTATCATTCCTTCTACATTTATTAATGGACTTCCACTGTAAATAAACGCTTTACATCAGCTTTATTCATCAAAGCCAAAAACTTCAGACAACCCAAACATCCATCAATAGGTGAATGGATAAACAAATCGTGGTTTACCTATCCAATGAAATACTATCTGGTAATAAAAAATAATGAACTATTGATATACGCAACAACGTGGTAGCAAAGATTATCTTGTACTGATCAAAAGTAATAAATGATTAACAAAAATGGAAAAACTTAGTACTTGATAAATACGGCAAACTCTTCCAGATCACGTAATGTGTAAGAGGGTGAAGGTCCTTGATAATAAAAACTGAAAAATACCAAACTAAAACAAAGACACAGGTTTAAATTTCCACGATTTGAGTTTTTTTTTAAATTTAGCTCTATCTCACATCCTCCCTCCATCTTTCCCTCTATCCTTCCTCCCATTTTCCTTCTGCATTTGTCTGTCTTTAAATTTAAGGTAATGGAAACTATCCATCAAACCTAGAACCAACAATTTAGGTTAAGATCTGCTTCTTCATACTTCCTTTGGTCATATTCTTTAAAGTAAACTGTTCTAATCTTAAATCAAACTAAGAAAACAAAACTTTTATTTCATCTTCCTTTACAAATACTGTGGTAAATTTTCCTTAATCATATCTGAGATCACATTTCATTTCTTTCAATAGCATGGTGTTATCTTTCTATTGGCTCTCTTAATAACATACATCAATGAACTATGATACACAGGAATAACAGGTGGACTCTGTTCACTATCTTCTTTGAACTATCTAAAGAGGTAATAAGAACATTATTTCAAATGAATAAACTTAAAAAAGTATGCAAATTTTAAAACATTATTTCTTAGAAGGCAAGCATACCACAAGAATAGTACATCCATAAATGTGAATATACATAAATGAGGCACATACTACAACTTAAGATCAAGAAGTAATGAAAAAATTTTAAATATGAAGAAGAAAAATGACTTTTAAAAAAGGATATAGTCATACACTCTCTCATTCCATGATGAATTTATCAAATCCCTCCGCCTGGAGGCAAAAATAAATCATTTAAAAGTTTTTAGATAATTTTTCCTTTGTAAATTTGAAAAGGGTACAAAAAGCCCTGGAAAGATGCTAGAGAAGTTTAAATCAAGAAAGGCTTAGAAAGACAGAGGAAGGATTGCTTAAAAAATATAAGAAAGCCTTTCATACTCATTAGTATGGCTAATTTTTTTAAAAAGGAAAATAACAAGTGTTGGCAAGGAAGTGGAGAAATTAGAACCCTTGTGGCATTACTAGGGGTAATGCAAAATGATGCAACTTCTCTGAAAAGTTTGGTGATTCCTCAGAAAGTTAAAAACACAGAATTACCATATGATCCAGCAATTCCACGTCTAGGTTTTATACCCAAAAGAACTGAAAACAGAGACTCAAACAGATACTTGTACACATATGGCCACAGCACCATTATTCATAAAGGCCAAAATGTGGAAACAACCCAAATGTCCATAAACAGATGAATGAATAAACCAAATGTGGTCTATATGTACAATAGACTATTATTAGCCTTAAAAGGGAAGAAAATTCTGATACATGCTACAATGTGGATGAACCTCAGAGACATTACGCTGTTAAATAAGACAAAAAAAAGGACAAGCATTTTATGATTCCGCTTATACAAAGCACCTAGAATAGGCAAATTCATAGCAAGAGAAAGTAAAAAAGAGGTAACCAGAAGCTGCAGAAGAGGGTAACAGGAAATTATTGTTTAATGGGCACAGTTTCTGTTTGGGACGATGAACAAGTTTTAAAAATAGACAGTGGCGATGGCTGCACAATATGGTAAATATACTTACTGCCACTGAATTGTAAACCTAAAATTGGCTAACGTGGTAAATCCTAAGTGCTATTTTACAGTTTTAAAAAGAGGAAAAAAATTTTTAATTTAAAAAAAATTTAAAGAAGCAAAATTTAATTGTTACACCCATAGAAATTCAACTAAACCAGCAGCTACTTTGGGCAAGGAATTGCATGGTCAGCCCTAAAAGATAATAAGATGGGTTGTAAAGCAATCTTTGCCCTCAAAGACCTCAAAGACCTCAAGAATGACAGATAAAATATACAGGCTATCTCACAATGGTCTGTGTGATCTTTACAGGGATTTCACAAGACCAAAACTATTTTCATAATAATTCTAAGAGTTTATTTACCTTTTTCACTGTGTTGACATTTGCACTGATGACTCAAAAGCTGTAGTTAGTAAAACTGCTGGTGCAGGAGCAAAGGCAGTGGCATCAAAATGAACTAGTAGTCATTGTCTTCCCCACAGCCACCCACTTACAGTTTAAAAAAAAAAAAAAAGGGCAAACTAGTTCCACTTAAGAATGTTCTTGATGACACAATAAAAATTAATGTTATTAAACCTCCACTTATGAATACGAGTATTTTAACATTCTATATGACAAAAAGGGAAGAATGCACAACAGGCTGTCTAGAGGAAAAGTACTTGTGATTATGTGTTATGAAATGAACGAGTCACATTTTTCATGCACCATGATTTTCACCTGAAAAACTAATAAGCTGTGTTAAAAAGACTTGGGTATTTGGCATACATTTTCTTCAAAATCAACATGTGAGCTTTTCACTTCAAGAGAGACAACTGAGAGTATCTGCTGCCAATGATAAATTTCTAATTGCTGCTTTAAAACTCAATTTTCGAAAATGTGGATCCACTACAGTGAACTTGATAGCTTATTTTAAAACTTGTCTGATGAGATCAGTGATATTAACAAATGTGTTGTTTTGCTATTGTAGAATAAAATGCATGAATATTTAGAAGATCTACATAATTCAGTGAACCATTATTTTCCAATGACCAATGCATCATGTCACAAAATCACACATGGGTAAAAGATTCAAAGTGCAAGACAGACCAATGGATATTAATATAAAACGACAAAAGGTTCATTCATAAGGTTTAAGATTCCATTTGACTAACTTTAAGAAAATACCACTTTGGTATAAAATACCATTTTGGTATGAAATATCCACAATTATCTGAAGAGGCAAACTTTCTTCCTTTTCTTTATATCATTCAACAAGACAAGACAGTGCAACAGACTTAACACGGAAGCAGATGTGAGAATACTTATTTCAATATTTATTTTGGAAAAAAGTGATTTTTAATTTAAAAATATATTAACATGTTTATTTTTTAATAAATCAATAAATTTTTTAATTTCTGTTTTAATTTCTCAAATAGTAAATAAGATAGATGTAGCCCACATAAAGGTTCTTTGTGGTCCTCAATAATTTAAAAGTACTAAGGGTTTGGAGACCAAAACCATTCCCGAGAAAAGCTGCTATAACCCAACGAGTACTACGAAAGTATAAACAAAGGATGTTTAATTCCAAAAGAAACAACTCTTCACAAAAGAAAACCTACTGACTTAAGAGACCGAGGAGTATATCTTTCAGTTTTCTTTTATGAGAGAGGAGGCGGAATTCAAGAAAATGGAATGTTTCAATGTGCTCTAGGAAAAAAGATGAGTAGACTTATGTGATAGAAATGTGGGTAACAGATAAAATTGAACAGGGAGTCTGAAGTTGAGCTGAGAATGGCTTGGCCCTGCAGATTATAAACCGTAGTTTGTTTACTCTACAGAAAATGAGAAGCCATCCATGAATTTGGGATTGAATTATAATTTAAAAAAACAAAAACAAAAACAAAAACACCTGCATCTCCTGTGTCAAGACTTCCATTTACTCAACATATTCTTTTTCTATTCAAGTTCTGAGGACGGAGTACAGGTTTGGCTGTGGAACACAGCAAACTTTTACATTTGTCTGGTATATAAGGCTCTAAACCATGCTCATGAGAGAGAAAGCTTGGTTTAAAAAGTACGTGTGCATCAAAAAACATACATATTCACATTTAAAAGCATGGTCCCTGCTCCATTAAAAAATGCTCAAGTAACAGGGTTTATCCGTTATCCTTTTAGTTAAAAAATATGGCAAATCCACATTGCTCCAAGAGTACTGCAAAATAAACAGGATTCTAGTTCTTTGTGTCTACTCTTCCTCTATCTTGTCTTGCTGTCCATTCCTACTTCAACTGCAGGCAACGAAATGGCATATTTCTGGAATATACTGCAGTGCTTCCAGCTCTGCTCCGCCTACACAAAAACAAAACAAATCCATAATAGGGGCCTCTGGGATTGGATGGGAAACGCCTCCAAAAGGCGGACTGGTTGTTCTATGAGTCAATCAAGTAATTCTTGGCACAAAGCCAGACAAATAAAAAACAGACTTTGAAAGAAGCCAGCCTACAATTCCACAATACCTTTTAAAAAATGTTCTGTATTTGACCAATCTTTATACTATTCTCTCTACCGAAAATAAAGCAACATCATGCTACCATAAACAAGAGGATTTTTTTTTTAATGACAAAAGTATTACCTTTTCTCTAAAAAAGATTCATGTCATTCATTCACAGAAACAGATAAGCAACTATAACTATATAACATAAGCTGGGTACAGAAACATTGCTTCAGAAAACTATTCCTAAAGCTTAGGTGAACTACAACCATACCGAATTTTTAGACTTTAAAGCCTCTTTCCTTTTAACATATCAGTAAATTCCCCTTATCTCTTGCTACTTTGACAGGCAGTTACAACTATCAAGTACTTTTAATTCGGAACTGTTAAGAACTATCTGACAGCAATTAACTAAAGCCAACTACCCCGCAAAAACCGTGTACTGTATTATTAAAAAGCCCTGGCCGAATTTAACACATTCATAACCCAGGGCCAGTTTAAGGGCTAACAACGCATTCTGCGCTTTTTGCTTTTTCATAAGCAGTACAAGAATAATGATCCTAAAAACACTTATGATCACAACAACCGAATTCCTTCCAAGACTTTAAGTCGCCGAATGATTACACTTTAGCCTTCCTAAATTAGCCTACAGTTCACTCCAACTACCAGCCACCTGGGATCAATTTGGAGAACTGACACCAGGGGTAGGAGGCAACCGATAGGAACAAGTACTTCAAGAACAAAATTACAACAGAGTCTAAGGAAACACTCTAAATTTTGCTATCTCCTGGTTCCTTCGCGTGGCCCAAGGAGAAATATGTCTTCGATTCACCTTTTGGCCAAAATCTGGCGCCATGTTTAAAATACTTTTTCCACCGCTGCCACCAAACTGAAGCCACGGAGGAAGAGGGAGGCTTCCCATTGATCCCTGAAGGGTGGAAATAAAGCGAGGAGGGGCTGCAGGGGAGCAACAATCCTATCTTACCCAAGGCCACTGTTTTTCCGGACCTCCACCCTGGAAAGTGCTATTAGACCAAGAAGTGTTCATTTTCATCAATGTACACTTTGATAGAGCTCTCGGTGCCGGGGGCCCACGCGGTGCTGGTACTATAAAACCTCAACTGCCTGAAAAAGAGGCGGGCGCCAAACAAGCCGGGTAACTTACCCAATTTCTTCCACATGGCGAGGTGACAAGCGAGGAAGCCCTTGCGGATGGCAGCGCAAACCTTCGCCGGCTCGGATGAAGTGAATCCCTTCTGCTTCTTGATGAAACCCCATAAGTGATCCCGGGCAAACTGTGCAGCTTCCCGCCCGCCGTGCCCGTCGCACACGGCGAAAAATGCCACAGAGGAACGGCGGCGACAGCAGCGGCCAGGAGCCGGCGAGGCCCCGGCGTCCGGGGGAAGGTCGCGAGCTTCTCCAGCTGCCACCGCTGGGCCTTTCCCCGGGACTCCGCCGCCAGGAAGAGCCGGCGATGACGGCTGCGGAGGCGATGACTGAGACAGCGATCGCCGCGGCAAGGGCTTTTCTTCAGCCGTCGGCTCGGGCTCCACCACGATTTGAGTAACGTCCTCCATGTACTTCCTCCCGCCCTGGTCGGAGAAGACGCTCACTCCCAGTGAGTACAGCCCCGCCATGGCCGGCTGGCCGGGATCCCGCCAGTCCCACGCAGCCCGCCGAATCCGGCGGCGGGAGACGCACTCAGCGCTCGCCGGCCAACTATTGTTTACCTTCGACGACGCCGAGAAGGGGGAGGGGGCGGTCCCAAAGGGAGGGGGAGCGCGTTGCCGGGACTTGTCCGCGAGAGCTGGGCCGGAGCGCTAGGGCAAGAGGAGCCGAGCAGCTGCGCCTGCGCAATGCGTTTCCCCCGCCTGCCCGTGCCCACCACACAAATCAGACGTCCTCCAGGGCTATCGTCACTCGGCTCTCTGAGCCCGACCAATCCCGAACCGAGTTGGGGCAAACCCACCCTCCGACCGCAACCCCCGCTCCTCCCTACAACGGCCGCGCTCACTCCTCGCTGCGCGGGCGCGGGGCCCGCGTACTACGCGTTCGCTTTCCCTTTGCGGTGGGGGTTTTCGCCCTCCGGGTTATTGGTGCATCCTGAACGCTTATTCAGGCAACGTAGTCTGTCACCTCTTTACTCAGTCCTGAGTAGTAATGCAGCCTACTGGCCTTGACGTTCAGCTGCTTGCCTTGCGGGGAAAGCTGTGTTGACTCGGGCCTCCCACGAATCTAAGGGAAAGACCTTCCATTCCTGGAATTGAAATGGCGGGAAACCTCACTTCGAAAAGTCATTTGTGAACAGGCTGGAAAAAGTGTGGCACTCTAGAACTGGATTTGGGTGGGATGTATCCAACTGGGAGTTGAGGAGGGAGGCAGTCCAGTTTGCACTGTTAAGAAATCGGGAAGTTTCCACCATCAGCTGCACTGTCTCGTTTCACATAATTGGGTATGTCGGAGACCTAAAAGGGTTAGATTTTAACTAATTGTTTTCCAACGAGCCCAGTACACAGCATTTTACTCCTTTGGCAATATCACTTCAAGTTATCTCTTGAAAATAACTTAGAAAAACTGCTAAGTGTTCCAGTGCTCTAACAATTTGTGTTCCCCCTTTTCGCCCAGTAGGTTACAATCTAAACGCTAAAACCTTTGCACGGATTTCCACAATTAAAATAAGCCTCAAAGTGGACAGGTTAGTATGTTCTCAGCAGCAAAGTTCCTTTAGTGAATCAGTTTAAAGTTCATTTTTTCAGTCTTTTGGCCACTTCATAAGCTCTCCTGTGTGCCCTTTCTTGTACAGCCTTCGAGATTTTCACATGGAATGATACTAGTACAGAAATGGGAATGGAAAAAATGTTCATACAAACAAGTGATAGAAGAAATACAAATAGAAAAAATCCTTATGCCAATAAAAATATGAATAAGTAAAATCAGCTCAAAATGTAGGAAATCTAAATAGATCAATTAAATAAAAAATGCACAAGATCAGATGGTTCCAGAGTGTAAAAATACTTGGGAAAAAAATCCCAGTTTGTTTTGAAATATGATCCTGTTATCAAAACCTAACAAAACACTAGAAGGAAATCTATAGACCATGTATTATAACTATAAATGCAAAAATACTAAAGGAAATACTAACAATTTTAATCCAGTAGTCTCCATACCACAAGACTTGCGAGAGAGAACAGTTCGTATAGTTTTATATTATTCTTAAACAATTTACCCACCTTCCCTCCTCTATAGGTTACAGGAAGATAATTCATTATAATCCTTTTCATTCAATCACAACCTGTAGCCTCCAGGTCATCCATCATTACTCAGATTAGCATCTCCATGCTACCCTCTACTTTCAGCAATCTGATTCATTATCCCAACCATCCTAATAATTTCATTCTGCACTTTAGATTTCAAAATCTGTTACCATATTTTTCACTTCTTCTTTAAATGCTTCCATCAACTTCCTGTTCCAACTGAAAATTGGCTTATCACCTGGCAAAACTGACTCCCTTGCAACTTTTCACATACAGGAGATAATTTTTCCTCTCCCAGGTAGTCTTATCTTTGAACATGCTCATGTTTCCTCCAAATCATTTCTCTTCCTTCATCGAAAGCCAAGCTCTTTTAAAGTTAATGCCAACTACCTCTACACCAAAAGGCTATTCCCTACTGATTCCTAGTTACTCCCCCTTCATTTATTCATGGCTCACTGTCTTCATTTCTTCCACTATTCTTGTCACTTTTCAGCCACTTTATTTTCTAAATTTTTATACACATCCATCATCCTAGCTTCTCAGTTCCTCATCCTCTCATGGTGAACTGGCCTTGCTACTATTAACGGCAGTTCATCCATTTGTGATCTAGATCAGTTGTCTCTTTTGGCACCAGACTTGTGCTCCTATGAGAATCTAATACCTGATGATCTGAAGTGGAGCTGAGCCGGTGATGCTGGCACTGGGGAGCAGCTGCAAATACAGATGAAGTTTCTCTTGCTGGCTCACCGCTCACCTCCTGCTGTGCAGCCCAGTTCCTAACAGGCCATGGACCTGTACCAGTCCACCGCCCGAGGGTTGGGGACCACAGTTCTAGATCCTTTCTCCTCTCTCCTTCTTGGGAGTTTTGCTCTACCAATTATCCTTTTGTTGCTCCTATCTCATCAATTTCTCCTTTTCTACTGGGTCATTTCCATCTGTGTATAATGATAGATATTCTGGTGACTATTTTAACAAGAAAAAAAAAATTCAACTCCATAGACTACCGCATTCCTCTGCCCTCCTTCACAGGAAAACTTTGAAAGAGTTGTCTTTATCTTGATTCTACTTCCAATTCCTACCTCATAATTTCTCTTTAACCCATCTGATAGAGCATCCATCCCCATCATGCCACTAAGTCTGTTTTTATGACATAACCAGACATCTGTTACCAAAGCTAATGATAACTTTCCTATTCTTACTGACTTCTGTCCCAACCAAAGCAGAAAGTAGAACTATTGTTCCTTCCTGAAACTTAGTAGCAAGTTAAACCATTACTTCCTTCCTGAAACTTTTCTCTTCATTTTAAGACATCATACTATAATGGGTTTCTTCCAACCTCTATGACTGACAACCCCTTCTCTTTTTCCTTTGCTGATTACTCCCCTGCTAGACTTTAAATTGTTGGACGTACCCAGTGCTTTGTCATGGGCTCTTTCCTCTAACTACATACTCTCACTAGGTAACACCATCTAAGACCATAGCTCTAAAAACTATCTGAGGATGACTCCCAAATTTATATCTCCAGTCTTAAACTTGACCCTGAATCCCAGACTCTATATGCAACTGCACACTTGCCAGTTCCACATAGATGTCTAATGGGCATTTCACCTTAATATGGCCAAAACAAATTCTTGATTTCTTCTCCATATTTTCTCCTTCTGTAGTCTTACCCATATCAGTATCACCTTACCATTTACCATGATGTTCAAGCCAAAATAGTTTTTTTAGTCCTCTTTCCCCTACTCTCCTCTCCACCCCACACCTCCCCACCACCACCAATTTCCAGTCCTTGTAATTTATCATCAAATCCTTTTAACTAAATCTTCAGAATCAATACTGAACCCACCACCTCTCACTACCTCTACCACTACATCCCCGTCCAAGCCACTATTACTTCTCACTTGGACCACTACATAAGCCTCCTCACAAGTGTCCTTTCTTTTACTGTTGACCCTCTGCAATCCTTTACTACTAGCTACTATCATGCTTTTTCAAATCCATAAATCAGATCAAGTCATTCCCCTATTCAATACACTCCATGACTTCCCATCATATTTAAAATAGTATACAAACTCTTTATGCAGGCCTACATGATCTATTTGGTTCCTAAATGTTTATCTAACATTTCATAACAGTTTCCCCATTCCCCACCCCCTCCAGCCTCACTGGCCTTTCAGTTCCTTGAACAGGCCAAGCTATTAGGAGACTTAGGTTTTTTTACATTAGCTATTGCCTCTCCATAGAGTGCTCCACCCCCTCCCATCCCCTAACCACCACCCCACACATCCAGCAGCTTTACAAGGGTAGATTCTTCTTGTTATTCAGATCTCAGTTTACATATTAAGGGACTTCCTAACCACCCAGTCAAAAGTTGCCACCCAAATCTATCATATAACCCTATTTTAGTTCTGTAAAGGACTTCTCACTATCTGATCTTTTGTTTATTTGTCTTTTGACTATCTCTCTCAATTAGAATATAGGCTCCATGAGAACAGGGAATTTATCTTATTCAACACTATATCCTCTGAGCCTAGGACAAAAATTAAGTGAATTGATTAATTAATTCATTAGCAAGAATGCATAAAACTGATATGAAGAAAACTATGAAACTTTGCCATAGGAAAAAATCCCTGAATAAGTGCAAAATGTTGCCATGTTCCCAGAAACATAATTTGTCTCGAATTATAAATTTATTATAATTTTTAATCAAAATCCCAACTGGATTTTTTTTTATTTGACAAGTAGATTTTAAAATGTATCTGGAAGAGAAAATGAATAAGAAGAGCCAAGATATTATTGAAAAAGAAGTATATTAAGATGGTTAGTTGCCCTGCAGATATCAGAATATTTTATAAAGTTGGCAGTGGCAGAGAAATGGCCAAATGGATCAACAGAATAGAACAGAGTCCAGAAAGAGATTGAGGTATATATGAGAAGAAGTATGTGATGAATGTGGCATTTCAAATAATTGAGGAAAGGACTGATTATTCACCAACTGTTAGGACACCAGCTATCCTTTGTCGGGACAATTTGCTATTCTTGAGGGAGGAAAAAAAGATGAAGTCCTTAATTCATACCAGCTTTAAAATTTAAACAAATAATAAAAATAAATTAAAAAATAAAATGGCAAGTAGATTAAAGAGCTAAATTAAGTTAAAAATATATAGGTACTGAGGGTTCTTCTAAAAAATAAAAATAGAACTACTATATGATCTAGCAATTCTATTTCTGTGTATTTATCTGGAAAAACCAAAAATACTAACTCAAAAAGATACATGCACTACCATGTTCATTGCAGCATTATTTACCAAGATATGGTAACAGTCTAAGTGTATCAACAGATGAGTGAATAAAGAAAATGTGATACATAAACATACACAGGAATAGTACTTCAGTCATAAAAAAAGAAATCTTGCCATTTGTGACAATATGGGTAAACTTTAAGGGCATTATGCTATGTGAAATAAATCAGAGAAAGACAAATACTGTATGATAATCCTACTTATATGTAGAATCTAAAAAAGGAAAAAAAAAAAAAAGCAACCAAGCTCATAGATACAAAGAAGAGATTGGTGACTGCCAGAGGTGGGGGATGGAGGACCAAATGGGTAAACAGAGTCGAAAGGTACAAATTTCCAGTTTTAAGATATGTATGTCATAAATTTGTACAGCATGACTATAGTTAATAACACTGTATTGCATGTATATTTGGAAGTTGCTAAGAGAAGAGGTCTTAAAAGTTCTCATCACAAGAAAAAAATATTCTGTAACTATATCTGGTATGTTAACTATTGTGGTGATCATTTTGCAATATGTACAAATATCAAATCATTACCTGTACACTTGAAGCTAATATAATGTTGTAAGTCAATTATACCTCAATAAAAAATAACAAATAAATAAATCCACAAAGGAAAAATATAAAAATACAAGAAGAAACGATAAGATTTTTTCACCTATTAGACTGGCAAAAACCTTTTAAGTTTGATTATATGTAGGGCTGGGAAAGGTGTGGAGACAAGTAGTCTCATTTTAGTGGGAATATAATTTGATATTTCTATTTCAGCCCATATCAACTGAAATTTGAACTACATATCTCCTTTGACCTAGAAATTCCACTGCTAGAAATTTACTATATACTATAACTTTTGCAGCAGCTTTGATTATAATAGTAAATGAGCTTTTTAAAAATTAGAATATAGGACAGAATATAATAAAAAAACCTCTTGAACTTTCCTTCATTATATTTCCAGTGGTTTTATGCTTTAAATGTCCTTTTTATTTCTGAGATCAGTTAAACAGGACTAAATATCATGTTTTCTTCTAACATTTTTATGATTAAAATGCATTTTTACATTCAAGTTTATCTGGAATTAAACTGTCATGAAGTGAATTTGAATTTCTTTCAAATATGTATGCTTCCCAATGTCTTTTGTGAAATGATTCATTTTTTATCTGTTAGAAACACCCCCATTACTGGATAGTAAGTTTTTACATACCCTTGGATCTATTTCAGGGTTAATTATTCTTATCTACCGATTTGTTGATTTAAGAGTCACATCTTGCTTTTAATTATCAAGTTCAAAATCTTCAAACATACACTAAAAGAATTAGTTTTGGAAGCTACATAAGAATCTAATTTGCCATTGTTTCTTCCCATAGCTAGAAAACATCAGTAACTTCTACTAAGTAGTAGTCCATTGTACATCTACTAGAGCCACCCCAGTATTTAGAACTTTGCGATACTGTGTCTCAAGAAGTTAAATTCTGTAACCCTGCTTTTACTTTGACCCTGTTGATTTTGCAACTCAGTATTTAAACAAAATAATCACTCTAATCTGGCTACCACTGTCACATTCATTGTGTTAGAAATGTAAATTGGTAGGAGACACAAAATTAGAATCACTGCTGCCAGAGTCCCAAAGGTGTCAAACTTCCATGTGTTCTCAATTAGCCATGGAAATTCAATCTGTCATGTTTTCTGCAGATAACTGGTTTCAGAGTCATTAATGTGGGAAGAATATTTATATCTTTTCTCTTCAAATACTTATACACTCAGCTTAGTCTTTTATTTTTCTAAAGAGATCTGGCCTACTCTTGAATTTATTACTTTTCCTTGAAGAAAAGTTTGATTTTTCTCCTTTTCTGAAAAGTTAAACAACAATTATTTGTTTAAATAATTGGAAAAAATCTTTTTGTTTTTGTTTTCCCTAAGTAATTACTGTGTGCTTTTGTTTTCCTCAGCATTACCATTTTCTTTGCTTGTGTTGGGCAAGATTGTAAGCCCCAAATAGCGTGCTCTTCAGAATTAGAGATAAAAATCAAAAAAGGCCACTTTTAAGAGAGAAACTAATAAAATTTAAACATTGCATTTGTTTTTAGGTGCTAACAAGATAATTTTGGTTTCTCAGCTAAGGTAAGAAAAGATTATTTTAGAACACTTACTGCTTCCTCTCTGCGGAGCTGTAAGGCATAACATAATTTTTTTTTTTAATTTTATGCCTCTCTCCAGTCTGTGGGACTTGAGTAAAATTCAAAATTGACTTTTAAAGGTGAACTATTAAATCGCCTATTTAAAGAGGGAAAGCTTGTATTTTTAAATGAATAACGGCCATGTAGCAATAATGCTTAATAACTATTAAGTTTGCTTTTGATTTAATCCTTTGATATTTTTCCTAGGATATTCTCTTCATCAGAAAAATTCTGAGTTTTTTTCCCCAGCATGTGCTTTAACAGAAAAATCTATTTCACTATCTAGCTGTTTAACTTAGTGCGAGGTACTTAGTATCTACTTCTAAAGCTACTGTAAAAAAAAAAAAATAGTGCATGCAAATGTCTAGGATAATGCCTGGATACAATAAGCACTTATTAAGTTAGCTCTTATCATCATTATTTATTTTTATTAAGCTTGTCAACTAAATTTTTCAGCAGTTTTATTTTTCACCTTACTCTCTCCTATAATCTGGCCTCCATCGTCTTTACTTTCCTGAACCATCTACTTCTTACCTCCTAATTACTAAATCCAGTTCTAATTCTCCTGCCCATTGATTTCTCTGCTTAATTTATAACTTTCATCACACATATACATATATATCTTAAACATTTTCTTTTAACTTACGTTAACATGTATTCATTTGCCATTCTTTCAATGTAGGGTCAAGACATTTACTTTGAATATGAGTCCACGGTCTGGAGTTGAGCATTCTTCCTTTTTCCATAAACCACATCAACAGTGCATCATCTATGACTTTTCAGTTTTGATTTCTTTAAAGTGGAACAAGAACTTAAAAACATACACTAAGTACCCTTAATGCAGAACAGAATCTTTCTTCATTTTAAGACTTGCCCAACCCACCAGCAATCTTTTACAGTAGTCGCACCCACACCTAATTCACAGTGGGTCTTTTTTTTTTAATCATTTGCCTTCATTAAATTTTTCTAAAGCATTCAATCTAATTTTCAAAGAGAGAACTTATTTTTCTTCCTCTCATATTTTATTCTTATGCAACATTTAATTAGATATGTAATTAAACAAGAACTAGGACAAACCAGTTTATGAACCAGCATCGACTCATGTGAGAGCAGCAGCGTGTGGCTATATCAGAGAATTGAAGTCTGGCCCCGAAGGTTCAGCATGCTTTGGGCATCAGTGTCTGATCAATTAGATAAATCATTTAAGTGGTGAATGGTGGAAAGAGTTTCTATTGTGTAATTATTCTTGGAAGGGCTTTAATGAAAAATGAGGTGAAGTGAAAGAATTCATACAAAATGATTACATTTATAATGACACTATAGCTTAATCTGCCTATTTACATACAACTCAGATGAAATCATCTATGTTCTGATACTCTAGTGGACATTTTGTTTTTTCCTGTCCAGTATCCATTCGCCCTTCTTTTGCTAAAATGACACAATGATTTTCTTCTGGGAAATCACTCCCTCCCCATTGTCAAGCTATATCACTTGTGTAGCATTGGTCCCAAACCCAGCCCTAGGAGAAGGCTCAGACTGGGTTATGCCAATGAACGTATTCCATCTTTATAGCCTTAGTGATGGGTTTATTAATGAACTGAGGAGACATCTGCTAGGGCTTGTGGGAGATAAAAGCTTCTCCCTAATAACAGAGCTACTGGAAGAGAACTTGCCTCAGGGCTTCATGTCTACAAATGTGAAGCCGGGACTGCTACAGCCATTTTGCTACCAGGAAGTGAACCAGCTTTAAAATCAAGCTAACACTCAGAGGAAGAAGATCTGGGAGATAGGTCCTAGTGACATTCTTTGACATTTGAATTAAGTCATTACCATCCCTGGAAACTACAAAGTCTTTTCAGTTTCCCTTTCCAATTAAACCAGTTTGCCTTGGATTTTTCTTCCAACTTAAAGAACCTTCACTGCCAAAAATAGGGAACTGGGAACAGCCTGTATTGAAGGTCATTTGTCTTGGGTGGTCTGTAGTTTATCCGGGTTCTGAATGGGGCTTCTAGAGAAGATTTAAGTGATCCTGAGGGTGCAGAGAAGTAGCAGAATTGAAAAACCATAATTACTATGAAAAAAGATAATCTGCCAAGAGGAGTATAGTAATTTGCTAAACATTAATTCTATAGTGGTGATAAAGGTGGATCTGTCATAATGTCTGCAATAGAAACATGGGCATTCTTTGAATGACCATTTGAAATTATAGGTATGTTCATTCATCTCAGTGATTGGTGGGCAGTGGACTTAGAGATTCTTGAAGAACCTCTAGGATTCTGTCAGGTATAGGGTTGTAAGAAACATACTAGAGATACATGATGCAGACACAACACGAAGCTTATTGCGGGGCAAGTCCCCTAAGCTCTCATTACCCCATGGAGTCCCCCAAGCTCTCATTATCCAGAAGAGAGGCAAGCTTGGGTAAGGCACAGCTGGACATTCTACAATTAGTGCTCCAGAAAAACTCCTGGCCCCAAGTTGCTCTATGTATTCACAGGGAAATGGGAAAGAATGGGGAACACTAATCAATTAGAGTTTTCTAGTTTGAAGAATGGCCATGAATACAAGAGGGACATTCTGTGGGATGGTTATTTAAAGCAGTTCAAAAACCAGTTCTGCTATCTGATAGTAATGTCTTATCCTTTCCTGCTCAACCAGCTCAGTCCTGCTGAGCCCGCTGTTTGCTAGGCTTCTGAAGGTTAAATAAAGGGTTTGTTTCCTCTCTTTCTAAATCTGGGATTTGAACTGAAGGCAATTGTTAAAAGGGAATGAGCTATTCATGGAGGCAGATACACTGAAAATTGATTGGTATAGTGGGGATTGGGTCAGAAAATAAAATGTGCCACTATGAGGAAATTGTCAGATCTATAAAAGGGGTCATCTCTGAGATAAAATCCCTGGTATTCTAGAAATGTTTGGTTATCAATCTTTTCATTGTTTGGGAACCAGGGCTTCCCAGGTCAGTCCTTGAGCTAAGCACAGGTATCTGAAGTGTGGTCTAAGGTGTCTTGTGGAAGTGCCTCAGAACAATTCTGCCTATATTCTATTAGCCATATCTTACTCACATGGCCACACCTAACTTATAGAAGATTGGGAAATGAATACCTTTTTCTGAATGGCCCATGGGACCAGATGAAAACTCTACAGTAATCTATACCAAAAACCCTTAAGACAGCATAAGTAAAAAAGAATTTGTTATACAAATACTGTATAGGGGTATCTCATGGAACCAGAGGACAGGCCTGAAGGGGACCTTGAATAGGGATTTATCAAGAACAAAGGCAATTGTTCTCTTTATCTTTCTAAGAGCATAAAATTCCTGACTATGCCTTTCTTAGTAGACCAGCCCTTTACTTATTCATCAGCACACATTGACTCAGCAAATATTTACTGAACACTTACCACAGTTTAGAACTGTTCCAGTCACTGGGGATAGAGAATAGAATTAAACAGACAAAAACATATATTCCCAAAACATTCATCGAAGCCCCTCAAGTCTATATGTCTCTTCAATTTCAAGGACCCATAATTTTCAGATTTCCTGTTTCTATTTCAAGGACCCATAACTTTCATATTTCCTGTTTCTATTTCTCAGTTCTAATTCTTCCACAAGATTAAGCGATGGTCTTAAAACTCCAAAGAAAATTAGTTTCAGTTTAGAGCTGTTCAGCTTCCTGACTATCAGCAGAGGGCACAACTGAGCCTCAGGTATAGTGAAAGAAGGTTCTGGAGCCCAGCCAGACCTCTTTTCTGACTCCTATGTTCCAGGTGCCCCTCAACTGGTACACAGTTTTTTCTGAAGTTTCAGGCTGAGACTTGGGAGCTGAGAGTTGTCCCAGCTGGGGGTGGTGAGATAGCTAGCCTCCATGCAACACATGGAGAAAGAGAATAAAAGATAGTATCTGCTGGGAAACTGAAGTAGAACACCAAACAGTGCAAATAAAATGTCTATCTGAAGGGAACAGGCTGAGAGATTTAAAAATATCAGGTACAAGGAAATGAGAAAACAAGAGGTAACAAGATGAGCAAGCAAGGTTGGAAGGTGTATTATATAAGACTGAATCCAGAGGAAGGGCAAGCTTTAGGACGGGTTGATCCAGTGATTCAGTGATATCATGAGACCCAACTCTTTCTTCATCCACAGTTATAGGAGAGCTGCCAGTAGCAATCAGCATGCATGCTTCCCCCATGTGATGGGAGAAAAAGAATGGCTTTTTATAGCTTTTTCTCAAATGAAGAAATTTCCTAGAAACTTCAGCAAATCTCTCAGTGTTTATCAGCACTAGGCCATGTGGGATTATTTTCAGATCAATGGTTCTAAACCATAGGAAAATTTTCCTTAAGGAGACATTTGGCAATATTTGGAGACATCTTTGGTTGTCATAACTGGGGGAGGGGGATGCCACTAGCATCTAATGGGTAGCGGTCAGAGGTACTACTAAACATCATATGTGCACAAGACACCTCCCTACAACAAAAAATTATCTAGCCTAACATATCAAGAATGGGGAGACAGGGGAACTATTTTAGAACAAGCAGGCCCACTCCTCTGAAGCACCGGAGCTGGGTGTACAAGGGAGGGGTAAATACTAGAGAAAGACTGATAATGAGTGGTCAGAGAGGTAGGGGAAGATAGAAAAATTCTCCTGTTCAAAAGCCAAAAGAGGAGAATTTTAAGAAGGCAAACATGGACAGTACTGTCAAATGTTATCAAGAGGTCAAATGAGTTTATGATTAAAAATCATCCATTGGATTTATCCATAAAAAGATTACTCGTTACCTTAACCCAAGAAGTTCCAGCAGAGTGGTAGGGACCAAAGTTAGGCTGATATGGATTGAGGAGTGAGTAAGAGATGATGATAGAGACCCTGATAATCGTATAGGCAAGTCATTCAAAAAGCTTGTCTGTGAATGGAAAGAGAAAGAATGGAAGGAAAGAGAAAGAATGGAAGGAAAAAGCTGAAAAGTGAAGGGAATAATTTATTCTTAAAAAATGAAGAGAGATCATTTTTTAAAATGCCAACAGGAAAGATCCTTACCCAGAAGTTTGTCTTGGTGGACCTTTTCCCATAGTTCATATTGCTGCTCCATGTAACAGTTTTTGGTATCCAATATTTTGTTTTACCTGGCTCCTGCTTTAGGTACAGATGTATGGCTTCCTTCCTGGTTATTTTATAGGTTGAGTTAAGGGTAGCTGCCTCATAGGGTCATTTGCCTGTAAAAATAAGTAAAGTTCTCCCAGTGTTGAGATGAGCTATCTGCTATAATGAGGTGTATGGTCAGGGAAAGACCGCTTCATGGGTTTTTCCGTGGTCGTGACTTTCTTTTCTTTCCTAAACTCTGTGCAGTTACCTTCAAGTGCTACTGATCTATAGCATCAAAAGAGATTTCAAGCAGTAATGGCCTCATCCATAAAAAAAAAAAACAAAAAAACAGCATTTTCTAGATTTTATTTCTCTGATTAGTAGGTATTAGCAGGGATCCATCGAGATTTTATTAGTTTTCATGATAAAATATTATTCTCTTAGAAATGATATATATGGGTTTTAGTCTTACATTAAGTCCCAAGTGAACATTATCTAGTAGAAATTCTTCTATGATTTGGTATACATCTGGTCTCCCTTGCATCATTTCATCACTGATGTATAATTTCATCACTGGTGTTAATTCTCCTTTGATTATTTAAATCAGTTGTATGGAGATAGATTAGTAAGTGTATATTTCTTTTACTCGCATTCAATTATTGTGGGATAATAAAAACTCATTGAAGACAGAACACTTTTGTCAGACTATCATCTAGGACACCAAAAAGGCACAGCAGTAAAGTCATGAACGACACATAGACAATGTGAACTGTTAGGCGAGGGACTGAGAAGTCTGGAGAAGAGGCTTATGGACTGGCTCCATAATGCCAGGTGAAAGATCCAGAGCTAAGTAGAAAGGATTAGCACCTCATCTGAAATAGCTCATAATGCTTTTCCCATTTCCACAGGTAGCAATGATGGCTCAAGAACACATCTGGGATGTCAGCATGGATAAAAAACAGAACTAGAAGAACTGATTAGGATTTGTTCCAGCCAGGGCACTTGTACAGAGAACCTGACAGTATTCAAGTTATCACCTTCTGTTCAAGGTGCTGTTATGAGTAAGCAGTCTTCTACTGCACAGCAGGCTAGCAGAATGAATGTTCTCAATGAAATATGTCCCAATGACCTCTGGAAATTTCATTTAAGAGAACCAAACACCTTAAGGATAACTGAGGTATTCTACATAAGAATAAATTTAAATCACACTGTGATGAAGACTCACAGTCTGACTTTGAGTTTGATGGAAGCAGGACAAACTTCAAAGACTTTGCTTCAGAGATGCAGGATACATGAGAAGAACCATGTTTATGAATGAGCTTACCTAGAGATCAACTGACAGAATGTCAGAGTGAGGACCATAATGAACTAACTTTCCCACAAAAACAATGAAAGTACTAGCAAAACAATGAAAATCAACTATTTTTAGAACTCTGGAAATTAACCAAAGCCACAGAACAAACTCAAAATCATCTATACAAGTGAAAACTATTGAACTTTGGTTAGAAAGTGGGATCTGTGATATTTTAACTTGTGGATGAAATGCTATTCCCATCCACCCTCTCTCCCAAGCTCATTTTTCATGGAAGCCACAAAAAGCCAGCAGTCTCATGGCCCAATGGAGAGGACTGACCTCTGTGGAGCTCAGTTAAAAGCAACATCCCCAGAGCACAGTCAATCTTTTGTTTGATCTTGCAGTTCCCTGGAAAATCACTATTCTTAAGGAGTTGTGGCTATTTGATTTGACTCAGATTTCAGCTCAGCAGGAAAAAAAAAGCCCTTTTCCCAGGACATTTTCAAGACAATAGCCATCTGCCAGCAACACTGCAGCTGCTTAAGGTTGTGCTTTCAGTTGGAGTTAGCAAGAGAAGACAAGGTGGGAATTTAAAAGTACCTTCTTGAAAACTAGATAACCATAGGGAACTCTGAAAAGCTCCAGTATTCCAGTATTCTAAAAGGCTGCAGGAATGCATGGGGCTGTGCACCAGGAGAGACAGGAATGGAGAAGATCCTAGTCACTAATTTCTGGCTGACTTTAAGGCTCTTGGCAAGCAAAATGTGAAAGCTAAGGCTGTCCTGAAGCTTTTTTTTTTTTTTTTTTTTTTTTTTTTAAATAAGTCTGAAGCCATGCCTTCTTGAACAGATTCCCTTTGCAAAGGATGGAAGATACAAAGATATCAATAGTTAAAGATACCACCTGTTCCTAATGAACTTTAATTTTTCTTTGTAAACTTAGGAAATGAGTGACAAGATCGAGAACTCCATTCCCAAGAAGTATGAGGAGAGGGGAATTACTCTTCTGGATAAATTAGAGGGGGAAATGGGAAAAGTGACACAATAATGTGATCCTATGAGGGTATTAAAGTGACCCTCGCACTGAGGCCGAGCCACAACTCCTGAACTTGAGAATCAAATATACAGGGTAAAAGTAAAGAGCTCAGTAGTCTTTCCTTTCCCTAATCTATAGTGAAAGTCTACCTTATGGCCAACTGGAGATATAAAGCAAAGCAGGGAGACAGTTAGCTAAGGAACAATAGGAATGAACTAGGGATCCTCGGGGATAAGGTCTGAACCATGCACTCCATTCTCTCCTTCCAGCTTTCATATTTGTCATATATCATCCATGGAATGAAGACAATAGCCACTACTACATGCTTCTGCATGTGTCTGGGGCTCACAGAATCATTAGAGCTATCAGAATAATAGTTAGGGAAAGAAATATAAAAGGTGGCAATATGTCAACATAGCTTCAGCACAGTCTTAAGCTAGTCTCCTCCCTAGAAGGGATGCTCCCTTCTGGATGGCTCAGGATCTCCATTCACCTCCTCTCCATTCTGTCAAACCTCTTCCTCTTATGCCTTGTCCAAGTCTGCATTCTTTTCTCTCCACTCTTACCTGTCTCTGTTCTCTGCAGTGTTCTCTCATACTCATAACCATCGGTTTGTTCTCACATGTCCCCAGACATATTTCCCTAGATGGACCAGGTTTCAAGACCAAGCCCCTTTACAGAGAACCCAAATATCAATGATAACTATTGGGATCATCTGAAAACTGAGAAATTGGGTGACGGTAGTTTATTTGGAAGGTGATTATAGGAGAGACTGAGGATAATGAAAAAAAGAAGGAAAAGATCACATAAGGGTTATTATCTAGGATGTTGCTGTGGGCAGCAGAGGCCTCGGTTAGCCAGGGCCTCCTGAGAAACTACAAAATGGCTCTCAGAATGGTCCACAGGAGGCTGGATCATCATTTACTCCCATTCCCTTTGAATGAGTTTGTCTAGATTGCACTTATCTATGGGTCTAGAAGACTCCTGTGGCATTGGAGAATGTCCTGGGGCAGAATATGCAATATGCACTCTATGTACACATGAGCACTGTCACATGGAACTGTCAAATGAGTTCACATGGAACTTTACCCACCAAAGCTACATCTGAAAGCAGAGATGGGTCATGAGGATATAATGTGGGAGCCCAGGTCTGCAATAGGCTCCTCTCCTGATTTTTAAAACTATCTCACCAGAAACCACTATTTTTTCCTGTATTTTATCTGTTTTTAATAGCCAGACACTTTAAACCCTTTTTAGAAAAAGAAGCATCATAATTGAATAGAATAAATTATATTAATTAAAATTGTAAGGGCCTTTTTAATGCCAGGAGTCGCATCAGGTCCAGGAGGATATAAAGAGTAGAGAATACTGGCCTCAAGGTCTTCACAGCATAGAGATGAGCATAGACAGGTCAATGATCAATAACACAGTAAAAATCCCTGCAGGGAAATGGGACTCCTGTGAGATCACGAGTATGGGAAAGGATACAAGGAAAGGTCACCATTATTGATGACGTAACTTGAAGTGGGTGTTTGTGTCACTTCTTCTAGCTGAAATTCAAATATGAAATTCCTGGTTGTCAGAGAAGGAGAAATATACTTTCACTAACCCTAAGATAGAGAAACAAGAAGGAAGAAAAATAAGAACTGTAATGGGCTGCCATGTGACTCAGTAAAAGCAGAGTCACAGATAATATGAAGTTTCAAGTTCTTGTATAAGTTTCAGGTAATTTTTCTGTCTAAATCCAGAAATTGGATCTCAGTTTTACTCTGATATTTCTCAAGAGATTTCAAGGATCTTGTCTATATGTGTTCCATGTCTGAGGTCAAGGGATGCTTCTTACCTTTGTTTAAAAATTTTTCAGAGCTTTTAGTTGCTACTCTTATGGATAGGGAGAAACAGTCATAATTTATTTATACTTTTTGCAAATAATAAGGCAACTATTGGAATCTCACATGACATGGGATTTGGGGTTTAGTGATTTTTCTATTGGGCTTGAGTATTTTATGCTGTTGGAGAGTGGACATACAAATGACTAATTTCCCATTATTGCCTAGCACTTGAACCTTTACTCCATATACCTTCCCAAATATCTTGCTGCCCCAATAGCTAGCAACTTGGACAACACAATAACATGCATTGGAATAACAAATATTTTCATCTCAATAATTGTATTAAGAGAAGAGAGGAGGCATCTGAAAAATGCAAAGGGAAGGGCTTGCAGAAATGACTGACTCAGCCAGTTATAGATTAACCACATCCCATAGATCTCTGAATGACCTTCTGGAAACTCGTCACACCTACAAAACAAACAATCTGTAAATAGATAGGACTAGTGGTCTGGGAATTTCTTCCCCCTTGCAGCCCCCACTCAAAACTCCCCTTCCCCATCCTGAGTCATGAGGTGCATGTAGAACCTCAGACAAAGGAATCACATGCCCCTTGCATGGACACTGCAGAGGTATATAAACTGTAAGAAATCTAACCAAGGAGAACTTGTGCTTTGGTGCTGTTAAGCCCCACATGCTCCGCTGGCTAATAAATTCTCCATCCTCTAACAAAGTTGTCTGAACATCTAATTTCCTCCATTGGGTGTCACTTCTTGCAACAGTATCAGGATTAATTTGGAGGGAAATAAAAGAGAGAAAAGGTGGTGGAGTCATCAAAGGGCATTTTGGTTGGTCTGTGTGGTAAGCGGAACCAAGTGGAGGGTTTGTCCCCTGCACCCCCAACCCTGTCCTCTACGCTTATCCCAGTGACTTTGTTGTGACAGGCTGTTATAATGGAAACCATACCAGTTCTGTCCACCAGGGGGCATTTTCAAACTAGACGGTACAAAATAGTGTTGCAAGATTGACTCTTGCTTAATTGGGGAATGATCCAAAGTTATAAAGTTGGGATCCAGTTTTCAAGGGGTGTGCCCCTTCTGAAGAAACCAGGCCCTTTTGAGGACACTTATTAGTAGAAAACAAATACATTACATACTGTCAGGGTACAAGAGAGATTTCTGTTACAAGTCCACAATAAGCTATAGATCCTCAAGTGACATCTGAGCTCCAGGTCATAGTACATAATAGACTTGATGATCCTGATTTTTTTAGAGGATAGTAGGCAGGTTTTGTTTGGTTAGGAGTACCTGAGCTCCCCACTTCTCCTTTGGACATTAGGTCTAATGCTTTGATTCAAAACAAAAAATTTGCTTATTGCCTTTCAGAAACCCTCACCCATCCTGAATGGACAGAAAAGTACCAACATTGAGTTTTTTACTTATCCCGAGCAAATCAACAAGAAAATAGACACCGAATCAACCTTATGCAGATTAAATAGGTGTGGTTTGTCTATGGAATCCTCACGTACCAAAGCACTTACTGCCTTTAGCTGCTTGGCATTTTGCCATCACTTTCTTCAGGTAGCAGACTCACCCTCTAGACAGAAAGAAGGCATATAACCACACTAGGCTGACTACTCCTAAGATCTCACCAGCGGGGATTAGTCCACTAGTGGTCATGGGCATGTGCAGATTCTATTCCCCAGGAACTGCAGTCATGAATGGAAATACATAGAAATAGTTTAGAATGAAGATACCTTATGAAAATGTCCTAAAGGGAAGTTCTGTGAGGTGCCTGGGCTGTTCTAGTATTTATTCTTCCAACCTAGGGAAAGCAATTACTCAAGAACAAAAAATAAAAGGTACCAAAATTGGAAAGGAAGAAGTAAAACTTTCTCTATTTTCAGATGGTACGATCTTATATGTAGTACACTCTAAACAATCCACAAAAACACTGTTAGAATTAATAAATGATCATAGTAAAAGTGCAGGATACAAAATGAACACACAGAAATCAGTTGTTTCTATCCATTAACTATATACGATGTGAAAAGGAAATTAAAAAAACAATTCCAAATAAGTCATGGAGATGTAATGTACAGCATGGTGACTATAGCTAATAATACTGTACTGCATATTTGAAAGTTGTTAAGAGATTAAATCTTAAAAGTCCCCATGATAGGAAAAAAATATCTTTTGTAATTATGTATGGTGACAGATGGTAACTAGATTTGCTGTAGGATCATTCTGCAACATATACAAATATCAAGTCATTATGTTGTACACCTGAAACTAATATAATGTTATATATCAATTATACCTCAATAAAAAAGATTGCTTGTATATATACGCTCTTAATAAATAGTAAGCTCCTTGAGAAAAAAAGAAAACAATTCCATTTACAATAGCATCAAAAAGAATAAAATATTTGGGTATAAATTTAACCAAGAAGGTGCAAGATTTGTACACTGAAACTATCAATCAAGCCTGGATGAAATTAAAGACCTAAATAAATGGAAAGACATCCGATGTAAGATGTCAATACTACTCAAAGTTAACTACAAATTCAGTGCAATCTCTAGCAAAATCCTAATGGTATTTTTTTTTTTTTGGAGAAATGGAAAAAGGCAAAATTATTTTAACCATTCAAAGTTTTTCAATATGATCGCAATTAAGAAATATTTTCTAAATCGCATAAGGAATCAGTAAAAAATAACTGTTACTTAAAATGAATTTATGGAAAACAGTATTGTGGTTCCTCGAAAAATTAAACATAGAATTGCCATATGATCCAGCAAGTCCACTTCTGGGTATTGAAAACAGGGACTCAAACAGATATTTGTATAGCCATGTACATAGCACTATTATTCATAATAGCCAAAAATTGAAATTACCCAAGTGTTCATCTACAGAAAGAATGAATAAAAAAAATGTGAGGTGTGTGTGTGTGTGTGTGTGTGTGTGTGTGTGTGTGTACACAGGATATATATACTCCACTCAGCTATAAAAAGGAATAGAGTTCTGATACATACCACAACATGGATGAACCTTGAAAACAGTATGCTAAGTAAATAAACCAGACCCAAAAGGAAAAATATTGTATGATTCTACTTATATGAAATACTCAGAGCTGTCAAATTCATAGAAACAGAAAGTAGAATAGAGATTACCATGGGCTAGGAGGATGGGGGAATGGGCAGCTATTGCTTAATGAGTGTAGAGTTTTTGTTTGGGGTTATAAAAAGTTTAAGAAATAAATAGTGGTGATAACTGTACAATGTTTTAAATATAATCAGTGCCACTGAATTGTATGCTTAAAACTGGTCAAAATGGAAAAAAAAAGACTACTATTTTTTCCAAGATTTGTGAGCTACTTCAACATCTAATTTATCTTTTTTCCTTTTATCATGTAACAGTCATTTTCTATGTTTAAATCCAAAAGAATTTAAGTGATACACCATCACTACTTCCCATTCTTTGCTGATTAGAAATCCTTACTGGTCATTAAATAAGCCCTTATATTTGTGGATTTCAGAGATCTACAATGTCCATTCAACAACAGATGGAAGAATCCATGGGAACTGAAAAAAAAGTGGTAGAAAAATGAGTGACACTTTTGGCCTTTAGGTTTATGAAATGTCATTTAAAGAGAATCTTTACTGGGAATCCTCTGCTTTATGAGTTAGGTTGGGAGAGATGTAAGAAGGGCTTCTGGAAAAAAGAAAGTAACCATAGGAAATTTTAAACATAGAAACAAACAGCAGTTTTATAGGGAATTGGCAGAGAACAGACTAGGGGTTTTCAGTGGAGGGGCCTATCAGAAAGAAAGACTGCTCTCACAAGTAAAGGGGACATATGAAAAAAAAAAAACCCTTTACTCAGATACAACAGTCTTGGAAAATAGGCTGTCTATCAATTGTTACTATTTCAGGGAAGATGTTTTGAGATCCCAAATTATTTAACACTGGAAGAGTCACATAATAATCTCAGAAATAGCTGGATCTCCCTCGGAAAAAGCCCAAGTTCAGGAAGTTGCTGAAAGGTACCCTCCCAAAGCAGCAAATAAAGAACAGGGCTGATACCAGGGTGAGGTGAGTGAGGTGTGTAGTGTAAACAATGAAGGAGGCGCTCATTCTTTCAATCTCCTCCAAGTGCAGGGTGTGTAAAAATAAAACTATTTTCTACAATTCAATCATAATTCTCATCCTGCCTGAGGCCGAAAACAATCTTGCCAATTTAAGACAAATAGTCAAATTCAATTATATCTAAATTCATTTTTAAAATACAGTGTATGTGGATTCGTTTCTACTTGGTCCTTCCTCCCTTCGGAGTTTAAATTCCCAAGGGTAGGACTGGGAAGGTGGGGGTGGAAGTGAGAAGAGGTTGTGAAATCCTCAGTCTCTACCTGTCCGTTTCTCTCTTCTGGCTATTTTTAATCTTTTTCTTAATATTTTTTGCTTTACAATACAAGTCCAGCTTTTGAATTCACAAATCAAATTTTACTGACTTTTGTTCCTGACATTCCACAGTGATGTGTCCTCCCTCTACCCCCATTTGGGAGAATTTGAACTAATTCTAGGTTGTGAAAAAAAATCTCTTCTAGAAAAAGCCAAAAAAAAAAAAAAAAATCTGTAGAGTAGGGAAATGCACATTAACATTTAGATATATGCTAAAAGCAGCATTCTTAGGATGTATATGAAGCTGAAGTTGGAATGCATATGAAGCTGAGGGAAAACCACAGGCATTGAGATCCCTGAAACAAAAGCCAGACAGCACCACACATGACACCACCACAAAAGGTGGGTTGGATGCTGGGCTGACAATGAAAGGCTAGCTCCATAAGGAGGTGCTGAGTTAAGAGTTAAAAGAAATAGTTGGAAGAGTATGTTATGAAAATAATTCTAAGTGCCTGTATTAGTTTCCTAGAGCTACTGTAGCAAGTTGCCACAAACTGGGTATCTTTAAACAATAGAAATTTATTCTCTCAAAGTTCTGGAGGCTAGAAGTCCAAAATCAAGGTGTCAACAGGGCCATGACCTCTCTGAAGGCTATGGGGGAAAATTATTCCCTTCCTCTTCCTAGCTTCTGCTGATTTCCAGCAATCCTTGGTGTTCCTTGGTTCGCAGTCCCACAATTCCAATCTCTGCCTCCATTATTACATGGTGTTCTCTCTGTGTGTCTCTGTCCAAATTTCCTCTTCTTATCATGACAACAGTCACGGATTAGGGCCCACTCTAATCTAGTATGATCTCGTCTTGATTATATTCACAAAGATCCTGTTTCTAAATAAGACCACATACTAAGGTACCAGGGGATAGAACTTCAACATATCTTTTTGGGGGACACGATTCAACCTCAATGGTGCCTGAAAGTAGAGAAAAAGTATAGATGGTTTAGTGTTAGCATTTTTTTAAAATTCAGCTTTATTGATGTATAATGTATATACTATAAAGCACATCCATATTGAGTACACAATTTTCTAGGTTTAAACAAATGTATACATCCATGTAACCATTATTACAAACACCCTACAAAAGTTCCCTTATTTTCCTATGCAGTCAATCCTCCCATCCACAGCCCCAGGGATCCACTAATGTGTTTTCTGTTACTGTACCTTATATTTTGCCTTTTCTATTAAGTTCTATTAAGGTCAAGCATACAGTATATAGCTTTTTGTGTCTCGCTAATTTTTTTTATAATAATTCTGAGATTCACTGATGTTGCTGCATGGACCAGCTGAAAATGTATCAGTTTGCATTTAATTTCTGAGTAGTATTCCATTGTATGAGTATACCACAATTTGTTTATTCATTCAGATATTGGGTTATTTCCAGGTTTGGCTATTTTGATTAAAGCTGCTGTGAATATTTCAGTACATGTTTTGATAAGGACATACGTTTTCATTCATCTTGGGTAAATATTTAGGAAAGAAATGGCTAGGTTATATGATAAGTGCAGGTTTAACTTTAGAAGAAAAAGCCAAACTTTTTCTAAAGTGGCTGTACCATTTTGCATTGCCACCAGCAATATACGTGAATTCCAGGTGCTCCATATCCTTGTCAACCCTTGGTATTATCAATCTTTTTAACTTTAGTCATTCTAATGGGTATGCAGTGGTATCTTACTGTGGTGGTATCTCATTGTGGTTTAATCTGCATCTCCTGGATGACCAATAATGTAGAGCATCTTTTTATGTGCTTATTGGCCACTAGTATAACTTTTTTGAGAAGTGTCTGTTCAAATCTTTTGCCCGTTTGACAAACTGAGATGTCTGTCTTCATATTGAGTAGTAATATATATGTATTTATATATATAATACAAATTTTTTCAGATATATGCATTGTGAATATTTTCTCCCAGTCTATGCCTTGCTTTTTCATTTTTTTGATGGTGTCTTTCAAATAACTGAAGTTTTTACTTTTGACAAAGCCTTATTTATCACCTATTCTTTTGTGGTTAATCTTTTTGTGCCCTAAGAACTCTTTGTTTACCGTAAGGTCATGAAGATTTTATCTATGTTTCATGAAGATTTTATCTATGTTTCCGTTTAAAAGTTGTGCTAGCTTTTTGAACAATGAATAAGTGGGAGAGAGATTTTTCAGCTGGTCCAGGAATGCACACAATGGCAGGACCTCACCTAGAACCAGGAAATACAACTCTAAGGAACTGTGGAGCTGCAAGCAGTAGCAGCAACAGCCACTGGGGTACACAAAACAACAAAGGGCCGCAGAAGCAGTGGAGATGAAATGGTGGGGAATACAAAACTATTAAGTTTGCTTGGAGACATGCCTTTTATAAATATGTAGAATCATATCTCTAAAAGAAAGTGCCACATCTTAAGACTCTCTTTGGCATTTGGGTGCCAGGAATACAGGAACTAAAGATGAAACGGAAATGGATAGGTTTAAAACACATGAGATAAACACCAAAAGAAAGCAGAAAGAAGATGTAGTGATCCATCTGTCATTGTTTTGGGTTCCTTCTTTGGGGGTGTATCCCTCCCTGTGTCTAGCTTGTGATTGGCTCACAATCAGAATCAATGCAATACTGGAGAATCAAGCTCAGGAAATGAACAGAGGCCAAGACAACTCAGGCCTGAGAGGCATCTGTCTTTTATCAAGAAGTATTTATTGTCCGTGCCCTGAAAAGAGAGAGCCACTGAAGGAATTGCCCATCATTTCATCTTTTCATCACTCACTCAAGACTCAAATTCCCCAGTAGCAGCATTTATTTGGTCTTGTGTTCTGCCTGCTGGGAAGTGGAAAGAAGGCGGGGTGGGGGGATGGAGGGTGGATTTGCCTCTTTGGTTTCTGTAGTGGGAAGTGAGCTGCTACTGCTCACCATGAAAGAAGTTGGATGATGCACAGAAAAAAAAAAAGTTCACTAGTCTGGGTCTTAGGAATACCCATTAAGTTTCTTCTTCCTTTTGCAAAGAGACAAAAGTAATTCAGATGCTATTGTCTGAAAAGTGGAAGTTTATATGCAAGTTAGATTTTTATTCTCAGGCCATGAGAAGCTTAGTATCACAACTTCTCACTGTGGATTTTTTCCCAATTGAGTTTTAATTCCATGGTGGCACTCTCTGAATATGTGGAATAAACCGATAAGACAGCAAATCTAAAGCAAAGAAGCCCTTTCTTGTTGTCTCTACTCAATGGCCCCAACAATGCAGATCCTACTAGGCTGGCACCTACCCTGTGGATTTAGATTGCTTCAGATTATAGAAAATCACTATTGCTTAGGAAATGATGTTTTGTGAACAAGGAGATTATGCTGAAAGTTTTTTGTATGTTCTTCTAGGATTCAGGAAAAGTACCAAATTAGACTGGAACATTCTAGGAGGAGCTGGAAGAACCACAGCAGGTCAGTCTAATGGAAGATGGACTGAGCCTACAGTAGTGTCAAGGAAAGAACCCTGACAATAAGCTAATACTTAAATGAGACCTCTCCAGCTAGAGCCCTGAATAAGAAAAATGGGGAAAGAGGAAATTTGGGGATTTTAATTCTTCTTTGGGAGTAAGAAAGGGGAGATTAATTTTGGAGATATCAATTTCTCTTAAAATATAAGGGAAAGGAATCATTCAGTTAAATTTCAAATGTTATGATTTAAAAAAACAGTTGGCATAGTATTATTTGGGTGGTGTCATTCCAATAAACTAGATTTGAAAATTGAGAAGGAAATAAGGTGTAACTTCTCATGTAGTATATAATTTGGCTGTTGGATAAAAAGTAAATGTTCTGCCTTGATCCGTATCAAAGGTTTCAGAGGCCAGTATCAAAGAAGCATTCATAAAGGCCTTGAGGAACTAAACTCCTTGTCTTAGTTGCTCCAGACCAGTGTCTGGGAGGCAAGCCCAGGATGTGTGGGCAGGACTTATCTGATATTACCTTGATCTCCTTCCCTGGAACAACCAAAGGGGACACCATGTTCCAGAAAGAAATGATACAAAATGGTCAGCACAAGACAAATTCTGAAAAATTTGCCTCAGGACTTCAAGTCTGACAAGATACTAGAAAACAAGGAAAACATGAAACAGAACACATAAAAATTTAACCTACTCATTCTAAGGCCAAAAATCACCATTAATAAAGACAAACTCCAAATAACAAACCAGAAAAAATATTTTGCACCACTTGAAAAGGGTTAGTATTCTTAATACATATTATTAGAAGTAAACCACTTCCTCGAGGGAAAAAAAGAGAAAAACATAAATAAATAGCTCATAAAAAATAGTAAATAAATGGCTAATAACATGAAAAGTTTTTCAACTTCACCAATAATTTAAAAGTACAAATAAATACAGCAGTGAAAAAAAGTTTTCACCTATTAGAGAGATAGCAATGTAAAAGACCAATACCACCCAGTAATTTTCCAGGTTATGGAAATTAAGCAATCATGTCTTGTTAGTAAAAAATGCAAATTGGTACCTTTTTTGTTTTTTTTTTGCAGGTTTACATGATAATGCCCATTCATCTTTACAATGTGTATTCCTTTTCAAGCACCCGGTTCTTCTGCTAAAATAAATGTATTTTATGTTACAACCTTGTACATCTATCTTTTTTTCCAACATGCAAATGGAAAAAAGATATATGTACAAGGTTGCTCACTGTAGCATTATAACAGGAGTAAAAACATAAGTTCAACATAAATATCCAAATAGTAGGGAAACAGTTAAATAAAATAGTAAACATTCATCTAAGGGAAGACTGTAGCAGCCATTAAAAATAGTGAGATCAGTATCTTTTTACTGCATCAATATTCAGCTCAATAAATTATCACAAAGCAATTATACCCATTAACAGCCCAGACGACCCCTCACATACCCTCCTAGTCACACATCCTTTCCAGAGGTAACCACTTCCTGATTTCTATCACTATTGATTAGTTTTATCTGTTTTGAACTTTACATAAATGTAATCATACAGTATATTTTCTTTTGTGTCTGACTTCTTTGGTCATCATTATTGTTTGTGAGATATATTTACATTGAATGTTGCTATAGTTTGTTAATTTCTGTTGCTATATGATATTTCCATTGAATACATAAATGTTTATTTATCCATTATATAACTGAGTTGTCTCTAGTTTGGGGTTATTATGAATAATGTTCTACGAATATTTCTTTTGTATATTTTTTAGTTCACATGTCTACATTTCTGCTGGGCATATATCTAGGAGAAAAACTACTGTTTCTATGTGTACATTTTTAGTTGATGCTGCCAAACAGTTTTCCAAATTATTGTGCCAATTTATGTTCCCACCAACAATTCATGAGCATTTCAGTTGCTTATATAAAATGCCTAGAAGTATATTTATTAACCTTAATAATAGCTACTTCTGGGGAGTGGGATGAGGGAAGAATGGAGGGCTGTATTGTTTATACACTTAAGTACTTGTTTTTAAAATAGTTTTTTAATACTTTTTATAATACTTTTTTTCTATATTCCGTTGATTTCTTTTAACTTGGTTCAGATATATAATCCATTGATTTTATAATTTAAAAAAGTGAAATCTTAACTATAAGGAAGAAATCTGGTCCAAAAAAATGGAAAAGATAATTAGGCTAATAAGAGTTAGTAATAAGAGTTCAGTAAGTAGGCATCAAATTTAACCTTGAGCCACCTGACAACCCAGGCAGAATATATTCTGACTAATTTAGGGTAAGTAGATTTTCTCAGTATTTTAAGATGTGTCAAGAGCACGAGGAACATGATTCATTATATATTGCCAGATGAGGCAATGGACAATTTTTTTGACTTAGTTGAAGAGCAGATTTCAATAAATAGGGAAGTGAGTAGAGTAGGAGATGGGGTGGGAATGATAAAAGAGGCAGAAATTTAGGTTTGGATTAGAATGTGAAGGGCTTTAAAAGCCATATTAGGAAACACAGACTTTACGATTTGGGAAATAATAAATCACCAGCAGTCTTTATTCAGAATAGAACTATATATTTCTACGTTAGAAATTTACCCTGGTATCAATAACTATGTAACAATAAACCAACAGCCCACCTCTCCAGCTACTTGTCCCAAGAACTACAGCTTAATATAATCACTGGCACCAGGGATTAGGTCTCTACTTCTCCCTCTATCTACTGGACCAACAGACCAATGGTAAAGCAGAGATGAGACCTTCTAGTCTCTAGTTAATTATTTTTTTAAAACAAGTCTGAGAAACAGACCCCAGCACACTTCCTCAACAAAAAAGAATCCTTTGGGACCATCTCTCCTCATGCCCTTTCTTGTCATGAATCAAATAGACTATCTCCTTCATTTGTGTCCAGGAGGATTAATTGCACTTTGGAGGTATTATATTTCACAGGGCCTTCATCATTTCAGTAGAGGGGGAGGTGAGACTTAGTTTCTATTGTTGAAAACCAGACTATAATTTGGGACTTTATAAGAGGAAGGGAATTTCATTTTTTGACTTTGATTTATCTGCAAGAATGCCTGAGTGGTTATAAGATCTGGATTTAGGCTAGCAATAAGAGTATCTACTTTGGCCTCAGACCTGAGCTAAACTACAGCTTAGCATTAGAATACTAGGATTTGTCCATATTAATGGACTTGCACTTCGATTCCCATTGGACCAATTTTCTTTTAGGTGCATGCTGTTCATTAATCAGAATTGAAGTGGACATGGGGAAAGGAGCATGCAAAATCTCCAATAATACTGTTCATGAAGTGTACATCAGCACACATTTTTAAAAGGAAATTTATCAAATGTTTAAATGTATGTACTCTTCCACTCAGCAATTTCATTTCTAGGACTTTATCTTTTTTTTTAATTAAGTTTATTGGGCTAACATTGGTTAATACAATTATATAATTTTCAGGTGTACATTATAATTTGACATCTGTATATTTTATTTATCTTAAAGACAGTACACATGTATGCAAAGATGTAAGGAGTGTCTGTTGTAATATTATTATTAACATTAAAAATTTGAAATAATTTAAATATTCAAGGATAAGACAGGTTAAATTGTAGTACATTCATTTTATACTATTACAGTTCCTCTAATTGCAAGCCAAAGAAATAGACTCTGGGTGGTTTTGGGAGGGTATGAGAATATACTAAAAATATACTGTATTTCATAAAAAGAAAGGAAAGTTGAATAATCAGGAATGGAATTATTCTATTTATTTCATATAATTCTCTACTGAGAGTATGTATGTGACAAGAAGGACACATATGTTTATAATTCTTAAAACTTTAAGAATTGTTTTTACAAAAGCTAGTGTGAATAACATTCTTAGTGTAGCAGTTTAGACTCATTAGGCCCAGTTTTACTCTTTGTATAGACCTCGAGTAACTTTCAAAATTCTAGACTTAGTATATTAGTTATCTATTACTGCATAGAATACTCCCCCCAAATTCGGTGACTTCAAATAACAAGACATCTTATTTCACACTTTCTGTGGATCAAAATTCAGAAGGGGCTTAGCTGGGTGGTTCTGACTTAGCATCTGTCATGAGACTGCAATTCAATGTCAACTGGGGCTAGAGTCATTCTAAGACTCACTGGAGCTGGAGAATCCACTGCCAAAATGGTTCACTCATGTAGCCATTAGCAGGAGGATTCAGTTTCCTGCTGGCTATTGGCTGAGGTCCACAGTTCCTCACCACATGGACCTCTCTATAAGGTTGCTTGAGTATCTTCTCAACATAGCAGCTGCCCCACCCCCTGACTCCCAGTGAGTGATCCAAAGGAGAGCATGGCAAAATTCACGTCACACACGCTAGCCCCAGAATAGATATACCATCACTACTGCAATACCCTACTGGTTACACAGACTAATTGTGGTACAGTGTGAGAGGGGACTATACAAGAGAGTTTTCATTTATATTCTACTTTTGGTTGCCAAATATGTGAGATTTTCTTCCCAAACTGATCAATACTCCAACATCAGCTGGGTGTCCTACAATTCAACTCAGTTATAACACTATCCACCTGGAGTTAGCATCAGATCCCATAAAGCGGTGACTCAGTCCCACAAGACTGCCCCCATTTCAGATGCCAATCACAAGCCCCAGGCTATCATTTGTACCTCTGATGACTGACCAGCTATAACTTGAGCTTCCCTTGACCCCATCCTCAGGTTCAATAATTTGCTAGAATAGCTTATAGAACTCAGGGAAACAATTACTTATGTTTACCATTTTTTTAATATAATAAAGAATATGATAAAAGGATACAGATGAACAGCCAGATGAAGAGCTATGTAGGGCAAGGTCTGGAAGGGTCTCAAGTGCAGGAGCTTCTGTCACCTTGGAGTTGGAATGCACCACCCTCCCATCATGTAGATGTGTTCCCAAACTGGAGGCTCCCTGAACCCTATAGTTCAGGGAGTTTTATGGAGGCTTCATCAGGTAGGCACAATTGATTGTTAACTCAATCTCCAGCCCACCGGGCCTTCTCAGGGCAAGCGTGAAGCTAAAAGTTCCAAGCTTCTCATTATGGCTTGGTCTTTATGGTGATCAGCCCCCATCCTGAAGCTATCCAGGAGCATACTAAATATCATCTCATTAGAAAAAAAGATGTTCCTATTACCCAGGAAATTCCATGGAATTTAGGAGCTCTGTGTCAAGAATCAATGCCAGAGACCAAACATTTAAACAAAAGATGCTCCAAGCACCTTTATCATTTAGAAAATTACAAAGGTTTTAAGAGCTCTGACCAGGTGCTGAGGAAAAAGACTAAAATATATATCACAATATCAGAGGAATAAATACCAGCAGGCAGGGATTACTGGAGGCCATCTTGGAGGCGAGTTTCCAACATACCATTCTGATTGCTTTTGGAAAGGGGAATAGATGGTTTGAACTCTGTTGAATGTATAACCTATTTAACAGAATAAAGGGGAAAAAGATTCTCTCACCAGTTCCCCATGATTTAGAGTGGCAGTTCTCAAATTTAGCATGTATCAAAATGACTTAAAAGGACACAGATTGCTGGGCCCCATCATCATAGTTTCTGATTCAGTAGCTCTGGGGCGGGTACTGTGAATTTCTACTTCTAACAAGTTGAAGGGTGACGCTGATAATACTGGTCCAGGGACCACATTTTGAGAACCACTGATCTAGACTCACTCTGTCCAAGAGTATAGCCACTAGCCACATGTAACTATTAAGTACTTCAACCATATCTAGTCCAAACTAAGATGTGCTGTGTGAAATATTCACTGGATTTTATTTATTTGTTTGTTTATTTATTTTTAGGCGAGGCAACCCTTGGTTGACTTCACAGATTGCAAGGACCTTGTCAGCTTACAATCCCTTACTTTTTAAAAATTTTTTATGCCTATAGCACCTGCTCTTCCTAGGTGGTCTCCCTAGGTGGTCTCCCATCCAAGTACTGACCAGGCCCAACCCTGCTTAGCTTCCTATACACTGAATTTTAAAGACTTAGTGCAAACAAAAGAATGTAAAATATCGCCTTAGTAATTTTTTTTTATTCTATGCTGAAATAATTTAGACATATTGGATTAAAGAAAACATATTAAAATACTTTCATGTTTCTTTTCACTTTTTGGTTGCTGGAAAATTTCAAATTAATGTATGTAACTCATATTATATTTTTATTGGACAACACTGACTCAGACGATTCTTCTGTCCTCTCTTCAATGCTTTCTGTTTGTGTCTTTTATCACCAGGATTTTGCTAAGAGATAAACTGATTGTCTAAATTTTATAAGGTGATGATGATTTGGTAAATTCACTCCCAGTTAACCTGTTTTCATTTTAACAGGAGTCCCTAACATCCACACATAAAAGAGTCACTAATAGGAGGAATTTTCTGATATCTTGATAGCCAGGTGGAAAAGATACCTTTGGATAAACAAACCTTTCCAACCCTTCTTGGCTCCCACTAAACTCCAACTACTTATGTGGCTTCAGCACATGGTGGGACAGGGCCTGAAGGCAAGAGAATTTGTTTCCTTTTCTTGGGCTTGAGAGTTGTTTCTCATAATGCAGGCATGTTAAAAAAAAAAAAAAGGCTAAATTACTGGAGAACTACAGAACAGCTGTTATAAAGGCTTTTAAGATACCACTTCATGAATGTCATGTTCTTTAAGTGGGTCAAAGGAATTCATCAAACACCTTCAGTAGTAAACATTTTCTCAATGCTTTAACTTGTTTGTAAGGTATTTTATCAAGTAGGAAAATGAGCTTTTAATTTATATATAAGAATAATAACTAACAAGATAATTTAGTACTTATGAGCTCATTTTTAATACAGTAACCCAAACAGAATTATATAAACTATTTTGTGATTAGTTTTTTCAAAGTTACACAGTCACATAATTTGAAGAGGCAAATAGTTCTACAAATTTTATTAAAACATCAGTCCTTTCCATTTTATGTTCTCAGATTGTTTTAGATTGGAATAGTTTTCCCTTGAGGTCATTCACAGAGTCCATACACTAAGTTTCCCAACAACCATGTTATGTCTGATGCCTTTGTTATTGTTTACCCTTTTAATGAAATATTTTCCCAAGAGGCAACCAATTTTCACCATCATAGGTGATTCATTTAGAATTTACCTGTCTCTAAAATAACATGCATTGCTAACTTATTTTCCAAATCTAGGCATTATCTATTACGTTTTCCTTTCATGGAAAATGAGGGTTGAACTCTTTTGCCATCCGCTAACATGTCACATATGCACCATTTCCTTATCCTTCTTGTATGTTGACATTATTGTTTCGATAAAGCAACATACAGCATTTACTTTGTCAATGTAAATGGTATTCTTATCAAAATTATTATTATACTATGATTACTTTTTTTTCCATCTTCTTTCTTGGGGTGTTATTTGGTTTTTCATTTATTTAACCTTCTAATTATTTATTATTAACAACCCAAACTTCCTCTAGCTATATAAATCTGTTCTGGACATATTCAAAACTATTAGCATTCTAGTAATAATATTTTATCAATTTAATCTTCTTTTAGACATAACTTCCAAAGCCTTCTGATGGGCTGTAATCAGCCCTCATTCTTCTCTAGGCCTGTACCACCATCTTGTTGGTATCTGCCTTTACCATCATTCTAGGGGTTTACTTTAGCTCTATTTTGGTTGGGCCCTCAATTCTGTCATATTTTTTCCTTCTTCTTTGTTTACTCCTTCATTCTGGTGCAGTATATTCCCTAGGTGTTTCTGAGAAAGGGTAAACAGAGAGCAAAATTTTTGAGATGTTCTATGTCTTAAAATATTTTTACTTTACTTTCGTACTTAATTGATAATTTGGCTGAGTAGGGAATTCTAGGTTGGAGATAGTTTTTCTCAAAGGAATTTTCTGAGACCATACATTAATATTTTCACAACAGCATTGCTATTGAGAAGTTTGAGGTCATTCCGTTTTTTAAAATCCTGCTGGAATTATTCTTCATCCTTGGTGTTCTGAACTTTCACAATGATGAACTCTGGTGGAAGTCCATTTTCATCCACTTGGCTAAGCATTTGTAGGCCCTTTCTGTCTGGAAACTCATGTGCTATGGTTCAGGGAAATAATCCTAAATTATGTTTGGATTCTTTTTCATCCCTTTCTATTATTTTTCTCTATTCTCTATTTTTTTTTTCTCTCTCTCTCCCTCCACTTTCTTCTTTTTTTTTTTTTTTTGACCTCCTAATATTTGTAAATGTCATTCCTCTTGGCCTGATTCTCTATTTTTTTCACCTCTACTCCCTCTAGTTTTTAGTTTTTAGTTTTTTTCAACTTTCTGGGAGATTTCCTCAACTTTGAATTCCAAAATTACTATTAAGATTTTTACTTCCTTGATCAAAAGATGCAAGAGATCTTTTTGCTCCTTAAAATTTAGAGTTTGAAGTCCTTTTTAAAACTGCATATTATTCTTGATTTACAGATGAAATATCTCTGAAATTATGAGAAAGTTTGTTAGTTTTCTTCTCCCATATCATATAGGTTTCCTCCAAGTAGATTTTTCTATTTGTTTTGGTTACTGTGTTTTCTACTAGATGCTTTCCTTTAATGTCTGGTGATGCATAGCTAAGTGCTCATATTTAAAACTGAGCTGCTTCTGGGCAATGTATATGGGTGAGACTTGTTCACTTTTGCCTTTACTGTGTAGTAATCTAGCTTAGCTTTTTTGTTGAGGTAACTTTGCTGTCACTTTCTTTAGCTTTTTTGGGCTAATCAGACTCCCTAGAGAAGCCTCTTCTCCAGCACAGAGGGTACAGATCTGGCTGTCAGCAGTCTGAGAGCTGAGGCAGGCAGGAAGAAGGCTAGGGGGTAGGGGAAGTATCTTACTTAACATACTTGTTTTTAGTATGGAATCTCAACTGAACCTGGTATTCCCCAGACCAGAGATCCTATGTTTTACCCTCTCTAAAGAATAAGCTTGGATGGAAAAAGTAGAGTTTTATGTCAGCATGTTTGTAGGTGGGCATTTGGGAGCCTAACATTTTCTAATCAGATTTTTAGTCAATCTTCCTCTTTTTAGCTCCTCCCTTCCCCTAATTTCAGAGGTAACTGGTACCACATATTCCTGAGTCTTTTATAAGTTCTCTGATATAAATTAGATCGATTCTCTATTTTTTCCACTGCTGGCTTAAGACTGTGATTTCTTAGGTCTCTTAGGTCAATTAATACCCATCCATCTACATTCCAGTTGCCAAAATTTTGTTGCTGTTTGTCTCCATCCTCGATTTCTTTAATCTTGCTGGTTTATACCACTCCCTTTCTTTTTTAATACCTTTACTGTTGCTATATTGGAGTTTTCGCAAGAGGGAACATTTTTGACAAAAAGCAGAGTTGTTCAAACTACTTTCTTAACTAGAAATCAGAAATACTTTAAATACTGTTTAGTAAAAAAAAATATATAAAATAGATGTTGAAACAACATAAGGAATATAGTCAATAATAACTATGGTAGGGATCACTTCGTAAGCTACATAAATGCCTCACCACTATGCTGTACACCTGAATCTAATACATGAAATGTCAACTGTAATTGAAAAATTAAAATAAAAAACCCAGATGTTGATTTGGCCAAGGTGGTGAACAAATCACACACATTATGCTTCCTATATCTCCAATTTCCTGATGAAATGATTCAAGACTTGTAAAAAGAAAAATGTTGTCTTCTTTCTGGAAACTAAAGAGGAATCCCTTTCACACCTTAGTTTTCAAGTAACTTCCTGGAGCTGAGTCAGATGAAAGGTTTGGAGGAGAGAAACAACTATATAGACAAGTTTTTAAAGTTTAAGATGATCTCATTTGGGGATGAAAAAGAGGGCTTGTGCATTGAGAATTTCCCACAGATTATTTCCATTTGAAAAAAGCTATAAGCTGATATTGTCTTTATGTTTGGTTAGTGAGGATGAGCCACATCTAAATATATCTTATTCATTCAATTCAACAAATACTTATTGAGCACCTAGATACTGTTCTAGTCACTGGAGATAGACCAGTGAACAAAACAGACAAAAATCCCTACTCTTGTGGAACATTCCAGCAAAAGAGGCAATAAATAATAAATATCATACTTACTAGTTTATGTGGTATGTTAGAAAATGGTAAATGCTATGGGAAAAAATAAAGGAGAGAAAGGAGATTACAAAATTATTTTGGGTGATTAGGGAAGGCCTCATTTGAAAGGTATAATTCGAGCAAAGACTTGAAGAAGGTGAGAAAGTTAATAGTGAAGTAATCTGTGGGAAGAGTGCTTCAGATAGAGAGAACAGAAGAGCAAGGTGACCAGTGTGGAAGGATTTATTCTTTGCTCTTGGTGTTCTAAAATTTCATGGATGAACGTTGGTGAAAGTCCATTTTCATCCATTTTGCTAGGCATTTGGTGGGCCCTTTTGGTCTGGAAACTCATGTCTTACAGTTCAGAATAGGACATGAATAGAGTGAGGAAGAAAGTACAAGGAGATCAGGTCAGGAACATGATGTAGGGGTGGGAGAACTTCAAATCATGTGGAGTATTGTTGGCCACTGTAAGGACTTTTTACTTGAGTGAGATGAGGAGCCTTGGCAGGGTTTTGAGTAGAGAAGTAACAAGGATGAACGCAGTAAGACCATTTTAGGAGACTATCTCAATCATCTAGCTGGGAGATGATAGTGGCTTAGACCAGGATGATAGCAATAGACATGGTACGAAGTGATCAGATTCTACGTATATTTTGCAGGCAGAACCAATAAGATTTCCTGGTGGGTAGGATGTGGGGTTTGAGAAAGAATGGTCTCATTGATGATTCCAAGTGAATCCTCGTTACTTTTCTATATTCCAAAGATAAAAAGAAACTCATAACTTTCTATGTTTTCTCATATGCAACAGTAGATGAAAAATGACAATGGAAGAGTATTTACTCTTTTAAACGAAAAGGGCATGATTCTATACTGTTATATCTGGCTCTCACTGAAGTGGTGATTTACCATTACAATGAGATTAGCCAGCTGAGATGCAACTAATTTTAGGCAATCTCAACAAACAGAAAGAAAGTAGAATTAAACATTTTTTTTAAAAAAAGCCTTGGCACAAGAGTCAAACCACATCAGTGAAATCCTTTAAGCCTCTACCACCTCCCTAGTTTTCTTGCTCTGGGGCAGGTCTTAGCTTAAAGGCATGTTCCATGTCTACTCATCACACCCAGGGTAAAGACTGCCAGCAGAATGTTGCAGCCTTTAAGTGAGAGGCCTAGTCAGGGGAAACTGAACAGCTCAGTGATTGACACAAGTTCTGAGAGGATGCAAACCAATTATCAAAAGACATTTTTTTTCCTTAAGGAAGTATTGTAGCAAAATGAGAAAAAAAAATGCATCAAAGTAAAAAACTGCAAAAAGGAGACACATGATATATCAGAAACAGTGATGACCAAAGAAACCAGCAAAGCTTACAGTTGAAATAATTGTTGATAAAGTGATTTTGAAGTTTAATGCAATTCTCCAGAAGAGATTCTTAAAATAGAAGAGTCAAAAAAATTTTATAACAATCTTGAATTGAATCACAATAAAAGTGAAAGTGGAATATAAGTCAAGGGAGAATACTTTCTAAAAGTATCTTCTGTATGGGAGCAAAATTATAGATGATGTGCCTTGATGGTCGTAAACAATATTGGTTTATACTATTTATAATTATTAACAATGTATGGGTAATCACAAGTAAAAGAGAAAAAGGATTTAAACAGAAATTGCAAACTCAAATGGCCATATGGGACAGAGAAGTAAGGTAGAAGTAGGTATTCTTACTTGTTTTTCTTGAGACATGGCTGGCTATGTTAGTCAACTCAGGCTGCCGTAACACAATAACACAGACCAGCTGGCTTAAACAACAAAAAGGTATTTTCTCACAGTTCTAGAAGTTGGAAGTCTGAGATCAGGGAGCCAGCATAATTGGGTTCTGGTGGGCACTCTCTTCCTTGCTCAAAGATGGCTGCCTTGTTGCTGTGTCCTCACGTGGCAGAGAGAGAGCAAGCCCTTTGGTGTCTCTTACAAAGACACTGATTCCATCTTAAGAGCCTTGCCCTCATGAATTCACCTAAACCTACTTACCTCCCAATGGCCCCATCTCTTAATACCATCACACTGGGGATTAGGATTTCAACGTGAATTTGGGGAGCGAGGCACATAATTCAGGTCTTTAATAAAAGTGATAGTGCCATGGGAACTGAGGCATATTCTACCGTAACAAAACAATACAAGCACATATAAATATAAACTGAAATTCACTCTCCACTTTGGAGAAAGAACACAAAATAATGAGGACTGTAGTAATTATTGCCACGTGAGATGGGGGACCCCCATATTGTAGATGTTCTGATTTTTCAAGTGTAGCTAGATAGAGATCTGAATTTCTATGTAAAATATCCAGATTTCTAAATGTTGGCTCAAATACCCTATGAAGCAAAAAACAAAACAAAACAAAACAAACAAAAACCCTCAACCACGTCTGTGGGTTGAATATAAACTACTAATTTGCAACCTCTGATGTGGGACTTCAAAATTACTGAAAAATAAGACAGCAAAATATATAGAATGCATGAGCCAAAATAGCAAGAATAAGAATATATGATTAAGCACAATAAAAGTAAATAAATTTTCCTATTCAAAGGCAAAGTCATCTTAAGAAAAAAAAACCTCCAGCTAAAGATACATCTAAAACAACATGGCTAAAACATATGCTAACAAAAAGAAGGCTTGTATGGCAAAAATGATGAGAAAATGCATTGGCTAATAACTGAAAGGTAGGATTTATGGTTATTTCATCAGGACCCAATTTATTTGGTTTATCTGATTTGCCATCTGTACTATCATATTCATCCTAAAGTTTGCTTCCTTTATGATAACAGAATGGCTGCCAGTTATAATATGAATAGAGGTTTTCGTATTTATGGACAGTGGAAGAGAGTTGCTCATGCCACTGTTTTTTAAAAAAGCCTGTCCCTTTGGTCTAATAGCGACAGTTTAGGAACATGTCTATTCTTAAACCAATAAAGTTTACCTGGGAATGCCATGTTCTAATTGACTTAGGTCTGGATTCCTAAACCAATTTTGTTTTAGTTATCTATTGCCAATTAACAAATTACCCTAAAACTTCGTGGCTTAAAACAACAACAAACATTTATTATCTCTCAAAGTTTCTGTGAGTTAGAAGCAGCTTAGCTGAACAAGTGCTGACTTGAGATCTCTCATGAGGATTCAGTCAGGATGTCAGATGAAGCTGCAGTCCTCTGAAAGCTCAACTGAGATTGGAGAATACCTTTTCAAGGAGGCTCCCTCACATGGTTGATAGCTCAGTTCCTCTCTTCAGGGTCCTTTCCACAAGGCTGCTTAAGTATCCTCACAACATGGTGGCTGGCTTCTCCTAGAATGAATGATTCAAGAAGGAGTGTCAAGTGGAAGCTGTGTCCTTGGAAGTCACATAGCATCATTTCCACCATATTCTATTTGTTAGATGTGAATCACAGCAGAGCAAGAGAACTTCTCTTTCTCAAGAGTTTCAACCAAAGTTTCAGAATTGTTTCACATTAATCTTGCCTGGATCATCATCACTCTGGCCAAATCTGAGGCTTGTGCTTAGTGTTTGGAGCTGAAGGGTAAGGTCAGTCCCATCTGGAACACATAGATCTAAAGTGGTGGAGAAAGAGTTCCCCAAAGGGAAATCAGGGTATTGTTACCAGAAGAAGAAGGAATAGATATCAGACAAGTGAAAATAAAAGATGTCCACTATAGTGCCTTTGTATTATTTGAAATTGGTACAGGAATTGTGCATTAATGGAAAAATTTCTTTTAAAGACACAAAAAATTTAAAGATATTAACAGCGACTATCTCTTCATAATATTACAGTAAATAATTTTTCTTAGTTTTCTATTTGTTCCAAATTTCCTTTCATGGATATGTATTACTTTCATAATTAGAAAATAACAATAACTATTAATTCATAAAAGGTAAAATTTGTCACTATAAGAATGAAAATAGAATGCAGTACTTCAAAAGCAACAGATTTTTAAAAATCTATCTAGCCAAAGTCAGGGATGGAGAAAAGAAAGGAAACAAGAATATACAATGAGTGGAAAATATAAACCATGATGGCTGGAGCAAAATCAAATATACCAGTTATTAATATATTAATATATTTTTTAAAAGAAAAATTCCAGCTATATGCTGTATTGACTATAAAAATGACATGGAACTGTTGAGAATAAAGGAGAAATCACATCTATACAATACTGTCCTTCTCTCTGGGAACAGAGCATGTCCTCTCTTTCATTAAAAGCCTCTTTTACATCCATTTATTTGTTTGTGGCTTTTCTCACATAGGTCTTTCACGTTTCTATTGACTTCATTCTTCAGTAGTTTATGTTTTTACTGCTCTTGTAATCTTTCCTTCCATTATATTTCCTGTGATTTTTTTTGAAAACTGGATTGCATTTATTTTTATTTGTTTTACTTTTCAATTAGCATTGACATCCAATATTATTTTATATTAGTTTCAGGTGTACAGATATCAGGTGTTAGATATTTACATAATTTACAAAGTGATCCCCCAATTAGTCTAGTACCTACCTGGCACTCACTATACATGGTTATTACAATATTATCGACTATATTTCTTATGCTATACTTCACACCTTACTATGATTTTTATATAGGAAAATGGTGGGAATATAAATTAGTACAGTATAAAATACTTAGCAGGAAATTTGGTCTAAAAACAATTATATCTTCCCAAATAGATTGACAGAAAGGAAGATAAGAGCATCAGGAGTAGTAAATAAACAGGAAAATATAAAAGACTGTTTTCTTTCTCCCTATAATTTATTTAAAAGATAATGACTATTTAAAACAAATAAGAAAAAAAAACGAGGAGCTTATAATAAATGTAGAAGGAAAAGATATGACAACAATTATACAAAGTACCAGAGGGCAGGTAGTTTATTTGTAAATTTTTATTTGCTCAAAAGTTATCTCATTATGAAGCAGGAAGTGTTATATAAGTAAGGATAAAGGTTAAGTAGATAGTGGGAGGTATGAAGAGATACCAAATTGACTCTAAATAGACTGATAAGTTAAGAATACATATTATTAGCCTTAGAGAAAATGCTGAAAAAAATAACAAAAAGTTAGCTAAGAAGCTAATAGGAAATAAAATGCAATATTAAAAACATTAATTATTCCATTCACATAAAATTCTAAAGCAGACAAAACTAATCAATAATACTAGAAATGATATCAGTGGCTGCCTGAGGTGGGGCAGCTGGGGAGACTTCTGAGGAGATGGAAATGTATACGTCATCGGGGTGGTGATTTCATACATGTGTACATTTGTCAAAAGTCATCAACCTGTACACTTAAAATGTATAACTTTATTGCACACAAATTATGTCTCAATAAAGTTTATTTTTTTAAATTTTTTTTTAACACTTACAGCACCTGGTATTCCTAGGTGGTTTCCCATCCAAGTACTAACCAGGCATGACCGTGCTTAGCTTCCAAAATCAGACAAGATCGGCCTTGTTCAGGGTGGCATAACAATAAAGTTTATTTTTTAGGAAGTATTGTTATCTTTGACTCAGTAAATACTTGGTTAATTCATCCATGGCAGACATCTGATCACCTGATTTTCTTTCCCCCTTAGGTAACTACCCCTTTCCTATTTGATATCATCTTGGTGAATAATCAATTATATTGCCTTGTCCTTCCCTGGCCAAAGGTGGACATATGACCCAACCCAGCTAATGAGACTCTCTATCCCTGGAATTTGAATCTTGAGTTGTGTCATCTAAAGACCAAAAATGGTACATACACATCATTGCTATGCTGTTCTCCTTTTGAATCTCAAGAGGTTCTTGAAAGACAGATTTCTCTCTCCTCCCTCAAAGGCACTCTTTGGTACAATGGAATTGTCTGTTCCTGTGACAGGTTGCTGGTAGCCAGTTCTAGGAGACTGTCTAAAGTCCGTAGGCACATAGAAATGATTCTGTTATTTTGAGCAACTCTTGGGCTGCTCAATGCCCTTCATGGATGCTAGCTACCCCCAGGTAATTAAAGAGTCATTCCACTACCCCATATCAAGCTGGGGAGTCTTATGTTATTGTCTCAGACCCATCTGCCTGTGCCTATCACACAGCTGTTCCCATTGTTCATTCTTACCGCCTTTTTGGACTCTACATGTCAAAGTAAATTCTCTGTAGTCAGATGTCCCCAAATCCTTTTTCATTCCTACTCTGGGATCCATACAAGGGTGTGAGAGTGAGCGGTAGTGGTAGTGAGGGGACAGGGTATAAGACACTTCCTCTAAAATCACATTCCCATACTTTCTATTTGGGCTTTTTTCCTTCTTCCTTTCTCTTTTCCAGGGAAACTGGCTGGTGTAAGGGATGAGAAAGCTCTATTCATCAAATCTATTGTATTGTCCATACATAAGAAGTTCTTTCTGTTTCTTTTCAGGGCCTAGACCTTTGAAATGCAAAAGCAAAGAAAAGGCTCCTTGTTTCCCTTTTTTTTTTTGTCTTCTCACTTAAAACAAATGGGCATAGAACAATTCAATCTGTTGCCTACATGGGGGAAGGGTTGCTGCTCATATTCTAAAACTGGTTATCTTACCACATAAACAAGAAATATAAACATCCTTATACATATGTCTATTTGAATATGCAAGGAAACATCTATAAATTAAGTTGGAATTTGCATATTTTTGAGGTGTTTGACATCTATTGTCTAAACGTTTTTTCCAACATAACTTTAGTGTCTTCGACTATGTATTTTATTTTCTTAATGGGCTACCTCATCACTCTAACGTGAATTTTTGTGAAACACAAAAATATTTTAATACCATCAAGATATTATCAAGAAAATGAAGAATAAGTGTTAGTGAAGATGTAGGAAAACTGGAACCCTTGTGCATTGTTAGTAGGAATATAAAATGGTACAGCTACTGTGGAAAACAGTTTTACAGTTCCTCAGAAACTTAAATATAGAATTATCTTATGATTCAGCAATTCTACTCCTAGGTATATACCTAAAGAATTGAAAACAGGGACCCAAACAGATGTTTGTATATGTATGTTCACAGAAGCATTATTTACAATTGCCAAAAGGTGGAAACAACCCAAATGGCCATGAAGAGATGAATGGATAAACAAATGTGGTACATACACACAATAGAATATTATCCGGGCTTAAAAAGGAATTAAATTATGATACACGATATAAGATGGATGAACCTTGAAAATGTATGTTAAAAGGACATGTTATTGTCCCCATAGCCCTGGTGCTGGTAGTTCAGACTACATGTTCCAGGACCTCGTCTTTTTTCTAGCTAGTAAATGACTCAATAAACCCTTTCTTTCAGAAAAAAAAAAAAAAAGAAACGAAAGAAAGAAAACATGGTAAATGAAAAAAGCCAGACGCAAAAGGATAAATATTGTATAATTCTACTTACATGAAGAAGCTAGAATAGGCAAACTCATTAGAGGTTACCAGGAGCTAGGAAGAGGGGAGAAATGGAGTATTGTTTAATGGGTACAGAGTTTTTGTTCTGGATGACGAAAAATTTCTGGAAATGGACAGCAGTGAGTTATGCAACATCATTAACGTACTTACTGTCAATGCATTATACATTAAAAATGGTTAAAATAGTAAATTTTGTTATCTGTATTTTCCACAATTTTTTTAAAGAAAAAAATATTTTAAAGTGGTATGTTTTTGAAAATTTGTTTAAAGGAGGTAAACATTTTGCAATGCATCAAAACTGTGTGTTTTTCCTCTTAAAGAGAGGTAGGAAGGCTTATTCATTAATTCAATTATTGAATGCTCACCCTATGTCTGTACTAGGCTTGGTATCTCAAATGCATGATATTTACTGTCCAGTCTGCAAGATGCTTACAGGCGCTTTGCAAAGATAGGGATCCATACATAACATAATTAAATTATAACATAAGACATCATTAACAGAAATGTTACAGGGCAGATTATAATGTGATTTCTTAACTTTTTCTTTTTTCTTAAATTACACATTCTTCCTCTCTTTCAATATACTCTCATCTTCAACTATCACCAATTATCAAGTTTTTTTTTTCAATTTCTGAAATCTTTCCTAAGTCTGCCTGTGTATCTGATAGGTATATTATCCTTAAAAAAATCCAAAACTGGACCCAAAATCCTCAGTGTATTATTAAGTTCAGAAAATGGCCTTGCCATATACTTTGTCTTCTAAGTTAAAAATCTATGTCATTTGCATGTTTTAACTAAAACGTCTGGTGGGGAATTGGAGGTTGATTGGATCCACTTAGGATAATTTTATCTCTATCAGATGGCTCAAGAGTTATTACTATACGACTATATCACTTTGCACATAGTTTACCTTGTCCCTACTCTCTATCTCACTGAAAAAGTCATAACTTTTCACTGTCACAAATAAAGAACCACAACTTTATTTCACAATTTTTCATGTATTTTTTACATTCTAATCATTAGAAAATTTCCCAGAAGTTGGAAGTGTCATGTAAAGGTGAAATTAACCCACTTATAATTGTTCAAGTAAATCTGTTCAAGTGTTATTTTCCTATGAACTTCACTGCATCTAAAAATACTTTGAGAACTGACCTATATTGGAACTGTTATAGCATTATTACATCCAAAACCAACTCATTATCTCCTCCTCAGTACTCCCATAAAATCTTGTGCAAACTCTATTAAAGTGTATTTCACATTGTATTGTTATTATTAAGTCCTATTTTTCCCAGAATGACCCTTACACTTTTATTCTATACATTGGGCAAGCATTAACAACACATATACAAACCACTCAGACCTTTTATGTTGATTCTCTACTTCTCATTGTCAGGATAAGTAGGCAGACTGCAGGACAGGTTCCAAATGGGCTTCTTCAAAATAAGCAATGGCAAATGATAGGGTATATTGTCTAGTGCTTCTTAGGGTCAAATGAGTGTATTATGTAATGAAAACAGCAGAGATCAAGAATAAGGGGAACACTGTTATAGGTAGCAGTCTGTATTAATTTGAGGACAGAATGCTAGATGTAGTAAGCAGGGTGAATTTAAAGAGGGCCAAGACAAGAGGGGCAGTAACTATGCACATGTTCAGGGAACTCCTGAGTTTTCTGTGAATATGGGTAATGGTACCTAAGGATGAGAATTGGGCTGAATTTTCTATATGCATTTCTTCCCCAAGTGATAAGAACTTGTTGGCAAAGCCTTGCTCTGCTCTTTGGTGGTTGCAAGTTACAGGACCTCGTCTTTTTTACTTGTTTGTTTTCATGTATTTTGCTTTCTATTTAGTGTATGTTTCTATCTCTCTGCTTCTTTTTTTTTTAATTATGGTCTTGACATGGCTTCACCTTTATATTCTTAGCTATGAGTTCTGTTCAGCTAGTCTTCAGCTCCAGGTTGACTTTTCTATAATTTAGTTGTAATTTTAATGTGGTCATGGCAGGAGGGAAGCACAGCATATACCTACTCCGCCATCTCACCCAGAACTCAGGACCCAGTCATTTTGCCTATATGATGTGGTGTGCCTTGATGATGCTATTTATGAGGTCCATGTGGTTGTTGGTCTGTGGTTGATGGGTGTTGAATATGTGGATTTAGACTTTGAGGGCCCTGCAAAAGACTTCCAATTTAGGATAAAAATCATTGTCTACGGCCATGCCACCCTGAGCAAGCCCAATCCCGTCTGATCTCGGAAGCTAAGGAGGGTCAGGCCTGGTTAGTACTTGGATGGGAGAACACCTAGAAAGACCGGGTGCCGTAGGCATAAAAAAATCACTGTCTCTATTCTGATACTCTAAGGTTAGGCAGTTCACTCTTATTAGTATAGCAGAGCCATCATAACAAAGAAAATTGTCCAGAACAGGTTATAAATTATATGTTTCATGAATGAATTCATATGCTTAGAAATATGGAGCCCAGAGAGGGAACAGGTTTAAAATGGAATCTAAAGTGATGGGTTCGTGGGAACTATAAGGGATTGGAATGGTGTGTTCCAGTGATCTATTGTGGCATAACAAATCACTCCAACCTTAATGATATAAACAAATATTTATGTATTATGCTCCTATAGGCCAGGAATTTAGACAAAGCAGAGCAGGGATGCTTACCTCAGCTCCATGATGCTTGGGCCCTCATCTAGGAACACTGGAGTGGTTGAGGTGACTCAAATGTCTTAGAGATGGAATCATTAGAGGTTTCTTCACTGAAACAACTGGTACCTGAGCTGAGATGATTCGAAAGCTACTCCCAGGTAGGACTGTTGACCAGAGTGCTTACACATAGCCTCTTCATGTGGCTTGGGCTTTCTGAGACTGTGGTGGCCTCAGGGCAATTCATCTTTTTACATGGTGGCTCAGGAATCCGAGAGTATTCCAGAGAACACAGTGGACTCCGCATGGCCTTTTCTGACTTAGCATCACTTCTCCTGTATTCTATTTGTTGAAGCAGACATAATCCAACCAGATTCTAGAGGAAGGTACTTAGACCCCTGTACCTCAGTGAAGGGAGAAATTACAATTTTAAAATAGTCACAATGTAGATCACCTCTTAGGAGTCTCAGAATTCTTTTTGGACCAGGTTCTTGTCTCATATAGCTCTGTATGGTGCAAGGCCTTCTGCTAAATTTGAGGTCACCAGCAGTAAAGGTCTAAAGGGGATTTGGTGGACTGTAGGGGTAACTTTGTGGTACAAAGGACCTCTGTCCACCAAAATGCATAGGTGGTCATGACAGTTTAGCAGGCATCTTCCTATTCTACTCTTCTGTAGCTGGCAATGCATGACTCTAGACCTTCTAGCTCTGCTGGTAATAGATGACTGCTATTTTCCTTCTGACACACAAATCTGACCCTTTTATTTCCCTGCTTACAAATCCTTTAAGGCAGCAGTCCCCAACCTTTTTGGCACCAGGGACCAGTGTTCCTATGATGCTAGTGCTAGGGAGCAATACAGATGAAGCTTCGCTTGCTAGCCCATCACTCACCTTCTGCTGTGTGGCCCAGTTCCGAACAGGCCATAGACTAGTACCAGTCCGTGGCCCAGGAGTAGGGGAATCCTGATTTAAGGATTCCCTATCATCTCTAAGATAAAGACCAAGGCCATCAGCATCACATTTAAGCCTCTTTATGACCTGGCCCTGACCACTAAAATCTCAGATGCTATGCTATGCTATCATTCAATATATGAAAGCCAGTATTTATACAATTACTGATTTCAAATCCCAGCTCTGCTGGTAGTTCCAGCTCTGAGGATAGTCCACAATAAAAATAGCCTACTTTCCACTGGTTTCTCTATTTAGCCAGTTTTAGAGGGTCCAAGCCTGCATATAGGTTCTAGTTCTGGAGTCAATGCTCACCTTTGGTCTTCTGTAGAGATGACAGTCCATTGATCTGGATTCTTCCACGCCTCATGTTGAATTGTTTCTCGGGGTCCCTGTCTTTTGGGGTAGTCTGTCTGCCCTTCATTATGGCCTCTCAGTCAATTACACAAATTTTCATAACTTTCAATCTCAAAACAATGAAGATGTTATCAAGAGGCCCTTTCATCCACAGAGACCTCACTGTCTATATACATTTTTAGATGTTTAACTCTGACCAGCAGCATCTAAGGTCCAAACAGCAATCAACAGCTCTGACACAACCTGTTTACAGGACCTGAGCCCAGGTTCTGATTCAGCCAAAATTTCCTAGCACATCTGCATTCAATTTCAGAGGATTCATGGATCCTTTGAGGAAAAGTTGCTGGATAAAATACAGAAGCCCAGTTAAATTTGAATTTCAGATGAATAATGAATATTTGTATAGATAATTATGCATTTTTGTGGGAAGAGGTCCAAACAGCCTCAAAAGGTCTAAGAATTCCTGATTTGCTGAAGGAACTGATGCGCTTGAGTGACTCAGAATGGGTGGGTAAAACTATTGCATGTAACGTACTTTTATCAAAAATACTATCATTTATCTGAAATTAAAATGTAACTGGGCATTTATATTTTTTACTTGCTAAGTCTGGCAACAACTTTAAGTCTAATCGCAGCTCCCTTAGGTTCACAGATTAGAGTAAGAACTGGTATAGATGAGAAGAGACCTAAATGTGTTTTTCTTTTTTACCAAATTATTTAAACATCTAAAACTGAAATACGAGGGTGAACTAGAAGAGCCATTTCCAATTCTTTTAATGCTAATTGTCAGAACATCATTATCATTACTGTCTAGGTTTTACATTGTTACAGAGTGACTATGAGATTGAGTGTCACCAATTATGGCCAGGAATTTCCCTGTTAAATTCCTAGAGAAGAAAGATGATGCATAAAGTTCTTGAAATCGCAGACTTGGAAAATTAAGTTACATAAATAGTAGATGTTCATGCTGAGGAAGAAAGGGGCTGAAACAAGTAGTCTCAATTATTCAACAATCCCCTGGGGCCTGGACTAGAACTGTAAGAGAAAATCGAAATCTTCATTTCTATCCTACCACTAAGTCCTACCACATCCACCATTTAGTCCTTTTTCTCTCACCACTATTTGTAAATCTATAATCAGCCTAACCCTCCTACCAAATTCTTTCTAAAACAATGCATCTTTTCTTTTCTGTAAATTTTGTTTGAAAAAAGAAATACGGTAAAAAAAATTTTTTTTCAAACAGTGAGAACGCTTATACAGTGAAACGCAAGTCTCCTTTCCATCTTGACCCCTAGTTCCCGGACCGAAGGTTCCTAACTTGGCTTAAGGACCGGAGTCTAAGAAGGGGTTTCTAGAGTAACGTGAATTCCCTGCATGCACAATTTTCAATAAACTCATAATTGTGCATTTTTGTGAGAAGAGGATCCAAACGTTTACCTGAGCCTCGAAAGGGTCTGTGCCTAAGAACTCCCGAGGCAGGATTTGCTGAAGGGACTAATGCGCCCGAGTAACTCGAAACTGGAGGATAAAAACCCAGGAAAGAGTCGTCCCAGTATAAAAAGACTACCCTCATCCACTCAACTGCTGCCCCCTGGAAAGTACATTCTCTCAGGAAGGGATCACTTCTCTTCCCAAGTTTTCCGCCTGCCGCATTCCTTCCCTCCAGCGCGTCGGCGTGCGCTGACGTCATGACGGCGCACACGCAGTCCCGCCCCTGCGGAGATCGGCGCTGGGACGGAACCCAGGTTTCTCTCAAACCCGGAATGTGAGGCCTTGGCCCGCTGTCCCTTGAACCCTATCCTGCTTTTTCCCCGGGCCTGCCTCCACTGCCGCTGTCCCACAGCTCGCCCCGGAGGCTCCAGGGCGGCCGCGCCCTTCTGCTGTGTGCCCCCGTGGCTGCCGCTGCCCCTCCGAATCCTCCGGAGCCGCAGAGGAGTTCGCTACGGAGGGAGGCGGGGGCCTTCGGGAGGAGGAGGCGGAGGAGGCGGAGGAGGAGGGAAGGAAGATGGCGGCTGTGGAACTAGAGTGGATCCCAGAGACTCTCTACAACACCGCCATCTCCGCTGTCGTGGACAACTACATCCGCTCCCGCCGAGACATCCGCTCCTTGCCAGAGAACATCCAGTTCGATGTTTACTACAAGGTACGGACCGTGGGCCTGCTCTCCGCTCTCCTGCCGCAGCCCGTGGGACCGCACCCCCTTCCACGTCTGCGAAACCTCCGCTGTTAACCCCTCACCCCTCGTAGCAGGGTCGCCTCCCCAGACGTCTGGTGCGGTCTCCGGGTTGCCAATGTAGAAACACCCTATCTCCATATCCTCTGTCTCTCAAGCTCTTGGACACTAATTGGCGTCTCTACCTCATAAGTCTTTCCCCGTTTTGGTGTTTCCTTCTACACTGTGGCCCCCTTGGGTAGGCCTTGCGTGGACTTTCTTGCGCGCCTGATAGCAGTTCTTCCCTGCTATCCTGTGTCTTTGGAATATTTTCTGTCCTCTCTCCCCAATCGTGTCAGCATCGGCTGGACTTTTTGCTCTTCTTACTCCCTTCCCGCCCCCTTCCTACTTCTCTCGCCGCCCTCCTTCCCAAGTATTTTTTTCCTGCTTCGTGTTCCTTGGTTTCTGTTTTCTCATCCTATTTGGGAAAGAGTTGAGGAATTTTGGAAATAGTCCTGTGCCTTATTCACATAATCTTTATAGCTTTGGTTTTCATTTATACTTGGCGTTGACTTGAAGATCTTAATATGGGAGTGGTGCTAAACTAGTTGAAAGGGGAAAATCTTGAAGGAAAAGGTACTTTAGAATTTAAATTATGTTCATGTACTTGAAAGTTGCAGTCTTTCAGCATTCCTAAATTGCTCCCCCTCAAAAATCTGAACAAAAAAATCTTCAAGTCGCTCTCCAAGGAGTTTCAAGGGTAAGAGTCTTTAAATGTGGACAATTTTTGCAGTGTTTAGAGAGGGAGGAGAACTTTATGGACTTGGACCCTCCCTTTTCCTCCCCCCACCCCACATTTGAATGTGAACAGTGGATTTATTATTTAGTTCTTGCCTTGAATTGGCGTGGATAATTCCTGTTCTCCAGTAGCCACCCATACAAAATTTGACCAGAAGTAGAATAGGATTTATTTTTTAGAGCTTAACTATTTTCTCTTGATTTGTAAATTGGCTGGAACAGTGTAAACTGATATTTAACAGATGTGTATTTTCTTATATACGTATGGTGTTTTATGGCAGTTTTATTGGGAAGATTGCTCCTGCTTTCTCCACCCCAGAATAGTTTTTCAGAAAGCAGCTGACTTGCATTCTACTGAATCCAGCTGCTTTACACCAATTCTAAAAATTAAAATGTACCTCCTCCCCAAATATTTAGAGAAGATTCATTTTGGTCATTCATTTTATTATTTGGAGGTGGGGGGAATAGAGAGAAGAAACCTTTCCAAATCCCTTTGAAACATTGACTTTTTTGTGTATCTAGGGGAATTTTTTGTATTTAAGATTCATTCCTCCCAGGAAACGATAGAGTTGTCTTTCTCAACCTGGGAAGCTGCAACTTTTGTGTGTGTACTGTGTCCATTTTATTAAATCATATGTAATCTAATACACTTTTTTTAGAGAAAATCATTGGAAATTTAATCAAAGTACATTAGTTGAATTCCCTCAAAATGCTTAGTATCTTGATTCTAATTGAAGCTCTTCATTTGAAGCTATATTATTAGTGAGTATGAACAGATGGTGCTTTTGCCACATTTTCTATTTCACATAGTTTACAAAGTTTTAATTTTGCTTCTTTTTGGTATACTTTTACTCATTAATAGTTGTATGTCTGTTTGGAGTAAGGCACTTAACTGCCAAGGTAAAAGAAGGTATTTAATGTGTGCCCAGAACGGTGTTAATTGTTTTTACACATGTCATCTTGTTTAATCCACATAGTTAAACTGTAAAGTAGAGTATAACCCTGTGTGAGATGAGAAAGTTAATTTAGTTAAGATCTCATGCCTAGTATTTAGTTCCTGTGGTCCTTGCCTTCTTGCCTGGAAAGATTTTGCATCTTAAGATAGTAGATTATTTTGATGAAAAGACATTACAGAACTAATTTTCAATTAGCTTTTATAGAAGTATAGTAAAAGTCCACTTCAGTCTTTAAATATAAAAAGGAACTTTTCTTGCTTTTATACACTGTATCAACACATAAGAAACTTTTTAAGCATCTAATACCATAGTAATATAAGATATTCATCCTGTGCCCAATTAGTGAAAATTTTAAGGAGCTTACTGTTTACAGTTTACAGTTTTCTCCAATTTAGAGTCAAGGAGAAATTCATCCCTCCAGCAGTCTGAACTTTTATAAATAGGCATAGTCGTAGACAAAATTATAGTATTTGTGGAACCATAAATGCCACCAACCCTCTTGATTTGTGTAGTCCAGTGTCACTGTTAATTTTTGTCAATAACTTCAGGTGTTGGTACAATCATGAAGCTTTAGGAGGTGTGATTATGGAATGAATGGGAGGTAAAGAAGTAAGCATGTCGACTGCTCCCTGAGAAGGGGAGAGAGAGAGATGTTTATATGTACAAAGGGTAAAATGTGAAGAGATTAAAAAAAAAAAAAAAAAAAAAGCCTGGAATACATTGGAATATATTTATTGGCTGAATGGCATAAACCAAAATAGTGAGAAGTTGAACATACAAATGAGGTGGGAAATACCTTATGGAGCAGTCCCTGAGCTGGAGCCTTAATTAATGAGTCTTGCCTCTTCCTTCACTGTGCATAAATTAAGGAATCAGTCTTCAGTTGGAGTTGGGGATAGAGTTAAGGACATAAAGTATCGACATAGGTGAATTTGGGAAGAATGGTTGTGATAAATGAGATCATGTGCTGCTAGTAAGTGTGGGAGTGGTGGCTTTTATGTAGAAAGGTTGAACTGAAGTTGAAAATGTCCACAGACATGTGGGAAAGGAAGTTCACTAAAAATCTGTTTTAAAAACTTGGTAGATGGTATAGATGGTTCAATAAAAAATCAATACCCTACAAAATAATGTCTTTGAATTTGAATTATTTTTTATCCAAGGACACTCAACCATTTAGATGTAGAAGTTGATAAGGTGAATAGAAGGAATTATAAATATATGCCAAGTGAAAGTAAATAAAAGGAAGGGCTGGGTTCTTTAAAGAATGACATATATGATTTTTTTCTATTTTAACTGCTGAGTGAACTATTTTGTGTTCTGTTCCAATTAAAAATTTGTGATAGAGTTAAGTTTTGGCTGGATGAAGTGTTTCAGTAATGTTTAGTATTTATTGTTTTCAGACGTAAACTTAATGATTTTTTTATTACTGTAAGTCACATGCTGAAAACTATATAAATTCATGTCTGAATTAGCATTAGAGTTAATCATATTTGACAGCCAAAGAGTTAATCATCTTTTCACATAAAGAACTCTTAGGATTAATAAATTGGCAATGAAAACTTTATGGGGGGGGGGCTTAAAAGAACATAAATAGCTTGCCACTGTATCTTGATGAGACAGTAATGTGTTATAAATATGTCAGCTCATCTCATTTTAAACAGTGAATTTATCACAATTTGAGTCAGACTCTGACTAAATATGAAGGAAACTGGTAGGAGACTGATTAAATAAGTTCATCTATAGGAATTAATTACATGAGACTTAATAATTAGCCATAGAAGTCTTGAAGTTGCACAATGCTTAGAAGAGATGTGCCTTATAAGACAGTCACTTATATTAGAAAACGACATGTTTTGAAATAGTGTAGCATTGGCACAAGAGAAATTGATTTATAGAACATAGTAGACGGCCTAGATAGAAACCAAAGCATATTTAACAATTTAATATATGATGAAGTTCTGAGACAGTGCTATCCTTTAAATAAATGGGGGAAACATCCAAAAATACCTTGGGCAACTGGCTATTGGGTAAAAGTTAGACCTCTACTTCACACCACATACCAAAATGAATTCCAGGTGAATTAGAGATTTAAATAAGGCAAATGAAATCATAAAAGCATTGGAATAAATTATTGGGTCGATATCTTGCAGTGGGAAATGACAAATTTCTTCTTTAAAGAAATTTTTATGGTAATTTACAGATTTTTAAAATGCTAAACATTATAAAAATAAGTAATGTAGTAAAAGGTGAAGTCCTCTGTTACTCATCTTGCCAACACTGGAATGCTATCTTGGCACGGAGAAGGTTTTTCTAAGCATGAAACCAAAATCCAGAAGGAAAAAAAGAAATCAATACTTTTGAGTACATAAAAAATGGAAAATTGTAAGCACATTTTTAAAACTGTGCAAATGACAACATTTGACAGATAAAGGGTGAATTTCCTAGTACAGAAAGATCTAATATTAATGAGTACATAAAGGAAAACCAACTCATATCCAGAAGACCTGAACAGCCAGCGCATAGAAGAGGAAAATATGAATAACCAATAAACATCAAAAGATGCTCACCTGAGTAAATTAAAATGCAATATCAAGCCAAGGCAATCATGAAGAAGAAAGAAAATCTGAAGGACTTAACACCACCAAATATCAAGCTGTGAAAATTAAGATAATATGATATTGGCACATGGATAGACGAATAGGTCAGTGGAACAAAACAGACAGTCCAGAACCAGACTGATGCATCATACTGTCACCTGGTTTATGATAAAAGTAACACAGTGCTACAGTAGGGAAAGAAAAATGAAATAAATGGTGTTAGTCAATTAGGTATCCATATAGAGGAAAAAGTATCATGACATTATCTTACACTGTACACAGTAATCATTTTGAGATGAGTTGCTGATCTAAACGTGAAAAAGTTTTTTAGGAAAAAAGTTCTCAGCAAAAGATTTATTAAATAGGATACAAAATGGGCTAAATATCATAATTTTATAAATTGACCATACTATGATTGAGAATATCTGTTCATCAAAAGATACCATTAAAAGAGTTAAAAGCCAAACAACAGAGTGGTAGAAGATACTTGAAGGGCATATATTTGGCAAAGAACTCATCCTGCATCTAAAGAACTATAAGAAAATGAAAAATACCTCCCCCTTTTTTATAAATGGGAAAAGAACTTGAATAGGCATCCAAAAAGAGGATCTTCAAAGGACCAATCAAACTTTTGGAAAGGGACTCAACCTTATTTTGTGTTTAAGGAAATTGTCCTACTGTACATTCCTAAGAATGACTAAATGAAAAAGGAAAAAGTGTTGATAAAAATATGTTGCAGTCAAAACTCATACACTGTTAGTGGGAATGTAAATTGATAAACCATTTTGGATTATCTACTAAAACTGAACATATACATACCCTATAACCCAATAGCATTATTTACTAAAACTGAAATACACATACCCTATAACCTAGTAATTCCATTTTAAGATATATACATTTAAGAATGTTCATAGAAACACTATTCTTAATAACCAAAAAATGGAAACTGTCCAAATGCACATCGAGGAGAATTAAATATTTTGTGTAATAGCCATATAGTAGAATATTATGCAGTGAAAATGAATGAATATACCTGTTTGAAACAAGGTGGTTGAATTTCACAAATGTCACAGGATTATAATCCAGAGGCCCCCAAACTTTCTCCCTTCACAGCACTTGATTTGTGACATCCGTAGGACAAAAAGAAATACCTAACAGTTTTGTTTATTAAGTAGTTAGATACAAACAACTTAATAATACTTATGTCCTAACAACTTCAGAGCCATTTAAAAATAATGCACAAAAAATGAAAGAAAAATATTTTTACTTCATTCTTAAATAGCCACAATTACTCAGTTATTTACTAGTGGGATATGTATATTTATTGGGTACAGTATAACTTCTCAAATCTGGCAGTCATATTAGACACCTTCATTTTCTGTTCTTTGTTGATTTTGTACATTATTTTTATAGCAACCACTGCAAATGCAGCTTCACAAAGAAAACATCAATGAAAGGAATATGGCAATCTAGTGGTTGGTGTGGTGTAATACAGGTATTAAATAATGTTTCTCAAATTTAAAATATCTTGCAGTGCCCCAGGGCACCTTGACGCAGTTTGAAAACCATGAGTATGATTCCACAAAAACAGGCAAAATTAATAAGTGTTGGAAGTCAGGAGACGTTACCCTTGGAGGTTAGTGACTATGTAGGGACACGAAGGGAGAAGTCTGAGATTCTGATAGTATTTGGATGTTGGTTACGTCTGTGTGTTCCCTTTTGAAAATTTTTTTGAGTTTTACATTTTAAATATGAGTTGTGCACTTGGTATGTATGTTATACTTCAAGAAAAAGGTTTAAAAAATAGCATGCGTCTTATTAGATTGTCAGTGTTTAAGGATTCAAAACATTTACACCCTTTAACCCACAATATCATTTAAAGTCTTTTTTTTCCCTATAGGAATTCTTGTTGAGTGTGCCAAATATTCTCTTCAGGAATGTGCAGTACAGTGTTGTTTATGATGCCCCAAATTGGAAACAACTATATGCTAATAAATCAAGAGGAGTAAAATAGTTATATAGAATACATATACTATGTACACTGGGATAGAGATACCAGAGCACATCAGGTGGAGAGAATGAAAAGCTTGTTACAAAGTAGTATGAATAGCATACTCCTGTTGATTGTTTTTTTATTTTTAAGGGGGAGAGTATGTGCTACAATTATGTATGCATTAAAAAAAGAATGTAGAGGAACACAAAATTTTAATGGTGTTTACTCAAGGGATAGGATTGCCATCATTTTTTACTTTGTTTATTCTCTTTAATTTTTGGATTTTTATGACCATATATTATTTTGATATATTAAAAAAAGTATACTTGAATTCTTAAGAACATCTGGGAAACAAAGTTGTATTAAGAGGTGAATAACTTAAAAACTGATATTCTAAAGTATTTGTCAATACGGATGAGAAGTAAGTCCAAGTGGTTTTTAAAAAGAAAATGAAATAATTCAGCTAATTAGTTAATTCACTAGCTAACCAAATCAAGAAACAGAGAAAGCTCATTCTCAAAAATAGGAATAAGAAAGAAAAATCAACCATAGATACAATAGTAAAGGGAAAAAATAGCCCTTTAAATTGTAGAATAGCTTCTTTAAATGTAGAGTAGCTTGTGTTATTCTATGCTAATCCATCTGAAAGAATTACTTAAGTTATGTTTTTAGAAAAATACAAGTGACCAAAGGGATAGGTTAATAGAAAAAAAAAATGAAAGAAATTGAGAAATTATACTTCTCCCTTTGTCTATCTGCCTCTACCTTCAGTGTACAAACAAAAACTCCCACCAACTTTAGATATTCCTTGGGTATATTCAAAGAACAGTTGATGCTGCTGACATTTAACTTGTTTCAAACCAACAAATGCTTTCTAGTTAAACATTTTTTTAAAGGTCAATGATACTTATATAACACTGATACCTAAACCTAAGACAGCAACAAAAAGAAAGTCTTTAGAAAACCTCTTTTGTGCATCGAGAGACAAAAGTTCTAGATAAAATAAATAGGAAATGCAAATCTGTTCATATAAATTCACTGTATTAATAGGACAAAGGATAACTACTGTCATAATATAAAAATCTAACATTTCTTCCATTAAACTTTTAATAAGGATACATATTGACATTAAAAACATACCTAAACAAAAGGTAATATATATACCTAAACAAAAATACTTAGTGGTAAAACACTTAAAGCATTCTGATGAAAATCAAGACTATAATGTATCTTTTACGAGCATTATTAAATCTTTTTAAGTAAAGACTTTCAGACATTTCTGAAACTGTATACAATTTATTCAGTATTCTTGAAGCGCTAACCAGTGCACTTAGAATAAAGAAAAAGCCAGCAAAATCAACTGGAAAACTATAACAAAATAATTCAGTAATTACATATTTTAATTACATATTTGTAATTAAAGATTCAATTATTTTTCTATATGCAGTATAGGAAAGTATATATCTTACTTAAAATAACAGAAAACATGCCACGGAGAAGATCCAAAAAGGTGTGCAGAAATCCAAAAGTTTTCAATAAATGTAGAAGAAACATATTTTGTTCCTAGATTGGAAGATTCAGGGTTTTAGAGAGATGATTTCCCTCTAAATGTATATGTGTGTATATATATATATATATATGTATATATATATATATATATATATATATATATATATTCAATGTAGACAAAATCTAAAGTATTTTGGAACAAGTAATAAAAATGTGTAATGGGAAAAAAAAATTTGTAACTTATGTAATGGAGGATTAAAGTTTATGAAACACACTCAGAACTACTGCAAATCGATAGAGGACTGAAAAAAAGAAATGTGCCGTTGTATTGACAGTGATTTTCTCTAGATGGTAAAATTGAGTGTTTTTCTTCTTTATAAATTATTTTCTACATTTTCTAATTTTTCGAAAAACGTGTATGTAATTCTTATGAATTCAGAGTAAACAAATGTTTTAAAGTTAGTTAACTAGAATACAGAATGAGTTTTCTTACAGAGACGGAATACGTTTTCTTATAACTACACTACTCACTGTATTGCCTCATGGATTTTCACCGTAGATTGGTAGTGAAAACTTGAGAAGCTGAGAAACTTACCCAAATATAGAGGTCACTTATATATCTTGAGTTATATATGGCTGATTATTGTTGGTTAGATCTTACATTTATCTAGATTTTTTGACTTTCCATTTGTGTCATGGTAGCATCTTCCACCATTATCACAATTATTCTATCTTTAAAATTATACCATTGACCCATCAAGTGAGGGATAGAGTTAGATTATCTGGGTGCTAGATGTAAATTCATCCTTGTAACGATTGGAGAAAAATCTCTTTAATTTCTTGTTTAATGGATAGTAGACCTACTAATATCTTCATATGTGGACAGAATATTTAAATTTTAGTATAGGGTTATCCTCCCATTTGAGTGTTAACTGTTAATTTCTTGTGCACTGTAATAAAATGGACATGTTCGCTTAACCTTTTGGCTTAACAATAAGCAAAGCACTTTGCCCTACAAAATATATGTAATCATGTTGGTCAGCTGTATTTTTTTTAATGTATAAAACAGGTGAGTATAGAGCAGCTGAGAATTTTTAATGTTAATAAGCAAGAAATTTAAATGTTGGCTTTCAGAAGAAAGCATTTGTCTTCTAATTACCTAAGCATTATTTTAAGTTACTCTTTAAGATATGGTACTTGCTTTGATCCAAGTAATATAACCTGAGATCACAGTGCAATCAAACAACAGATAAAGGGCATTACATATGATATACAATATAATATGAGAATAAAGTAAAGGAATATCAAGTTATAGTCCAGTGTGAATTATTTCAAAGCTACATTTGACTTTTGAGATTAGAGAATGAGAATAAATGTATAAGTGAAGATAGCACATGTATATTAATTAAACAAAATGAAGTATTCTTTTATTTTAAAGGTAAATTATATTTTTATTTAGAGATAAAGGATACATTCTTTTTTTAAAACCTTTTATTATGGAAAAAATTAAACACAAAAGTAAACAGAATAATGGATCTCCATGTGTCCATTGCCCAGCTTTAACAGCTACCAATTCTTGGCCAATACTAAATCTTTTCTCCCACCAACATTCCCCTTATCTGTAGTATTTGGAAGCAAATCTAGACATATAACGTCATCTGTAAATATTTTCTTAGCCACCATACTTTTATAACACTTAAGAAAAGTTAACAGTAATTTCTTAACATTATTAAAAATCCAGCCATTGTTTAAATTTTCAGCTATTTCACTTGTCAGATATGTACATATTTTAACAGTTTGAGTTAAGATCCAGATAAGTTCTACACCTTGGCTGTTGGTTGATATATCTCTTAAGTCCCTCTTGATCATAGCTTCCCTTTCCATTTGTTTTCATTTCTTTGCATTTTATTTGTTGAGGAAACAGGATCCTTTGTTGATGCTACAGTTTTTCCTGCAGTGTAGATTTCAGTGGTTAAAATATAAAACAATTTCATTATCCCTTCTAGGTGTTTTAGCCTTTGGCTTTGTGGGGACTTCATTAGTTTCACTAGTTTCAGGCCAGTTTTTAATGCCAGGTTGTGGGGTTGGGGGTCTGTAAATTGTCTACATGATATAAATTTGGACTGTGTACTCAAATGTGTCTTAGGCTGGAGGTTTTAGTGTATCACAGCAGACTTTGTGCTAAGACTGTGGAGATGTTCTGGACTGTTTTACTCCTGTCTTTAGGCTTTAGGCAAGGATCTGCTGCCTTGACTTCTCCCTATCTGATCTTTGCACTCTAGCCCAAAACCATTAATAGATATAAAACTATTGTTTTCTTTTCTTCCTGTCATTTTCGAGTTTGTGTCTTCTTAATTTTTGGCAGCTGTGGAGTTTCTGCTCTTGGTTTTAAACTCAACTATTAACCCAAAAGTTATTTTATCCAGCATTTCCCTGCATTTGGAAAGGGGGAGGAAGGTTTTCACATATGTAAGTGTAATCTGCCATATTGCTAGAAGCTACTCCTATTCCTCTTCAAAATTCAGCTGATATTTATCCTTGGAGTGGGTATTTTGTATTTCTGAAACACTCTGCCTGCCTCCATTGTGAAATCCATGAACATTGTTTTTATGCTCTGGCAGATTCTAAGTTTATTGAAGTCAGAGAACAATTCCTACTGACTTTGTGTTACTGTGGTGACCAGAGTCACCACCATATCCCCAATACCTAGCACAGTTCCTTACATTAACTATGCTGCTGATTTTTATTAAGTTAATAAAAACAATAAATAGAATGTTCCTAGTTGTAGGATTCTTGCCTGTGATGTGAAAAATCACAAAGATAAAGTAGGTTCAGTAAGCTAAGAGTTTCATCTAATGAATATGCCAGAGTTACTAGGTAAAAGATTAGCTGTTAAAATAGGAAACACCTATTTTTGTGTATAAATTTAAGCAGCTATTATTTAGAATCTGTTTTTGATTTTTCCATTTAGGTACTGGCACTTTATGTTCTTCATGACTAGCTTATTAAGTCTGCATTCATGTTTGTTCTCAGTTTATTACATGAACACTGTTCTGTACAGACTACTGTAGAAACAGGAGGTATGACTGCCTAGTAAATATTTCTATTTAAGGTGCTTACATTCTGCTTGGGAAGACAATAAGTAACAATGTATGGAATCGGGGGGTTTTCCCCTTAGTATCAGATTCATCAGATGAATTGGGGAAGTTTCAGTAAATAATGGTAGAATAATTAAGTACTTGATTTTCATGATAAACTACAGAGTTGAGGCTGTGTCTTGAATTTTTTTTCTTCTAAGGTACTGAGTTACATCCAGAGTAGATCGCTGTCAAGTTGGATTATGCATTCAGAATATATTGAATGTGTACCTAGCACTATGCACTGTGCTAGTTATTGATATGGTGGTAACAATGGTTACATAATAGAGTGCAGCGTGTAATGGAGTGACGTGCTTAAAAAATTACCATTTAAGTGAATGTGTGCATGCATATCTTGATGCTACCTACTGTGGGGGGGGGATAGTGTATCATGAGAAAGTATAACAGGGAACAGAATTGAGATTGGGCAATCAAGTGATGCATTAGATGAGTTACAAATTAACCAGGTGAAGAATCGTGAAACTAGAGCTTCATGTGGAGGCAGCAAGCAGCATATATGTGCAAAAGTCAAGTGCCATAGAGCTAAAAGAAAGCTAATGTGGAAGGAATGTTAGGGAATAATGAGAAGAAAATGTTAAAAGATGAGGTTTCAAAGATAGACTCAAGTCAAATGACTTTTAGAGATTTGTAGGCCACATTTTGGATTATGTGCACCTCGAGGGTGCCATTGAAAGGTTTTAAAGAAGGAATGTGTGGACAGTTGATCACAGGGGCACAAAAATGGTAGCGTCCAGGTCTACCATTTTATCGAATATGATTCTACATTTTTAAAAAACTTATGTATATGTAATGGTAGATATACAATTTAAAAACAAAAGTAGAATTATGTTACTCAGACTTTCTGAAACTTGTTTTTTGTATCATGGTAATTTTTCCTTGATAACAACCCTTTTTATTTCCGAAGATTTTTGCTCTTTAATGACTCTCAATAAGAGATTAACAGTTCTGGAATGTGAGTGAGCTACAGGAGTTTCATAGATTTGTATGTGTGACTCTTCCGTTATTCTTAGGTCATAGTTTTGGACTTGATTTTTTAAATAACTTTTTCTAAACATTTCCAAATTTTTGTTTTAGGGAATTACCCTAGATTATGTGTATGCTAATTTGATGTTAAGACTAATGTTCATTCTTAGCCTGTGGTAATTTTGAATTGGTTTGGAAAGCAGACATGCCAGTTTAAAATCCTTTGGGTGAAGGAAGGCTTTCATCCTCATGTTTATCTCCCAAAGAGTTCTCCGGATTTGGGGCTGTCTTGGATTTTGCTTGCAGTAGTTGCCTTCAGTTTTATATAAGATCTTTACTTTAGCCTCTGAAAGCCCTTACTTTTAAAACATCACCAGGAGTGTCACCTCTTTTTGTGTTAAAAATATCAACTCTTGCACAAGTGTGTTACTAATATTTTAGTTTTGTTCTTTTTTGTTTGTAGTATTTTATATTTATGGACATTTTAGATTCTTACGTAATCACTTATTTCTTCACGATTTTCACCTGTGATATAATGCTTAGAAAGGCAATGCTACCAGGTAGCTTTTGAAACTCATAAATGTGGAATTTATATCTGTTATATTTTATCAGGAAGCATTTTTGTTTCCCTATTTTTATACACTTTATTAACTTTTTTCTTCACCATTTTAAAGTGATTCTTTTATTATATGTTAATCTTTTCCATGTACCTAAGTCTGCTTTTGAACTTTGTACTTTTTTCTGCTGATTGTTCTGTCTTCATACTTATACAGTATTGCTTTAATTGTATTTTTATTGTCTGTTTTCATACTGTTGAGAAGTAATTTACCTATTTCTAAAAATAAACTTGTTTTTCTTTACTTTCCTTAAGGTACCCATAACTAAAAGTAATTGATACAGTTCTGTAATAGCCTCGTTATTCAGTGGATGTAGAATATAGTATTAAACACTGTAATAATGAACTAAGACAAATTTTTAAAAATCTTATATGAGAATCATTACCAAGGAACCTAGAGCCTCTTTTCTCTAAGCTCTGTTACATAAGATGTATGAATATATAGAGATTAATATTTAAATATTATTTCTATAAAAATGTTAAAAATTTCCAATTATATGTAATTTTCAAGAAGCAGTGTAGTGTAAGTTATTAAGAACATGGATGTAAGGACGGACTGCCTGGGGCCAGATTCTTACTTTGTTTGCCACTTCTTAATTGTGCGATTTTTGAGTAGGTTATTTAACTGTATACCTCAGTTTTCTCCTTGGTAGAAAGAATGAGTTTCTTAGAAAAAAAGTACTTAGAACAGTGCCTGGCACATATAAGATCTCTGTAAGAATTAGATGCTATTTTTATACTGGATCAGTATCCAAAAATTCCATTCGTAAAATGTGTAAATTTGTATTTTTTGATAAACCTGGTTATTTGAAGATGATTTCAAACAAATCATTATCCTCTCTCCAGAATTTAAATGTGAACCCATTTTTAGCAAGAAAAATTGGACAGCTGAGTAAAAAAAAAAAATGCTTCTGTTTGTTAATAGGATACATTTACAATATTTTTCCAGTTGTACCTAGAGTAGTTACTTTCCTAAATTTTTAGTTTCAAATCCTATTTAGTAGGATATGTCAATTTTTAGTCATTTTGAGATACTATGAGTTGTAGAACAGATACAGTTTAATTGTCTTTATTTGACTGGTGAGTACAGGCAAAAAAGTTAAACTAGTTTTCATTTCTTCTACTTCAAAAAGAAATCCCAAGCCTTAAGTTTGCTAATGATGAATTATTTTAATAAGAAGCTAAGATTTTTTTTTGTCTTGTATTGTTTTTGGAATATGTGTATGTGTTTATTTTGATAACTGCATTTGTTCTTCTGTCCCAAATCAAAAATTTATACATTGTTAAGCCCGAAATAGGAATTTGGTCATAAATTGAGCTTTATTTTCCCTGTTATTCTCTGTTGGTTAATAGTCAAAATAAATGTGACAGTGATTAATAGTAGTAAATTTTACTGTATACATTCCCAGAAGCTCTTTTTTTTTTTTTTACAATGGTAAACATAATCATCTCTAAAAATAGCAAACCTTTCCTTATGAAGGTTTATTAATATGTATATCCAACCATTGTGTCAAGATAACATTTCTGCCTTCCCTTCCTGATTTTATGGATTTTTCACAGTAGTCATTATTGATTTGCATTAATATATATACCTAATTTGCCTTGTCTCCATTGTGACTAGTGACTTATGCCTAAGAATTCACTGAGTTTGTAGTATGTTTTCCCTGCACAAAATTAATGGACCCGTTAGGCAGATGGACTCTAGATCTTGTCCTCTTTCTGAAACCCTTGTTCTTATCAACTCAGCTAAGTGTAAGTGCCTGTAATATAAAGTGAATTAATATAACAAAATTCCTGCCTTCTAAGGTACTGTATGTAGCATATATAAATTCAAAAGCATTTGATGATGCTCGGGTAGGGGAAAAAGGTGCCAGTAGTATTCGTCTCCTTTGAACTATTATGCATGTATTATTTGTGATAAACACTTAACATTTATTAAAATATTTTAAGTTAAAGTTCTAAAAAGTCAAAATAAATAAGTGGTTGGCAATGATTAAAAATACTGCTATCCTGGATTCTTTATCTTAAGAGCTCTTTGTTGGGCATATTGATCAGTTCTGGCTTCTGGACATTATCTCTGCTATCATTTTGATAACTTTACGTTAACTATCCAGTTTTGTTTAAGGAAAAAAGTTAATTTTGAAAGTTTCTTGAATATGACTTTTTTATGTTTATTTAATACATAATTAACACTTTGTTGTACTTACCATGTACCATGTACTGTTACAAATATTAATTTGTATCATATACAACTATTAAAATGCTTTTATATGAATTGTAGAAATTTGTTAGTGTTACATTTCTCTTAGCACAAGTATCTTTCCTGATATTACTATGAATACTTTGAGTAGTATTCATTAAATTCATCGAATATTAAGTTATTCAAATTATCCATAAGTATAATTAAAGTAAACATTGAGAATTTGTAATCTTTTTTTTTTTCCCCAGCTTTACCAACAGGGACGCTTATGTCAACTGGGCAGTGAATTTTGTGAATTGGAAGTTTTTGCTAAAGTGTTAAGAGCTTTGGATAAAAGGTAAATTCGTTTTTTAAAAATTGTGGTAAACTATACATAACCTAAATTTTACCACTGTAACCATTTTTAAGTGTACAGTTCAGTGGCATTAAGTACATTCACATTGTTGCAAAGCCATCAGTACCACTATTGCTTTTTGTGTTGGAGAAAACAAGACCAAATTTATCTTCCCCATTGTGGCTATTATCATGTAGTTGGAGCCACATGTAGTTGTAGGCAACCTGGCCTTTGATTGTACTTCCTGGTCTCTTTACTGTTCTTCCCTAAATTTGCTTTAAATGCCATTTCTTTTTTCTAACCCACATTTCTAGGAAAATAATATAGCTTTACAGAATACTGCTAACCCCTAGTATAAGTATTGCCATGTTATTTCATTTGTTCAACAAATTAGGTAAATACTTGTTAAATGCCTAGTATGTCAGGCACTGTTCTAGATGCTGGGGTTACAGCAGTGAAAAAGATCTGTGACATCTCTTCCTTATTGCTTTTGTGTTTTAGAGAGGGAGAATATAATAAAACAAGTAAATAATTAACATGATTTTATTTTCAAAGGATAACTTTGAAATGTGGCCTGTGTACTGAGCCTATAGAGAAACTTCTTGGTTAGTTGATTAATTAAAATTAATCTGTGAAAAAGTAATAGATGAGAACTTGATTTTGGTAAAAGAAGGCTTTGGAAAAGCTGTAAAAAGCATTCTTTAAGAAATGATTACTTGGATTTGAATTTCTCTCTACAGTTCTAAACATAGCCTTTTGGGTATTATGAATGATACTATGAACATTCATGGACAAGATTTTGTGCAGACATAGTTTTCAATTCTCTTGTATATATAAGTAGGTATATACCTATGATAATCCTATGTTTAACTTTTAAACTGTTTTCTACGGTGTCTGTACTATTTTACAACCCTACTACCAATGTATGAGAGTTCCAGTTTTCCATGTCTTTGTCATCACTTTTTTAAAAAAATTATAGCTATCCCTAGTGGATGTGGTGTGGTATCTCGTTGCGATTTTGATGTGCATTTCCCTAATAACTAATGATGTTGAGCATCTTTTCTTTTGCATGTTGGCTACTTGTATATTTTCTTTGGAGAAATCTCTGTTCAAATCCATTGCCCATTTTTTAATTGAGTTATTGTTGAATTATAAGACAATTTGATTTTTAAAACTTATGTTAAAAAAAAGTTTTATCTTTGTTGCCATCAGTTTATACATACAGGATCACTCAGTGATCTAGTAAAGATACTAGGATAGATAGTGATTTTTTTATGGCCTCATAATCAGTAAGGCAAAAGCTTTTTATCTTATTCCATCTTGGAAGATAATGGTACCATTATTTTAAAACAGCAAACTAGCACTTCTAAAAGGACAAAATATGTTACACTTATAAAATAACCTTTCCTTTTTCTTTCAGACATTTGCTTCATCATTGTTTCCAGGCTTTGATGGATCATGGTGTGAAAGTTGCTTCAGTGTTGGCCTACTCATTCAGTAGACGGTGCTCTTATATAGCAGAATCAGATGCTGCAGTAAAGGAAAAAGCCATTCAGGTTGGCTTTGTTTTAGGTAAGTAAGTAATGGTAAAATAGAGGAGTGTTTTGTCCTGTGACATGACTCAGAATTAAACCTGTCAACAATAAAGGATTCTCTCAGGACATTCCCAAAGTTTACATAAGAAGGCACTGAGAAAAACATCAGAAAAACTAGGTACAATTTATTGACTATTAACTTTGTGTCAAGCAGTGTCTAGGCATCGCTGTACTAGGCATTTAAATCCTATCTGTACTAGGCATTTAAATGTGAAATCTTGATCACATTTCAGTGATGTGTTGGTATTAATAGCATTTTACAAATGAGGAAACAGACTAAAAAATGTTAAGTAACTTGCTCAAGTCACATAGCTAGTAGCAGAGCTAAGTTTAGAATCCTGTATGATTTCTGTATGATTTCAAGCCACACATCTTTCTGCCGTGTCATGCTACCATCAAGTCCTTTCACCAGTTTGCTATCAAATGTGATGTGGGATTTAATCCTTTGGAGTCCTCATTTTTTTCATTTCTAAAATGAGAATAATTCTGTATTTCCTAATGGGGGTGTTATGAGAATACTGACAAACATAAACAGAAAAGGATTCAGAGAGAGTTTTGTATGCTATAAATATAAAAATATTATTTAATGTTTCTATAACATCTTATATGGTTTTCATCAAAACTATGTAGATGAATGTGTTTCAGGCAATTATTAAAGTTATAGTTACCTTTCTTTTTACTTAAAAAAATTTTTTGAAATGAGTGTAGGTTCACAGACACTATCAAAACCAGGAAGTTGGTACTGTTAACTAGACTGCAGGCCTTATTTAATTTTCACCAGCTTTTACATCTATGTGTGTGTGTATATGTTTCTGAGCAATTAATTCCATGAAAAGGTTCATGTAACTATCATTACCATGGACTACCTTTGATTTTTAACTTTTCACAGTGTGTACGTGTACATGTTTTCTCTGTCTCACATAAGTGCACATACACTTTCTTTGCCAAGTTTTCATGATCATTTCCTTCAGCTTTAGAATAATTCTTTGTAGTGGTCATAGACAGATTGCTGGAGGAACTTCAGAACATTCTTTTTGAAAAGAACCCTTAGCCTTTATCCTTTGTTAGTCCCTATGGAATTTAAATTGCAACAGAATTGTGACCAAAGAATGTCTGTAACAATAGTGTGTTTTGTGACCTTGATGTATATTAAAGTTGACATCCCTTTAGTCCTAGATGGTTATGTAAATCTTTGTGGGAGAAATTTAGTATGAAGTAAGGTAAAAGACAAAATGACTAGTATTCATTGAGATCCTCTGTCACTTCTGTCATCTCCGCAAACACATATACCAGTCTGGCCATTGAAATGAGCCAGGTTGAAGAAATATCTTGGAGATGAAACCAAGTCCTAGCAAACTCAGTTATATTATCAGTCTCAATCCTAAAATTACCAAAGCAGTGAAAACATTTTATACCAGAAAATGTTTTAAATAGTTTACCCATATAAAGAATTCAATGCAAAAATTTTTAGTGTATTCACAGAGTTGTGAAAACATCACCACAGTAAGTTTTAGAATATTGTCATCATCTCAAAAAGAAACTCATATGCATCAGTAGTCATTCTTCATTTCTTTCTTGATACTTCTAGCCCCAGGCAACCATCAGTCTACTCTCTGTCTTTATACGGATAGTCTGTATAAATGGACTCTAAAATATATGATCTTTGTGACTGGCTTCTTTTATTTAGCATAATGTTTTCAAGGTCCATACATATTTTAGAGATAGAAATTAATGTAAATATTTTTAAAACAGGTGTTAAAGAACTGAAAAAAAAGGAGAAATACCTGAGTATTATGGACACAGCAACTGCAAGAATCAACTAGCACACCTAGGGCTTGGGGAACCAAAAGATGGGGTTGGAGTTAATAAAATTCAGAAGCTTGAGGAAGTGCCTCACTGAGCTGTCTACTCCTAGGCTACAGGTACTTCAGAGCTCTGAGCAGGGTCCCATGAGTCTAGAACCTAGATCTCTAGGACCAGCACCTGGCTGATTGGTGCTGGTGTCTCTGACCTGCATTCTTTGAATCTGGTTCTGCAAGTATTGGAAAACTGCAACTGGAATTTGCTTACTGGAATGAATTTCCACTGCCAGGGTAAAGAGCATTACCCTGGGGCATTACTGTCAGCAGGGGCTTTGCTGACAGAAACTGGAAGCAAAGGGTAAGGAGTTATCTCTTCTCTCATCATCTCTTCTCTCCTCCTTTCTCTATCTCTCATAAGCATGCATGCCTCCTTTTGGCAGCGACTACAGGAAGCCAACTGGCAAAGGTGACGTGGTTTACAGAGTCCTAGCCAAAACAGAGGTTGATTTGAAGCTGAGAAACAATAACCTAATAACCAGCACAACACATAGTACATTGGGATGATGAGTAGAAGGACGCTTTGTATGAATATGTATAATAACCATATTATTCGGTCACTTCGTGAGGGCCCTAAAATGTTCTAAAGCACACTTTTCTCCAATTAAAATGGTATTTGATTATATACAGCTTTAATTAAACATAAAACATGAGTCTGAGCAAAATATAATATTTTCTTGACTCAGACACTATTGACACTATTAAGACTTGGCACTTAAAAATGTATTAAACAATTTTGAGGGGTCAAGAACCTCTAAAAAGATGGATAATATCCTAAGGAAAAGATGCATTAGGACTGTTAGAGGACAGCTATTTAATTTCTAGCTAAACAAAAATGAGATGAGCAAGCATCACCATCTCTTATCTGTGTATCCTCAGTGGTACACTGCTTTACTAAGAAGATTAAGTTTATTCAGATTTCTTTATCTTTTGGGAGATTGGATATGGAGAGATTATAAAGTTATGTTTACCCTGCAAGATGAAAATATTAGGATTTTTAGAATATTGTGGCTAATTAACTGGAAAATATCAACTCTTAGGCCATAGGGTATTCTTAGAGGATTAATATTCTTGACTCTTTATTCAAGGTTTCAACTTTTATCTGCTTCCTCTGGTTCGTAAGTTTTTGTTTGTTTTTTAAGTTTACAATTAGTATATTTTTTGAAGGCTAAACACAGAACTTTAATATTGTGGGGTTTTTTTTCATTTTAGATATTCATTATAAGCATGTCCTTTTAGCTTTCAAGTGATTTATTAAATTATCTAAAGTTATTGGTTTTTCTTGTCCTTTAGGTGGCTTTCTTTCTGATGCAGGCTGGTACAGTGATGCTGAGAAAGTTTTTCTGTCCTGCCTTCAGTTGTGTACTCTACATGATGAGATGCTCCATTGGTTTCGTGCAGTAGAATGTTGTGTGAGGTAAGTTGGAACAGATCCTACAATTATGTACTATAATGAACAGATCCTACAATTATGTACTATAATGATACTTAGTGGATTTTATAGTTTTAGCTCTTCTAAGTGTACTTCAACATTTGAATAAACTTCTAAAGTTATATTTATGTCACAGTTTCACTAGTGTCTGGCCTCTACCATCTCTCACTCTCAAAGTATAGTTAACTTGTTATAGTTAGCTTAGCTTAGATTTCGGTATTATGAACTAGATCATGTATATATTTTGTGTTTTGTCATAGAACTTGTTTGTTCATTCATTCAACAAATATTTAGTGAATGCCCAATATGTACCAGGAATTGTGCTAGGCAGGCTGCTGGGAAAAGAAATACACTCTTTCCTAGGGCATTATTTTTTTTCCACCCCTGCTGTGTTTACATTTCAAGAATTGTGCTTAACAAGATTAATATTTTATTTATAAATAACTATATTTTCTTTAAAAATACGTTTTTAACAGATGTACTTAAAGGCAAACAAATCTAAAATTAACTCTTGCTTTTACTGTCCTTATTTTTTCTGTACATGTAACATTTAGTTTTAGCTATTTTCATACAGGTTTTTTCTCTGTGCCCCAATTTGATTTGACTTTTCTTAAAAATAAATTTTTAATAAAACTGAAGAGAAATAAAAATAAAGTTTAATAAAATAACAGAAACTCCTTGTCCTAAGTTAACTAAAGTCTGCTCAATTTACTGAATTTTTTAATATTGAATAGAGCATTGTATATCCTTGGTATCTTAGAGATGAGTTAATTAAATCTGAACCTCTGCAGAGCTAGAATATAGATTTTATATAAAGCCATTGTTGAAATTGAGTAAAGTTCTGTAATTTTTTTTAAACCAATGGAGTTCAGTCTTTTGAGGTTTTCATTACCCGTGTTTTAAACCATTAGAAAACATTCAGATCCTGAAGTTAATTTAGTAATGTGCAAACTTAATTATATATAATATTTTAGAAGCCTATAATAACTTCACATAGATATTTTAGAAGCGTATGATAAATTATAAGAATGTTTGTGTGTAGAAACTATAAAGGAATTGTTATGTGGGCCTATAATTTGTAGTACTGATAAAAATAATCTGTTACCTTTCTTCCTCTCTTCTTCATATTCTATATTTGTAAGGTTAGGAGACTAGACTATCTTATATGGGGTTTGAGGGGCTAGTTAAATGTTTCTATGTATACGAGCTAGTTAGTTTGGAACAGAAATGCCATTTTGTATGATTTCATTGTATATTCCTCTTTAAAGCAGTCTTTTGACCCAAAGGTAAAACATTTTCTTCTTGTATGTGCTTGTTGTTTTTTTTTTTTTCATAGAATCAGAGAATTTATTTCACCCAAATAACGTTTCTTCTGTCTGTCTAATTTTAAGACTATAAAAATTTTGCTTTTATGTAACCAAAAGATTTAGTTTTCTCACGGGACCAAGGTTCCTCCTTTCCTTCCTATTTTGTCATCTTTAGCATGTAGCTCACATCATTATGTTTGCAAGTGTTACAAGCAGGGAGAAGGGCAAAAAGCTCATGCCAGCTGAGCCTGCTTTTTCTGTTCCTTCTTTTTTTTTCAGTCAGAAAAAATAGCTTTCCCAGAAGCCTAGCTTTATCTCTTTGTTTAACTCTTTGTGAAACTGGTAAACTGGAACCCTTCAGCACATCCTCCAACCCATGTAAGGTGATCAAAGGAGCAAAACATTTTTTGGGGGTGCTATTGCTTGCTACCCAGAATGAACTCATAAGTCTACATTAAGGAAGGAGGGGAGGGGAATCTTGGATAGGTTACTGTCATTCCAGTGGCATGGCTATCTTAACAGACATATCTGAAATTAGAAAAATACCTGGACTAAGAAACAAAACTTTATAATATCATCTTATTGCTGGCATGCCTACGCATTTTGTTCTTGTGAATTTTAAATTTCTAAGTAAAGTTTGTTTCTACACAACTACACTTGCCAAATTCTTGGTCATTACAAGTGTTAATATAATTTATATATAGTATATAGTTTTATCATCCCCTTAGTAGTATTTAGAAAAAAGATTAACTTTTTTTTACTTAGCTTTTTTTTAAGGCAGAAAAATTTGGGAGATTAGTTGACCATATGTTTAATTAAATTGAAAAAGAAGTATTTTGCAGAACAGGTAATGAAGTCCTTTGGCTAATCTCAGGGAGCTTTGAGCCTGTTGCAAGAGTTAAGAGTATGTTCTTTAACATCACAAAGCCAATTCTTATTTGTGGCTGGCATGGAAGCAGTATAGAGCAAATGTCATGGAATCTTCTTGTTAAATCCGGGACTATTTCTTAGTCCTTGTTGTATTTCTTAAAGACTCTCCCCGTTTCCCTTTACTCATTTTCTGTTTGATAGCTTTGTTTTTTCTGCTTATGCCTGTGTCTATTGCTAAACAAATTTTAAAAATAAGGAAAACTATGAAGAAGAAAATTAATGTTATCTATAACCTTACTGCCTAGAAATAACCACATTTATATCTGTGTATTTCAGAATTTTAAGTGAAAAAAGTAACTCCCTGAACTGTGTGGGGGGAGAAAAGAGGGGGTATGGGAGTGTGAGGTAATTGAATCTAGATTGAAAAAGAACCCTGAGCCCTGGGCAGTTAATTTCCTGAAATACAAAAATAAATAGAAATTAGAAGCCAAAAGACAACAGCAATATCAAAATTATTGAGAGAAAATACTATACTACTTTACCAACTTTTATGGCAAAATAAAGGATTTTTAAATATACAGAGACCAAATAATACCTCCATGTACTTTATTGGGGGGAAATACTCAAGGAATTTCTCACCAAATAAAAGTTCAATAACATCTCAAGATAAGGGAAGATGGTATAGGAACAGTGGTAAACAATAAATATAATATGTAGTTACATGTAAATGAAATAGAAAAAGAGTGAACAACAAATTGAGAATTTGTGATAGATCTTAAGGATTTTTTTCAAACTAGAAATGAGAGATTTTAGAAATAATATAAAACAAAAATTCTCAGTTACCACATACTATTCAATGTACGGTAAGGGCCCCACCCTCCAACATTATCCTTTAAGAAAGAGCATTGCCTTACAGAGTCCTTCATGTTATATGATGTTTTTTCAAGTCTGTTACTTTGGACAGCAAAGTAATATTTAGGAAAGAAATTTTAGCCTGAAAACTCAGCCAGTGCAAATGTCAGGAAGCTTGTAGAGAACACTGGGCAGAATTTTCTTTTTAAGGAAGTAATGGAATTTAACACATTTAGAATTATTATGGAGATCACAACCTTATGTTAGACATCTTTATTAATTGGGTTTTTAAATATTACTTTGAAATGTAATGCAATAAGTGATTTGGTTGTGGAGATTATGGATCGCCAGTTGCCTTAGGAGTAATGAAACAACCCAACAATCCTAATGTTTGCAAATGGTTGCTGGTACCTTTTAATAAAATTTCTGGTGACATCATACCAGACTCAAAGTGCTGAATATCAAGTGAAAATGTTTTACTCTGAAAAACTGTGATGTCTCAAAAAGTAGTTATGGTAATGATGAATGAAGATAAATGTTTTAAGATGCATTTGAGTAGTTTGGATAAAATTGTTACATAAATTAAAAGGAGGAAAAGCAATTTTTGAAAATTTAATATACATTTTAAATATGTGTGCATAATATGACAAGCTGATTTAAATATTGTTTAAAAATGTTATATGCATTCCTAAAACTTGATATATTCAAACTGGCCAAAAAACTTTTTGGATAGAAAATAAAGGCTCATATTATTATATTCAGGTTGCTTTATATTGGGCACATTTGATAGCCTGTTTTTAAAATACACATTTGGGAAAGTATAGTAGTACAAGTGTTATAAAGATCTCATCTTAGCGAGTGGAGGAATAACAGGAGTGGCTATCATTACTTAATGTTCAAACATTATCAGTGCTAGGGATAGATATGTAATGACTTACATAATGGAAAAAGGCAATAGACATTCCAACTTAGGGTAGTGGAAATAGGGGTAAGGATGATTGAAAACCTGACCAAGCTAGACATAAGCAAAGAGAATGAGAAAATAACTATGATAAATGAAAAATAATATGAAAAGATTAAAACCAAATATAAATAACAGTTCATGTAAGAGGGCTCAATTTCTCTGTCTAAAGATAGCAACTGCCAAGAGAGTTAAAAAGTGAAATTCAGCTGTATGTTTGTTGTTAATAGAAAACAAATATTAACAATAAAGCAGAATTCAGGATAAAAACCATGAGTTGATACAATGGAATATTAATATTAAACAGTAAATTCACAAATAGGTCATATATACAGCAAATAGGATACAGCCATCTACATAAGCATTGTGCCCTAAAAATACAAAGAATTTGATAAAAAGGTAATCTACAATGTCAAGTACTTTCAGGGTCAGTTAATTCAGAATTCATAGAGGTTATTAAAGAACTAGTTTTTTTTCTGTCTATCTGCTCTTGTGTCCTCTATGCTGGGTTTTGTCTTTGGCCAGCTCCTTGGTGGTTATAAGAATGCTGCCATGCCACAGTTCGAAATATTCCATGCAGATTCCACACTGTCTAGCAAAAGGTAGGCTCCCTTCCCTTTAATGACAGGGAGCCTTTCTCAGAAACCACCCAAATGACCTGTTGTTGAGTCTTATTAGCCAAAGCTAGGTCCTTTAGTGACCTCTGAATCAGTCACTAGAAACGGAATGGGAGTATACTACACTACGATTGGCTTAAACTAATCATGAGTTACTCCTGAGTTCTATGAGAAAGGGGTCAATGCCTGAACAAAATTAGGGTTCTGCCAACAAGCATTAGGTGGAGAAGTGGCTCTTGGTTAGGGAGCCAGTGGTGCCTGCTATGTTATAATGCTTTGCTTCCCCTACTTAAAATTAAAACCACATTAGACTGACAAAGAAAAAAGAGAAGATACCAACAACTAAAATCAGAAATAGGAGTCAGGATATCACTACCATCTTTCCGGAAATAGAATCATAAGAAAATCGATGAATAATTGTATGCCAATAAATTAGATAATGTAGATGCAATGGATAAATTCCTACACAAATTATCTAAACCGACCCAAGAAGAAATAGAAAATCTCAACAAACCTATAACTAGTAGAGATTGAATCAGGAATCAGAAACCTTCCAACAAAATTCAAGAACCATAAGACTTCACTAGTGAATTCTACCAAACATTTAAAGATGTAACACCAGTCCTTCTCAAAGTCTTCCAGAAAATTGCAGAGGAAGGAATATTTCCTAACTCATTCTGTGAGGCCAGCATTAACCACATACCCAAGCCAGAAAAAAATGTCATCACAAGAAAAGAAAATTACAGACTAATAATGTCTATGAATACAATGCAAAAATTCTCAACAAAATGCTAACAAATAAAATTGAATAAAAGTATTATACACCATGACTAAGTGGGATTTAACCCAGGAATGCAAAGGTGATTCAGCATAATAAAATCAATGAATACACCACATAAATAGAATAAAGGGAATAAAACAGTCATCTCAACGGACACAAAAGACATTATCTGACAAAATTGAACACCTTTTCATGATGGAAACATTCAAAAAACTAGTGCTAAAAGGGAACTTTTTCAATATGGTAAAGGGCATTTATGAAAAACCCAGCTAGCATCATATTCAGTAGTGAAAGACTGAAAGCTTTCCCCCTAAGGTAAGAAGAAGACAAAGATGGCCTCTTTCGTACTATTATGCAACATTGTCCTGGAAGTTCTAACCAAGGCAGTTAGACAAGAAAAAGAAATAAAAGGCACCCATATTAGAAAGAAGTAAAACTATCTCCATTCACAGGTGAAATGGACTTCATCAAAATTAAAATCTTGTACATCAAAGAACATGAACAAGAAAGTGAAAAGACAACCTGTGAGAAATATTTATAAATCATGTTTCTGATAAGGGTCTAGTCCAGAGTATATCAAGAACTACAACTCAGCAACAACAAACAAACCAATTAAAAATGGGTAAAAGACTTGAATAGACTTAAAGAAAATATGTAAATGTCCAATAAGTACATGAAAAGATGTTCAGCCTTATTTGTCATTAGAGAAATGCAAGACACACATGAAGTATCATTTCATATCTACCAGGATGGCTGTAATTTAAATAGATAAGTGTTAACAAGAATGTGGAGAAATTAGAATCCTTGTGCATTGCTAATGGGAATGTAAAATGGTGCAGGTGCTGTGGATTATAATTTGGTATAGTTTCCATTTCAAACAATAGTTTAATTGATCAGTTAAATAGTAATTGATTTGGACAGTAACTGTTGATCAAGTGATTTTATGCTATAACAATAAAATACTGTGGAACAGAGGGTATATGGGAAATCTCTGTACCCTCTGCTCAGTTTGAACCTAAAACTACTCTAAAAAATCAGTTTTTAAAAAATAAGAAAATACTATGCTTATGTAGTAGAGCCACATTTGGAGAACCTTGAGAACCTGCTGAGTGTTGAAGCAAAATTTAGATCCTCAGTTGGACCAAAAGTTTCTTGGATCCTGCATCCTGCTCAGTGTTAGCCCAGATGGACACACAGACCCCGAAGGGTTTCCATATGTATGTTTGTTTTGCCCTTTTATTTTGATAAACAACCAGCAGGGAGTGGAGGAAATACCAAGCTGTGCTTTTCTGGCATGAAATACTTAGTTTGCTACCCCCATCATATGCCAATTGTTAAATAATTCCTAGAAACTTTTTTTAAGGGGCAGTGCCTATAGTGAAAGTTGTTGGAAATGCAGTTCTTAGTATTGAAGCAGTGAGAGGTGAACACTATTCTTTTCATTCTCTAAATTTATGGTCTAAGCCCGGGTTTAGCCTTACTCTCATTCAACCATTTGGATACTATGGAATCCATATTTCTCATTCCAATCCTTTATTTTCCCAAGGATTTTTTTCCCCTCTGAACTGTTGTAATATCTTCTGTCCTGGGTGCCTTCTACTCTTGGCTTTACTATAATCCATTCTCCACACTGCAGCCAGAACAGTCTTTCTACTGTTGCACTGTCCAATATGATAGCCATCAACCATGTGTGATAATTTAAATTTAAATTAATTAAAATTAAAAGAAATTAAAATTGGCCCTCAGACATGCTAGGCATAGTTCAGATACTCAGAAGCCACTTGTGACTATTGGCTATTACATTAAGCAGAGCAGATATAGAACATTTCAGGAAGTTCTGCTAGCACCGTTCTAGAGCATAAATCAAATAATCTCTCACTGTTGCAACTAGAACTCTTTACTGTGGCCAGCAAGGCCCTATAAAATCTTTCTTATCTATGTTTTCTCATCTCTCTTTACATAATCCTTTATTCATATGACTCCAGACACATTAACCTTATTTCTGTTCTTTGATTATGCCAGAATTCTTTTCCCTTTCTCAAGGCCTTTGCATTTGTCCTTCTGTTGGGAATGTGTTTCCCCTCAGATCCTCACATGATTGCCTCTCCATCATTTAGGTGTCAACTCAAATGTTAGCTCCTTAGGAGAATTCTTCCCTGTCTACCCTAAGCATCTCCTTTATGAAGTTCTTAATTATACTACCCTATTTTATCATCTTCATAGCATTTATCTTTCAATGAAAATCGTATTTATTGGTGTGTTTGTCTACTCTAACACAGTTCTCCTCACTAGAATGAAGCTTCTGTGGTCATGGATTCTTTCTCTCTAGTTTACCACTTCCTCCTTTGCCCCTAGAAAAATGACAGGCACATAATAGATGCTCAGTCAATACTTGACTGTGAGAGAGTCTCAAAACTTTATCATCTAAACTATCATATTTTATTTTTATTTTTCAATTAGAGTTGGTTTTCGATATTAATTTCAGGTATACAGCATAGTGGTTAGACATTTATATAATTTACAAAGTGATGCCCCAATTAGTCTGGTACCCACTTGGCACTATTCATAGTTATTGTAATATTATTGACTATATTTCCTGTGCTGTATTTCACATCCTCATGACTGGTTTGTAACTACCAATTTGTAATTCTTAATCCCTTCACCTTTTTTACCCAGCCCCCCAAACCCCTTCTCATCTAGCAGTCATATCATATTTATCTTTATTGTAATCTTTTACTAGATTTCAGTTCTATTTTTCTGTGTATTTCCATTGTGACAATAGTCATTGCAAACTACCTAGTCATTAGATCCGTAATTTGACAAAGCGACACTGTCTCTTTATTCTGTACGATGACATTTAGCATGAGAAGTCAATACATCAAAACATTTTTTCTATTTTGATACTTCTACTTAAAATTATAAATCCAGTTAACTCACCATTCAAGAGTAGCCTGATAAATTATTACATTTATTTCTGCATTGTTAGAATTTGGTGTTATGAAAGATCATTCAGAATTTTTTGTTAACCTTGGTATATTATTTTGCTTGAAGGTTTTAGTCTTTTCTTAAAACATAACTGTATGGTGAGTTTTGAGAGGATACAAACTGCCGTTGGGTAGTATTTGCTACCTTATTGAATAGTCCTGGTTCATTTGAAGTTTTCTGTTTTCCCTGACAGTACATAGAGATTAGAAGATTGTTAGAGTGTTTCTCATCTTGGGTTATTGATATGTTAATATTTTTTGTGTAGATAGAAAAATAAAATTTAAGTACCTGGTTTTTTTAATACTCCTAAAGAATGCTTTCTAACCTTTCCATACTTGGCTTTTTAAAAAACGATTTTTATACCTTGTTCCCTCTCAGCACTGAGCATTTGCAGAAAATTGTATTGGCATGGTATGTGAACATAGTGTTGTAACCAGCATTATAATAGAAACAAATACATGTCCAGTCCTCACACTATTATCCTGTCTTGTGTATCTTCTATTACTATCTATACCTCAGTCTGACATGAAGCATTTCACTACTCTTGCATATCATTAGATAGTCAGCATAGTTTTACAGTTATTTTGTGTAAAGAACTCTGTGTATTTCTGCCATAGGGGATAAAGATTATATCATTTTCTTCATTTTCCAAATTTTTTATAACAAGACTATTTTGGATGTAGCTAGATGTGTAGCACATGCTGAGTGCCCAAAGTAAACAAATATTTAGAGAAGATAAGGAATCAAAGTTGGATGAGATTAATCCTGAGTAGCTTTCTGGGATGAGCACATACTTTTTTATGGGCATTAGTTGATCCTAATTTGGGCCAGACAGATATTTTCCAATGTTGGCATCATTTCTTGCATCTAGTTACCTTAACTCATTTGGGTGCTACGTAATGATCTGTAAGAGGTTATCAGGTCAACCATGCTGGAAATACTAAACATATAGGAATGTTATTTGTGTTTTTGCAGATTGCTTCATGTGCGAAATGGAAACTGCAAATATCATTTGGGTGAAGAAACATTTAAATTAGCTCAGACGTATATGGATAAACTCGCAAAACATGGCCAGCAAGCAAACAAAGCTGCACTTTATGGAGAACTGTGTGCACTCCTATTTGCAAAAAGTCACTATGATGAGGTGAGCATTTTGAAGTGCATTTCATTGTGACCAGTGAGTATAAAACAGGATAAATCATATACTCTCATATTTCTCTTAACAGATCTCATTTTCACACATTAGGTTTACTTAAAAGAGTACACATTTGTAATGGAATATTTAAAATCAGTCAAAAGAAGTATTCCATGCGATGGATTTTAAACATATACGTGTATGATTTAAGGCTTATTTTGTTTTTGTTTTTAATTTGACCAACGCCTAAATTATTTCAATGGGCATGCTCTGTTAAATAAACCTTTATTGGATGTGTAGCTCTGGATGAACTCTCATAACTTGAAGGCATTCATTTCATTGGGAAGCTAGATTTCATTTATACTTTATTGCATTGTTTTACTCCTTCCTCTTCCTTCTGAGAAAGATAGCTTCACTCTTGGCTTTATACTATTAAATTAATGCTTTTGTGGTAATAAATACATAGATAGATAAGGTCTTTGTATGCTTAACTGTTTTACTTGGTTGTTTCATTTCTGCAAGAATATCAATTATTTCAGCTAGCTGTCATAATAATTTTACATTATTTCTATTTTGATTTTTGCCTCATTAATAAAAACTATATTCCATGTTTAAAAAAATTATAATTAGATTGAAACTAGAAAATTCTAGAATAATTAAGTGATATTATTTCAACTCCAGTGCTTATCCTCTTTTTAATATTTCTATAAGAAGACATCAAACCCATGTGTAAAAATCTAAAATCCTTATCAGCATACCTACAATTTCTCAGGTGCCTTATATATGTTCTTCCAGTTATTTTTGATGCTGAATTCCTATGTCTGCTGAATTGTGTTGATGGATTGTTTTGCTTCTCTTGTGTGTAGTGACTGTTCATAGCTTGTCAACCCAGATATAAAATGTGTCCCCTTTCTATGATTTTTGTACACCAAAACCAAAAAAATTCCATTCATACAAGGCCTTTGTGGGGATAGCCACTTTACTAGAAGTGAGATTGAGATAAATAGCAGCAGTTTGAGCATTAGAAATGCCTATCTTGAAAGTTCTTCAGGTGCCCTACTATCTTTTTATAGCAGCTCTACAAAGACATTCAGCCATCTTTGGTTCCTCTTTCATTGTTTCTTCTCATCCTCGTTTTTCGTACAGCCCTCTGGAACTCTTACACTCTTTTTTTCTGTTACATAGAGTGATTCATATTTTACCTTTCTTTACTCCCATACTAAGCTCTAGGCCCATCTTAATATGCCTAGACCCATCAATGTATTCAGTGAAACAAAAGTGCCTTTTATTTACCAGTTGCCACTTTATTAGGCATTTACTATTTAATTGACAGTTATTTTCTTTCTACATTTGGATTGGGAGCTTATACTGTGCCTTATTCATTGTGTTTGCAACTTTAGCACATTCGTGAGGAATATTTAAGTCTATAAATGTATTTTGGATAATGTCGATAGTTTATTTTAAATACAAATAAATTTGTCATTTGTATTTATAGAAAAGTACACAAATCTTAAGGATATAGTTTGATGAATTATCACCATATTCTGATATAAGTTAGCCTCCTCTGAGATAATATCACCCTCAAAATAGCAGCGGCTTAGAACAATGAAAGTTAGTTTATTGCTCATGCCGCATCCTGTCCTGGGGATCTCTTTGACTCTGCTTAACGTTATGTCTTCACTTTGATCAAAAACCCATGTGGTAGCGTCGTTTCTGTCTAGACTATCACCAGCCTTGAAGCAGAGACAGAAACATCATGGGGAAGTACTACTGGCTTATAGAGCTTTCTCCGAGAAACAGCGCATTTCTCTTCTGCTCATATTTTAATTACTATTTTAATTGCCTGAAGGGAATCACATGACCGCTCTTATTTTTAATATGAGAGGGAAGTATATCCTTCCCCAATGTAAGGCAGTAAATATTTTAAAGAAATGTTACAGTCTACCACAGTTCTAAAGATTTTACCTTCTTACTCTAGAACAAAATCAGCCTATTCACTTTCTTATAAACAAACCAGGTTTTGGGGCTTAAATCCCATGTATTATATTTTTGCATCAAAATTGTTTCTGAGTAGCTACATCTTTTAGGTGCTACGGAAAGAGAGAAAGCTTGCAGAGAAAAACAGATGTTTCCTTTCTGATATTTTCTTATTTGTTCTCCCTCCATTCTTTGTGATCCCTCAAAATTGTTTTGTTTCTCTGAAGCATTCTTACTATCCAAAGTCATTTATTTTGTGTGTTTTTTTCTTTCTCCCACTACACACTAAGAGAGGAAGATCAATAATTTATGGTTTTGTTTCTCATTAGATGCCTAGATGCTAGCACATTGCCTGGCACCTAATCTCTGTGCACCTCAGTTTCCCATAATAATAGTATATATAGGGCTGTTTTGTCAGTGAAATTTGTTAATGCACATAAAGTGCTTAGAACAATAGCTAGCACAAAGGAAGCTCTCAGCTCAATAGGCAATTAAGATATAATAGGCATTACAGTAGGGGAAGGAAAGCACAGGAAACCTATTCTAAGGCTGACACTTGAGAGACAAGTTAGGTCGGTTAAGAGATTGGAGGAAGAAGGAATGCATATTCTAAGGCAGAGGGAACAGTATGTGCAAAGGCTTCTTGGCAAGAGAGAACATGCCTCTGATTTCCTGAATATGTGTCATATCCAAAGAAAAATGTAGCAAACATATTTTCAGGAAAACTTAGGCTTGGAGAGAAAATTGTAATTGTAAATATTTTGTATGTGTTCTTGCTCAAGTACTTGAAAGCTTGCAAGAAAAAAAACCACAATTATTTCATTAAATACTGTCAATTTGATTTATCACAGCTATTGCTTATATATGTGTGTATATATATATATATTTTTTTAAGGCATACAAATGGTGCATTGAGGCAATGAAAGAAATCACAGCAGGCTTACCAGTCAAAGTTGTGGTAGATGTTTTAAGACAAGCTTCTAAGGTGAGTATAATGTTAAAATTACTAAATGAGTTATAGGATTTAGCAGGCTTTAAATTTGTTTTAGTTAACCTATTATTTAACAAATTATGTGTTGCATACGCCCTGGACTATCAAGATATATTTTTTAAGTTCATATATTCAGTTTTAGAATTCTGGTTTCTAAAGCAAAGCTGTCTCGCATATAGACTTTAGCAAATTTTCCTATTTCCAGAAAACCTGTGAAAAAATTATTTTCATAATTCAACTCACTGAAGTAAAGATCAGAGTAGTATTTTGGTGCTATTCCGTCTTGAATTTGTTTTTGTTTTTAAACCTTTACAACAACCTGAATTTCTTATGCCACAGTTGTATGGGCTTTGGTTACTCTTCTCCTAAAGGATAGCCTCATATTTAATCTTTTGGTTATAGTATTACAGTCTCACAATATGACAGCTTTTTGTACTTGACCTTAGTGGGTAATACTTATCTGATTTTCCCTTTAATGTTTTTCTTATTTTGTAAATAAATGCATTAACTCTTTGAGGCCATTTAGTAATACTTAAAAATTGCTGCTTTGGTGCACTGAGGCTTTAAAAGCATTGTGTGCATTTTAAATATACTCTTTCTACCCAGAGATCTTTCAGTTTTGAATATTTTATTTTGGTTGGTTTTATTTATGAAAATTTCAGTTAGAAGAAAGATTCTAAAATTAGAGAAGAGTCTAAAATGTCTGTGAAATTTATTTAAGTCATTTTAGAGCAAGTAAATAGCATAAATATTCAGTTTATCAGAGCTAGAAGAGGAATATTAAAATGTCTTTAAAACAGTGGATATACAGTGAATATAAAGACAACTGAATATATATGCAGGAGTTATATTTCTATGTGCAGATGATATTTAGAGTTTAGGCTGTTGTCATGAATCAAAATATTTTCAGAAGAGGAAAACTCAAAATTTTGTGCATTTAAAAATTGTTAGGTGGATGAGAGGGGGTTTGGGAGTGAGTGAAAAAGGTGAAGGAATTAAGAAGTACAAATTGTTAGTTAAAAAATAGTCACATGGATGTAAAGTGTAGCATAGGGAATATAGTCAATAATATTGTAATAACTATGTATGGTGTTGAGGAGTCCTAGTCTTATCAGGGAGATCACTTCATGAGTTATATAAATGTCTAACCATTATACTGTACATGTAAAATAAATATAACATTAAATGTCACCTGTACATGAAAATGTTTTCTATTTTATACACACATAGTTATTTAGTCATATATATATTTAAATGAAAATTATAAAATTACACTCTAGAACTGGGATAAAAATAAGTACCTCAGAAAATAATTTGGTGTACCTTCACCCCTTGTTTTATTTTAATAATATGGAAGGATGGAAGTATACCAACTTTTATAAGGTAACTGTTATAACAGGTTTGTATTGGGCATAGCTGTCAAAATTTTAAGTTTTATAATTTCCCAGTGTATGTACAGATCCATTAATAATAGAATTTTCAAATACTTGGAAGGAAAGTATTATAAATATTACCCTTTTGTTTATGTTTGAAGTTGCTTTTTTTTTTTTTTGACCATTATAGTCTGATTATATAAACTATACTGGTTTTAGAACACTGAGAGCTATTTAACAATTTTTTACTTTATCTTTAGGCTTGCGTTGTAAAACGTGAATTTAAGAAGGCAGAACAGTTAATTAAACATGCAGTGTATTTGGCACGGTAGGTGATTGTTATTAAAAATACCATTTTAAATTATGTCTCTACTTTATATACTAATAGTTTTCTGTCTTTTTTTAGGGATCATTTTGGATCCAAACACCCAAAATATTCTGATACACTGCTAGATTATGGGTTCTACTTACTCAATGTAGATAATATCTGTCAGTCTGTTGCAATTTATCAGGTATGTTAATAGTTACACTTTTTTTCTTTCAACCTAAATTGACTTGCTGACCTGTATTTGTTTATGGTGTATAAACCACTCTCTAAAAATAGCTTTCTGAGCCCTTCCTCATAAATGGCACACCATTATTTTACTAAATGATACTTAGAAAGCTTAAAAGTTAATGTTTTAAGAATTCAGGAGAATAAGAAGAGTTGTTGAGTGTGGGCTCACATTTGAGTACTTTTACATTTTTCATTTAGCACGAATCACTATACCTGCTTTTATAATAGCAAGGAGGGTCAATAGCAATTATTTTAAGCCTTATTGTAGTCATTTTCAGGCAAATGATGTGTTATGCCATCACTCTAGACAAGATATCCTTGATTTTATAGTTTACTTCTGAAGAAGGGACATAGAGAAAAACACTAACGTGATTCCCAAGACAAATAAATGAGTTATTAAACCTTTTAAGGCAGACTCAATCTTCAGAAAATCAAGCCTTATAGGGGACTTGTACGCTCTCTTGTGATTTAAATACCTTAGAACTTTTCTTCAAGATTGATAGGATTGAGTATATATAATATATACTTAAATTAGGATTCTTAATTTAAGTGAGAGGTGGTTTCTAAGGATTTACAGTATTATCAATTGTTTTCATGACTCTTTCAGGCAGCCCTTGACATTCGGCAGTCAGTATTTGGTGGCAAAAATATCCACGTAGCAACAGCTCATGAAGACTTGGCTTATTCTTCTTATGTTCACCAGTATAGTTCTGGGAAATTTGACAATGCACTGTAAGTTCCACATTCCTTGTCAGTGAGAGATTAAATGCTGTTGCTGTTGTGTTGTCTTGTTTTTCCTAATACAGTAGTATTTAATGTATTTTATGGGATTAAATTTGTCTTCTAGAGTTTTAACACAATGCCTAAAATGTTCTCTTTTTTACACTTTTTCATCTATTTTAATTTTATTGAGGTAACATTGACTAATAAAAGTATATAGGTTTCAAGTGTACAGTTGTGTAATACATCACCTGTATTGCATGTGTGTTCACCACCCAAAGTCAAATCTTTTTTTTGTCACCAAAGAATGTTTTTGAAGTCATTTAAAATCATACCAATTTATAAAGCTCATTCATTTAGATTGTATGTGGTTTAATATTGAGTCTTATATATCTTCATATGGAATATGCCTTCCTTTGATTATTTCCTTCTATAATTTTTATTTGAGTAATTCAGTAACCTCTGGCTAAAGGGCAGACTTAACCTAAAAATTTCTTGCTCAAAACACACAGAAATACTGAAGCAATCATCTTTTTAAATGTATAACTGAACTTGCAAGAGAGAGAGGAAATCCCCCAAAGGCCAATAATGGACTAAAATACAAAAGCATAAATAATGAACTAAAATCTAAACTTTTGTATAGCTGCTCTGGGGTGGTGGAAAAACTTAGAAGTTTCTGTAACCTTGATTGAACAACATTCCTGGGTTTAAGAGGCAAAGCATTTAGCCCACAGGAACCTTTGAGTTAGAACTGAAATTCTCACATGAAGCCAAGAGCAAGTCTACACCCTTAGGGAAAGGGTAACTAGGAAAAATAAATTTGCCCACTGGCAAGAGAGATGACAAGGAAACCTGTCATAAATTCCACACAGGGGAATTTTTAGCTACAGACATGTACCACTCCTGGGTTCAGGCATCATACATGCAGGGACACCCAAATTGAGAAAAACATTGAAAAGCATTGTGAGACTACTAGTTCTACTGGGATACCTTTCAGGAGGAAATGTAAAACTCTTGGAAATAATTAACCCTCAACCCAAACCATACAGATTTCCCATAGATCTAGCTAGCTCTAATCTAAGGTGAACTACCATTTAAACCAATAAAAATAAAAACAGAAACATTTCCTCTATGAGTATGAGTCAAGAGATATAATGAACAAGATTAGTACCCTAAGAATGTCACTTAACAGAACTTTTTGGTCAATACTATAAAATAGGTATTCTTAAATGATTAAAAATATAAAATGGGTTGCCAAACTATGGCTTGTAGGCTAAATAAAGTTTATTGAAACATTGCAGTACCCATTTATTCTTGTATTATCTGGCTGCTTTCACACTACAGCAGCAGAGTTAGAACAGTGTGTGACCCAGACAACCTAAAATATTTACTTTTTGGCCCTTGACAGAAAAAATTTGCTGACTTTGATATAAAAGAAGGAATCAGTAATATTTTGTAGGGAAAAATTAAAAAGACAGATTTAAAAATAAAACATCCAGTACATGCTTAAACATGAATAGATTTTGAAAATGTACTAAGAAGCCAAAAGACCACATATTGTATGGTTCTGTTTATATGTAGAGTGACTCCCAGTAGGCACAGAGTTTCTTTTTGGGATGATGGAAATATTCTCAAATTGATTGTGGTAATGGATATGCAACTGTGAATATACTAAAAATCATTGAATTGTACACTGTAAATAGGTGAACTGTGGTATAAGTTATATCTTTATAGGAACTATTATAAAAAAATAAAATAGCTAAATTCGGAAAATAGTAGTTGACATCAAAACTCAGTAGACAAGTTAAATAGACTAGACACAAGTAAAGAGACAATTAGTGAATTAGAAGACCTGAGAAAAAATAATGATTACTTGGAAGATGGGGATAGAAGGCTCAGAGTTGTTTGAGAGGAACTAGCAGATAAAATAGACAAATAGCTTACAGTCTTTTTGGCTAGATGGGCCATAAACAAGTAACCAAACGTGTCAGGTAAGGATGTAAGGATGCATGCTGTGAAGAATAAAGTAAGCTAAGAGAGTGATGGTAGATTATTTAGGGGATTTTGTATTGGCTGGTCTGGAAATGGATTTCAGTGAGGAGTGAACCTTGTTGATATTCTGGGGAAGAGCATTCCAGAGAGACAGTAAAGTAAATATGAGAGTCCTAAGTAAGAATATGATTTGCTTGTTCAGAAAACTGCTAGGCCTGTGACTGGAGGGGAAAGACAGGGTGGTTTCTGAAATTGATAGATGAGGTCGGAGAGGTAGGTAGCCCAGTAAAGGATCATGTTGAGCTTTGTAGGCTGTAATAACAACTTCACAGTTTATTCTGAAGGAGTATGGAATCTACCAGATGTTAAAAGTTTACCCACAACAGATGAGAATTTTAAACAAACAAAAAAACTTGTCCTCTACTGCAGGTAGTTTTAGAAATTCTATCAGTATTATAAATTGTGTTTTTTAAAAATGTTTAAGTTATTTGTAACTAAATAGAGATACCAGAATATATCTATTTTGTATTGCACATTTCTGTTCAAATGGTGAGCTGAAGGTTTAATTGTGATGATTCAGTGTTGGAGGGAGGGAGGGAGAAAGGTAAAGAAGCCTGAGAAGGAAGAGTGGGGAAAAAAATGTCAGAATATATCTCTGTCTGTATTACAGATTTCATGCAGAAAGAGCTATTGGTATTATTACCCACATCCTACCTGAAGATCATCTTCTTTTGGCTTCTTCAAAGAGGGTGAAAGGTACCCTTTGTAATCTAGTCTCCAATATATACCTATATACATGTTGTTTTCTTTTTTAGGTGTCTTTAGCTGTCGATTGTTATAGTTGTCTAATCTCTAAAATTTTTAAATTTATGATAGATGTTATAAAATAAGGGTATTTGTTTATTTCCTCAGGGGTAGTGCTTAGGATTAAACTGTATCCACATATTACTAAAATAGCCAATTCACTGATTAAAATATTTGCCTGCAATTCTACTTAAGAATTTCCAGTTGTTCATAATGAAAGGTTGTTTGCTTCTCTCATGTAACATTGTTAATAAGCTAGAATGTCTATCCTCCCTTCCTCCCTTTACATGCATTCATTTCTTTTGAGGGCAGGATAGCAGAGTAACACAAATGATTATTGTACAGTAACATGGATAGCAAACTGAATATGGGGTTTTCACATACCTTCAGCTCTATAGTATAGTAATCTGAAATTCATTTTCATATTACATTACCCTTAATGTTGCAAGGCTCTTGCTAAATACCACTTCTTTTTTTTTTCTTTTTTTTTTTTTCTTCTTTTTTTTTCTCTTACCCTAACCCTAACCTACTTTTTATTATTTTAACTTCTAATCTCTACCAATACCCTTTTATTTAAGGCATTTAATGTGCCAACATAATTGGATCATGAACCTCATAGTAACTCCATGCATGTTGAACAAATTTTACCTTAATTCTGGAACGGGGGTTTGCATTTTTAAAGGACACATGTAATACATAATTAATGTCAGAAGTTAGACGTTAGATAGAAAAGAGAAAAATTAAGTCACCTGAAATCTCAACAATTCAAAATCAGCATTTTTGGTGAGTTTTTTAAGGCTTTTTCTTTCTTCAAAAATTAAATGAATGAATGCATTTTTTTTTAGTTTTATAATTTTTTTTTCACTTAATCATTATTCTGTTAGTACATGTAGATATATATACTTTTCTCTAATGTTTCAATCTCACTTCTATTGTTGAATTTTAATACCATTCTTAACCTTTTGTTCTTTAAATATACTCCAGTGAAACAAATCTTTTACTTTTATGCACATGGACAATTTTCCTAGAAATAAAATTACCTGGTAAAAGACTGTATCTGTAATACTTTAAATGGAATTTGAAAGTCTTGAATGTGACTTTTAAATTGAACTGTCATCTTGCCTGATTTGGTTGGTCAAGAGAGGAGGAGGAAACCAGTTCTTTAGCTGTTATTTGGTTAAAAGTTATATGTCATAAAAATGTGGTTTCAAAATTTTCAACAGTGCTTAGGCACTCCTTGACCCAGTTTCATAACTTTAAAAAATTTTGCTATCTGCCTTAAAAAACATTCACATTACCAAAGTTTAACAGTCTAGTAAAACATAAATTAATTCTGCAAAATAATTTGATCTAAACCATTGTTTTTCTTAAATTTAGAATTCATTATATTATGTAAAATTGAATAACTCCCAAACTGTATTTTTTCTTTAAAGTAGAATGCTTTCATCTCTACCCGTATTAAACCATAACCACACATAAATATATACAAAAAACAGTTACAGAATTTAATTTTATATGCTCTGATTAGCTTCAATAGATGGTTTTGGAAGTACACTAATTTCATTGCTTTTTTATTCAGCACTTATTTTAGAGGAGATTGCAATTGACTGTCATAATAAAGAAACTGAACAAAGACTGCTTCAAGAAGCTCATGATTTGCACCTGTCTTCACTTCAACTAGCTAAAAAAGCTTTTGGGGAATTTAATGTACAGACTGCAAAACATTATGGGAACCTTGGAAGACTTTATCAGTCAATGAGAAAATTTAAGGTAGCATGTTTTACTATATTTTTCTCCTCTCTAAATAATTTTAGGTAATAAAGTACAATCTTAAATAATGTATCTTCAGTAATTTTAAATAATAAAGTATACATTCATTATACAAATCCAGACCATAGAAAAATAAGAAATATATCAAACCATAAAGGCTAATATGCTTATTTTAGTTAGACTTAAAACAGAGCTCTTAGCTAGGTTAAGTACAACATTTAGCAGAAAACCTTGCTTGCAAGAAAATCAAATATTGCAAGTGTTATTAATTGTAGAGATAAACATTTACTGAATTTAGGTTTTTTAGAATTTTGGGTTATAAATTCTTAATAATGTCCATTTTAGGGTCACAATAAAGATGAAAATGGCTGCCTAAGACTTTCATTTTTACCTGGAAATGAATCTACATATTCCATGACCTGAGTCAAGTTTGTTGGAATAGAAATTGTCAAAACTCCAAAAAATAAAAGTGTACTCATGTAAATTAACATACTAGTATGGAATTTCTTCACAAGATTTCAGTTAAATTTTAGAGCATGTTAATTGAAAAATAAATTTCATTTTAGAATATCTTGATGTTAATTTCTTCAAATAATTTTTTATTACCCAGACAAGTTTTCTCTTACCATTTTTGGCATAGAACATATTGCTATCATCAGGTTCTGTGCATAGCTTCCTCAAACCAGTAATGCTTCTCATAGACAGTTTTTAGAAGAATATAGTATGTTCTCTAATCTGATTACCTTATGCCATCCATAAAGTGTTTTTGGCATTTAGAAGAACTTTGCTCATTAGATAAGAATTGTTGACATGAAAAAAGTACAATCTAATGATGAATATGGCTTAATTATTTTTTAGGAAGCTGAAGAAATGCATATCAAAGCAATTCAGATTAAAGAGCAACTTCTTGGTCAAGAAGATTATGAAGTAGCCCTTTCAGTGGGACATCTGGCTTCTTTATATAATTATGACATGAATCAGTATGAAAATGCTGAGAAACTTTATTTGCGATCTATAGCAATTGGTATGTTATTTTAAATTTTCTTCATCAGTTGATTAGAGATCAGCATGTCAATGTCTCAGATATTGTATAAGGGAAGTGTTATTATTAAGACTCTAATGAGTTTAGAGCTATTAAGGATTTCTAAGAACCACCCAAAAATCATCTAGGACATTTTGCTAATGTAATTTATTGATGTTGAAACCAGTATAAACAATATGACAGTGTCAAGTACAGGTAAAAGTAGTTATTTTAAACTATTTGTATCATTACTATCTCCCTCCCTTCTAATTTTAACATCATAGATTAGGTTTACCTGTTTTTGAACCTGATATAAATGGAAACATACAATATATTTTTTTATATATCTGGTTATTTTGGATGGACAGGAATTGTGAAATACATCTGTGTTGTTCCAAATCACTGTTGCTTGTTAATTTCCAGTGCTATATAACATATTATTGGATTACTATATCATTATTTATCCATTCTACTGTTATTGGATATTCAGAACATTTGGATTGTTTCCAATTCAGGCTTATATATTACAAAATAAGATACTGTCGCCATCATCTAATGTTGTGCCTGTTAAAATTCTTTCCCATTTTTATATTGAATTGTCTGTCATATTCCTATTTTATAGTTCTTTATATATTATGGATATAACAAGCCCTTAGTTGATTATATATATGCAGATAACACTCATTTTATTGCTTATTTCTTAATGGTGCTTTTCAAAGTACTTAATTTTAATGTATTTGAATGTATTGATCTTTTATGGGTAGCACTTTTTATATCCTGTTTAAGAAACCTTTCCTACCCCAAAGTCATGAAGATATTCTTTTAGAAGATTATCTTCTGGAAACTATGTTTTACCAGTCCGATTTAGATCTACAGTCCTGAAATTGATTTTTGTTTATGGTGTGAGGTAGGGTTCAGATTTTTTTTTCCCATATGGATATGTAGTTGACACGGGACATTTTTTCAAAAGACTATTTTTCCCCCTCTGCTGTGCTACTTGTGTCATAAGTCTTGTATCCATGCATACATGGATTCCCCATTGTCCATATTATATTGACTTGCTTGATCATAAAATACACACGAAGTAGTTTTAGAATTGTTACTCCATAGTACTGTGAAAAACAAACCTACTACTCAGAGTTCAGTCTTTGTTTACAGCTTTCTTTTGTCTTTAGCCTGAAAGTATATACTTAGAATACTGTGTTCAAAATTTACCTGGGTTATTACTCTCTTTTCCCTCTCCCCCTGCCACCTCATTAGTGTAGTTATTCTTTGGAAAGATCATTAGGTTCATTTGTTTGTGTTTGCATAACATTTCCCCCATCTTTACTTTTATTAAAATATGTGAAATATTAATGTTCTAAAGTCAGAACTATAGAAAGGTATGCTCATAGATGTCTGATTTTCCCTAATTTCTTCTACCCTTGTGGGTAACTAATTGCATTAGTTTCTAGTTTGTCCTTTCTGTGTATCTTTTTGCACAAGTGTTCAGATACATAAATATTTTATTTTCCCTTTCTTACACGAAAGGTAGCATACTATATGTACGTTTTTGTACTTTTTTTTTTTTAAATTTAACAACATACCCAGTAAATCATTTTGTGTCAGTTCATAGGGAGCTGAGAGCTTCCTTTTGTGTGTACAGTGCATAGTATGCCATTGAGTGGGTGTAACATGTTTGATTGAACCATTCTTCTGTTTTTATTTGTTTCTAATATTTTGTAATTATAAAAAATGTTAATAATGATTAATCTCATGCATTTGTATTTTTCTGTTATTGAAGGTGCTGCTTTTTTTTACTTTAAATCTCTTCAGATCAGTCCTTCAGACTATGAAATTTTATAATTTTAGTGAACAAGAATTGAACTTGCATTGTCTTTGTCTTGTAGAAACTGCTTGTTATTTCATTATTTGAGCTTTCTCTCTTTTACTTTCAGGGAAGAAACTTTTTGGTGAAGGCTATAGTGGACTAGAATATGATTACCGAGGTCTCATTAAACTTTACAACTCCATTGGAAATTACGAGAAAGTGTTTGAATATCACAATGTTCTGTCTAACTGGAATCGGTTGCGAGATCGACAGTATTCAGTGACCGATGCTCTTGAAGACGTCAACACCAGCCCCCAGTCCACTGAAGAAGTGGTGCAGTCCTTTCTGATTTCTCAGAATGTTGAGGGACCGAGCTGCTGAGGAATAACCTCAGTTAACCAATTTACCTTTTCCCAGATTCCAGGGAATTCATACTGTGAAATCAAAACCATGTTGTTTTCTGGGGCTGGAATTTGCATTGAAACACTGGTCCAGTCCATTGACCCTATTTGGGTGATCCCTACCTTGCAGAGTGTCTGTAAGAATAAGCATTTATTCAGTTATATTCAGCATGTACCGCATGTATAAATAGTCTGGCCCATATTTTCAACTTAGTAGAATAAACAACAGGAAACTTTTTTTTTCTTTTTAAAAAATAATTCATTTTGCAGAAAGCCTGAAAGAAAAAAAGAACCCCAAAATAAAACTATTTAAGAGTTTAAAAGAGTTGCATTCTTATTATGTAAGGATGATTTTAACAACTTTTTAACATATAATTCTTCCTTGTGAAGGTATCCAATACTGTACTATAAAGAAATTTTATGGGGGAATCTTTATATGCAGTATAGAAAAGTTAACACAAGTACTAATAGAAGAGGGACATTCTGACTTAGGTTTGGCTACCTGACCCAGAGAAGTGAATACAACCACTCCAGAGCTCTATTACAAGGGAAGGACTGTCAGATTCATCTGTCCTGGACCACTGTTGATCTGTAAGTAATAGAAAAGCTGATACCAGCAGTTTTAACTCTTCGATTTATTTTTCTTTTGGTACAACAATGCAAGATACTCTGATAGTATTTACTAACAGGACCATGAGGATCTAAAAAGGACCAGCCTAATGTAGAAAGGGTTAAGGGGTTATTTGGACCAGAGGCTTTAGATTATTATTTTAGCCCCTGCCTATACTTTTATCAGTAGAATAATTTCATTTAGATGTATAATAAAAAGTGATAATGCAAAAATTATATTCATGTAATAAACACCAAACTAGGGAAATTTGGCAATTTCTTTTGTTGAGGTACACAGATGGCAGTGCCATAAGCAAGTCTATAAATATCTGCTGCAGCCATCCCCCTCATTTTAAAAGTTACCCTAATAATCAATGCAGTTAACAAGTATGTTGGCTAAGAGTAATGAAATAGTTCTTGTCTGGGTGGGAATTTTACTTTAGTTACTTTATGGTTTATGGGGATTAATGGAAAAAATGAATGCCCCAAAATAAGCAAGTCTTAGAATATTTCATTTTTATGATAAATAGTAGTACAACTAGATAATTTTACTTGAAATTCAAGTCATATGGAAAGATTCCCTAATGATATATCTATTTTACTAACTTGTCTTTCTGTTTATTGGGTTTTGATTTTTTTTTTTTTAAACCAGTTGGTTTATTTAATGGTGAGGTAATATTCAAATTTGAGAAGTGTGACATGTAGCAATCCAAGAAACAAAAAGATCTTTTGCTGTTACCTCAGTTCTTATTATAGTGGCCTATTTGGTGCCTCTATAGTTAAGAATCAGGGTTTTCCCCCTATTTTCAGGGGTTCATGACTTGGCTATTAGAGATGTTACTCCTGGCTAACGCTTGGAGCAGTCAGTAGATGAGTGGATGTGTGTCGAATTTTGGTTTTCTTTCAACATGCATGTTGGGGTGAGAGGAGGAAAAAATCTAAACACCATATTGAATACAGAAAAATTAATTGGACATTCCAGATAAAATTGATTTTGAACTTCACATATATAACCTTATTTTAAACTGTTATTTGCAGGCTTGTTAGTTATGAGCCAGTGGTTTTAAGTCCCCAGGAAAGGATTGACCGGGGGAGGTACCTAAACAGATGAAGCAAGTCCAGATCTTAAGATAATAACTATGTGATTTCAGAATCTGAATTTATTCCTGAAATCAAGTTATTTTTAGTTTTGAAGAGTATTGGCACACCTGCACCTCTCCCCTCCCAATTAATTATAATCTAATGTCAAGAGGCACTTCTTTATTAATTACCAAATAGTCTGTGTGACCAAGGACTAACATTTTTAAGTTACTCAGCTCTATCCTCACAGGCCTATGTATTTAATACCTCCAAAGACACTTTCAGGATAGACTTTGTATACTTTTGTTGGTTATTTAGAGTTCTGTGGTATGTTTGTGGTATAGGACTGTCATGGTAAATTGTTTTTCAATAAATATTTTGAAACTTATGTTTCCATATGAAGTTTTTTTTTTTTTAATCTATATTTTTTGGTTTTGTGCACATGTAGTATTTCCTAGGATAAAATCAAGCAAATTACTTAAGGCCTCATCCTCTCTAATTCAGTTTGAACTTAGCTCACTCTCAGTGATAAAGCAACATGTTATTTAGAAACCTAGGATCACAGGGTGATAATGTTAACTGGCAGCCAGTTTTTTTCTAAAAATCATCATTGGTAGTTTCTCCTTATTACCACTCCTTTAATGTAGTTTTTGGAAATCCGTGCCCTTTGATTTCATACAAATACTCTAGGTTAAGAAAAGAGATTTCCAGTTTCTGTTAGCAGTATAACTTAATATGCTATTATTTCTGGTTCTAATGAAGAATAATACCCTAATAATTTAAAGTGTAGGATTTATCCTTTTAATAGGGATGTTTAGGATACGTTAAAGAGGTAAATGTTACCATCATTTCTAGTTTAAAAAAGTCTCGAAGAAAATTTACCTCACAATAGCTAATAGCTTCCACAGACTTTTCTCATATAGTGGGTTTGTGTGTAAGGAAGCCTACACCAACTTAAAGATTCTTCTGGAAGTTCAGCAAAGTAATGTTAAATAAAGGGTCTTTGGTCTCGTCTTCCCTGGCTTCATTTCCTCTCTCTTGTCCACTCTTTTTTCTAAAGTTGGATGCTACTCAGTTGAGTGCATCAGGGAACTCTATATAACATTTGTACCACACAGGTGGTCCGTCACTCCTGCATTTAATTTAATGGAGCCAGTTGGGTGTTTAGACCATAATGTTCATGGGTCACCAAAGCTGACTGCTCAAAGCATTAGGACCCTTATTACCATCAAAGCTCTGTCTCTGCTTAAGAACAAAATTAATATTGCTTTGTGGTAACTCTTGTGTAGTAATCCCAGTATGCTTTCACTTGTGAAAATAAAAGATTTAACGAAGACTTTTGTTCCTAGGCTGTTTGGGAAGAGTTCATAATATGGTGAAAATTAAGTACAAAGGCTGCAGTCTTATAAAAAGAATTGCCACTTGGCTACTCCGTTTAGTGCAAACAGAATGCTAAACAATAAACACATATCTAAAACATGATTGAAGCTTTGGCCATACTTTTGAAAGAATGGTTTGCTAAGTAGCAGGTATAGTTAACTGCTAGTTGATTTTTTTACCCCTCAGAATGTGTAGCCCTGCTACTTCCAAACTTCTTTTTCTTGATGGCAAAGTCACTACTGGAAAAATACTTATAAGTGCAAACTTTTTTTTTAAAGAGTTTTAGTTTTACTTTAAAAATTAACATATTTTACCTCTTGGCTTTGGAAGACCTCAGATCATGCTAGGAAATTCATTTTTTAAAATCTGACATTTGGATTAATCTATAGCTTGAACACTAGTAGTTGTATTGTCCACAAATCTCAGGAATGTTTTAGGCAGAAAACTGGTTTTACCCTGTTGGTGATCTGAAGGAGTGTGCTTTAGGATTTATTAAATAATAATCTTCCTTACTCAATCCTAGGTATCGATAGCATGAGTGGCCTTAGTGAGTTTGTTGAAGTGTACATTTTTTTCAAAAGTAAAATTTAAGATTAAAAATATATGCTATATATAGATATCTAGAAAACTTGGTTTGTGGTGCACAAGTTAAGTGTTGGATCACTAAATAACTGTTGCAGGTACAATTTGTGTGACATTACTCATTTCTGTATATTCCTTTTATGGAAAGATGTTGCCATGGTAACTAAAACTTCAATTTAGTTCTACTTTTATGATGTGAATGAATGCTACATTTTATTAAATCTTACCAGGTCAGTACTATTTTTATACTTTATTAAGTAACGGGATATTAGTTTAATAGACTCAAAAAGGTCTTAATGAAACAAAAGCAAGTCACTAACAATTCTTTACATGAAAATCCCCACTAATAGTGCCACAATAATTTCTATAGAAATATCTAAGGTTATTGATAGGTTTTTTAAGACAATTCTTCATTGTGTCAGAATGACCTTTTCTTATCCTTATCACAGACTTGTAGTGCCCACCATTATTTGTAAACCATTAAACCATACTAAGTATGTTTGTAACCAACATTGTGATATATTCTGTACTTGTATTGTTAAAAATGAATTATTGACTTAATAAATATAGTGTTCCTGCATTCATAGTGTATCTGTTTCCAGTTTAGTTTGATCACTTTTGTTTGGGACTTGGGATTATTAAAACATTGCAGACTGTGTTCATAAGAGAACAGTGTGAGAGAAACCGTTGGAACTAGAACAGAAGTGCTCTGGTTCAAGAAGTAAGATATGTGGCAGAGGAGGCACATGGTAACAGCATTTAGAAATGGTGACCATGAAACTACTTTGGAAGAGACAAAACACTACATTAATGCAGGGGAGATTTTAAACTTTACAAAAATAACTACATCATTCTTTTCCCCATTCTTCTAATTGAAAGGCTGAAAATAGGTGATGAGACCTGGTGAAATTCTGTTGGCCTTCATCGTAGAGAAATCCCTGGGTTTGGGTGTCAGTTCTAGCTCTGCCACTGAACAGGAAGAATTTGAGATTTGTCATCATAAGCCTCTTTGTGTTTCATTTCCTCATATGAATGGTGGGGTCAAATTCGGCCTTTAAAAAATTCCACCATGAAACAGCATGAGTCTTAAGCACTCAAAACAGTTACAGGAAATAAAACCAAATTTGAAAAGATTATAAGGAATGTTAATCAACATTTAGACAAAATCTCAATATCACTTGGAATAAATAACACTGGCTTCATCAAACCTGTCACCTTTAATGATAACTGAATTAAAGTTTTTTTTCCTTTTCTCCATGACTTTGAACATACTGTTCCCTCTTTTATATGGAATGCCATTCCCTCCATTAAAGCATATGTCAAACTCAATGGACAAGGGAAGCTTCCTGTAAGGCCTGAGTTCTCTCGGTGCTTAACATTTTATTAACAGCATTTTATTTAAAGCTTTGTTAAGGCCATTACCATATAATCATATAACTTCCAAAATTAAGACCATTTTGAGCTTATAAACTGTTGATTTGTGCATTTAACAAATTTACATAGTTAACTGTAACATACTTTTCTAGGTGTGTTAGCAAACCACACCCACTTTATACACTTTATTGTTTGAAAATTCAAGGCAAACATTAGGATGGCTATTATCTGTATTATTGGTGAGAATGGTGCTTTGGAAAAGAGTAAGGTGATTCTCAAAAAATTAAAAATAGAATTACCATGTGATCTAGCAATCTCTCTTCTAGGTACATACCTAAAAAAATTTAAAGCAAGATGTTGAAACCAGTACACCTATGTTCATAGCATTGTTCACAATAGCCAAAAGGTGGAAGCAGCTCAAATGTCCATCGAGAGATAAATGGATAAATAAAATGTGATATATACATACAATGAAATATTCAGTCTTAAAAAGGAATAAAATTCTGACACATTCTATGATATGGATGAACTTTGAGGACGTTATGTTAAGTGATATAAGCCAGTCACAAAAGGGAGTGGGGGGAGAGTAAATGCTGTGATTCCACTTATATGGTGTATATAAAGTAGTCAAAATTACAGAAACAAACTAGAATGATGGTTTGTCAGAGCTCTGAGGAGGAGAAAATGGGGAGTGGTTGCTTAATGGGTAGAGTTTTAGTTTTGCAAGATGAAAAATTTCTGAAGATCTGGTTATACAACAATGAGTATAGTTAACACTACTGAACTGTACAATTAAAAATAAGATGGTAAATATTGAATTAGCACAATTAGGACAAAGGCTTGCAACTTGCATAAGCAGTTAGACATGATATACAAAGTTTGCAAAATCTGAATAACTATTTCTGAATTAGAATGTTGATATAACATGTCAAAGTTTATTTGCATTTAAAATCCTGCTCAGCACAGAATCAAGCTTTGTTTTTCATTCTTGCTGCTACTTACATAGTTTATTTTCCTTTCCTGTTGGTGGCTGTGATCCACTGCCAGTCCATATTCTGCATCTGTTATGTTGGTGTCAGAGTAATAAAATTTCTCTACACAAGAAAAAAAAAAAAGACGATTAATATGAGAATAAGTCCAGAGGAACTGCCTTTAACCAGCCTTCGGGCCTTAGGCAAGATACTACATTTCTGAGTTTAGCTCATCTGTCAATTGAAGAAGACACTACTTGTCTGTTGGATTATTATGAAGATTAAATGAACACAGTGCCTGGGTCAGTACTAGGATCATTATAGATGCTGAATATGTTAATTCCTTTCTGGCTTCCTCCTCCCTTGCTAGAGGATTATGGAGGAGAAGGAAGAGGAAACTGAAAACCAGTTTTCCTGAATACATGATAATGAGCATGCCTAGCCTGATGATTCCATCTGCAAGATGGCACCTTTAAGACTCAGTTGTCACCCAGAATCATAGCAGTTACTCAGGGTTTCCATAAAAAGCGGGACTGAGCTAAACATTTTGATTTCAGGTCAGGTTTGTGGAGGAGGAGAGGTAGATTGTGTCCTTTTGAAGCTTGATTCTAAGAAGTCACTTAGAGTGAAAAAGGGGAGAGTCTCAGAAGAAAGAAATTGAAGAGAGCTTGTCAAAGCCATACATTTCTGGGACGTTCACAGCTGACTAGCACAACCCAGAGCAGAATGGTAATGCAGACAGACTCATTCAAGCCTGAGATTGCCCTGGGCTCTCACAGATCTCTCTGCCTCTAAGGACACCCATATCCATTTTTTAATTTCTCCCTGATGGATAGATTGTCATATGCCAGAGACATCTCTAATATTGTTTAGGGTACTAAGATTAAACTGGGATTCTACATCTGCCACTTACTAGCAAGAAAGCACCCATGACTTTGGGAGGACAAGCTGATCAGTACAGTAGTATCCTCTCCTCTGATCATCTCAAAGCCATAGATACGAGGCTCTGGCTGCAGACTCCCAGGGCAACTTGAGATTTTTAGGAAGCTACCATCTTACACCAGAAGTTATACCACAAAGGGGAAAACAAAGAATAAGAAAAAATATTAAATGAAGTTCACATGAACTTTAGGGAAAGTTCTAAGAGGAGACTATGAGATCTCTGTTCTCAATCTAACCTACTTTTCACTTCTAAAAGTTCTATTTGGTTCTTTCAGAATCTGTCTACTCTTCCTATCATATTGTTTTGTTACTATCTTTTTCTTCTTTTTTATAAAAAACCCAACCCTACATGGACAGATAGATCAATAGACCAGAACAGAAAATTTGGAAAATAGACCCAAATAATCAGGAATTTAATATGTAATTAATAAAGGTAACATTTCAAATCAGTGTAGAAAAGATGGATTTTTCTCTACATGGTATATTTTATAAATACACTCACATGCACAAGGACGTTTAGCCATCTGAAGAAAAATACATTGGATTCCCATTATATAGTTTAAACCAAAGTTAATTTCAAATGGACCAAAGATTTAAATGTAAAAACTGAAGTCCTAGTGCTAAAAGAATTTTAAATATTCTTTGAGTGAGGAAGAGCTTTCAAAGTTATATAGTAGCCATAAAAGAAAGGACTGATCATTTAACTACATAAAATAGAAAATATCTACACATACAAAATAAAAATAAAGTCAAAACACAGGAGCACTGGGTGTGGAATTGGGAAACCTGGGAAGTCAAGATTTCAATTCAGTTGTACCAGCTTCTAAGCCTTTGTTTTCTTTGTGATGGAGAGGAGTCTCCCTCTCAAGATTTTTTGTTGTTGTTGTCATACTCCCTCACAAGTATGACATCAAGATCTGATGAGATGGATGCAAAGCACTTTGCCATCTCTCCTGAGTTACATGCATTGTGGCAGTGTTATTATGGAGAGGAATCTACCAGATGACCCCAAGGCCAGGATGAGAGTGAGTCAGGCAGTGGTCAACCATTACATCTGTGGTCACTTAAGGCTTTAGGGAAAGTATCCATCATTCTCGAGGAGAGAGGCCCTGCTTTAAGGTCTGCCTGGTCTGGCCATCAGCAAAGCATTTTCCCATAAAGCAGCATAGGCCAAGATGTGATTTGGAGGTTTCCACAAAGGCACCCCATCTCAAAATAGCCTCCTCCACCCACGCCTTAGCAGTCTCATCTTGCCTCTTATGAAAGGCAATGGTGCAAGGAACAAAGAAAGAGCTATGGCTGCCCCTTTCTTTCCCTATTTATGCTTCCTTGTACTAGTTCTTCAAGTTTAGATTGATATTCATTTTACATTTTACATTTTTAAATCTTTGATGAAATTCACTCCTGAATACAATTGGGGGAGGGAAGGGTAGAAGAAAGGATCACACACATTTATTCTGTTCCTACCCATTCCAGGACAGCACTACAGTACTATATGCTGTTGCCTCAGGCAGAGGCTTGATGCGCCTATGTTTTTGGAAAATGATTAGACCTGCTTCCTCTCCTGGAGTTGACCTCCATCTACCTGGGCTTTCTATCTAGAAACAATGTGCCATCATCACTTCTCCTCTCCCTCTTTTCCTCCCTCCCTCCCTTTCTTGTCTCCCTCATTTATTACCAAAAACTCAATTTTACCTTATATAATTCAACCCTCCTCTTTTATGCACATCTTCATTGACTTTATATTCCCCAAGGGTAGCAAATACTAAAGGCTAAAAGGGTCAAACAGGTGGTAACTGAGTGAAGAAGACCAGTCTGTAATCATCAGGGAGTGGTGGGGACTGTGTTCAACTGGAAAGAATATCAGTGAAACCTAAGCAACTATTTCTCAGCCCCAGCCAGGTGTTGTCATGTGGGAAAGCAGTCCACATTTGGGCAGTTTTTAAAAGCCAGGGGTCTAAAAAATGAAAGTTGTTGTTGTTGCTGTTGTTAATGTGAAAGTGCTGAGTTAATACTGGCAATTAATTCTTCTAAACATGTTTTAAACAAGTGGAAAACCACAAGTGGCAAATAAAACATATCAGTAGTCTGAATTTAGCATGCAGGCTGCCAATTTTTGACTGTCAGTTTGAACCACTATCCTGTTAAGACTATTAATGTTGTTTTATGTTTCTTCTTTGTTCTGCCTCTGCCGTCTCTCAGTCTCCAAAGCATCTCCCCAGTACCCAAGGCACAGCAGCTCACTCCACTATTTGATATCTCCCTGGTCTCTGCCTTCCCCCCACCACCTCCAAGTTTACCACAAGATCAAGTCTAGATGATTTAGACAAGCTGCCAGACTTATTCTGATCCCAGGCCCGCCTTACTCCTCCTGTGCTCTCCCCTGACAAATGAACATCAGCTCTATTGTTATTCCCCAGAGGCCTTCCCCAGGCACCTGTATTCACCCATTGTAATGTCTGCTTACGTGTCTCCCCCACTAGACTGTGATGGTCCTTGACACAAGCAACCACCTCTGTATATCTGTGAGGGGCACCTGCCACTCAGAAGGTGGCTGGCAAATATGTTTAAATAAATGAAAAAATGAATGAAAGATGATTATTAGACAAGTAGAGTTGTCTTAAGGATGTTTATTTCCCACCCCATTTATGTATAATTAAGACCGGAGTCTCTTTTTGATAAAGACAGTTTTCTTCTTTCCCCTCATGAGTCCCCATCCCCCCAGGTGCAGAAGTGTTGAAGACTGACAAGTGCTCTGGGACTCAGGGCTGGTTGGCTCTCTGTCTCAGCCAGGTCTTCTTATGGGCAGCTCTCTGGGGTTTCCGGGGCTTCCTTAATCTTCTTTCTCTTGAGTTTTGGTTGTTGAGGAAGTTTCCTTAAAGAATCTGAAAAAGAGAAAGTCAGAGACAGTCCTAATGACATCGTGAACAGTAGGAGACTCTCTCTCAGTCTGTAACATTTGGGGGTGGTGGGGGTGGTAGGGACTGACAGGAAGGACAACAAAATCTTATCTTTCGTCCAACCTGTCCATTACTCTTTTCTCACAGATACACTGTGCAGAGACAGACAGTGTATTTCTCCAGTTTACAAGACCTCCCCCAGGCACAGAGTAAGGAAATGGCCTGCTCAAAGCCTGAGACAACTTAGGGGCACAGTGGGGACCAGACCCACATTTCTTGAGATCTGACTGACTTCAGACTCTGATTCCTCCCCACTCCTCTCTTAGGTTTCTTGCCCCAGTTCACAGTCTTTGCTCCTGGACTGTTTTCAAACACCACTGCCATCTTTTTATTTAAGAGCTGACTTATGAGGTGTCTACAGCCTTGCCACCTTGAACAAACTCGATCCCATCTGATCTTGGAAGCTAAGCAGAGTCGGGCCTGGTTAGTACTTGGATAGGAGACCACCTAGGAAGACCAGGTGCTGCAGGTGTAAAAAAAATAAATTAAATAAATAAATAAATAAATGGATTGTAAACTGACAAGGTCCTTGCAATCTGTGAGGTCAACCAAGGGTTGCCTCACCTAAAAACAAACAAAACAAACAAACAAACAAACAAACAAAATACTGACTTATGAACATAGTGCCAAAGAAACACCATGCACATTACTATTAATGGCACAGATAGAACTCGGGGATTATAGCCCCCTCATGGTGAATGCACCAGGGGTACATAGTGTGTTTTCTCATGTAACACACACAATGTGGAGAACACAAAGTCATCTTTAAGGTGTTCCAGCCAGAAAAAAAATGTTTAACATGAATTTATGAAGACTTTTCATCTAAAGTCCTGTTTAAAGATAGAGAAAGAAGCTTAAAAGATGCCAAAAGGAAGCAATGAGAAAAAAGTGGAAAGTGGAATGTTCTACCTAATGATAGCCTGATTTCTTCAATAGGTTAGGGTATTATTAAAAAGGGGATTTTGTTAGGGTGAAAGAGACTTAGGAGACAATCAGATGAAATGCATGGTTTGGGAAACCAGTGTGAAAGATATCTTTGACTACTGGGAAAATGTGAATATAGAATACTTAATCCAACAATAAAATGAAATGAAAACATTAACATGGAAGTTTGATATAATTAACTGAAAAAAAGCAAGTTCAAATCAAAATTCTATATGTAGCCTGATCTCAGTTTGGTTAAAATACATGTATTTTTATGCCTAAAAAACATCGATGAAATGCTAGCAGTGGTGATGACAATATGATGTTTATATTTTCTTATTTTTGCTTATCTGTATTACCTAATTTTCTATGATATGCTTATGTTTGTAGCAATAAAATGTTATTTTAAGAATTGCATAAAAGCCAAACTTCTTAATTCACTATCCAAGGCTTTTTCTTGTTACCCCCTTGCTTATATTTCTCCAACCTGTTCTTCCATTCACGTCCAAGCCCAGACTGTCTGCGCAGTGCCTCTCACCTCTGCACCCCCCCTCAATTTAAATTGTAGGAACCGGGCCAGGTGCCCTTAGAGAGCCCAGGCAGGGTTCTGGGTCTCAGTAGCTGCCTAACCCGTGTCCACTGCACCTGATTTGTTCTCACCCCTACTCTCCCACTCAGTCCAGCTGTGTCTGCTGGCTGCATTAGCCCAGCGGGCAGGGCCTTCAAAGGAATATCTAGGTCCAAATTAGGGCCATGCTCTGAAATCCTAAGTCATCCTGTTTGCCTTCACTTTCTTCCCCTGTAGCTAAGCAAGAACAGCTCGTTGTGACCCCAAGAGCCAGTTCCAGAAGCGTGAGTGGTAAGTGGCTGCAACATCTCTTTGTAACTCAGTGCACAGGAGAGGCCTTCATAGGTTCCAACCTTGGCTGGGGCCCCTCGCATTAAAGAGTTTCTGTCCCCTATCCCCATAGCCTCTGCCCAGAGAGCTGGGCAGTGCAGTCATTGAAGAGAAAGCCCTTCCCAGGCCATCTGGCTGCAATTCTCCTCCCTGTGGGAATGGATCCCTCCCTCAGCCCATACACCACCCAACACTGAGAGTGGCCATCCTGCTGCTGTTTGTCCACTTCCTTGGAGTCCTCACTCTTGGCCTCTAGACACAATCTCTGCTCTGCTTCTGGTCATACAGGAAAGTGCCTTCAGGTAAATGTTAACTAAAAAATGTGGGATTCAAAACTATGTATCATGAGACCTCTAGGGGAAATTATACAGAACACTGAAGGAAATTCAACATTAAGGGTCGTGGTCTCTGGGTCACGGGTGATTTTCCTCCCTTAAGTTTTATACTTATCTTTCCATCTCAAACTTTCTATAATGAGCATATCTGCTGGGAGAGGGGTGAAAAAAGAGAAAAAAAAAGTGGAGAAAAGGAAGGAAAATGGATAGAGAGAGAGATGCAGGGATGAGGAGAAGTTGGAAGGAGGGAAGAGGCATGCAGCAGGCTGCTCCAGGTTGGAGCACACTCACTCTCCTCAAGACACCACTTCCCCAACTCCCAGCAGGCATCACCTGTCCTGACTTGGACCCCCCGCAGGGAGGCCTCGCAGCCTGGGGCCTGCATCTTGGACAGTCTCTCCTTCATGCCGCTGATGTTGCCGTGCAGCCCCCAGGCGCTGCAGAGCTTGGGCAGACTGTCTTCCTGGTCAGCCAGCAAGGAGCTCTCCGGAGTGCCCAAGGGGCAGAATGCCACCTGCAACGGGGCCACAGTGTTGAGGAGAGTGTGGAGAAAGGGGACAATGTTCTAGAGCCCTAGCCCAGTCCTTGTGAGGAAACTGCTGCAGTCCGGCTGCACCTCACACCTGCCGAGCTAGAAAGATGGAGTCACAGAAGCAGGAGAGAAAGGATCATGAGGACATTGAGGGCAGGCTGCCAGCTGTCTCTTCTTGGATAGTTCTTTACTTTGAGATATGTCCTCTGTCTCTTTTTCGAGTGATAGTGTCTTATGTGTTTATAACGAAACAATGTTTTAAAGTCCTTTGCAAAATTAAAATTGAGAGCCTGAAAATATCTTTTGAAATTTTCCTGGTCGCTGACATTGAGGAATCACTAAAATGGCAGTTCCTCCTATTCAGAGGAAGTATCACTGAAACGGTCTATCCATTCATGTTCAGAGGAAGAAATGGAGACCCAGAGAGGGAGATGATTTGGTTAAAGCTGCACAGTTTGAGGTGGGAAGGTAATGGTAAGAGCAAGGCTTTCCTCTGAGCCAGATCATGTTGAAACCTGGCTCTTCTCTCTCACTCGCTATGTGGTCTCGGTCGAGTTACTTTACTGCCCTGCGTTTGGCATCTTCATGAACACACTGTGGGCAATAATTCTAATTACCACGTAGGGTTACTTTTGCACATTACAGGAGGGAACATAAAGTTCCTGGCACACCAGAAACTGTTACTTATGTTTATTATTTTGGACTGGTGGTTGTCAAAGTAGGGTGCTCTGTGAACTCCTGAGGATCCCTGATATTTTGACTTCACAGACCCCCCTAAAAAGTGAGGTCCATTTAAAAATGTAAGAGAAACCACTGGAATTTCATGTAACCTAATGTGAAAATTTCATTAATACAAATCTGAAAAGGCTACATACTGTATGATTCCAACTAAAAGGCATTCTATAGGGACAATAAAAAGGTCAATGGTTGCCAGCAGTTTGGTGGGAAGAATGGAGAATAGGTGGAGCACAGGGTGTGGGGAGGGGGTTTAGGGCAGCGAAAAACTATTCTGTATGATACTATAATGGTGAATACATATCATCATACATTTGTCAAAACTTGCAAAATGTACAACTCAAAGAGCACACCCTAATGTAACCTAAGGACATTATAAGTTAATGATGTATCAATATATTGGCTCATTGGTAATAACAAATGTACCACTTTAATATAAGACGCTAATAAATAGGGGGAAATAAGAGGGGGTGGATGGGAATCTCTGTACTTTCCCCTCAATTTTTCTGTAAACTTAATACGTTAAAAAAAAAGTCTATTTAAAAATGTTCATTGATATGATTTTGGATTCCACAATGCAACTAAGTAATTGCTACTTGTTGATTTTGGGTGTGGCATCAAAGAAAAATATCCAGTTATCTGAAAATGCTAATTAAATACTTCTTTTTACAATTACATATCTGTATAAGGCTAGGTTTTCTTCATGTACTTCAACCAAATCAATATGTCATAAGAGACTGACTACAGAGGCAGATATGAGAATCCAGCTCTCTTCTATTAAGTCAGACACTAAAGAGATGTGCAAAAATGTAAAACAATGCCACTCTTCTCATTAAATTATTTTGTTTTGGAAAATAAAGTTATTTCTCATAAAAATTACTTATGTTAACATGTAAGGGGCTCCTCGTTTTTATTTTTAAATGGATTAGTGGATACATATTTTGATTTTTTTCTTTAGCTTTTATTTCTAATAGGGCAAATCTCAATAGATATAACCTACATAAACAAATGCTTTTGGGGCATTTTTAAGAGGGTAGAAGTGACTCGAGACCAAAATGTTAGAGAATCACTGGTTTTGGACAAAGCCAGGTCAGGCTCTGTTGACAGTCCCCAGAGGCTTTTTCAGGCTGACTGTGACTTTCTGCCTGGCCTCACTCATCCCCACCCATGGTCCCACAGGCATGTCCCTGATCCTTCTAATATCAGGATGTGAGTGTGGCAGTTGAAGACTTAGCAGAAACTTGAAGCTGAGTCTCTGCCCTTTTCGGCCCCATTTTGTGCCCACTGCAGGGGTAAAGGTAAGGGCAGTGGGGTCTTCCTCAGGCGCTGAGCTGTGGAAAGGACTGGAGGGGTACTGGTTGTATCAGAGGGCCCCTCAGTCCCAGGCCTCCCCACATAACCCAAGAACACCGCCCCGCCCAGCCAGGCCCAGGAGGGGCTTTCCCGCATGCCTCACCAGGAGCTTGGCATTCTGATTGCTCTTGGTATACTTGTACAGCCTGCGCAGCTCCTTCGCCTCCAACTCTGAGAAGAGGGAGACAAATCTCCAGAGCATCCTGCAGGGTGGAAACCCGAGGCTGAGGGATGCAGAGCTCAGCCCTTCTCCCTCCAGCATTTGTCTTGTGGCCAGGATCCACTCAGGAAAAAATGGGCCACATGCTGCCTCCTTGGTTTTTGGTTGGGGATGTGAAGTAACCAGACCTTGACTACCCCAGCCTGGTAAGGAGGACCCACACCACACAATAGTTATTCAATAAGAGATCATTCTCAGAGCCAGGAGGGTTCTTTGTCCATTGTGTATACAGCTGCAGAGAATTAATGCTGCTCTGAGTGACCAGAGATCCCTGTTTTCTCCACCCCATCTTCACCACGCTCACTCCAGGATCCTGACTCTTTCACATAAAGGACGAGGGGATTTTGACTGAGGTTTGACTTTGAATCTAGAAGGGGTGAAACAGGTGGGTATAGTGGGAAAGGCAAGGCGGCTGCCTTACTTCTTCCAGTGCTTGATTTCCCAGGTTCGGCAGCAGTGCTGCAGAAAGGTGTTGATGTGGTCCCCTAGGACCACCAGGCTCTGCTTCATATATTTCAGCCTCTTCTTCTGGGGAAGGTCCTTGGGCAGGTGTAACTTCCGCAGAAACTTTTTCAGTGGCCTCAGATATTCTTTACACTGAGGAAGCAAAAGGTAAAGTGAGGGGCCATAGGAGAAAAGAAGAGGCAGACGGGCAGCCCCATGTAACTAGCAGGTTGGCCCAGCTTCAGTCCTTGTGGCCCAGGAAGGGTCACATGTGTTAAGTGAAGAGGCTCCAGTCAACTTCTTATCTCATTTTTTCCCCAAGAGTGTGACAAGTTGGGCAATGAGCTATGGGTCTGAGGCCTGCCAATTTCTAACTTAGGTCTCCTGACCTGTGGGAAAGAGGGGACAGGGTCCTGGGTTGGCCCTTACTCACAATTTTGAAGGTATCCTGGTCCAGGCCCTTTGCATGGCGCACAAGTGAGTCTCCAGGGGGGACGGTGCTGGAGGTCCTCTCTAAGCAGGGTACATCTGTCACCTGGGAGGAGGCAGGTCAGCTGAGGGGTTTGGGCTACTGCTCCTGAGGGGCAGTTCTGGACAATCACTGGCCCAAGTGCCAACCAAAGCCCTTCTTTTTTCCTATGACCTCTTCCTTGAGCCAGCACTGAGGGGAATGAGTCCTGGACAAAGAAACCTATCTCTGAGAAGCCCTGTTTAGACTATCTAGAATGCCCAATGCATTTCTTTTACAGTAATTATAGTATTGTATGCTAGCCAACTTTTCAAGGCACTTGGTAAACTCATTTTATTCTCCCGCAAATTCTGTGAGTTTAGATATCATTATTCCTGGTTAGAGATGAGAACACTAAGGCACCAAGAGATTTAAGTAACTCCTTGGGAGAAGGAATAAGGATTCATTTACTCATTCCTTCAGCAAACATTTATTGAATGCCTAAGTTACAGGCCCACCTCTTTGTATCCTTAGCCCTTAGCTTTATGCCATGCTAATGGGCTCTCAGAAAAACGTGTGATGGTAATGGTAATGATGAGAAGGACTTTTCTGATAGATAAGTGTGGGGATGGGAAGCATGGAAGCTGAAAATTAATGAAGACAAAGGGTGAAATAATATTTGGAGTCAAAGCACAAGATTAGATGGACATGGCCAGATTTGCACCCAACCTATCAAAAGCCTCTCAGAAAAGTGACCATTAATCCTTCCTGTTTTCAGGGGGAACAAGGAAGATCTAGACTCAGACCACTGAAGGGAGAAGCCAGGGAAAAGGAGGGAAGTAGATGGAAAGGGTATGGGACACAGGCTCCTCCAGGCCCCAGAGAGAGGGGATTCTGGCTGATCAGCTTTATAAAATCTACCACTCACACCACACAACCACACATACAGACCATAATGTATGTATACACACACTCACAAACAAAAGCCCTTGTTTCTCCATAACCAACAATCATCTTGCTGAGAATATATGTCCTTGAAAAACGTCTGTTTGAATTAAGCTTTTTTTGTTCTTTTCGTCTCTTGCTAACTCATGTACCTTGCCAATTTTCCTTCTTCACTTTTTCTTGGAATTTCATATTCTCTGCTTTCTAAAACTAGCTCCTCAAGGACTCTCTTTTCCTCCCACCCCCACATCTCCACTGGCTTCACCTTCTCTAGTGGCTTGTCCCCTTCACCCTCTTGCCCATTTGAGGCCTCCATCTGAACAGATGTGCTGGTGGGCTCCAGAGTGGCACTCCTCACGTCTGTTCAGGCTTCTGACCTACTGCTTCTGTGACCTGAGTGTCTCAGGGAGTGGGCAGGTAGGCTCCAGAACCCGGAGCAAAACCATGGCAACTGCCAACACAGAGCCCATCCCCCCTACCCTCATTCCTAGGGGTAGATACCAGCCATCCCCTTCAACTGGGAATTGGGACTACAGAGATAAATAAGCAAGATGTGCTGGGAAGCCCCAGGACTTTGTCAGAGCTCGCAGCTGCTCAGGAGAGGCTGGCACCCCTTCTCTCAGGAGAACTGTCAGATGGAGCTGATTTTGAACCCTGGTAAGGTTTTTGAAGTAACTTTCCTGCGTGTGTCCCATTCACTCCTCCTCAGTTACATCGTGGGATCCCTAAGCATGAGGACCAGGGTTTGTAACATTCCTTTCTCTGAGGCTGCCCTCAGAGAATGGAACACAGTAAATCTCTACTGAGCTAGATCTTCTCTTCCATCCCCGCCAGCCTCTAGGAAATTAACAAGCCAATTGTGTTAGGTTGTGTGTGAGTGTGTGTGTGTGTGTGTGTGTGTGTGTGTGTGTGTGTGTAAGGGCATGTACAAAAATACTAGCCATCACGTATCATGTCAATTAACCATCACGACTGTCTTCTCTGGGATAAGGTACCAGCAGTGATTCCATTTCACAGAAGAGGAGCCGAGACGTAACTTGCCTTAGGTCCTCGGCCACTGAATGGGGTGCCGGCGTTTCGGTCGGATTCCGACTGCTCTGGCTTTCTCCACGGACGTCTCCCTCCGGGGATCTAAGTAAGCGCCGCTGACGGGGTCAGGGCGTCTCCCTGGCCGGTTTGTCCCAAAGGTCCTCAGAGGCGCTGGGAGGCGCGGGGTCCAACCGGCGACCTCGCCCCTAACGCGGCACCAGCGCCCCCTCGCGTCCTTCATCAGCGCACACGGCGGGTTTCTCGCAGTGCTAAGACTATTGCAGCCTCAGATAACTCACTTAACCCGCATCCTCTTCCCTGGAACGCTGAACTCCATTTCCTGGCTCTCGTCTTCGTGTCCTCTGGGTACGGGGTCCCGTTTTCTCTACCCGATTTGGCCTTTTTTCTCCCTTGACTTCTTGGGCTTCGGGTCGGACTCTATTGGCCAATGGAGCCAGAGCCCGGCTTTGTTTGGGTCTTGCCGGTTGGTCCTTCAAGGCCTCCCCCTCGCCATCTGGCGGCGGTACCCTCACATGACAGGGACACTGTGGCTCGTCATATCTAGGGGACAATGTGGCTCTGCTTCCAAACTGGAAGGTCTGTTCTCTGAGCATTAATTTAAGATTATTTTGCAGCTATTAATAAGGATGGTTATATTGGCAAGAGTGAGGGGAAGGGGCTCTCTTATATAATTTATTGGGAGTGATAATTGGTAAACAATATATGTAGTAATGCAAATTGTTAAATGTGCATTCTTTTTAACCCACAAATTCTACTTCTATGAACTAGTCTTAAGGAGAGAAGATGTATGACTGTTACAGTGGTGATAATTTAGAAACAATTGAGTTGGCTCTGGCTCCTGGCAACTCTATGAAAGAGTGATGTCCACAATGTCCTGTCCTCAATAGCCCTACTCAGCTCCTGTAGACTCATGCCTATGGCTTCTTTTATGGAGTCTATCCATCTCATATTTGGTCTTCCTTTTTCCTGCTGCTTCTATTTTTCCCAGCATCATTGTATTTTCCAAAGAACCCAGCCTTCTAATGATGTGCAGGAAGGACAGCTTCAGTTTTGTCATTTTTGCCTCCAGCTATATTTTAGGCTTAATTTTCTCTTTATTTTCTCTATGACCCACTTGTTCATCTTTCTGTTTCATCAAAGTATTCATAAAGCTCTCTTCCAACATCATAATCCAAATGAATCATTTTTCCTATCAGCCTTCTTCACTTTCCAACTTTCATGTCCACACATAGTAATTTGGAATATGAGAGTGTGAATGATCTTAGTCTTGGTCTCTAATGACACATCTTTGTTCTTGATGTTCTTTTCTAATTCTTCCATTGCTGCCCTTCAGAGTCTCAGCCCTCTCTTGATTTCTTGGCTGCACTCTCCAATTGAATCGCTGGCTCAACCAAGGTAAACAAAATCTTCAACAATTTCAATGTCTTCATTGTCTATGTTAAAGTTGTGTATTTCTTCTGCATTCATGGTTTTTGTCTTATTGATCTTCAAATGCAGTCCTGCTTCAACAACTTCTTCTTTCACTTTAATCAGAAGCCTTTCCAAATCATGGTTACATTCTGCCTGTAAATTGGTGTCATCTGCATATCCCAGATTACTGATATTTCTTCTACCAATTTTCATTCTTTCCTCTGTTTTTAATATACGTTCTGCATACAGATTTAAAAAAATAGGAAGATAAAATGCACCCTTATCTGACACCTTTGCCTATAGAAAACCATTCTGTCATTCCATATCCTGTCTTGACAGTGGCTTCCTTTCTACAATACAGGTTACATATCATGACAATAGAGTGCTGAGGCACACCTGTTTCTTTCAGAGCAACCCATAACTTTTCACAATCTATGCAGTCAAAGGTTTTACTGTAGTCTATAAAACATAGAATAACTTTCTTCTGAAATTCTTTGGGGCACTCCAGTATCTAACAAATGCTCACAATTTGATCTCAAGTGCCTCTTCCTTTTCTAAATTCAGCTTGAACATCTGGTATTTCTTGCTTCATATAAGGTAGAAGATTTTGTTGCTTTACCTTGAGCATCACTTTTTTTTGGATTGGAAATTAGAGCAATGATCCTATTGTTACTGTACTCTTTGGCATTCTCTTTCTTAAAGATTGGGATGCATGTTGAACATTTCCAGTCTGTAGGTCATTGTTTTGTTTTCCATATTTGTTGATATATTCTTGTTAGTATTTTGACAGATTTGGTCTCTGTGGCTTGAAATAATCCTATTGGTATTCCATCTATCCTTGATAATTTATTTCTTCCCAATACTTTCAGGGCAGCTTTCACTTAGCTTTCTGAAATTACAGATTCTTCCTCATAGAATCTTCTTCAAAAGTATCTGTCATTCTTTTGTCTCTTCTGTATAGATTTTCAGTGTCCCATTTCCACCTTCTCTTAATTTTCTCCTCATCAGATAATGTACTTTCTTGTTGGTCATTTGACATTCTTAATCTAGATTTGAATTTCTCTCTGTTTCTTGAATCTTCTGGTAGAGATCTCTTATTTTTTCTTTTTTGTCATTCTCTTCCATTTCCTTACATTGACTATCATAATAGTTCTCTTTATTTCTATGTGATAGTCCTTGAAAAACTGTGTTCAGGATTCTAACTCTGTCATCAATAGGAAAGAGTAAATAAACTGTGGTACACTCATTCTTAAAAACATTACTCTATTAAATATCAAAGTTAAAATTAATTTTTAAAAATACGTCACTACTAAAATACTACCAGGTATTAAAATACTGCTCTCTATATAATACTAATTAAAATTTTAAAATTTTTAATTACTATTTTATATTTAATGACATGGAAAACAGAAACTAAAACAGCATGTATTGTATGATCCCATTTTTAAATGTATGTATTTATATATATATAGAATAAAGTCTTGAAAGATACAGTTCAAAATATCAAGTGTGATTTTTCACTTTCTTTGCATATTGTCTATATTTTTTAAAATAACAAATATGCTTTACATTTACAGTCAGATAAAAAAGGAGAGCTGTGTCTGTTTTTAAAAGCTACTCATAAGGAATAAATAACACCATTAAAAATGTTATATAATGCAAAGTTTAAAAACAGAACACAAAAGAGTATTGCATTATAAGTCAAACTTAGGTAAGTGGACATGAATATGAACCAAAACTGGAAGAAAACACAGTAAAAAAAGGAATAAGGAATTGAATAGATAGAGAAATATTATGTATCTTTTCCTTCCTCTGCCCCAAATAATATCTATAATTCAGAAGGGGGAAGTAAGTGTCAGAAACTCAAAAAGCTTATCTGTCTCTGCCTGCTTCTTCACTCCACTCCACCCGCTTTTTCCCTTTCAGAGCCTTCAGCAAGTCCAAGACTCTGAATGCCTACCCTATTCCCATAATGGTTTTATTATCAACCACAGAGAATAGCTTGAAGAGACAATTAAACCTAACAGCAGCCAGGAATAATGGCCTAACACTCAACTTTAAGATAAAAAAAAAAATTATTGCCTTTGGGAGACATTCTTCAAAATTTAATTGATCAGCATATAATGACTCTATGGGGCAAGTCAACTCATTCAACAGAGTCATTCCTCCAATATTTAATTTAAAAAAATTAAATACACATGCTTTAGGCAGGTAGGGGTAGGAGTGAAGGGTGGTAGGAGTATTCTTTTGTCTGCTTTCCATGAACTTGTTTCTCAATCATTACGTCTCACCCCAACTCCTCGGTGCACATGATAGAGCTCATGAAATTTTTGTTGTATGCCTTGAATTTGATGGATATGGAAAACCATTCTTAGCACTTCTTCTCATAGACTTGAAAATCTTCCCTTCTCTCTCTCTCTGGATTAAACAGTGACTAAGAGACTTTTTATTCTCCAAAAGAACTCTCCTCTATCCCTTCCTTTGATAAAAAATCCAGGAGTATCTTAACATTGCCAAAAGAAGCCTCTTGACCTTGCTCTGAATTACCCAATTATCTAATTGTATCAAGACTTCAAAAAAAAGAGGACTGTTCAAATTCCTGTCATAGCTAGAGTGCCTCACCTGCAGGGTGTGTGACAGTTTCCAGCAGAAGGCCAAAGCATTCCTTCTCCAAGGCCTCCAGGGTTTGAGTCACTAAGGCAGAGATTCTTAATGTGGGACCCATTGTTGAGCTTGAGAGAGTCAATGAGCCCTTTGAAAGTCTAACTAGAAAATTGTATGTGAGGACCCACAGCCTTCATCAGGTAATCAGAGAGGTCTGTATATCTACAGAAGTTAGGAACCAGTGATCTAAGAGGTCTAAACTAAGGGCACGGACCTTCTCATCAGGGACTTTTCAGATAGGTCATAAATCTGAGCTCATGGAAGTCTTCAAACAGAGACACTGTGAGAAATGCCAGAAGCAGGGCTAGTCTGGGGGGAAGCAGGATAGAGAAAGAAGGCAAAGGGATTTTAGCCCTAGCTAACTATATTTCAGACCCAATCCAAGAAACCAGAACTAAGCAGAAGCACTAAGCAGTGAGATCCTTGACCATGTGTTATAAAACTGAAGTAGCCTACATCAGCAGCCTACAACCAACCCTCACCAGTGGGAAGGAAGTTCCTCCTGCACTGATGCCAAGGGGTCAGGACAGGGCTTCAGCCATGAGGCCTTTCCCTTCTGGGTTGGCAGGACACAGACACATTTCTGCATGCTGGTCAGGAGTATCTCTTATTTCCCCTTGTATCAGAATAGTTCTCAGAAATCTTTGGTACTTTTTCCTTCATTCCTATCTGATATTTACTGTAGTTTTCCATCTAATGGAGCTCTGGTTTAATTTTACTTTTTTGTAACAATGTTTCAATTTAGGCTTCATGTGCTCTAAAAATATCTTGTCAGGGTATCAAAATAACTGCAAAATGACATCCTCAGAACTTCAGAGCAGGTTTCTAACTAGTCTAATGATACCCAAGCTTTTGCAATCGTGTCAAATTGCTGGATCTAGAAATTTCCACTTGGCTCTTTCTGGAAGATGTTCTTTTCCAAAATGGGGTTCAGATATAGTCAATGAATATTGAAGCTGGGAAGGATTTTGGAAAGAAAAAAATGCCACCCCCAAATTTGCAGCAAGTTCTCCCCAAAGAAGCTATCCAAAGAATAGAATAGGAAAAGGGAATGGTAGTAACTTTATAGTGAAGAAGCCTGGTAGACACTATATTAACCTAATGATTAAAATTAGTACTACTAATGATGCCATGTGGGTATCATATACTCCTATGTATGATGTGTAATTAGAAGGGCAGTAGTCTTTCAAAAAGCCCAGGACCCCAGTCTAATCATGAGAAAAACATCAAACTCAGATTGGGAGCCATTCCACATGATATCTGCCCAGCAATCCTCAAGATTGTCAAGGTTATGAAATAAAAGGAAAGACTGATCAAGAAACTGTCAGTCTAGGGAGGACAACAGAGACATGACAACTAAATGCAATGTGGTACTCTGACTTGGATTTTGGAACAGAAAGTGAACATCAATGAAAAAACTGGTGAAATCTGAATAAAGTCTGCAGTTTAGATAATAATAACACACTAATGTCAATTTCTTAGCTTCAAAAAATGTACCATGGTAATATAAGATGTTAACAATGGTGGAAGTTGAGTAGGGAGCATACAGGAACTCTACAAAATCGTCACAAACTTTCTGTAAATCTAAATGTATTTCCAAATAAAAAATATATATATATATTTAAAAACCTATACTACGTGGCCTTTGGACTAACCCAGGGAACCCAGATATCCTCATGTTCTGAAGTTTTCTGTTTAAGAAAATATAATCATATGGTCTATTTGTACCACTTGGCAGAGTATGTTTCAAGGAAATCTCTATTTAACCCTGTTAATGAAGAAATAATAACAACTTTTCTTTAGGTTCTGCTAACCAACAAAAAGGAGATTCATTCAGGAATCTGGTCCCAGGAAAGACATTCTCCCTTAAGCTGTTTCAGTAGAAGCAAACCTGACTTCCTTTCCAGGTCTGCCCTTTGGGATGAATTCATTTCATTTGAATCATGGATGATTTATTTATGCAACAATAATATATTGATATTGAGCGCAACTCTGCGCAGAACTCTGTCCTGAGTAGTTACATAAGAAAAGAAAACGAATATAAGGGAAAGAAGCAAACAGATACCATCTGGAAGTTTATAATTAATGCAAAGTATCATAGCTGCATACAATCCATCAAATGGGTGATATCTCTGTAAGTACAAAGTTCCCATGCATCAGGATGAATCCCAAGGGCTTGTGAGAAGCAGAGCATAGAGGCTGAAAAGTGTTAGGTGGGGATATTTTCCTAAAACAAATAATTGATAGGCAAAATTTAATAGATTGGTAAAGATGGATTAATGTTTCTTGGTGGAAAGAATAACATAGGCAAAATTATGGAGATGCTAAAAAAATGAAGAATCTTGTGGAGGAAAAGAATCACATTAGTTTGACTGAACTGGAGAAGGCAGATTAGAGAGAAGAGATGAGAATGCCAAGGAAGGCATTCAAACTAATGGCAGCATCTCTGAAATCATCTCCAGATAGAGAAGTGAGTCACATGAGTTAAAGATGAGATATGGGATAGGGAATGGGAGTGAGAAGAAGGGAAGGGAGAGGGAACACTTACAAAGGGCATGGAGAATGAGGTGTTCGAGGGCATAGTTACACCCACTGGTTTCAAGGAAAGCAATATCTCATCTGTGAGAGTAAGACTTTGTGTTTATAGTGTTTATCTGTATTCCTTGAATGAAGTAGAGAATTCATTTACTAAATACATATTGAATGCTTACACTGTGCCAACCACTCTGCTAGAATGGGGATAAAGAAATGAGTAAAACAGACCTAATCTCTGCCCTTGGGGGAGCTTATTGCCTAAAGGGGGAAAAACACATCAGTCAAGTACTCCCAGAAATTTGTAATTATAGTGACAAATATGGCATCAGGTATAATGAAAGCTATAACAAGCGGACCTACTGACCAACAAAATATTCAGATTTCTAATTTAGTTTCCTAGGTTCTCTGATACTAGAAGGGGGAAATCCTTAACTGAGACCAAGATTATCATATATCTTGGAGGAAATTTCTCCTATATAAAAGGCAATAACTCCTCACACACACACATACACACACACACACACACACACATTCACAGGCCATTTTTTCAGTTTAAAATTTCAACTTTATTGAGGTAAATTTTATATAAATTGTAACTATATGTAAAAAATAACATATAAGATGACCCCGTTTTTAGTGTAGAGTTCAGTAGTTTTAACAAATACACCCTTATAAGCCAAATAGCTACAATCGAGATACAGAACATTTTCATCACACCCAAAAGTTCTCTTTGTCTTTTCCCAGCCAATCTTTCCTCTTTCCTCTTCCCCCTGTACTCCCCCCAGCCTCAGGCAACCACTGGTCTGCTTTCTATCACCATCGATTTCTTTTTAAGTTTCATATGAATAAATCATACAGGTTGTACCTTTTCCTGCTTGACTTCTGCTTAGCAGAATGTTTTTGAGATTCATCCATGTTGTTGCATGTATCAATAGTTCATTCTTTTTCATTGCCGAGTTGTATTCTATTGTATGAATATATTACTTTTGGGGAAGTTTTTGCTTTTTTTTTTTTTTTTTTTAACACATGGCTATTCAGTTGTTCCAGACTTTGTTGAAGAGACTCTTGCATTAGGTATTTACTGCTGGGAAACAAATTGTTTTAAATTTTTAATGGCTTAAATCAATAAATACTTACCTTATGTAATTTCTGTGGGTCAGGAATCCAGCAGTGGCTTAGCTTGGTGATTCAGACTTAATGTTTCTTATGAAGTTGCAGTCAAGATGTTGGCTAGGGCTGCAGTCATCTGAAGACTTGACTGGGGTTGGAGGATCCACTTCCAAGTGGCTCACTCACATACCTGGCAACTTAGTGCTGATTGTTGGCAGGAGGCTTCAGTTCTTCACTGCCCAGACTGCTTCATAAGGCTTCCTGAGTCTCCTCACAACATGATAGTCATGTCAGACTTCTAGCCTACAGAACCATACGATAATAAATTTGTGTTCTTTAAGTCACTAAGTTGGTGGCAATTTATTACCGCAACAGAAAGTGAATACCCATGGTTATAAAAGGCATAAAATCCTTTTTTCTTGCTCCCATTTTTTCCCCCTGATCGCTTTCTCTGGGAGAAGACAGTTGCTGTATTGAATTTTTCATTTCAGATATTGTATTTTTCACCTCTAGAAGTTTTATTTGGCTCTTATATCTTCTATTTCATTCCTTATTATGTTTCTATTTTCCTTTAAATACCCAAAATATAGTTATAATAGCTGTTTTATCATTCCTGTCTGCTAATTCCATCATCTCTGTCATTTCTGGGTTTGTTTCTGTCGACAGTTTTTTCTCCTGCTTATTTTTTTTTTTACTGCTTCTTGGCCTGCATGGTGATTCCTTATTGGATGCTAGAATGTCATATTGTTGAGTGTCTGAATTTTGTAGTTTGCCCTTAAAGAGTGTAGGCCTTTGTATTACCAGACAGTTACTTTGTATTTAAGGTTTGTTTATAAGCTTTGTTAAAGCAGGTCTAGAATATACTTAACTATAGGGCTAGTTTAGACCTAATAGTAATGTTTGACTCTTCTGAGGTCTCTCTTGAGCATCTTGGGTGATCAATGAGGTCTTTTTACACTCACTTGTCAGAATTTGAGTATTTCCTAGCCCTGCATGAACTCTGGGAGTTGTTCATTATACTCTTTGATTATTCTGTGCCTATCCTCCTGGAATTTAACTCTATATATGGCCATATTAGTATCTAAGAAAGACTCAGAGCCTTATCCAGATTTTTGGAACTCAGTTTTTGTAAACCTTCTTCCATTTTGCTGTTCTGTGTAGCAACTTCAAGCTATCTCGCAGTCCATGAACTTCAATCTCTGTCTCTTCAACTCAGTGAGACTGCTGTGTTCTGCCATGTTCTGAATTTATGACCAAGAATGTGCCTCCAGGCAGAAAGTTGGAGCAATGGTAGAACTCACCTCATTTGTTTTTCTTATCTCAATGAAGTCAGTTCTGCACTGCCTATTGTTCAATGTCTGAAAATAGTTGTCTTATATATTTTGTCCAGGTTTCTAGTTGTTTATGATACCCCATCATGGTCAGAAACAAAGGCCTTCCATTTCATGGTCATTTGATTAGCGTAAGTTAGTTTGAGAAATTGATCAATCCAACAAAATGGAGTTTATAAATCTAAAACTTTCTCAACTGAGGTGACTACACTATAATTAGTGTCAACCTTAGAATCCTTTTGTGGGCAGCCATCAAACCTGTCTAGGTGACATCTCACACTCCAATTTCCTATACAAAATGATTATTTGACAAATGTTTGTTGAATAAGTTAATTACTGAATGAACATAATTAAATTTAAGTGTGGTCTTTCTAGGTCCAAAAGAATGGCCAGACCGATTTGCTCTATTCAAAGAATTTACTAACTTCGCAGTCCTTGATCTATGAGTCTTATGGCAAAGAAGTTGTCTAATCACACTCATTATGAGAAACAAAGCTAATTTTTTGAAGAACGAATGTTTACCATATATGTGGGCAATGTTCTCATAAAGGAAAAATAACTCACAAAGTAAAAACACACTTTAGTTCATTTTCTAACCCATAGTATAAGTGTAGATTATGAGTATGATTCAAGATATAGATTGCCTGAGTTCAAATTCTGATTCTGTCATTAACTACTTGTATGACTTTAGGCAAGTTATTTAAATTTGCTGGACCTCAATTTTCTTTATTTTAAAATAGAGATAATAACAACATATACCTCATAGGGCTGTTGTAAAGATTAAATAATGTAATAATATATATATAAGGCCTTAAACCAGTATCTGACATAGATAAGAGCTTAATAAGTGCTAGCAATTACTATTAATTCATTTAAGAGGATTTTCTTTGATTATATATCTTATAGATAAACTTTTTATACATCTTTGGTATGACTAAAAACACTTCTGATATAGGTCCAAGAGTTTCAGAATAATCAGCTTTGAATGAATAATACTGTACACATGATGGCCATTAATAAATTTATTAAATGGCCAGAGTGTACCTTTTAGAAGTACTAACAATTCCTAAACTGAGACTTTTGCTACTGATTATTCTTTGTTAAGGTACTGTGACACTGTGGCTAAAAAGATCCACCTTCTATTTAACTGTCCTTTTCCAATTGGAAAGGTGAGAAGGTTGTTTCTTGGTAGCCACTTCTTTTAGAGTTAGTGTTCTGGGAGCACAATGATGGTATTTCAAGGGAACTAATCCTAGTCTCTTTTGTTACAAGGAGGCTGATGTGCATTCTTTTTTTTTTTTTTTACCATTTCTCCAAAAGCCAAGCCACACTTACAGATGCCTTTAATGTGGTAGATTATTATACAAAATCATTGAACAGCTGAGGTTCAGCATGGCCAAATCTCTCTCAAAGAGGATCTTTCCCAGACTAGCTCTTTAAGGAAATGGGATGTGGAGGAGTATAGGCTAAACTGTGGGAGGTGATAGTGTCTTCTTATAGACATCTGGGCAAAGGGAGAACTAAGGGTCTCCCATTAACCCTCCAAAATTAATAGAAAGATCAAGTTGGGACTTGCTCCTGGAATTAAAAATATCAAGATAGTAATACTCAGGAACTATTCCATGTGCATCACATTTTAAAAAAACTTTTTGTTTAGAAAGAATTTCAAGCTTACCGAAAAGTTGCAAAAGTAAGAATAGTACAAAGAATATTTGCATACCCTTTACTTAGATTCTTCTATTGTTAACATTTTATTCAATTTACTTAATCATTTGCATTCTCTCTCTCTCTCTCTCTCTCTCTCTCTCTCTCTCTCTCTCTAAATACACACACACTCACACACATATACACACTACACATATATGTACATTATATATGTATATCTCCTAGCCTGAGATGTAACACAGTGCCATTTCTGCTGCATTCTATTCATTTGTAGCAATACAAAGTTCTGCTCAAATTAAAGGAGGGGGGAAATAGTTTCCAGAAGTGTGTGTGTGTAAAAATACTTTGTTTTTTCCTGAACCATTTAAAAGTAAGTTTTATGCATTATGGTCATTTGTCCCTAAGTAAACTCCAGAGTATCAAGAGATACTGTATTGGAAAAACACACCTAAGGAGCCTTATTCACACCTGGACCTGATCTAGATGATAAGGTCCTAGACTCCAAGCTTGAACCTGATGTCATAATGGGGATTTTGGAGAAAGGGGTGAATATACAGACATACCTCATTTTACCACATTTTGCCTTATTGAGCTTCACAGATGTTGCGTTTTTACAAGTGGAAGGCAAAATCCTCTATGAGCAAAAAGATTACAACTTACTTTATTGTGATACTTGTTTTATTGTGATCTGGAATTGAACCTCTGATATCTCCGAGGTATGCTTGTACATTGTATATGGGAGGAATATAAATTGTTGTAACTAGAAGGCAGACAGCAATATTTCTGGAGACTATTTTCCTTCCTTGAACCTGAGAAGAACTTTGTGACTGCTTCGATGATTAGAATGCAGCAGAAGTGACACTGTGTCACACCTAAGGCTAGGTCTTAAAAGGCCATATAGTATGGATGATAGCTCTCGCTCTCCCTCTCTCTCTCTCCCCTAACCTTTTGGAACCCGGCCACATGTTGTGAAGAAAACAGAAGCACATTACATGTGTAGTTATTACAAGCTGAAAGTTCTAGCTAAGGTCTCAGCCAACAATCTGCACCAACTGCCAGACATGTGACCCTACCCTTCAAGCTGGTGCAGCTCACACTAAATGGAACAGAGGTTAGTTATTCCCACTGAACCTTGCCCAAATTGCAGGCTCATGAGCAAAACAAATGTTGTCCTTGTTTTACACTACTAGTTTGAGGGGATAATTTCTTGTATAGCAATAATAACCAGAATCACATACAGTACCACAGGTATATTCTCTTGACAAAGATCTATGTTCTGGAATGTAATTTCACTTAGTGCTCTAGCACTTCAGAAGAATGAAAAAGTAAATTTAAGGTCAATGAAGGATGGAGTATTGAGGATGGGGAAAACCCTCATATTAGTGTTTGTAGAACACAAGATTGGGGGCACTTAGTAAATGCACACGACGACCTATTAACTACAATTTAATTCTATTCACCTATTCCTGTTTCATAGCCACAGAAATTAGAAGATTTGGGTTAATTTAGCACTCTTTATTTTTGGTAAAGTTTGCCTATGAATCGAGTACATGGTCTGAGCTACTAATTAAGAGTTTGTCTGATTGGGGGAAATTTGAACCCTTTCTCTATGGATTTTCTGTTGACAATCTTTGTATCTATTGGCTACTCCCTTAGATTTTTGCATGAATTCATTTGTATGTCAGTATTATTTACCAATGTCTACAAAAGTATGGGCCTCAACAATTTCTTCTGAGAGCCATTCAGGTTACTACTATTCATGTATAGATAGAGATCTACTTTCAACCATTATCATACCATAGCCTAATTCATTCTTTAAGATCAAATTTTAAGGGTGTATATTGTCCCCAGCCCTCTTGTCAAGTATTGCTCAGTGATAGCTCAAAGAGATCACAGCAAAACAGAAATCTGTCAAAAACCAACTAAGTTCTTAAAACCTACCTGAGAGCAGTTCTCAAATGCTTATAATTCTCACCAAGTGTTAAAGGTGAAAACTATTACCTTGCTAGTTAACGGATTTTGATATTTCAGTTGTTTTAGTAGCTAGCTTTGATTTCGTTGGCACAAAAGGCATTTCTGATGAGGCAGAACTTCTTATCTTTTGAGCTCAACTTATATCTCTGTGCCTTCATTTACACTTTTCTTTTTTCTTGGCATGCCCTCTCCCCTTCTTTGCTTTCCTATTCACATTCTCAGTCTTCTTGCTAGTCCCTCCTCTCTGAACTTTTAATGTTGGAAGCCCCAATTACATTGGAAGTGAATGATGTCCTAGGAGACCTCATCCAGTCCCCTGACTTTATTTTATTTTTTTAAATGTCTATAGCACCTGATATTCCTAGGTGGTCTCTCATCCAAGTACTAACCAGGCCAGACCCTGCTTAGCTTCCAAGATCAGACGAGATCAGGCACGTTCAGGGTGGCATGGCCATAGATGCAATCCCCTGACTTTAAACACCACAAATCCCCAATGCCTCCTCAATTAAATATTCAGCATGGACATTTTCTAACTACAGATAAATATTTAACTCTCTAGTCAACATCTCCACTTGAATGTCTAATAGGCATCTCAAACATAACAGGTTCAAAGCTGAGCTCCTGATCTTGTCCCACAAACCTGTTCTTATTGTTTTCCTCATCTCACTGAATAGCAGTTCTATCCTTCCCGTTACTTAGGCCACCAACTTTGGAGTCATCCTTGAATACTCTCTCAGACATCCCAATCCAATCTATCAATAAATCCTGTGGGCCCTTCCTTCAAAATATTTCTTAGGACCCAACCTCATTGTCTGAATAACTGCAATAGTCTCCTAACTGGTCTCCCTGTGCTTATATTTTCATTTCTTCTCTCATCCCAGTCCCTTTTGAATACAGCAGTCAAAGCCTCTTAAAATGTATGAGAGATCTCTTCTCCCTTCAAAAATTTGCAATGGTATCTCATTTTCCAAAGAATAAGAGCCAAAGTCTTTAGGGAGGATCTGCTTCTATCCACTTCCCTCACTGTTACAGTCACACATGCTCCTTGCTGGTCCTCATACCTGCCAGGATGCTCTTGCCTCAGTGCCTAGGACAATTTTCCCTTGAATAGCCACAAGTTTTGCTGTATCATCTCCTTCAGATTTTGTCTTTAATATCACTTCTTTACTCCTGTCTGATCATCTTATTTTAAATTGCAACCTCCATGTCAGTAATTTCTGTCTCCCTTCTCTGCAATTTATCTCCATAAAACTTGTTACCAACTGATTTACAATTTAGTTTATTGTGTATCTTTTCCTAGTCAAATGTAAATTTCATAAGAGTAGAATTTTCTTTGTTCAATTCTGCATCTTCGGTGCCTAGGACAATGCCTGCCACATGGTAGGCACTTTGAATTTATCGAAGAAGTAAGTGAATGGCTGATTTCTTACTCATCCTTCAAGGCTCCCATCACACAAGGCTGCTCTCCCTCCCAATTCCTACAGTTTGGACTAATACTTCTCTCTACCTTCGGTTCCCATACCATACTATATTTACCTTGATCATAGTACTTCCCAGAGGCTTAAAAAAATTAATCTTTGTATTCTCTAGGGTTTAGCACAGTCTCTTACATATAGAAAATGCTTAATACATGTTAAAATGAACTATTTGCAACATTTATACCAAATGTTGGGGCAGTGGGAAGCTGTTAAATAGCCATGAGTGAGGGACTTCTCAACTTCCTCTTTTTTATATGAATTTCCTTCCTCTTTCAAAGAAATCCCAATTTAATTCCACCTCCATCTCCTACCCCCTAGAGGGCCAGTAATTGTACATAATTGCCAAAAAAACTTTTCACTAAATGCTAGTTTATAGCTTTCAAATCATTTTGGAAGAAAATGTTGGGATTTAAAAAAATGTTAGTTATTGGATCAGTACCACCAAACAAAAGGTTTCATGTAAACCTCAAATCACAATCACATATCGTATATCTAGCTTTACCTCCTAACTCCTTTTAAGACTCTAATGATTTACCCCATCCTCATTCCCACTGTAAATCTTGTTTTCAATTACACCACAATTACTAGCTTTTAAATATCTGTATGTAGGCAGACATATCTCTGTATCAGGATTTTTTTTTATTATTACACTTTCTTTTTTAGAGAATTTTTAGGTTCACAGTAAAGTTGAGCATAAGGTATGGGGATTTCCCATATATCATTTTCCCCACACATACATAGCCTCTCCCATCAAAATAATAATTATTGATCAAAAGAAAGTCCAGAGTCAAGAAAAGGAGGACACTTAGACAGACAGTAGACTCCTAGTTCAGGAAAAAGTGGGAAACAGAATAGAAATATTGTATTAACTAACAGTCAGGTGAGAAAAAAATTCAGCCCGAACTAAAAATAAAAACAGATTTGAGCTGGCAAGAGAATGTACATTTCAAAAGATAATAAGATGATAGAATTTAAGAACTGGTAAAAGCCTGATTGAGTTTCAACCTCTCATCTACTAGATGAAGAAATCAAAGTCAAAGGTACACAGCTAGAGGTAGCATTTCTCAAATATCTAATAAAGCCAGTAGAATGATAAACTGGTCTTTAGGTGACTTGACAAAGCTACTTAGAACCTAGAAACTGAAGTAAGGTATATCCTATCTCTTCAGAGCTGAATTCTGTATTATTTTATGTTTTAATTGCTGATTAGAATTTAATTACTGTACTTATTCTTGAACTTGTAGTTTCTATTTTGCTGGAAAAGACTGACCGAAGAGTACAATAGTTGCCACATTAGAAGGAATAAGATTAGAGGAGGACGAAAAAGAAGATGTTAACAAGAAAAGCAGCCACCTGTGGCACAGTCCATAAGACCCATTCCCTAACCTTTGTAAACCATTAATTTGAAAGGGACACAAATACAAATTCATTGCAGTTTGGGTGGAGAAGGGCAATATAGGAGTATTACAAAGAGTAAACATTTATTTACCCATACGTTCAATGGGAAGTATAATTTTGTTTGCCAAGCATGGATTGTGGTTAAGACAGAAAAAAACTTCTAAAGTAGGTCTAAATTAAAGGCTCTCACTGTGAATGTTTTATATAAAACATTCATATAAAAAAAGAAGATGTTGAGAATGTTTTACTCTGAATGTTTTTCCCATTCTTAGTTTTAACTTAGGTATATAGTAAGTTGGAAGCTTTACAGGATGGGCCCTATTGAAATTTTGCCAATTTAAGCACCTTTTCAAGAATGATAAACAGAAGGGAGAAATACCTTTTTTGTGTTTTTACTTTTAGAGGAGGCAACCCTTGGTTGACCTCACAGATTGCAAGGACCTTATCAGTTTACAATCCCTTATTTTATTTATTTTTTATTTTTATGCCTACAGCACCTGGTCTTCCTAGGTGGTCTCCCCATCCAAGTACTAACCAGGCCCGACCCTGCTTAGCTTCCGAGATCGGACAGAATCATATTGTTCAGGGTAGCATGGCCATAGATGAGAAATATCTTTAATTTAAGATTAGGGAATAACATCTCTTTAGTCATTTTTCAAATATTTTGTCCAGATTTAAAATGAAAATGAATTTTATGTCTAAAAAAGCAGGGATGCAATTTTTTGTTGGTAGGATTTGTAATAGGTAAAGGTAATGACAAAAATCAGCTTAAATTGATATTAATCTTAGCAAGAGTGACGGGAAACTGCCTTTCTCAGATACTCTTGATTAGAATGTAAATTGACCAATCTTTTAGGCTGGCAATTTGGCAACATCTATTAAAATTTAAAGGTGCATATTCTTAGACTCTGCAATTCCACTTTTGGAAATTCCACTTACAGACACAATCATGTATGTAAAGAAGGATATATGTACTAAGGTACTAGGATATTTATTGCAAAAATGTTTGTGATATTGAAACACTTGAAATAATCTAATGTTCATCAATAGATGATTGGTTAATTATATATTAAATACACCAAATTGGCATACTATGTATCTGTTAAAAAGAATAAGGTAGATCTACATGCTGAGGTGAAAAGTAGTCTGAGATGTACTATTGAGTGAAAAAAGAAACTGCAGATCAGTATGTAGACTATGAAAAAGGTGTGTAAAAAGAAAGGAAGTATAGATGCACATGTTATATGCATAGAAAGTGTAGTGGGTGTAGTCATGGAAAACTGGAAGGATATACACCTCTAGGAAATGAGACTGGGTGAGGCAGAAAGTATGTTCTTTTACTTTACATATTCTTTTTTGCTGATGGGAAAAAAACTTTTACAGTGAATATGTATTATTTTCATTAAAAATAAATAGCTTTAGAGTAAATAAAAATACAATACAAGTGATCACATCTTCATATTATGTCTCTATAAAGGTAACAAGTCCATTATGCTAGAAAATCAATTCTCTTATTGTATAGTCACACTTCATACGCTGTCGGCCTTACTTTGTTGCAATCCAGTTATATATGTCAGGTGCTGTAGCATCCCTTCTTTATTGTATTGTCCTCCTTGTCTATGATCTAAGCTGCTTTGGAAAGTACTAAAATGACTCTGTCCTATTTCTATGTCATTTCTCTGGGACTATGAACTGAGGAACACTGTCATTTAGGTTGCCCAGTTGGAGGTAGAAATTACATACCAGTCTCCCATACTTTAAATCTTTCACAGGCATGTAATTATAGTTAAAGCAATGGTTCCTCAGGTGCAATCTAATGCTTAAAGTCAAATGGCTGGCCGACTCTTCGGTGGATTAAATGAAATATAATAAAATTAAACAAACTAAATGATTGCCAGAAGTCCTTTCAGCATGACAAGTAGACTTAAGATTTTCTACATCATCAAATTTAAGTACTGTATCAATTCTAAGTTATAGGAGGATGTTTAACATTTGATTGCCTGATATTGTATAATATAAACCAAAAGGTTGTTTTTAATCCTGGTTTACCATTTAAAACTCCTGTCAGACATAGCTATCTGCTTCACTGCTTTCAATAATATGCTTAATTTAACTCAGACAAAGGAGATATAGTATTTCTTAACTTGCTATTTCAACTCGCAATTTTGAGAACTGTTTAATCCATGGTAAACTCTGTGATAGGGTGAAAATTTTTATGGCCCTAGGGGAAGCTGGGCCTGAAACCAAGGAGGAAATTGAAAAGTTCCAGTGTGTTAATACTGCTCTAAATCTTTCATTATCAAGTTATATTCTATTCTTTCCTGAGTATTTTGTAATAATTTACTATTTCATGAGATATATTAATTCTCTGGTCCCACATTTCACATGGGGCAAGTACTAGAAGGAGCTAAAGCTATTGCTTCCAGTTCCACTGTAAATCAAGTAGGTTGATAATCACCCAAGTCTACCCTATGTACAGAAAGTTCACCTTTAGCTACTGATTATTAAGGACAGTATTACTGATTATTAAGGACAGTAATAATGCCTGGGTATGTAGCAACTGAACTCCTGAGAGCCTTTCCCCCCCACAGCTGAGTCCTTAAGATTCACTTCCCATTAATTACTATAATCTAACTGTAGGCTGAAAATGACTGAGTTGTTTGGCCTGGCGACTTCTGTCTATACGAAACTAATGACCTCAAAATTAAAGGATTTGAAGTACTTCCCCAACCCTCTTATTCATGACCTTTTAGTACTGAAATTAATCTGAGGTCTTAAAATGAACTGCCTCACAGTGAACTGGAAAGGGCAGCACTATGACTAATGCCATGCTGCTGATCTGGTCTGCCAGGAAACGTGAGCAGGGGATATTATAATCTGTTGGCTTTAGGAACTAAAAACCTTTTGCTGGCCCGGAATTACTTACCTAGCACCTGAGTCTAATCTAATCCAAATGGTTATTTTTCAAAGTTGTTTCCGTATCCAGAAGCTTTATACTGTGACTTTCAGGGTGAAGAGAAACGAAAGCAAACAAAAGCAAGGAACTAAATAGTACTCTGTTGCATTTACATACATTTTTATTTATTTCCCTGTCTTTTGATTTACACTTGGGTTGTGTCTACCTTTTGGCCATTGTGAATAATGGTCTGTAAACAGGGTGCATAAATATTTATGCCCCTTTCAGTTCTTTTGAGCATATACTCAAGTGGAATTTCTGGATCATATGGCAAATCTGGGAAATTCTTACACATGCTACAACATGGATGAACTTTGACGGCTAGGTTATTAAACTAGACACAGAAGAAAAACTACTGTGATGCCATTCATGAGGTATTTAAAAGTGATTATGTATATTTTACTGCAATTAAAAAAATAATTTTTTAAAAAGCAAAGAACTCTGCTTTGTCACATTTCCAGTGGGGAGCCAGTTTTGGAGAAAATTAAGCGAATCCTTTTGCAACTTCTAAAGTATCTGTACAAGTGGTAGGCTCAGCGCCAAAGGTGAGAGGAAGAGCAGTTGGGCCTGCAGATGTTAAAGGAAATCTAGAGTCAACTGTCACAAAGTTCACTTCCTTAGGGATCACCCCATTAGGATTAAGAAGTCTTCCGTCACAGGAAATCCTTGCGAATCTCCTTTCCTTTCACAACTCCCAACCAGCCAAAAATTCTTTAAACCTTAGGAGTTCCTCGCTTGCCCGCTCCTTTCTCTCACGAACCACACCCCTCAGACTCCAGTTCCCTAAGATTCCACTTCTTTTCCAGGATGGAACGCGGACCAATGCAAACCAACTGTCAACTGCTCCAGCCTCGCCCATCCAGCGCAAGAACTTGTGGGCGGGAGGGAAGGCCTCGAGCGCCCCGGAAGTCACCGCCCCCAGGAAGGCAAAGGCTCCTGGGCCTCGCAGCTTCGGATTGGTGAAGAAGTGTGGCTGATGCGTTACGCGCGAGATCCGGCCCCTCCCTTACGCCCTTGCGCGCATTTAGCGTGGGGCGGGGCGGACTGTGTGGCCCCTGGCGGCCATTACCCGGAACAGTCTTCGGCCTTGGGTCAGGTGACCCTCGGCTTGGCTGGCGGGAGGGGGTGGGGGAAGGGAAGTGGGCGTGACGAGGGACGGGAAGGGAGGGGAGGAGAGAGAAGGGCGGGGTAGGAGGGAGGGGAAGGGGGCGGGGTGGGAGCGGGTCACGTGATTCGGCATGGAGGCGGTGGCGGCGGCCGGGAGGAGCCGCAGGGGCCGAAGCCGCACTTGTTAGTGTGGGGGGAGGTGGGGGCCGGGGGACGCCGACACCGCCACCCAGGGACGCCAAGGAGAAGGCGGGGTGGGGGTGGGGGCGAGATCTGGCTCCGACCCCCGGCCGAGGGGATGAGGGGAGTATGGGCGCCAAGGAGTCACGGATCGGATTCCTCAGCTACGAGGAGGCGCTGAGGAGAGGTGAGGGGGGAGGGGTCTGGGCGAGCTGCCTGGGAGGCCAGCGTTGGGCTGCCCAGAGGGTGGGTGACTGGGAATGGGGAGGGGAGGTTGAGGGCGTGGGGCGCCTGAGGCGGAAGGGAAAGGAGGCCAGCGATGGGGAATACTATGGGGGAGAAGGGTCGGGTGGGAGCAGTGTTGGGGAATTGGGACTGTATGGAAGGGGGCGAAGCATTCCTGGAGAGAGGGGTATCTGGCGCTGGTAGGGCAGTGCCTGTGCTCTCTGGTAGCGTTGTTATCCTGTATGTGGTCAGGGAAGTCCTTTTCTCCTTTTCTTGGGTGGCACCAGCCTTTCCAACCCCCCCTTATCTCCTACTGCCATTTTCTCATATCACTCCTTCATAAAAACCAACAACATCCTAACCTCGTACCTAACAGCCTTGGCTGGAAGGGAGAGGAGAGGCGGCTGCAAAGCCTTCTTTGCTAGAAGCCCCTTCCAGTTGTGGAGTCTGCCTTTTCCGAGGGCCTTTGCCAGTCTCTTGGGGGTTGTCACCATCCACCCGTGCCACCCCCTCACCTTTTGAGCGACTGAATTTGCTAAGAACGACCTGAAATTAAGTTGTGTTTGAGGTGAGACGAGACTGGACAGCTGGTGTTGCCACAAGACTTTGTCTTAGGTTTCATCTCTTCAGACGTTGGCCAGAGCCTTTTATTGCGCTTGATTCCCAGTGCTCACCCCCTTTCTCCCCATAAAATGGCAATCGGAAATCCAGCCTTCTGTTATTGTGTTATAGGTCCCTGTAGAGACTGGCCTTGCTGCCAGCCCCAGCCTGGTGCTTGTTGGCTCTGCACAGTATGTTAACAGCCCCAACCCCCTACCACTTACTCTGATACTGCTGTCCGTGATCACCAAAGCACACGCTAACTGCAAGTGTCTGTTGCACAGTTTATGGCTGGGATGTGGCTTAATTTTTCATGACTGGGATTTGAGAGTGTGTGTGTGTATGTGTGCTTGTATTTCTTTGCGACGTTTAATGCATTTTCTTGGTAAGAAGTGAAAAAAACAAGCAGGCTAGGTGCAAAGCATTATTGTTAACAGATTTCCAATCAAATAACCAGCCATGGGCCAGGTGATGGTTTTAGCAGCTAAGGATATAAAATAAAAATTAGATTCAAAGGCATTCACAATGAGAATGTGAACTCTGGTTAGTATGTAGGAAGAAAAGGGATGAGTTCAGTGGGTCATCACCTGAAAACAGTTACAGAATTTAGAGGTATTGTGGACTGACCAGAATAACAAAAATAGGCTTTTTATGTTTTTTTCTTGCGGAACAATATAATGATTGTTATTATGGACAATCTTGCTTGAATTTTTTTCATCCCCTCAATATGAGAAATATTCCAAATTCTTGATATGTTTCCAGCTCTAGTAGGCTAGTCATTTCCGGGATGCAGTTGAGCCTGACAGGTCTGGCCTCAATTAGGCAATGGATTACATGGCATGAAAGAGGACATCAGTCAAACTGATTTACAGCTTCAGAGTTCACAAGTGTTTAGTTTCTTAAGTTTGAGGATGATGTAGCTGGCATTTAGGAATTCTAAAATTAAACTTTTATCCACCTCTGGCCTGCTTACTCTCATATCAAACTAACATTGCACCTTTGTAAATATAAATGAAATTAATAGCGCATTTTAAACTGATTTGTCTGAGGTATTTGTATGAAGTGTCTGCCTGTTGAATTTTATAACGTATGTTTGAAGTAGTAAAATATTTGTTAAAACTTAATTTGAATTTATGTTTTATCAGTTTTGCTGCAGAGGAAAAGTAAAGCAAAAGAGAGAAGCAAGTTGATAACATTTCTAAGAGTAAACCAGGAGCTTCTTTTTAGTGGGTAATTCTTTTGAGTATGATACTGTTTACTCTAGTAAATGTCAGACTTTAATATAGAATTTCTTTTAGTAGGGTTATAGAATTTATAAAGCTTTTGATAGAGCTAAAAATGGTTTCAGAACTTTCCAGGGGGCATATGAATAATCTAAATAAGTACTAAAACCTCCATCCATTAGTCTTACCTGCTTGCTTATATTGTATAAGGTAAATAGAGGGAGGTGAAGAGGGTGGATTGGACAGACACACAATGTGTGTTATATGAATTACTGAATTACATAAAAAGGAAGCTTGAATAAACTACTAAAATACTTAAAATTATTGGCTTTAATTAAAGTTATTGAGCACTAAATAATGCCTAACCATAATTAGGTAGTATTAAAAAAATAGTCTTGTATATATTGTCACATGCAAACAGAATTGCGATGAGTTTATCTTGCAAATGGGGCCTTGGAAATGGAGTGTTATGTTAATGACAGATAACATTGGACCTGAGTGAAAGGGCAGTTGAGCGACTTATTTACATTTCAGAAGCTCTAAAATTAGGAAGGTTGGTTTTGCCCACTATTTTAGTCAGATTGTCAGTTATATAAATATTAATAGTTTTCTGAAAGTATAACTTAAACATTTTTTTAATGGAGATTAAAAAAATCTATTTTTCTTGAATATCTTGAAGACCTTTGAAGGCTTGGCTCGATTTAGACTGTATTTTCTAAAGTATACTATACCTACTGTACTTAATGGGTACTGAGACTTCTGGCAGCTCTGTTCTTCATCTCTTCACTTCTGAGTTTGCATCTAAGCTTGTGGCTTGTGTATTCCTGAAAATTATTGTAAATGCTTGGAATATAGCATTGAAAATATTGAATGAAAGATGGAATTGCAGTTTTACAGCATTTCAGAACTCCAAGAAACCTTAAAAATCTTCTTCAGCTCTTTAATTCTTTTTTCCTACTCTTCTCTCTTTTCATCATTCTGGAAACTGATAATTATAAGCCTTTTTTTTTTTTTTTACAAGAATTGCTGAATTAAAATTGTTCTTAGCTTTTAAATTGTGGTGATAATATACAGCGAGTAAAATTTTTTTTTAATCCTTTGCTTTACATAGAATTTGACACTTCCATTGGATTAAGTAGCTGGGTGATGAGCTAGCATGTCAAAAAGTTATGTTGTGGATTCACATTTTCGAGTATCCTTTTGCTCGTTCATTCAGCAGTTTCTTACCGAGAGCAGGCTGTGACTCAGGCACCGAAGAAACAAAGATGAAAAGACCTCTCTCTAGGAGAATATAGCCTGGGTCAGTGATCCTACTGAAATGTATTATTACCTCAAGGTGTGTGCAAATTCTTGCATACATGGTGGTGTGAGAATAAAATTTTAGAATTTCTGTTTAAAGTTCTATTTTGTGTATGTTAATGTACATAATTTCCAAAAGTAGAATATATGTACGTCATTTATAAATGATTAACATATTGTATTTTAAGTGAGACAGTGCTATGGAAGGAAGTGCTGTAGGAATACAGCATGTGTGGTTATGTTTTGTGGCCTGGAAGTATGTTAACACTACACATTTCATAGTATGTGTTCAATAATTGTGTTAAAGAATTTATTTTCTTAGTCACTTAAAGGTTATTTTGTTTGCTAGCAGAATACTTAAGCATGTAATAGCTGAAGATTCCAGTACTTTTCATTTTGCTTATCCACCAACCTTAATATGCTCTAAAACATTGACGCCCTGACCAAGATTTGCTCCCCAAGTTTCATAGTATTAATATTAAAATTTTGTTAGTATTATACTGCTGATGATGTGAATGTTAGCTGGTTTAGCATAATATGTCATTATATAAATGAAAATTGAATTTACAGTTGATATCTTCTGGGATGCACTATTCTCTCTTATTAAAGCACCTGTTTGCCTTCATCTAAATTTATTAAATTTGCCAGTGAACTCTCTAGCATTAGTGTGGAATTACAGGTTTCGGGCAAGCATTTTGCAAGTATACCTAGCCAGCTGTCATTATATGTAAAGGAAGAAAACGGGGAAGTTTTAAATTCGTCTGCTTATATGTAGTCCCCTAAATAGTTACAAAGGTGTTCTTCATAATCTTGTTTGACACTCCAGAAGGAGTGTCAGTGACAAAGAAGAGATAAATATACTAATGAACTCTGGATTCGGGGGATGAGCAGAATGAGGTGACATCACTTGATAGTTAATGGCCTCTCCATGCACCAAGTGGGACAACTGTTTTTTGTTTATTGTTTCTCTTTGTGCTTGGTTAGTGAGACTTCACAGTGACAACATTTAGAGTGGCCTTCCAGAAAGATGTATGAGTAATCTAGAGTTGGGAATGTGGTGACCAACCCATAGCCAGGGGTTTTCTTAGGAGAAAGGAAAGATTTTTGGCACTCGATTATATGATAGGTCACAGGAAAAATTAGGGTAGTGGTTATTGTTCTTGCCATGACTGTAGAAAATCTGTTTTTGGAGCACTAGAGATTAATGCTAGGGTATGGATTAAAAGCTTTAATGTTAAACAGCAGGGGTAGCAGGGGTAGAGGGATTTTATTAATTAAGAGTTGGTGGTTTGATAGTGGTACTGAGAAGACTTAAGATGGAACTGACAGTTCTTTTCATACTGTATCCAAAGTATGGTTTCTTTTTTCAAGACTGGTTTATGTTTCTGATCTTAGGCTTCATGATATTTGTGTTTAAATTGAGCCATTCCACCTCATTTTACTTGCCAATAAGTTCTCTTGTTACTCTTGTCTAATTATAAAGTGTTCTTGGAGGCCAGAGGTGGATAGTTACTGACAGAAAAGCCTGATTAAAATTAGCTTTTTGGTATTTACTGTTATAATCAGAGATCTATTAGAACAGAGGTCTCCAACCCTCCTACCCACTCACATAGCAGGAGGTGAGCAGTGAGCCAATGAGTGAAGCTTCAGATGTATTCATAGCTACTCCCCATCACCATCTCAGCTTCACCTCAGATCATCAGGCATTAGATTCTCATAGGAGCACTGGTCCCTGGTGCCAGAAAGTTTGGGGACCGCTAGAAGACCTATCTGTTCAAAGATAAAGGCCTTTCCTTTACACACCCCTCTTTATTAGGGTTTTAATATTAATTAACATCAAGTTCTTTATTTTAGGGAAATCCCAAGTTTATCACTCTCTTGTGAATAAGATTCAGGAAAATTGATATTTTGAAACCTTGCTGTTACATGTTCTTGGAGTACTTGATACTGGACTACATTAAAAACAGCTATGCTTAAATGAGGTGATACAGAGGAAGTTATTTAGCTTCTCTTTCATTTCTATAAAGAAATCAGATTGTCTCAGCATCTTACCCCTTGCAGAAAAAACTTTATAAGGTTTGCTATGGTTTCTTGCCTTTTTCTAATGATTTGTGAAAAAGTCTAGAAAGATTCCATTATGAAAGGACCCTTCTATTAAGGTAAGCCTCCCCTAGTCTGTCCCATGAAAGTAGATGCCACAACTATTCCAACTTCCTCCATTTCTTTCATCATCTGACCTATTCTTTTATCTCCAGTTTGGGTCTATTACCTAGTCCTGTTTGGCATCCATTCCAGACTGTTAACTTTTCTTTAATTCACTGCCACTACTTTTGTTCCAGCTGCCACCATCTCTTGCTAAGATACCGTGCATTGATTTCTTAGTTTCACACAGCAGCCAGTGTAATCTTAAAATAAAATTCTCTCAGCCTGTTTTCATCTTAGCATAGAAAAGCTATTTACAAATTTTCACATGTCTGATCTATTCTTCATATCTGAAGTCCCAACTTCGATGGCCTCGGTGAGGCCTTCTTTTATCACCTTATGTCAGCAGTCCCCAAACTCCCGGTTGTGGACTGGTACCGGTCCGTGGCCTGTTAGGAGCTAGATTACACAGCAGAAGGTGGGCAGCGGATGAGCTAGTGAAGCTTCATCTGTATTTGCAGCTGCTCCCCAGCACTGGCATCACCTCCTCAGCTCCATCTTGGGTCAGGCATTAGATCCTCTTAGCACTGGTCCCTGGTTCCAAAAAGTTTGGGGACTGCTGCCTTATATGATGTGTATTGCACTATTCTGTAGAGTTCATTTATAGCCTTTATCATAATATGTAATTATCATGTTTATTGTCAGCCATGATGCTGAATCCTCGATTGCCAGGATAGGTTCAGTGCCTGGTATATTTTAAGTGCTCAGGAAATATTGGATGAGTAGGTGAATATATAAATATGTAAAAGATGGATAGAAGATTTGGAGAACGTGTGTAATGTTTTTAAGGCTGGGAGAGTAAAGAATGGATTGCTGATAGGACTTAAACATACTAAACAACATGCCCATCTCACAATTTCATTTCCTTTCATCGGCTTTGAAAAAATTTGTGCTAAAGATTTTGAACGATAGATAAAAATTTAAGAGCCTTAAATGTAATATGTAATTTCGTCTTTGTTCAATTTAAAGTCTATAACTAATAATGTAAATTCCTGAGTAGTCATTGAGAGACTAGTATGGCAGTAAGTGTTGTGTTTATGAAAACTTGAGAATGCATTTTGGTAATATATAACATTTAATAATTTTGCTCATGAAATGATTAATTAATTTATACAGTGATCTTCATGTATTTTTGATCCATGATAACAAGTATCCTACTGCCATATTTGAGCTAGAGTTGGAAACTTAAGTGTTGTACATAGTTACTTTGGGCTGAGAATAAAATATACATCAATGTACAGAGTGCCGTCTTATCAGTTCTAAATAGTCTGGGTGATTTTAAACTGAATTTTATGAATTTTTTAGCTTTTTATTTTATTTTTTTGCCTAAGATTCTTTTTCTCTTACACTCCATGGCTAATGCTTATTACTTCCTTCTTTTCTCAGTCTTTTAGCTTTAACTTTTATCACAGTGATGTATGCACATAATTTAGAATCAAATGGTTCTACAGGGCTTGTTATGAAAACAATAGTCCTACCTTTATGCTCTCTCACCAGTTTTTTTCTATCCATCTGCTAATACTCGTAGCACTTTATTTGGTTTTTACCTTTATATGTTGAAAAAATATGCTTATAATATGCTACTTTTTTTTCCATTTAAGGAGTATTGGCTTCCCACTATTAAAGATGAGGATTTAGCTCATTATTATATGCTACCAGTCCCCTAAACACTGTCCTAATTCCTCATCTTGGTATATGTCTGTTATAATTTTGGTTAGATCATTGTTTAGTGTTTACATAATTAGGCCTTTATAAATGACGTTCACAGCTAAGCCATTTAATATACCAGGATTACTTTTCCTTTACTGTATATATGATTTGCTCCTAAATATTTCCTTTAGTAATTGCCTTTTATTTGCTTACGTTTCTTTTTACTATCATTCAACCCCAAAAGTTCCCACCAATTATTAAATCTATTCTATATGTTTATATATATCATTCAGTTCATCATATCTGGCCTACTCCATCTGTGCCTATTGCCCTTGTGGTCAAAGCTTAGCTGTAATCCTGGAATCTTCCTTCACTATTATCCTGGAGATTCCCTTGATTGTCCCGTGTTGGATCCCCTGTTTTCTGTATCCCTTGTTTCCTTCTTGATTTACTCTTCCATTTTGGTGGAGCTCATTTCCTGGTAGCTTCTTGAGAGAAGGTGCATGGGAGGTAAAGTTTTGAGACCTTCGCTCTTGAGCTGGTGCTTTCTTTAAAATACTTCTTATATCTCTACTCTTCTATCTACTCTTTAGTTTCCAAGAGGCTCTATGTTTTTAGCAAGCAATTATTCTGAAATTACTTTTTAATAATCCTTTTACTTGATCTCTGTTCATATGGGTCTTAATTTAAGCCACAGGGCAGATTCATTGCAGGGATCAATTTGAGACTGGAATAGGAGGGAGACATTGCCCTAGAATGCAGTTTTCATGATCATGTACCACTAGACTATAAAACTCCATGAGGATGGGAACGTGTTTGTCTTATTTACTGCTATATCCCCTAGCACTTGCACAGTACGTGCTATATGTTAGCTACTCAATACATATTTGTTGAATGAGTGAATTGCACATCAAAGCTAAGTAGATTGTACTTTTAGAGGAAACTTGGTTAAGGTTATGTGTGTGTGCTCACGCATGCAAGCCCTGAGGCTTAAAACTCGTATTTTTATATCTGTATTTTTAAATGCATCTTTTGCTTTTAAATGATTGTATTAAACATGTTGGGCTCTGCTTTAAAGTTGGTTTTGGAATCTGTTGGTGAGTAGCTGTGATGGGTTTATAACAGTTGTTTGATTAATAAATTTGGTTTAGAGATTCTTTGGTTTGTGCAAGCATCCATAAATGAAAGCTTTCACTATGTGGAGTTTTGTAGATCAGAAGTTATTCTTTGTCAGAGATGCTAACTTGAGAATACCTTTTGCAGATTATGGAAGGACAAAAACTTGCTTATTCTTTATAGGATTAGAGGTGTGGTAAGGAACAATTATCTAATGGTGGAAACATTTTATATCGTCACATCACTGGTACCATAAAGATTCAAATTGAATTTGACAAGATTGCCAAGTAAATGTATTTAAATAATGAAAGAAATAGGACATTAACTGAATGAGCACTTGGCAGTAAATAACATATCATGGAAACATGTTTCATTTTGAGTGAAATAATATAAGAAATATGCTTATTTCAGTAGAGTCCAAAACTAAATGCAACTTCTTTTTCCATATATCTACTTAAATATTGATATCTTTGTGATTCATCCAAGAACTCAAGCCAGAAACCTGGTTATCAGTTGAATTCTTCCTTTCTTTCCTCTGTTCACTTATTGATCACAGTGTCTCCTTGGTGCTACCTTATTGTTATCTTCCTTCTGTTTTTTTTATCTTTAAAGTCATTGCCATAGAAAAGGCCTTTATCTGCTTCTTAGACTATTAATCTTCTCCAATTCATTCTTTATATTTCCACCAGAATAATCTTATTGAAATGCACATCTGGTTATTTTACTGTGGTGCCCCTAAGTGGAAGGTATGTATTACAGGCCATTGAGTTGGCTCTGACTGATGGTGACTCTGTGAATGAGTGATGTCCACAGTGTCCTGTCCTCAGCAACTCTGCTCAACTCCTGTAGACTCATGCCTATGGATTCTTTTATGGAGTCTATCCACCTCATATTTGGTATTCCACTTTTCTTCAGTGGAAGGTACCTACTATGTCTGTGGTTTTCAGTCAGTCTTTTTAGTGTGGCACAAACTGGTAGTTTCTGTGACTTGGCCCCTGCCTGAAAACACTGTGCCTTTGCAGATGCTGTTTCCTAGATCGTGGAAAGCCTTCCTTTATTACTTACAGTAAAGTGCACAAATCTTACTATTAGCTCGATGAAATTTTAGGCATGTACCCAAGTAACCACCGTGCAAAACCAAGATATAGAACATTTCTAGCACCCTCGTAGGCTTCCCCTTGTCCTCTCTCAGTTGATACTGCCCTCAGAGGTAACCACTGTTCTGACTTCTGTCGCTATAGATTCGTTTTGCCTATTTTTGAATTTCATGTAAATAAAATCACACAATATTTACCTTTTGTGTGTGCATGGTGAACTCATGTTTTTAAAAATTGAGATGTGTATTTTTAATACCAAATTTTAAGCCTTTTCTCTTTGAAGCAAATTCCTGAAAAGATTACTGGTATCTTGGAGTTAGGGCCAGTGTCTTGTTTCTAGAAGGTGGGACGGTGGCTAGCATGAAGTACATGCTCATCAATGAAGTGACATGCATCTTTCTCCCTGAACTATCTGTGTCATAGGATCCCCATGCATCAAACCAAGCCAAGGCAGCAAGTCCTCTTAGAAGCCTTCCCTGAAATTGCTCCTACTTTCCCCCTTTCTTCTCCTGTAACACACTTCTATTGTAGTAGTTATCTCACTGCATTACAGCTGCTAGTTTAATTGTCTGTCTCCTCTACTTTATGTGAGTGCTAAAATCCTTGAGAATAAGAATTGTGGGGCCTAGAAGGTACCTGGAAGGGCTTATTAACATATTGACTGAATGATTGGGAAAAACTTAGTGCTCCTTGAATAAAGGCGAAAGCTGACCAAATAAAACTAATGGTAATAATCTGGTAAATTGTATTTTTACAGAATAAATTATGGTTTCATGACATGCAAACATTCAAATGTTCCAGGAATATAAACACTTAAAATTTGGGTTAAAAAGAATGCCTCCTGACTGACTCTAAATTAAAATTATCTGAGTCGATGAAGTAGAAAATACAAAGGAAAAAGGAAACAATCTTATATGCAAATACTAGTGGATTTCTAATTTGTGTTATAATTACCATCTTTGATTAAGTTTGCCCACTTTTTGCATGTGAGCCTTGATTTGATAGGTTCTGAGACACTCACATTTCTCATAGATAGCAAGTACTTTCTGACATGGATAGGAAATGAGAAAATCATGTCACAATTCTATGAAAATTTTGGAACCTATTTTTCATATAACGTATTTTTTGAAAAACATTTTGGCATATATTTCTACCTAAAATTTTTAACATCTTCACAGTAAGCATTTATGTGGGCTAATTGGTTTGTTCTCATTTCATATTTCTGTGATTTATCTAGAGTGACTTTTTCTCTGTCTTCGTCTGTTCCAATAATTTTGTATTTTACTAAGTGTGCAGGGCAGTAAAGATGTAGCTAGCTAGATTATGAAAAGGGTTCATTCTCACTTGATTGTACCCATCTTTCTAGACTTATAGACTTTGCCTAAATCTTACTTTCCTCTCTGGACCATTCCTGGATTATCCAGCACTTACCTCCTTTGAATTCATGTGACTCTTGGTATTTTAAATATTTTTACATATATAATGTTGTTTTGTGTGTATTAATTTAATCTCCCCACTAGATTGCAGTTTTCTGGAGGGATCTTTTATTTAAAAACCACTTTTTACTATTTTAAGCACAGATAGGTATTCAACATAGGCTTGATGATGAAGAGAACCAGATGGTTACATTATTAGTTGGTGTATTTATGTGATTGCGATGTGTTGCTTTTTAAAATCAATAGTTACTTCTTATTTAGTTTCTTTTTGAGATATACCTTTTAACTTTCATTTGCATGTGTCCTGAATGTTTAAATAACATGTGGCTCATATCTCAAACTTCAGTTTGAAAGTGTATAGGAATGTGACAGAAGAGTAACAATTATATAGGTCTAAGAACTGCACCGCATGGCAGTTCTATATTTATTAGAAGAATTTATCTAAAGATAGACAATTGTAGGTTGCACTGGAATCTAGAAGACTTTTACTCATTTTATGTGTTTGTGTCAGTTTGAGGATTTGAAAATGCACCCAGGACATTTGCCTCTCACCAATGACTCTTGTGATTCTGGCAGGAATAACCTAAGCCTGAAAGGGTAGGTTTTCCTGTTTATCTTGTTATTCTGAGTCCCCATACCTGGGATAATAGATGTTTGTGCATTTCCCTATGAGAGTAAAAACACTACAAGTGGATTTTTCAGCTTTTCAAAGTTTTCACATTAAGTCCTTTAAAATTATCTCCTAATGGTTAAAAAAATTTTGTTTTCCTTTACTTATACCAGCTCTAATTTGACATTTGGAGTTCTGTAAAACCCTTTCTAAAAGTTATATATATTTTCTAATATTAAATAAATAGATATACTTTTTCTCATGTGAGAGGAAAGCAAAAATTGCACTAAATTATGATTTGTGATTGTAATAGAAATATAGCCTTTGATTAGTATTGTATTTTAAACTATATGTCTTAGGATCATTGTAAGGGGCTTCCGATATATTTTATGTGAATTTTTGTTTGATCTTCACAAACTCAGGTATGTACAGTTTTTTTTCCTGGCTTCAATTATTATGGTAAACTATACATCTATGAAATGTATTGTTCGAACCATTTTGAGATGTATAATTTAGTGGCATTAAGTACATTCATAATGTTGTGCAGCCATCACCAATATTCATTTCCAGAATTTGTTCATCATCCCAAATAGAAACTCTGTAATCATTATATAATAACTCTTCATTCCTACCTCTACCCGCCATCCTTGGTAACTGCTGTTCTACTTTCTCTGAATTTGCCTGTTCTAGGTACTTCACAAGGGTGGAATCATGCAACAGTTATTCTTTTGTGTCTTATTTTCACTTACCATAATATTTTCAGGGTTCATTTTTTTTTATTGTTGAGTTGTAGTTCTTTATATATTCTGGATATTAATCCTTTATCAGATATATGATTTGCAAAATTTTCTCTCTTTCTGTAGAGTGTTTTTCATATTCTTGATAGTGTTTGTTGATACTCAGAAGTTTTTAATTTTGATAGTATCAGCTATTTTGTTTTAAATAATGTTAGATTGTGCAGAGGATATAACTACAAAACCCTGAAAGATCGACCCCACAGCTGCAGAAAACCAGAGCAGAAAGAACCCTATTCCCTGTATCCAAAAGGCTTCCCCAAATAAAGAGAAGCCTTTGGAAATTATTTTCCAAATAATCCACATAGCCTGTGGGTAATTAAAAGCAAATAATACCTGTAAAAGCGTTGCTGCCTGTAATAAAAGCACAGGAGAGCCAACTTTATTAGCAGATCTTAGGGTAGAAAATCAGAGCATTCATTGAGGAAACATCAAAAAGGTCAGCCTCTATTGTTGCAAAAATGTACACAAATGATAACAGGTCATTTCATCTCTAAGAGTGATAAGTGCCGTGTGTCTTCATGAATTCTAAAATTTAATCTTTGTTAACCTAATTGCGGTAGAGGCCTAAGGCTTATGTGTTAATGTGTACTACTGGAGTAGAGACCATTTGATCGGTAAGATGCTACTTAGAGATAAAAATGACATATGTTTTAAAATTTTTTGTTTTTGTAGGAATCATTTTAAAGAAAAGTTTTCTTTAACTTTCTGCCTGGAGGCAGGTTCTCAAATTTATCATATTTTAATGGGCATATATAGATTAATACGTGAGTGTGAGGGGGTTATTAATACTGGCTATTAGAGGTTTCTTTTTAGCTATGTAATCCTTCAGATGTAGTCCTTTACATACCAAAATTTTATTGTAGCAGTGTTCTTTGTGCATTTTTATTAGAGGTTGTCAGCCATTTATGTAATCATTCTTGCTTCCAGAAGTTTTTATCTCTTGGCAGTGGCTTTTTTTTTAACTTTATATATTGGAGGAAGCTTTTATTTAAGACCGAATTTTTTCCCCAAACTTTGAATGTTTGCTGAGTTGGTTTCTTAGATTATTAATGCTTTAATGTATTGAACATTAATGTTACTATTGACATATTGTAGCTTAGTGCAGTTATAGTAGGATACTCCAAGGAAGTAATTAAATTTTCATCTTTTAGAAGGTGTTACTTTTCATAAAATAAAAAATCAAAGTATAATTGGCAAAATCAAAATATAATTGAGTGATAGTGAGAATGTAATGCATATTCTGATTTACTGTTTTTTGATTACAAAAATTGAAAGATTCAAATTATCTTGTCTTTCCAGATTAGTTTAGAAATTAAAGAGTTGTTGAAAAAATTAAAAATGACAGGTCAGATTTAATATTTACTTCTTTCACTTTCCTCTTGCTGTCATTTTGTGCTTAGAATTCACATCTAAACTCTGATTAGCATGTTAGACATTTCTGTAGCTTTCTGTCAGATTATCTCTACCAAAGTTGAAGGGATAAAGATAATCATAACTCTGGTGTAATCCATAGAATATACTAAGCTCTACTACATTTAAAATAGGGAAAAAAAGAAAAACAGGGTTAATCAGAGAGATAATTTACTGAGTTTTATTTATATACTTCATGGGTGTATATATATGTACTTGGTCATAGAATACAAATTCTGACATTGTGTTATATAATTTACGGTGCACTATAGATGTTCCTTTAAATACTGAATAACTACTGTAATTTAAAACATCAGATTAGTGATTCATTTCTTTGTAAAGAAAATCTATCAAAAGTAGTTTGAAGTTTGCCTTCTTGTTATATAACTTAAAATACAAGTGGGCATCTTTCTGTGCTTTGGTGAATTGTTATATTCCTTTCTAAGTTTAGATTAGCTTCCAATATTTTCTCTTTAGTGCTTTCAGTCCTGTGTAAGTATCCCTGAAAGTTCCTTAAAAGGTTTTTTTTTTTCTTCTTTTTTTGCAAATATTGCTTCCTTTGGGACCTCTTCATCCTTTTAATCACAAGCCCTTTCCTCATTTACCTTTCACTAAGTTCCTCTGACTGCATATCTAGTGTCTCATGAAAGGTAGTGATGTCAATATTTTTATGCTCAGGTATTTATTCTAAGTCTCTGTTTATATCATTTCTAATTTAGCATTATCACTTTTCATTTCCTTGCTGCATTTTTATCTTTGTGGGCCAGTTCCCTCTTGATTATCCATTTTCATAAAATATCATGTGCATTTATCATACAACTATTACACCTTTGCTCACTTCATACGAACTAAATAACAGATGCTCAGTGACCAATTACAGACTTGAATTGGTCACTGATCATGATGTGCATCTTTTATTTCCAAAGAGATTTTGTGTACTGAAGAGCTAGCAGCAAAGTTTGTATTTTATGCAATTCTTCATAGGTAATATGATATGGTGACTGAAGTTTGAACTGTTTTGGACAGACTTGTGTTATTTAAACTATAGTAACTGAAATTTCTGCACATGGTAACCATGCAAAGCAAGGACTGCCTTTGTATTACAAAGAATTCACCTTAGTTAAATTGTTCATGAAATGCATATTTCGGTGAGGATTTGATTCCTTCTCAGGAAGGAAGGAATGTGTGTGGTTTGTAGAGAAAGGGATGTGAGGCTAACTTATATAACCTAAGTTGTTTTCTTGCACTTATAAAATTCTGTTATCCTACTGCCTTTAAAATAGACAGTGTATGATGTTTTAGATAATTTATAGTTTTAAGAAAAATTATGAACAGCCTAAGTGTTCACCAGATTAGTAAAATAGTTATATACATACAATAAATATCATATACCCATTAAAACTGATACTGTAGAATAATATTTAGTAACATGGGAAGCTGTTTGCAATATTGTACCATGAGGAAAACATGAAATAATATAATTTGTGATCTCATTTTTGTAAATATATACACGTACAGGAAAACAAATTTGAAGTATATATTGCAAAACAACCAGGTTATTTGTTTTGAAGGTGATTTTTTATTGTCTCTGTGTACATCTGTATTTTCAGAAAAATTTTAATTATAGTTCGAAAACTATTTTTCTTATTGAAAAAAAAAAATGAAGCAGTAGCATTATCTCTTAGGCCTCCTTATGAATGACCAGCGTTTCTTTCACATTTAGATATAATAAGGAGTTCCATATCTTTTGATATTCAAATGGGATTAAAGTCCCATTGTAAAATGTTTGTGACTTGAGGTTAATCAGTAAATGATTTTTGTGTGTTTTGTAGTCATTTGTTTCTTGAAAATAGATTTGCGTTTTGTGAAGCTTTCAACAGCTCTTTTAATTTAATACCTTCATTATTTAATACCTTTTTAAAGTTTCTTGGGCACCATAAAAATTGGAGCTATTTGTTGGCATCACTATCAAAAGTGTTTGTGTTGACAGAATATGATCAGATAAAGAGCTCTAGGCCTCCTTGATCAATAAAATTGAAAAAAAAAAAAAGACATTCTATTTAACATCAAAGTTTAGAGAACTGTCTGATAACTCTCTGCTTATGAAGAATTGAAGACATTTTGAGTTTGTCCTTAAGGCGATCTAGATAAATTTCTAGTAAAGATTTGAATAATACTTTGCCAATCTGAGTTATATAGAGAAGGTATAGCTAGATTATTTTAAAAGTGTTGAAGTAGAAAAAATGAAATTTAATGATAAATTATTTTTCCCTTTTAGAAGTCTCTTGTGTATAATTTATTAGTTCCTTTTGCCTTTTCTCTTTTTAAAAATTTATGGTTTATGCTTTGATTTGACAAAGCATTTAGATTTCTTATGATTATTAGAATAATTGAATGATTAATTATTTGTTAAATGCCTACATACTGTTCTAAGCTCTCAAAGAGCTTATTATCCATCTAAGATAGAGCAGGGTCATGAAGGAGAGAGAAGTCAGGATGAAAGGAAAGAGGAGATATTTTAAAAGAGGATTAGGTATTAGATGGCAATGCAAGAATTGGGATGGTATCCATAGAGAAGGAGGGAGCATTGTAAGTAAAGGCAATATCAAATAAAAACCAAAAGCACTTTTGTAAAATTTGTTTAAAAATTATAAAGCAACATAACATTACTGAGAGATTGGAAAAGGGAGAAAATTCCACTGACGATCCATCACCTAACACAGTTATTTGTTTTTAGTCTTTTTTCAAATAAACATATTTTTAGCATTTTATTGTATTATTAATTTCAGGTATACAGTACATTGGTTAGACATTTATGTAGTTTATGAAGTGATCCTCCTGATTACTCTGTCACCCCTCTGGCTCTACACATAGCCATTACATTACTGCTCATTACATTCACTGTGCCATGCTCCCCATCTCCAAAACCATCTATCAACTACTAATTTGTACTTCTTTAACCCTTTACCTCTTTCTCCCAGTCCCCAATCCCCCTACCCGCTGGCCAGCACCAGATTGCCATCTATATTTGTGAATCCGTTGTGGATTAGTTTTGTTCCTTAGATTCTACATATAAGTGAAATCATATTGTATTTATCTTTCTGCCTGACTTATTTTGCTCAGCATAATAGCCTCCAGGTCCATCCATGTCGGTACAAATTGTAGGATTCCATTTTTTTATGGCTGAGTAATATTTTGTTGTTATATATGAATCATAATTTCTTTATCCAGTTGTCTGATGATGAGGATTTAGATTGCTTCCATATCTTGGCTATTGTGAATAGTGCTGCTATGAACATAGGGATGCATAGATCTTTATGAATCACTGTTTTATTTTGTTTTGTTTTTGTTTTTTGGATAAATCTCAAAAGTGTGATTGCTGGGTCAAAAGGTAGATCCATTTTTAATTTTCTGAGAAACCTCCAGACTGTTTTTCATAGTGGCTGTACCAATATGTAGTCCCACCAACAGGGTATGAGGGTTCCCTTTTCTCTGCATCTTCACCAGCACTTGTTTTTTTGATTTATTGATGATAGCCATTCTAATAGGTGTGAGATGATACCTCATTGTGGTTTTAATTTGAATTTCTCTGATGATTAATGACCTTGAGCATCTTTTTCTATGTCTGTTGGCCATCTGTTTCTTTGGAGAAATAGCAAATAAATGTTTGTATTGTTTTAATCATAACATACATGCAATTTTGTAACTTTTTTCTGAGATATGTATTTTTATCAGTATTATACATGCATATAGTTTAAAGTGTTAAATAGTTTGAATAAATTTGCTGAATAAAAGGCAGTTATCTAATTTTCCTTGGCATTTTCTCCACCCCAGAAGAGACCACTTTATACTCTTTTAGTTGATCTTTGGTATTTGGTATTGATTTTTCAGTTTTAGACATTATCTGTTGACTTCTCAGTTCTGAGCATGAGAATTTAGCTTTTTCCCCCTCCTTTCCCCTTAGCCACTTCCCCTTCCCCTCTCGCTATTACTTCATTCAACCGCTACATTTGTAGGGTTTTTTTTCGAGTGTGGCTAATTTCGCTTAGATAAATATTCAGTGTTTACCATATGACCATATACATATGATTCACAGCTACAGTTATGTAGTAAGCTATGATTACTTTTCTGCACAATTTTCTGTTTATCCTAGAGCTAATAATCGTTGTGGTTTTATTTGTGTTTGTTTAGTATTCAAAGAATTTATCACTAATTCAATCCTACACTGTCAATTTGCCCCAGTCTCCTCTCAAGATTATTATACCTAGGAGTGGAGTGGAATGATTGGGTCATAAAGTATATGTTTAGCTTGCTGAGAAACTACCAGATAGTTTTCCAAAGTGGTTACATAACTTTTTTCACATCTACCAGTTTTAGTTGCTCTACCTCCTTACCAACACTTGCTTGGTATTGTGACTCTTTTTAATTTTAAGGTTTCAGATTGGTGGCAAGTAGTATCTCAGTTTGGTTTTGATTTATATTTCTTTGTTGACTAATAATGTTGAACACCTTTACTTGTGGATGCTGGACATTTGTATGTCCCTTAGGAGCCCTTTTTTTGTCCTATGAATTTTGTTTAATAGCATCTTGTTTTGTTTCACCCTTCTAATACCTTTACCTTATCTCTTTGAGGATATTAATAATATATTTTTAAAAGTCTCCCCCATAGACTGTTTCCTCAAAAATGTTTTTCTTGTTTGTTTTTTGCTTCTTTTGTATTAAAGGCTTTTCACAGGTACCTAATAATCTTGTTTCTTGGCTCATAAAACTTATTAGAAGTTCTATGTTAGTGGGGCTTGTTGCTGAGCATTTTCATTGTGGAATTCCACGCCCCGCACTGCCAAGTCAGTATCTATATTCAGAGAAGTGGCCTCAGGTCTTCTGTCTGGAGAGCAAAGGTCCGGCTCCCAGACTCTGGAAGCTTACAGAAGAGGGAAGATGTCTCTATGTTCCCATGCATATGTTTATTTCATAACTTTTTATTTTTTATTTTTTTATTTTTTCCCCTCTTTAATTCTCCCCAGGCCCCCCACATTCACCCCTGACCCATTGATGTTGCTGTTTCCCCTTAAGAACTGGATCTCTGAAGATGTGGCGTCCCCTCCCACATGCTCACAGTGTGCACCTGGGCCTGGCACTCCTGACACACTCAGGGGGCCTGGCGCACCCAGAGTAAGGTCCATGGCTCCACCTGGGCCATGAACGTAGGACCTTCTGCGTGCACAGCAGATGTGCTAACCACTACACATGGAGCCACCCCTCATAACTTTGTTTTTAGAATGGCTTAGCTAACCTCAAGGATATTTTCCAATGCCCAGAGAAGTGTTTCATATCTTCCAGATAAACTTCTAGTCTTTTGCCATGGTTGGGAAGGCTTGGTAGGCAGGCTGTGTGGAATGGGGTTTGGGATCTTTGGAATGTTACTGTTTATTAAATAGCTTTGAGCCCATAGCACAACTGTGTTCTTTACCCCCATCGTCTTACACCCTCTGGAAGTACCCTGGTCCCACAAATTCTGAGCCTTTTTGAAATTCTGCCACATAAAAAGCTCACTTTTTTCTATTGACGTTTTAGGATTCCACTTAATTACATTTACTAAATCCTTTAATATGTGTTCATTTGCTTACTAGCTTCCAAAATTTTTTTAGTTTTATCTCCTGTTCTGATTTGTCTTTGGGTTTATGCCTTTAAAGAAAACAGTCTTTTTATTGAGTTTTAATGGGGTTTAAGAAGGGAATAAGATTAAATGTGTTTTAATCCAATGTATCGACACTTTTTTTTGTTACGTCGTATTATCATATCTTATTTTTTTTTTTGCAAATTATCATGTTTTAGTAGTTGTAATTTTTTTGGTTGCTTGATACTCCATAGCCCTGATTATCCATAATTTACTGTTGTCTTATTACTAAATATCTAAGTTTTTTCTAATTTTTCATTGACCTTATTATGCTGAAGTGAACATCTTCATTTATTTCAGTGTCCCCTAATTTTAGGATTATATCCTTAGAATAGGTTTCTAGAAATGACAGTCTTTTGACTCACTTTATTTTCTGAAAGTGACATATGAATGTTGATTTTACTAAACATTTATCAGAATTTAGTATAATAATTTGCAAAAAAATTCTTTGTTAATTGAATAGTTTAAAATGGCAGCTTGTTTTAATTTGTATTTTTTGGATTCGTTGTCAAGGTGGACTCCTTTTCTACATTTTTGATTGTTGTATTCCCTCATTATTTGTCTTTTTGACTTTTGTTCTTGTTTATCAACATTTTTAGTTCTTAAAATTTAAAAAAATTAATTTGTGGAACTTAAAGTGATTGTTAACCATCTGACAGGTTTGCTACAAATATGTTCTCCAATTGGCTTACCATTGTATTACTGTTTTTTACTATTGTTTTTAATGTGCATGAGTTTAAAATCTGTATATAGTTAAATCTGCCAGCTGCTGTTTTTTATCACCACTGAAGTTTCATATGTTTAATATGTCTAAAAAATACTTGATTCTGATTTCTGACTTCATATTTTTAGTATTTATTATTTTTTTTATTTACCTGAAATTTATTTTGAAGTGTAGTAAAGTTAGGATCAAAATTTCATTTTTATTTTTTAGCCTCTAAGCAGATAGCTAATTCAATATGAGCCAGGGAATCATATCCATTTTTATTTAAAAAAAATCTTTTTAAAAAGTTCAATATGGTCTGTGGCCATGCCACTCTGAACAAGCCCGATCCCATCGGATCTTGGAAGCTAAGCAGAGTCAGGCCTGGTTAGTACTTGGATGGGAGACCACCTAGGAAGACCAGGTGCTGTAGGTGTAAAAAATAAAATAAAATAAAATTAAAAACAATGTTAAAAAAAGGTTGAATATGTGTAATGATGCCCATTTTGCCTCATAAATTCTATTTTGATTATTCTTCCATGTAGTCTTGCATCAGAAACTTGTGTGTTTTCTCAGAGAAACTTGCATCATGAAATCTAGACTTCCTTATTTTAAATTATTTTGTTCTGCTTTGGTTGTTTGGGAAGTGTTTGTACACTTTTACTTTTATGTAATAAAACTTTAGAATGTTGCCTTCAAGGTTGTTTATTAAACCTAGTATGGTTGTCAGGAATTGCTGACAGCTATGTGTTTACTATGTGCAATAAGGAAAATAAACTCCTAGACTTATTTTATGTTTACTTTTTGATGGTCACATTTAATTCTTTGTTTTTAATTGTTTTGTTTTGTTTTTGTTTTTTAACTAGGACCTTTAAATATATTTTCTTTTCAGTGTTAAGATTTTTATCCACTTTAATAATAGCAATATATTTCTGTTTCTGGGGGAAAAGCAGCACCACAATTTTCAACAATAGACTTAAATTAGAATATTTTTAGAATTATAAAAATTAACTCAATAGCAGACTCTTACCAAATGTAACTAAATTATATTTACTTTTCCTAAAAAGTACAGTGAAGTATTCATTTATTTTAAATGTCAGAATACTAGAACTATAACTATTAAAAATATGAGTTAATTTCTCATGTCATTTTGAAGTCTACCCTTTGCCTAAGTTTGGGTTCAAGACCAACTCTTTTTGGTAGCTTTGTTCCAGTTTTTCTCATATGTTATTCTCATATGACATTATTTTTGGTATTTTAATAAAATTACATATAAAATTTTATTTGTAAAAATGCCTTCTCTGAATGAATCTTTTTAGTAATTTGTTTCCGGACAACTTCATAACCATTACCATGAAGTCTCAGTGTAATGAAAAAAGTAATAAAATTTTTGTGTATAACTAGGACAAGAATTCCTTGGGGAAATATTAAGTGAATGATTACAGGAAGGTAATTCTTTAGTTACAGATTAATTGTCCTGAAAGTTAAATTTGACTTTAAAAAGCTGTCATTTTTAAAGACATAAACTCATAGTGAAACTAGATTAACTGCATAGAGACTGGTTGATAAGGAAAACTGGAAAACAATGAAAACTTTATTTAAACAAAATTAATTTTCATTTGTTGAAATAACTTTCTTTAGTTTTTTTTCTTCAAACAATAAACTGGTAATGCTGATGTCTGTCCATCTACCGGAATCTGTAGTATGACAGTAATAACTTTTTCCCCCAAGTGGGTGCGTGAACTCTTAGTATGTTGCCATCTATTCCAATAGTTTTACAGTTAGATCCTAGTCTGAAAGTTGTGATTGAGAATTTAGGATAGAAAGATTGTATATCATTGCTATTAGAAAATCTGAGATCGGGAGCTAGTAAGGAACGATATATCTAAAATACTCATGAAAATTATCTATGGTACATGAATCCTTTCTACAAAAATTTGAAGCTCTTAGGTTTTATTGTAATTTTAATTTAAAAATTTTAGATGAAAACATTTGTCATTACCAGGTTGGTGTGCACCTTCTTCTAGAGCAAAATGTAGAGCAAGAATTCAATTTGACTGTAAATGTGTGAATTTCTTTAAAGAATTCAGAATTGTTCACACCTGACTCTTATCCATTTATATATTGTTTTCAGAATTGCTTTTGGTATTAGAAGGAATAACATATGAAGGTTTGTCAGATGTTATATGTTGTTCCCATTAACAGTACTGAAAATAACATTTTTTCTGTCACTTGTTAGGTGTAGTGATTGCCAATATGTCAGTTTGTTTTCAACAGTATTTCTTTCCAAATGACAGCAGCATTGAGAATAGAGACACTATATGTATTTTTTTTTTTTTTACCAGTTTGCCTACAAGGATGTTTAAAAATTCCAACTATTCCCACTCTGTGTGGAGAGCAGAACAGTTCCAGTTCCAAATTTCATTTATTTGTTCTCTTGTCAGTTGGTTTTATTGTAGTGCCTTGCAGCAAGGATCTTAGTGACACATAAAAATAGGTGAATTCTCAGAGTTGTAGGGAAAATTTCTTAATTAAAAGACAAGAAAATAACTTTCAATTTGAACTATGGGTTTAGCTAGTACTAGTAGTAGAATATAGACGATCTGACTTCCAATTCTGTAATCATTTGATGAAGATGTAAATCTATGTTGTTGTTTGTGACTTTCTTTACAAATGGAAGCCTAAAATATAAAATTTGACTTTTACATGGAAGATGAATCTCATTGGAGTTTTGGGCTTTCTTTTATAAAGATATTAGTGAATAATAACATTTCTGGAAAGGGGAGGTTCAAGATATATTATGTTGTAAAAGACTGCTCTTTAATTTCATAAATTTTAAGTATAATTGGTTTAACAGGTTTTGGTAGTTAAAGAGAAACATCACTAGTTCCTTTAGGGTACCTGAAAGCTTATGTACTTGGGTGTGGGCCAGGTTCCTTCCTTCCTCCCTCCCTCCCTTCCTTCCTTCCTTTCTTCCTTCCTTCCTTCCTTCTTTCCTTCCTTTTTTCCTTCCTTCTTCCTCCTCCTCCCCCGCACTCCTTCCTTCCTTTCCATCTCTTCCTCCCTCCTTCCCCCCCGCCCCCCAAACACAGAAGAACCAACAGAGATATATGTTATTCTTATCTCATGATTTAAAAAGTAAAACGCTAGGTTGGATACAATTATTATTAACCTTATTTTGTTTAAGGGTAAAGGCACCAATGACAATTTGTGATTACATTTTGGTTAGATTTACAAAGGGATTTGAGCTATTAGATGTCTTTTTACTGACACCCTCCACCCCCAGGAGGGTACTTGGAAACGTACATTTTAATGTAGTTGAACTGATTAAGTGTCATGTTACTGATAGCTCAGAAGTTTATGAACCAGGAAAATGATAAATTTGTGTGTCTAATTTGAGAAACTGCTCGAAGCAAGTGAATGAACTGGAAAACTTGTCATCAACATATGTTAAATAGTCATTTTGTTACATGATGGAGAATAAAAACAAGCTGATGAACACTTAAAGGCATTCTTTCCATGACATGTTTAAGACCCTCTCACAGTGTTTAAGTATACAACAGATTTCCTGTGACCATAAACTAAGTGGTGTCTTTTTTGATTTATGTTCTTTTTTCTTTTTCTAATTTTTACATTTCAATTAGAGTTGACATTCAATATTATTTTATATTAGTTTCAGGTTTAAATCATAGGGGTTAGGCAGTTATATAATTTACAAAATATGTTTTTGCTTATGGGTAGTTTTCAAAAACACATTCTTCTCAGAAATTATTTAAAGTGGTTAATTATGTTTCACATGTTTCAGAATGTGAGCTGTTATTCTTAGTAGAAAACATACAACTTGCATGTTTTTCCATTTATGCTCTAAGTTTATAAGTTGTTACTGGTTTAGTCATTAACAAAGTAGTTTTGTTGTTCAGCACACAGTTTCTGTTCTATATTATTTTTTATTCACATTTTATGCTTGCTAATAAAAACTAATAGGAAAGAGGAAGTAGAACTTTCTCTTAGACCACTTTAATTTTTTTATGCAGTACAACAAAACTCAGGGATGCTGAGGAACAGAAGCAGTGGCAGATGGTCCAACCTGATGCTCTGCAAAGATAGGTTGGTTCATTTTGATTACAGACACTGGCAGTCTGTGAAGTGAAGATATGGAGCCATAATCTATTTTATAGCCTGCACTAACCATGTGTGTTGTGGCAAAGACAAGAACTTTGTATGGATGTAGTAGAAGAGATGACTAGATCCACCTTTAGTTCTAGGCACATACCCACACATAGCAGTAACTGTCAACATTATATCTTTGGTCACTAAGGCCAAATGATGTATACATTGCCGTACTGTTTTCTACTTTGAATTACAGATGATGTGATCAGGGATATAACTAGAATGTAACAGTGGAGGGCAAGATTTATACCCTCTCAATAACAAGATAAGTGGAGATTTATTTTCTCCATTATTTCAACAGCTACCCTTAAGTGGGCTATACAGCCTAGATTGTTTTAGAAATTTTTGTTTGAATTACAGAGACTATATAAACAATCGTGAATAAAGGGCTAAGAAAAACACAATTGTGGGAATGTAAATTGGTAGAGCTGCTTGGAAGGAAGTTTGGCAATACTTATTAAACCAAAAAAATGTGAATGATGTAGGGCTTTTATATATATATATACATTTTTTTTCCTCCAAGGAGGCAATGCACATGATTTTTTCATTGCAACTGTTGTATGGAGGAAAAAAGGAGAAACAGCCTAAATGTCCAACAATAAGTGAATAGCTAGATAGTCTATAGTATAGTTATATAATGGAGTACTATGTAACATATAAAGAAATGAGCAAGATTTATATGTGATAAGAGTTAAGTTGCATATGATATGTATAATATGATACCATTATAAGTTTCTATGGTTACTTCTTATAAAAGCATGAAAGAAAATCTGAAAAGAGAGAGACTAAACATTGATTATCTCTTAAGAAGGGGGAAGAGGGGTTGGGATCAGGACTAGAGGGAAGAAGAGACTAGGATTTGGTAGTGGTGATTGATGTCTTTAGCCTTATCTGTATGTACTGTTTGAATTTAAAATAAGAATGCATTTACTTAATGTGTAATAAATTAATTACTAATTAAAATTATTCCCAAGTGCTACCTAGTAGAGCAGCCATTTTTATACATTATAATTTATTTGTGTCTATATTTCATACAGTTTTAATTTATTATATTACAAACATATTTGCTTGTTCCTATGAAGCCTTTATTACCATCTTTAATAATACTCTTAAATTATTTCTTTAAATGAAATTCCCAGGAATGAATGAACCATATGATCAAAGAATGTGAACATTTCAGACTCTTAAGTATTGCCATATTACTTTACAAAAGCGTCCAGTGCATCATGCTACCTGCAGTGGTGAAGTACATTAACTTTACCACAACCTCACCATTCAAATTTATTTTTAAAGCATAATGTAGAGATTAAGAGTATGGACTCCTTGGGTGGAAATCCTGCCTCTGCCACTTGTTAAAAAGTGACTCAACTTTTTGCTTCAACTTCCTCATCTGTAAAATGGGAATAACAACCTACTCTATACGGGTGTTACAAGGATTAAGTGAAATAATATTTATAAAACACCTAGAATAATGCCTGAGAGAGAGTAAGTGATAAAACTAAAAAAATTTGGAGGAGCTTTGGAACAAGACTGTGTTGTATACAGTTTTTATTTTATCTGCCTTGATTGATAGTATATGATTATTTTCTAAAATTTGTCACTTTTTTGTCAGTTGAAGCAAAAATGTACTACATAAATGTGTAAATACATAATTTTTGAGTACAGGATATCTGTTTTTAGTGATAAGGAAAAAGATGCAATAATTAAAGATAAGAGAGTTTCAGAAAGTCATTATTTGATTTTCTGCCATTGGACAGGTAAATGTCTAAATTATACCTATTCCAGCACTTTTAGAATTACCAGACCATATTTCACACTGGGTTTCATTTAGTAGGTTAATATATGCACCTGATTCCAAGTTGGATCATAGGCTAAGATGTGAGGAGGAGATATAGTTAGTGATGACAAACATCAGGTGCAGGATAATAAAAAAGCATTTTTATTGAGCCCTTACTGTGAGTCAAATATTCTAAACACTGGTTCAGAAATAAGTGGAAAGCTGTGAATGATAGAGTAGATAGGACATTCATTTGATCATTAAACAAAATCTTTATCCAAAAATGTATTGAATGTCATAATATTTAAGGTTCTTTGATAAGTGCTAGGATACAGATAAGACCATTCTCAAACAAGCAGATGAGAGAGATACAATTAAATTAACATACACAGTATATGTTATGTTATTTTAAGGTTAAAGCATCGAAAGCTTGATGTGTAAACTAAGTGGTTATAAGAAATATTTTGTAGGAGGGACACCTAACTTTAAGAATAAGCTTCTAAGAAACAGATATTAAACCAAGTTTTGAAGGATGTTGGGCCAATTGGTGTAATTGGGGATAATAGGCAGAGGACACTACAAAGATGATGGCTGTGAGTGTAATGTGGCTAGGGAATGGTTAAATAGTTTGGAATAACTGAAGCCTTTGTGTGTATCTCTACTTTTGGTTCTAAGGTTTCCATCTAAAATTTTCATCTATTGCAGGTTAGAACATTTTCGATCTTTTTGGTTTAAGCCAAGGATTCTTAAGTCTTGGCAAGTAACGTTTTTCCTGGCATTGTAACCTTAGTATAAGCTGTATTTTCTTAGTTTTTGTTGATGCCCCATGGGGCAGAATCAAAAGCCTTGGGGAGCATCTTCATCATCAATATCCTTTTCTTAGCTAGTTTCTCTAAATTTGATCTATAATAAACTTCTGTAAAAATTACTTTCATTTTAAATCTAATTTTAGATGTAAAAATTCTTGCTTGGGCTCCAGTTCTCAGAGTGGTTTTTGATATTCTTGATCTACAGAGTAACATTACCTTTATTAAACCTTGCCTTTCTTTTCTGGTATTCTTTTCTGGTATTCTCCTCCTTTGTATTTTGCATTACCTACACTTTTCTAATACTATTTTTCAGCTATGAGGACTGGCCTATAATGTTTTCTTTTTTTTTTTTATGATTGCTTCTTATATATTTTTATATATTTCAAGTAGCCAAATTGTCTTTTATAGACTCTCCTTTATTAGATATCCACATCTCATTGAGAATTTCTCTTCTGTTAGATTAATATATCTGGTACTTCCTTTTATAATCTACTCACGCCAACCATAATTTAATCATCTCTAGCCTACTTTTTGCGATTTTCTTGTCATAGTTGTAGATTTTTCTTTGTTTCTATCATGCAATTTCTTCTTTATTCTACTTCTATGTTTGGTTAACTGGTTATATTTTACCATTCTTTTTCTAGTAAATATTTTGGAAACTTTGGAGGAATGATTATTTTTGGCTTCACAATGCTATATTTCTAGGTTTCAGTTTAGGGTCAAAACAAAATATTGTGAATGCTGAAAGGGATTTTTGAAATTATAATTTCAGTAAATTCGTTCACTATCAAAGATTAGATTTGTACTACTTAATGGGGTTAGAGAAACATTGGGTTAACCAAGCTGTTGGAACAAGATTTTTTCATCTAAGAAAGTAAGCCTATTTGGAATTTAAAATTTTATTTGGAATTTAAAATTTATTTCTCTATAGAAATAATGATGATTGGATTTATAGGGAGCCAGCTTACAGAAATTTAAGTCATCAATTAGCTGAAAATACCGTATATTTGCAATAAAAAAAAAAGGTAGTAGAAACAATACTACAGGGCTACTAAATGAAGCATAATAATAAAATTGAAAATTTATTTAAAAATATCTAAATGTAAATGAATATATGGAATATGCTTCCCTGCTAGGTCAGCAAATCCTTTTCAGGTGTAGCCTTAGAGTATTTATCAACTATGGTTAGTCATATAGAGGAATAAGAGTTTCCTTAGGAAATTTTTGTCCATTTGTAAGGAGCTGATGAGGTGTCAGTAGGTCAGATATTTGTACTATCGTAGGACTGTTCCTATATATCTGGGATAGGTTTATTATTTTTTTATATCAGTAGAATCTAAAATCAGCCTTTTTTTTGCTCAGTATAATATCTGAGCTTCATCCTTGTTATTGTGTATCAGTAGCTTTTCCCTTTTTGTTGCTGAATCGTATTCTATAATATTAATGTATCATAATAGTTTTGTTCCCTTGCACATGAACATTTGGGTCATTTCTAGTTTTTGGCTGTTATCGGTGAAATTATTGTGAACATTTTGTAGAAGTCTTTTGGGATCATACTTATTTTTAACACCTTAAGAGTGAAATTGCTAGGTTATAGAATAGGCATATGTTTAACTTAATAAGAAACTGCTAAATCTTTTCCCAAAGCAAATGTATCATTTTATATTCCACTAACAGTGAATAAGAGTTTCAGTTCTTCTATATCCTTGACAACATTTGGTGTTCTTGCCTTTTTAATTTTAGCTACTTTAATAGTTGTGCAGTAGTATCTCATCATGGTTTTAATTTGCATTTCCTTGATTACTAATAAAATTGAACACATTTTCTAATGTTTCCTCTTATGAAATGTTCATTTAAGTCTTTTCTATCTTTCAGTTGGGCTCTCTTTCTATACATGCTTTAAAGAAAGATGAGAGATTCTAGTTTATAGAGCAAATATTAGGCCAATTTAAGAATTTCTAATTTTATCCCACTTGATTAAAGATTAGGAGTATGTGTGAGAGTTTAACCCTTCATCTTTGCTTCCTCTTTTTAGTAGGGGAAAAAAGTCTTATGCCACCATTTAGCCCTAAATACATACCTTCTGAAACTCTGATGGAGTTCTGTTCTTGACAAACTCACAAAAAAAAAAAAAAAAACTTTGCTGGTTGTAGGCTGCCTCTTGTCTGAGGTGTTCCATCTAGGATGCCCTTTATTATCTACCTGAAGTGACTTTGCAGTAACTTTTGCTTTTGGTAGCCTGTCAGAGAGATTTTGGTAGGTAAATTCACATTAAATCAACTGTACCTAACACATTTATAAATTAATATTATTTGTGATTTCTTTGCTACATTCAGCACTTTGCTTTTTCTGTTTTTGGAAATTCTTACCTTACTTTGGCTGTGAAAAGTATATTTCCCAGTGTTTGTTTACCTCTGTGGTTATCCTCTGATTCAGATGTTGTTAAATTTACATTCATGCCTTTGGAACCAAACTGTTTAAACAACTCCTTTTTTTAAGCAAAATTCTAGATATTGCCTTGGCTGTATGAGAGTGCATCAAAAAGGGGTTTTGTAATAAATCTGACTGCAAGTACCCTCATAGGGTGTTCTGATCATAAATTCCTAACTGAGCAGGTCATGGTGGGTTCATGCCCTGGGCCTACAAAAAGGTTTACCTTTGTCCAGCTTATCCATGCTGTACGTGCAGTCACAGTAAGATTTTTTTGGCAGGAGATACACATTTATATAGCTTTTATTTGATATATTTTTATAATTGTTCTGTTTTATTATTAGTTATTTTTAAGTACCTTACTGTGCCTAATTTATAAATTAAGTTTTATCATAGATATGTGTAGGAAAAAACTATGGATCAGGTTCAGAACTATACATGGTTTCAGGCATCCACTGGGGGTTTTGGAATGTATTCCCCAAGGATTCTGTACTTTTATTTTCCTTTCAAGGACAGTGAGTACTAATCTCTTTATATGACTGTGCAAAAGCCATTTAAATAGCTTCTTTGTCTAAATTAGCCTCTTTATTATTTGTACTATAGAAATTATATTAGTTTGCTTAGGCTACCATGACACAATACCATAGATGGGTGGCTTAAAAAAAGAAATTAATTTTCTTACAATTCTGCAAGCTGAAAAGTCTAAGATCAGTGTTCTGGCAGGATTTGGTTTTTGGTGATGATTCTCTTCCTGGCTTGCAGATAGATGACTGCCTTACCTCTGTACTTTCATGTGGCCTTTCCTTTGTGTGCCTGAAGGGAGAGCAAGAGAGCAAGCTTTTAAGCTCTCAGGTGTCTCTCATAATAAGGATGCTAATCTTATCCAATCAGGACCCCACCCTTATGACCCCATTTAACCTTAATTACTTCACAACTCTAAATACAGCCACACTGGGGGTTAGGGTTTCAACATATGAATTTTGAGAGATGTATATATTAAGTCTATAACATGCTGACTCCCCAAACTTAATGACCTTTTTGCATCTAAAATACATTCATTCCATCCCAACAGCTCCCAAAGTCTTAACTCATTCCAGCATCAACTCAAAAGTCTGAAATCCATAGTTTCATTTAAGCACTATTTAATCCAGAGATGGGTGAGATAGGAGATACATTCATCTGGAGGCAAAATTCCTCTCCAGCTGTGAACCTGTGAAACCAGTTAAGTTAATGTGCTTCCAAATTATAATGCTGGGACAGATTAGGATACACATTCTCATTCCGAAAGGGAGAAATCAGAAAGAAGAAAGGGTGTCAGTTCCCAAGTTAGCCTAAAACTTAGCAAGGCAAATTCCATTAGATGTTAAGGCTCAAAAATTGGGTTCAATGCACTGACCTTCAGGCCCACTGGGGTGGCAGCGTCACCTCTGTGGCTCTGTGGGGCTGCCATGTTCCCAGAAACTGGGCCATTACTTTGCTCTTGAGGCATGTGGGTGGTGGCATCCAACTCCCTATCTCCAAACCAAAGAGGCCTCACCTTTATAAACCAGCCCTGTCTGGGCTTGTGGTGCAAATGGCAGCCCTTCCATCTCTGATTTACCTTTGGTGTCATTCTTCTCTTTTCTTAAAGGATAATGCTTGTTTGTAGATAGATAACTCTGTTGTCCCATCCTGTAGAATCCCAGAAGTCTGATGCCCTTCTTTTATTCTGTCTTGTTTTTTTTCTGTTTCCTTTAGTCCTAGCTGGCAGTGTTTCTGCAGATGTAATACAGTCTGTTCCTGGCTTCTGAGGTGATTGATTAAATTAATGGCTAATCTCCTTATGAGATGGTTTTTCAGACACTCTCTTAGTATTCTCTTTAGAATAATCTTTATCAGTTTTTACAGTATGGATAGGCTGAAAATTTTTCAAATTGTTCAAGTTCTAGATCCTTTTTGCTTACTAGTTTTTTCAATTTATATCTCTTTCCTCTTGCATTTTACTACAGTCAGTAAAGAGAAAACAAGTTTTGGCACTTTGCTTAGAAATCTCTTCAGCTGAATATCCAATTTCATCACTCAAAGGTTCTATCTTCCACAGAACAGTTGACATAATTCAGCCCAGTTTTGTACTTTTTAACAAGGATTTCCTCTCCTTCATTTTCCAGTAACATTCCTCATTTCTGTCTGAGATCTCTTCAGATTGGCCTTCGATGCCCATATTTCTACCAATAGTCCCTTCATAGCGATCGATCTAGGCCTTTCCCAGCATGCACCTCAAAATTCCTCCAACCTTTACCTGTTACTCAGTTCCTAGGCCACGTCCACATTTTTAGGTATTTGTTACAGCTGCACCCACTTCTCAATACCAAATTTGGTATTAGCTTGAGCTGCCATACGAGAGACTGGGTGGCTTAAACAACAGAAATTTATTTTCTCACAGTTCTGGAGGCTGAAAAGTTCAGGATCAAGTTTCTGTCAGGGTTTGGTTTCTGGTGAGGACTCTCTTCTTGGTTTAGAGATGGCTGCTTTCTGTCTGGGTCTTCACATGACCTTCAGTGTGTATGTGGAGAGATGGGGGATGTAAGCTCCTTGGTGTTTTTATATATAGACATAATCCTGTTAGCCCCTGTATAACCTCATTTAACAATCATTCCTTCATAACTCCAAATGCAGCCACACTGGGGTTTAGGAGAATTAATCAAATTCTCCCATAGAGTTTATCTTCATCAATGACACTGACTGCGCTCTTGAACCAAGCAGACATCTAGAAATAATCATAGATAATTTTTTTCTTTTTTTTTTATAGCCAGTTATCCATTGAACCCTGTTCAGTAAACTTCAGTATTTCTTAAATCTGCCTTCCTTTACCTCCTTTTTTAGTTTAGGCCATCATCTCTTGTTTGAACTAATGCAGCAGCCTCTCAGCCAGTCTTTATGAGGCCTATCTGGTCTTTTCCCAATGTTTTGTAACACGTTAACATGATTGTAAACATAAATCTGAGTGTTAGTTGTTTAAAATTCAAGAATACTATAGGGTGTCCTTCCATACACCTATACCTAATACTTCTATCAGGATTAAGTTCGGATGTATATTAAACAGAAAATAAGTAAGATATAGAAGTTTATTTTTCTCACACACAAATCTGGAGGTGAGATATACAGAGGTTGTATTTGTATGGCTATTTCATGGTAATCTAAGCTTTTTTGTCTTTTCAACCTTAGCTATCTTTAGTATATGGTTTATAATTCTAGGTTCACTCATAGTGTAAACTGGCTGCTGGAGGGGAAGCCACTGCTTCTGAGTTCCAGGTGGGAAGAGACAAAAGCAAAAGGATATTGCCAGCTATCTTAAGCTTTTAAGGAGTTTTCTTAGATGTTCTCCCTATCAATTTCTACTACATTTCATTGGTCATTTCTGTTTACAAGGGAGTTTGGAAAATATATTCTTTTAGCTGGGAACATTATCACCTTGAATAAAGCCAGGGTTCTGTTTATCTGCTAGTCATCATTTCAACCTCATTTCCTACAGCTCTGCTTCTTGCACCCCCTACTCCATTTATATAAAACTACTTTCAGTTTTCTGATTATCTATGCTACTTCATTCTTTTATGTGTTTTCTTTGCATGGAATACCCTTCCACCCATCTTTGCCAGGTGAACCCATACAAGGGTCACCACCTCTAGGAAGTCTTTCTTATTTTATTTATTTATTTATTTAAAATTAAAAAAAAATTTTATGGTGACATTGGTTAATGAAATCCAGTAAGTTTCAGCTGTACATTTTAACAGTAAGGCATATATATACTTACACTGTGTGTTCACCTGGAAGTCTTAATCAAACTCAAGACAGAATTAATCACTCCCTATTTTAGAATTATAATACCTGCACTTTAACATTTCCTATCTGGTATTACAGTTATTTTGGTTGTGTGCCTCTCTTCCTTACTAAATTTTGAAGTATTAGAATGCAGGAACTATGTCTTATTCATCTCGACTGTGCCTAACACATCATAGACATTTAATGATTATTGAAAAAAATCAGCTAAAAGTGCTTAAAAATAGCTAAGAAGAATGTTATGCTTGTAGGCCACATGCAATTAGGAACCCTTTAGGGCTACAGGTAATCAATGTGTAGGAATAGGACCACAACATTAAAATGATGGAATTATAGGCTAACTTCTGAAATCCCTGTTTTGTTTTGTTTTGTTTTGTTTTGTTTTGCAGATTATCCTTCTCTCTCTTCTTTTAAAAAAATCTATGACAAAACAGTTATAGCTCTAGCTCTGTTTCATCTTTTATTTTCTTTCCCAGGGACAGTGTGTCCATTGCCTTGTTAAGTCATATTTCATTATAGAAGTCAGGTTGACTATGGGAAAAGAGAAAATTTTCATTTAAACTTTCAGGAAGGAAAGCTCTAGATAGAGACCTTTCTTAGATCAGGGAGTCATTCAGAGCTAGCCTAGTTTCTTTTTATTCTTTTGCCTTGGAGTGTTTTCCCTTCCATCCCCTCTCCTCCCCTCCCCTCTCCTTTCTCTGTCTGTCTCTCTTTCTTTTTTACTATTCTTTTGATAGATCTTAGTTACTAAAGTTGTTTACGAAGAAATAGATCATAGATCACAGTCTCCTTTCTCTGTACTCCTCTTTTTTCTTTAAGGCTAGGTTACTCCTAGTTTCTGAAATGATGCCTTTAGTTGTCGTACAGGTGGGATTTCGATCTCTCCCAATGGGGTAGTAGTTCACATGGCTTTGTAATATGTCTTCTCCCTGTTGATTTTGTTCCCTTTCTAAGATGTTAGTTTGGAAGTTTAAATCTTTAGTTTATATCTTTCTTTGGCTAGAGGTTATCATCTATAATAGTTTAGTATTCCTGAAGGAGAGTTGTATGGTTGACTAGTTTAGAGCCAACTTTTTTAGTAGCATTTTTTTGCTATGGTACCATTTTCTTTAGTACTTAGGTTTCTAATTTATCTTTCAGAGATGTGTAAATATTTAAAAGGGGGTATATGATATAGAATTCTTCGTGTGCCTATGGAAAAACAAAAAATATAAATGTAATACTTAGTATTTGTGTATATGGAAGATTATATTTTCAAAAGATGGTTATGACAATTTCATCCCATGTGCTTTTTACAACTGTGACTTTTACACTTCTCCCATGTTCCATGAGAAATGGTTGCTCTTGAATCTGGGCAAGCTTGTTATTGCACCAGAAGTAACAGTCTTGTTATTTCAACTTTTTTTTTTTTTTAAATCAGGGATGCCAATGAAATGTATGTTGATTTCCTTTTCTTCATTAATTTTCTTATTCCATTTTTCTCTCTTTTCTCAATCGTGTTCTTCTTTCTGTTAGGACACATTTGTTTGTTTGGCCAGGGAGCAGATGGTGGGCATTTTGGTAAATATTTTTCCATAGTGCTGGCAATCTCAAACTGAGATCCAGTTGCCTGTATTCCTTCTCCTCTATTATTAGAAAATGAAATTAAATGGTAGGTTTGTATGAGGGCTGATGTATGTCTTTCCATGCTTGCTTTTTCAAAATGGAAACTTTTTCAGTGTGGAATATGTTACATCTATATGAACACTGAGCAGTTAATAGGACTCTTAAATCAGATTTAGTTTTCCAGTAGCTTCCTGGTCTGAATTCTGTATTTAAAAATTTTACACCCTATACTTTTACACTCTCACCAGAATAACTCCTGAAAAAGTAAAATCTCATTAGCATATTTATCACCATAAATATTCCTTTTGTTTCTCTTCTTTATTTTCCTCTCTTGCAATCCCCACACTGTACATTCTGGCCTCTCAGACTGTCCCCCAGGCATTCCTAACATCTTCTGACCTCTGAGCCATTACTTACTCTCATCCTGATACTTGACATGTTATTCATGTCTCTCTGTCTTATACTCATTCCTGATTTTCTAGCATGAGAACTGCCCCCCGCCTTTTATGAAACTTTCCTATATTCCTCCCCTGTAATTTCTTCTTTGTGTTCTCATGGTACTTGTTTATATCCCTTAGGCTAGTTATTACATTTTGCTCTGTTATCATTATGCTGATTACTCATTAATTTATTTAGCAAACATTTGAATCCCTGGGCCCTATGTCCAGAGACTCATGTATTGGTTTGGGGAAGATCCTGGGCATCAGCATTCTTTAAATGTTCCTCAGGTGATTCCAGGGTTAAGAACTAATGGAATAAAGATATAACATGCCTGGCCTGTAATAAACACCTAAATATATGTTGATGCATTTTAAACTTTTAAAACTGAGGACCATACTTTATCTTTTTGTTTTGACATAAGAACATTCAAACCTGTAGAGAATTTTTATAAAAGTTGGTTTGAGCCAAACTGACAACATGCTGGGAAGTAAAATCCCATGTTCTGAAGAATTACAGTTGCAGTTCCTTTTACACGTTTGGATTACATGAAGGTGGGAGAAAGACAGAGAAATCTCTGATTGGATTACAGGAGAGTTAACACAATTATGTTATCCCTTGAGGGTCTGTGGGGTATGAAAATAGATGATTATGTCTGGTATTTCAAAATGTGTTAACCTAGAGGCACAAAAACAATGGGCAAGGCTTGCTTAAGGCAAAGATGAACATTTTATAGGCCTGGAGCTTGATTACCTACTATGACTTTCCCATTTAGGAATTTATGATCAGATCACCCTGAGAGGTTACTTTCATTCACTGAACTTTGTCAGATTTATTACATAACCCCTTTTTCATTCACATTTGTGTCCCCCATAGCACCCAACACAGATTGCCAATGATTACACACACACACACACACACACGCACGTATATACATATACATACATATGTATGTGTATATAAATACATATATACATGGATTAATTACTATGTAACTAGAAACTGCTAGACAAACAAAACTGTGAAATGTATTTTTCTGTTCTTGTTTCTATTTTAAAAACAAATTTAAAAAAATACCCACTAGGGAAGTCTTGGATTTAAGGAACACTAAACCTGTCTTGTGTTTGACCTATGAGTTAAATAGAATAAGCCTCATTCTTTAATCTGTTACAAGGTAGTTTTCATAAAATATGTGTTGAATTCTTGGTGACTTTAGTTTAACTATGATTAGCAGTCTTTATAGATAAATACAGTAAATATAGCAAATATATGTAACCATGCTTTGAGTAAATATCACATTTAGCCCAACCTGTAGCTGGTAGATGCAGCAGAATTACCAGATTGAACTTTCGATCTCTTAAGACCAAATGGCTCATGAGTTGCTTCTTTTATGTAACATTAGCAAAATTGGTTTTATGAAGGAAGATTTCATTTTGTTTATAATTTTATGGAATGTTAATGACCTTTTAAAGTATTTATGAATACTTATAGTATGTGACTTACTTGGCTTTGGGTAAGACAATACTCATACTCGACCCTAATACAGTGAGATGGGTACATTGTTTATAGTGAATGATAATATTCTTCCGTTGTCTGTCAGAGCTACAGAAATTGCCTTCCCCTTCTTGATATTTCTCTACTTCCTTTTCTGCTCTCTCCCTTTTCCTTCCCTCCTTTTTGTTCCAGTGTTAGGTGTCAGCTGGCACTGCTGGGATGGTAATATTGGTCAAGAAGTGCAGAGGAAAGAGGATAGGGACAGAAAAATTTGCCATTTAGCTTTTCTCTCCTTTCTCTGGTCCTCATGCACACAACTTTCCTCCAGAGTTAGGAGTGAAAAATTAACAGGGAACATCCTTGTTACTGTTAGAAATCCCATTTTCAGACTGTCATTTATTTAGCATCCATTATTTTCCTGTCTTGTTAAGTCCTTTATATATATATATATATATATATATATATATTATATTCTCTCATTAAATCATTATAACACTGCCAGGAATTAGGTGGTGGTATAGTCATTTTAGATGAATGAGTAAGTGGAAGCATGGAGAGATTAAGTAACTTGCTCATATTCTCACAGCTAGTAAGAGGCAGTATTAGATTGAACATGTTTTGTTTATGCCCTTAATCATTTGAGCCTGCATGTTTAACATTTTTTAAAATTTAGTTGTCAACATTTTAAAGTAAAAAGATTTCACAGAAATGCATATTCCTGGTTTCCTTATTGCCACATTACAGCAAATGCCTGGAACTTAGTAGCAGCTACACCCTGTAGAGGGATATGTGCTCTCCTAGGGTTTCACAGACCCCTACCTGGCCCACATATCATTTATATTACCCTCCTGGTCCCTGTAAGTATTTCAGTTTTTTTGTTTGTTTGTTTGTTTTTATTTTTGGTATTTTAGTTTTTGAGCTTCACATGCAGAGGAAAAGGCCGCCATGGGCCTCAGCAGAGCTTTGCTCAGTCCATCAGCCTGTGTTTTGTACTCAATGTCAAGGGAGGGTGGCTAGATGCAAATGTTCACTTAATCTTCACACTTTTTCATACCTTATTATCCCTCCTATAGCTTTCAGCTATATCTGTTTTTTTCCATGTATGGAGCATTTCTGTCTGTTTCTCCAGGGATCTTTTTATATATACCTACACATAGAAGATTGGTGTGAAAGTGGTGGCTGTGTGGTAGGTGGTAGATTGCTGCCGGACTGCTTTGTGTTAATAACCACTCATATAGACTTTCAGCCAACTTCTCTTTAGTTCCACCTTTTATATGCTCCCTCTACTCCCTGCCTTTTGTGGTAGTTGGTACCATCATTTCCGGGGCCTTTTTTGGGCACTCTGGAAAGGGTAAATTAGTTTGCTTCTTGTTCACATTTCTTGATTGCTAGTGCTTAGGTTTCAACTTTCTTTAGTTTGCTTAGGTCACCACTCCTTCAGACACTTGATGTTCATCAGAAAAATTTGATTGTCACGTAGGTCCTCAGTTCTCCCTTCTCCTATCCTTGTGAGTTTATATCCTTTTTTATTCTTTATGTAATTTTAGTGAAGTGTCTAGAGGGAGAGAAGAGATTAAAAACATTTAATTTTCCATTTTTTTTTCCTGATATAGCTTTTTCTTTCAAAAGCTAACTACATTAATGTGTTCTGACCTTAAATTTTTACTAGGCTTGATTTTATTCTTTTTCCATCTTGCCTTAATTTTTATGTTTAAAGTTTTCAAAGTTTCACTTGTACAATGAATACTTTTATGTACTTTTTGTCTATAGATAACCAATTGTTAATTTATTTTGGATAAATACTGTTAATTTCATTAAATATGATTGTGGCAATATTTTGGTGTCATATTCTGAGTATATATAATAACTTATTCAGTTTGTCTTCTGTTGATGGACATTGTTTGCTTCTTATAAATGCTTTAAAAAGCTTATATGTACATTTTCTTGTTATAAATGAACTCATTAGTCATCAGATTGCTATTTTTTTTTAAACATACCAGTTTTTTAAATAATCTGTAATTTTTAAATAACCAACAGTGTATGTGATTGTCATTTTATATCTCAGTGACTGATTTTTTCTCCTCCACTATACTATGAGCATCCTAATTTGTTAGTAAAGCCACTAATGAAAATTAAGCATCTTGAAGAGCTAGGTATTCCATTAGCGGAAGTAATTTCTTCTCCATCACTGTAATTTATGAGATAAACTTTGTTGTTTTTCACTTTTGTGTTTTAACAAGGAAAAAATATATTAGTATATTGGGAATGTTGATATTATGAGTCCAGTTTTTAATAAATTAACATCTAGTTTCACATTTTTCTTCAGCTACTTATTCAAGCATTCATTGCGGGACATATTATTGAACCCATGGACTTTCCCTCCCTACCACAGATACTTATTGAATGATAATATATATGTGCCAGGCACTCTTCAGTCTTTATCTTGCTAGTCCTTTTTTGCCTTACTTGAGACTGTAGACTAGTCCCCTTTTCATGTCGTTTGGGGACGACACTCTTGTTTTTCCTGTTCTAACTATTCCTTATCAATCTTCTTTAAGTATTATTTCTTCCTCTGCATTCACTATAAGAATTGATCTCTTTCAGTTTTGTCTCTGTCTCACTATGTTTCTTAGTCATGGTTTTAATTGCCACCTATATGCTGATGACTCCCATTAAATCCTTCCTAAGCTTTACATGTGTAATTGTAAAAACCTAATGGATCTCTCTAAGCTTCTTCACATTCAATACACTCTAACCAGAATTTATCATCTTTTCTTCATCGTGCATTCATTTTCTTACATTTCCTTTCTGTATGATAATACCATCTTTCAAGTTTCCCAGGACAGAATCCTGGGTATTATTCTAAATTGCTTCTGTTTTCAAGCTCCAAGTTCTACTGATTTTTCCTTCCAAATATTTCCCAGATTTAGCTCCTTTTCTTCTTGAAGTAGGAGTCTACTTTTTGCTTCCAGGTTTTTTCGGTTCTATACAGTACTGGTAGAATGAACTATCTGAATTGTATCTGAGTCTACGGCCATACCACCCTGAACGTGCCTGATCTCTGAATTGGATCTGACTGTTTCTTGTTTCCTTTCTGCCAGGAGTTTGCATCTGAATTATATCTGGCTGTATCCCTTCCTTATTATGACAGAACAGAATATCTGTTACTGGGTCAATGACTGCCTCTCTAGGTTTATCATTTACTACTTCCTGCCTTGTTTATTATTTTCTAGTAATATATAATTATCCATATGCTCTGTACATCACTGTACTTTGAAACAAACTTATCTCTGCCTGGCATGCCCTTGTTTCTTTTACTTGGGTTAGCCTTTAATTAAAATTTTACGTAATCATCCTCTCTGTCTAGTTTTCTCTTTCTTCTAGCATGGACTAAAGGTACCACTTCTGTGTCTCCATTGTGATCATTGTACTGACTGCATACTATTAGAGTGTTTATTTTTCTGTCCTTGTATACAGAGGTGGTTCTATTCAGTGAAAAAAAAATCTTCAATGTGTAAAATAAAATAATAGTTCAGTAATTTTCTTGATAATGTGTGTAAAAATTTTAGGTTGTTAGAATCATCTATTTGCAGTTTGTTTTCTTTATAAATCTAAGCCAAACTGGGGGCTGTCCTCCTCATGGATAGATGTGTGCTGAAGGAGTACAAATGTAATTTTTATCTCAAAGGAAAGACGAGCATTGCTGCTGAAAACATAGTAATGGCAGAATCTAATGCCATTTAGCTTACCTGCTAATTTGAAATACTTGTTGCCTTTTCCTTTTCCCTGCCTGAAATTTGCATGCATAATATAATTTTCTGCTGTTTGAAGATAGTAGTAGGTCAAGAATTTTCATATTCACTTCCTAGATTAGATTTGAAAACATTAGAATTATGACTAAATATCTTTAGGTTTGTTTTACTTACCTGGAAAAATAAGTAACATTTGCCAATTTTATTAGAAACTGGGCTGAAAAACTGTAAAGATTTTGAGAGACCTTTTCTTACCTATCTTCTATTTCTGAATTATAGTTACAGATGTAGAGCTGAAACGACTGAAAGATGCCTTCAAGAGGACCTGTGGACTCTCATATTACATGGGCCAGCACTGTTTCATCAGGGAAGTGCTTGGGGATGGAGTACCTCCAAAAGTTGCGGAGGTAATCTTTACATTCTAGGTTTTATTTTGAGATAGTTATCTACCAGCCTGATTTCTTGAGGGGCCTCCTGGTTTTAACAAATTTATTCTTCTCCCCAGTTATTAGTTATCAGTTTTCTTACTGAGTAGGTAAATAGGTCTCATTTTAGATTACAATATGACTGTATTCTTAGAGGCCAAATGGAAGTGTGTTAGAGATACAATTCTGCTTTTTTTGTACTTCTGAGCTTTAATAGCTACTGATTATAATCATGAAATCATTTGTATGACTGGCCTTATTTTTATAAACTTCATCATTTTGACATAATTTTTATATTGGGACTATGTTTTATAAATTTTGTGTTAAAGAAAACTTTTCCAAATAGTGAAATCTAATTAAATTAATTCTATAAAATTAAATGTTATAAATGAAACACTAGCTAATTGGAACTTATAAAGGCTTATTTAAATTCTACTAAAATTTTTAGGTAGGGATCAAATGTGCTAAGTTGACACAGGTATTCCCTTTCTAAAAATAGTGTGTTTACTATTTTATAGGAATATGTAGATATTTATTGTGTCATTGTAAATGCAAAATGAGAATAAAATTAATTAAACAGTGAAAATTATAATAAGAATTTTAAAATACAGCTAACATACAATAGTATATTAGTTGCAGGTGTATACCAGAGTTAGTCAATATAAATATATTATACTAGCATTTAGACAAAAAGATTATAAGAAAATGGGAAGATTAACTCATACTGAAACAGAGAACCCAGTAAGTCATATTAAGGAAAAAGCTAACCCTGTCATAAATCTGAAATGACTAAAAACACATAATTTTACATAAGAATACATATAAGAGAATTAATAAAAATCTTAAAAAATAAATAAATAGATAGAGCTTGGGGGGGGGAATAAAATATGTTGTAAAAAAAAATGGTTCCAGCAAGTTTATACTAGGTAAATATATCATCAGTGCTAGCTAACTTTACTTAAAAACTCACTCCATGTATTTTCCATAATAAAGACACATCCTCCAAAAAAATTTATATAGTATAAAAATTTGGAATTTAGAATTTTTCATTTTAGGGTATAACTAGAAATTTCATGAGATAAGTTGCCAGTTAGAGGAAGGGATTTAAACTGAGTCCATAGTAATTGATTCAAGATGCTTCCAAATTCAAATACAGATTTTTCCCGCTACAGAAAGTGGAGCGTTCCTAATGAAACCTTTTGTAAGCCTAAATGGCATAGAGAGAATACACAGAATAAATCAAGATAAAGTACAGATGCTCACAGACACAGTTCAAAGTATGGCATCTTGATGCTGAGATGATGAGTGTAGTTCCTGGGGAAGGAGCTTGGTAGTGCTACTCTCACTACTCCTGGTACATACTGCCTCTGTGGTGGCTCACTGTAAAATAAACACTGAATGCTGTTTTTGCCTTCACCTTTTTTAATAAATGTGACAATCCTCTTTGTATTTCCTTCAGTTAGTGAAAACAGGTACTAATGTAGGTCTTTTGTAAAAGTGAAGTGGCATAGAGGGAACTTTCAAAAATCGGGCAATACTCATATGCTGACTTCAGCTTTTCTTTTCCCTTAGTTCTTTTTTTAAAGTCAAAACTGTCAGACTCAGTGTAACTCATGGTGCTAGGAAAAAAGTTACATGAGAATATCTGACTCATCTCTTTGGATGATTTATAAAGATTTTCATGTGTACATCTCTGCATCTGTAAACAGATAGCCATTCAGGTCCTTGTCCGTTTTTTAGTTGGTTTGATCCAAGTCAGATACATAATTTGCTAATGTATTCTCCCATTCTGTAGGTTGTCTTTTCATTCTCTTAATGGTGCCCTTTGAAACACAAGACTTAAATTCTGACGAAGTCCAATTTACCTGTTTTTCTCTTTATCACTTTTGATTTCGGTATTGTATCTAAGAAATCCTTGCCTAACTCAATGTCACAAAGATTTATTTTTCTGTTTTCCTGTGAGAGTTTTATTTCTTACATTTACATCTCATCCATTTCATGTTAATTTTTGTGTATGATATAAGGAGTCTAACTTTGTTCTTTTACAGATGGTTCTCCAGTTGTTCTAGGACCATTTGTTGAAAAGGCTAGTCTTTCCTATTGAATTTTCTTGTCACTCTTGTTGCAAATCAGTTGACAATAGCATAAGATTTTATTTCTGGATTCTCAATTCTATTTCATTGATTTCTGTGTCTGTCCTCATGTCAGCATCACATTGTCTAGCTTTGTAGTAAGTTTTAAATCATAAAGTGTCACTTCTCCAGCTTTGTCTTTTTTCAAGTTGTGTCTGTTCTGGGTCCCTTGCATTTATATATGAATTTTAGGATTAGTTTGTCAATTTCTAGAAAAAAAAAAGCAGCTGGGATTTGATAGGGATTGCACTGAATCTGTAGATTGATTTAATGAGTATTGCCATTTTAACAATATTTAAGTCTTCTGATTTATGAAACTAGAATTTTTTTGTGTATTTCGGTTTTTAATTTCTTTCAATGATGTTTTATAGTTTTCAGTGTACAAGTCAAATGTCTATCAACTGAACAATATATAGTATATCCATACAGTGTAATATTATTTGTTAACAAAATGGGATGAAGTTTTTATATGTGCATGGTCAAACCTTCAAAACATGCCAAATCAAAGAAGCCAAATATAAAGACTGCATATTTTTTTATTCTATTTATAGGAAATGACCACAATAGACAAATCTACAGAGACAGAAAATAGATTAGTGGTACTTTGTTAAAATTTTAGCTGATTTTTTTTCTTACTCTTTTGCATGGCAGCTGCATCTTCTTCCCATGCTCTGCTATTGGAGAGGCAGTCCGTGTATCTTGTGTTTAGGAGGAATCTGTCCTTGGGATGTTAGACTACTTAGTTACCCTGCGATCTCAGCTTTCTGATGGGTCTAAGAAATGTAATATTATAGTTTATCAGGCTTTTTCTTGTTTTTTGGTTATGAGTGGCATTCTTTCAGGCTTTCTATATCTCAGGTGGAAGTGGAACTCACTGCAGTATTATTTTTATATGACTATTTCATAAATTTCATTTAACCCAAAACTATTTCAAGAATCTCTGTTTTTTTGACTGTCTCTAAGAGTCATCCCTGGCTATAATAATTAATTGTTTTATAAGAATGATCTTAATTTTAAATTGTAAAATCCACAATGATAGTTTCAGTTTCACTGTAGTTAACACTTTTTTGGTGTAAACTCTAGAACAGTATTAAACACAAATGGAAATTATATAAATACTTTTAGTGATGATGATGAACTTTTTTTGCCCTATTATTTACTGACTTAGGTTTATTTTAAGTGAGGAAGGGTGTTATTAGCATGTGGATATTAATTAGTACATATATTATGTAAATTGTAAAGTATTTTAAGGAACTGAGTACTTCTTTGATTAATCTCTGCTATTTTGTCAGGAAAGGAAGCCTTTGTAGCTTCTCATACAATAATCTAAAAAGATGAATGAACCTCATTAAACTCAGCTCTGCATTCATATAAAATGAGCTTGTGGCTTATTTCAGGCATCCCTTGAAGATAGGCAGGTGAGTAGATAGACTTCATCAGCTTTTGTGTGTTTGGGAAAGGAAGAGTATTTATGAGTGTAATTCATTTTTGCAGAGTTCTGAAGTTATTTGCTAAAGGAGAAATGGTATATCTTAAAATGGAAATATAAGTCAGGCAGGTAGTTTTGAAGCTTGAATTTAATTTTAGTGGGTAGGTACACTCACTGAATAGGATCTGTACTCTAATGCTGCAGGGAAATGAAATTAAATGATGGGATTTATAAGTAAAGTCATTAGTTGCAAAGCTCAGGAAGTAATCATTCCACTGTATGTGGACCCCGTGAGACCTTAAAATCCTACAGAGAGCTTGGGCCTTACATCTGGGTAAAGAAGGTCACCTGCTCTTGGCAAGATGCAGAAATTAATGTTTTGAGGCACAATGGTATTATTTTAATGTCAGTATCTCAGTAAGAAAAGCCACAGTAACCACTTAAGTTGCCAGCTGTGGATGGAGAGAGAACTTTATTCCCTAGTTAGTAAGTGTTTTTCTTTATAGTAGAAATAATAACATATCTCTTTGAGCAAGGAAAGGTGTTTTTGGAATCTTAGTGCAAAAGGATGATGAACTTAAAAAGAAAATAACTTTACTTTTTTACTAACTAAGAAGCAGTGTAAATTTCTGAATTATTTTCTGGAAGAGAGTGGCTATATATTTTTAGAGCAAAAGAGATTTATCTAGGATTGAACTGAACTCCCATTTTTTTTTTTACCTTCTCTGAAGACTTCCTGTGATTAATTCCAAGGCAGAGGCTATTTTGCATAAGGAATAACATGACAATTTACGATTTTTAGAATTTAAGTATTGATTTCATTGGACTTATTTCTAGGACAGGTTAGTGTAATTAATATTTTGATGCAGTTCTAATCTTGCTTGTAATAGTATCCATGTATTATTTGGATGAAGCAAGAATTTGAGGAGGTTGAGAAAACAAGGTTAAAACAAGATAAATGGAAAGTAAAAGAAAAATGTGTTCTATTTGAAATTGGACTTTTCTGAACTAAGGCCACTAACTCTCTATAATCCAAGTGTTTATATTTTCTTTAGGGTGTTGCTCACTCCTCCCCAGCCATGACCCACCCCCAAAGAAATCTAATAACAAAACATTTCTATGTAGTATTAATTCGTAATTGTTTATTTGTTTTTACATTCATTTAAAAGTGGTTTTTACCATTTATAAAATCTTTTAGGCAAGTGAATTTATAGTAACTACTCATTAATTATTTCTTTTAACTTAAATCCCTATCTCAGGATTGATTTTGGTTCTGGACAACTGGTTAGTACAATAATACTTCTCACCTTCCTCCATAAAGCTGCCTCTGACAATTTTAGCCCACATTGTTTTTCTTCCATCTGTTAACTCTTACAAGTATTAAAGCCTGCCTCTGTACTACAGATTACAACATTTAATTAGATAATGGCTTGTTCACTAAGTGTTCATTTAAATCTCATCTCTCAACTAAGTTACAATTCTTGATGGGCAGATTTTATGACTTTTTAAAAACCTGCCCCAGAGTACTACATATATAGTATAAACATAATGAGTATTTGATTTATTAATGCTTTTATTTTTTTAGCAAAAAAAAAATATTATTACAAGAATGACCAGGAAACCATACTCCTGAAGTCAGTTAGCAACCTTTGCTAATTTTGCAACCTTTGAACATTTAACCTTTCTCAAATTAGAGGAAAATACACATTTTAAGCAAAAGCAATCTTAGAGCCTGGAGTATGTTCAGACATAATGATTAACATATGACTACAAACAGCTGATTAGTAAGGTATTTGTTTCATTATTATTGGTAAGTTTATGCTGAGGTATTCATATTGCATTTAGAGGTCCCCTGGGACTAGGAACATGGATTTACTAGATAGTGTAGGTTTATGGGAACTTTTGACCACAGAATAATGATTTGTTTGCTGCTTGTTTTCATGTGAGTTGATCTGTATTATTGATTACATCCCTTTATGTTGGATTTACTAGCACCCTGGGTAACAATTTTCTTGAAAACTCTAGTCTTTGATTGTTAGCTCTTGGTGCTATTGATCATTGACTGTTGTAATATATTAAAATAACTAATGTGTTTATATCAACCAGGGAGAAGCAATCTAAGTTTTCATTTGTTAACAGTACATTCTGATCTCTACATTATAGCTGATAGGATACTGGTTTAAAATCTTTTTCTGTAACTAGAATCTGTAAAATGTTCACTAGTCTTAACTGCATTACTTTTTGTTTACAGTCTAATATTTTAAATTTCAGTTTTTTGGTATTTTTCTTTATAAGACTGGACAAAAAAGGATTGAAAGTGTTCTATTAGACAAAGATAATAACCGAATATATCACTCTCTTCTTGTAAAATTACATATGGACTTTAAAAAAATGTACATTATCATCTAGATTATTCCTAACTGTCAAGTTTTATCCTAGAGTGATTTTTAAACAGGTTCATAAACTATTGTAAAAGTTTATAGCAGAAGAGTTGACATGTCATTAAGGATCAGTGAGCTCCTTGTATAAAACATTACATGAGGTACATTACATATATTATGAATGTTCTAAGTGGTATACCAGATATCAAAGAAGTTATTCACTTATATTGGTACTAAAACTACTCTTATAGAAAATAACTTATGCATAATCACTTGTTTTTAATCCTTGGTCTGTTAACTGAGCTCATATCCTGGTGTAGTAGATGATAAAAACAATTGGTATCCTGTTCAAGTCATTCTTGATAAAGACACTTTTAATCCAATAGTATGTTCCTTAATTGGTATTGTAAGTTAATTTATAACTGGTAGTATTAAAAACTCTGCCAAAATTTAGCTAAGTTTGACGGAAGAAGTTGCAAAATCATATAAAAGGAATTCTAAATGGTAGGGAAAGCAACTAACATTTGCTAAACTTGGGTGAATGTAGAGTGGAGGCATCTGAGTTCTTATCATTTTTCCCTCTCCCACCTTGCCCATAGGTGGAATAAATATAGCTATATTTTATTTAGTACCTACCTAATAAATTTCTATTAGTAACAGAAATGAAACTCTTTTTATGTTTGCCTTGTATAGGGTAGTTATTATATTTTAAGGCTATCATCTTTGATTAGTATAAGTTATTATATTCAGTATTTAGATCAAAATAAAGGGAGAATTGTAAAATATAGTTGAACTTTATTTTCTTATTTTTGTCATTAAGTGATAAATATCAGGATCTTTTCCTAATGTGCTTCTAAATGTAATTGATGCTTTATTTTTTTCTGAGTAGCTGATTGAAATATGAAGAGGAAAGAATTCATGTTCAGATTCATTTATATCCACAGATTTGGGGTTCATTTTTCTTTTCCAGTTTTCCTTTAAGTTATAAAAACATCTTGAATTACCTTTCTGGGAATCTGAGGTGTTGTCCCAAATATACTAGTATGAAAGATGGACTCTCTATATAAAAAAAGTCACCATAAATAAATAGATAGATAGATAGAAAGAAAGAAAGAAAGAAAGAAAGAAAGAAAGAAAGAAAGAAAGAAAGAAAGAAAAAGACGGACTCTAAAAAACTGTTAGCTATGTAATGGCAAACATATGCTATATATGTTGCAGTTTAAATACATGTATGTACAGTACATAAGCAATGTAACTACATACATTGTAGGTTCAAATATAAATATATAACTTTTTATAATAAAAAATTGTGACTTTTAGGATTAATTTTTTTATTAAGAAATATTTCAGTCAGTTTAGGGATTTTCAGGGACATATTCTCCAGAAATAAATGGCATGAAGAAACAGCAGTATATCCTCCTATATTCATGCAAACTAGTATAGGGTAGAAAATTATTTATTGAAAAATGTTTATATATTACAGCTAAAAAGGAAGTCCTTATGATAGTCCATTCTTTTTTTACAGTATTTTTCTTTAGTAAGTCTTTTGTTTATTCCCATTATTTAGACTAGATAGTTGTTGTAAAATGTCTGTGAATAAAAGTTCTTTGAAATAAACTCACCCAATAATAGCATACAATAAATGAGTTACAACACATACAATAAAACATCAATGTATTTTCTCCCATATTAATTAACTTGGCATTCAAACTTAAATAATTTTCTCCCGTATTAATTGATAATTGTTTTCTCAACAATATATATTTTAAAATTAATTCATGGGAATATGTTTTAAAGAAATATTGCTTTATATTTTTAGTTGCTAAAGTTAGATAACTGAAGTTTTTATTTTTATTTTTCCTCAGAAGTGATGATACTAATAAAATATATTTCTTCATTGAGCAGTCTTTCTTTGACGATCTTTCTTTTAAAATAGAAGCATATTTAAAATATTGGGTCTATTCATCATAAATATGTTTTTCACAATGAGGATTTTTTCTTACTACTTTGTAAAATTGTATTCGATGATTCCTCAATAAAACAAGATCTTTTGATATGTGCAACAACATGACTGAATCTCAAAATCATTATGCTCAGTAAAGGAATCCAAGTAAAAATGGAGCACATGCTCATGATTCCATTTATATAAAATTCTAGAAAATGCAAAGTAATCTGTCAAGAAAGGAAGCTTACTTGAAGACGGAGGTGCTGGTATTGGTGCAGGAGGAAGAAGAGGAAGGGATAGATTACATGAGGATGTGAGGAAACTTCCGAGGTGATAGAAATGTTTGTTTTCTTGATTGTGGTGATGGTTTCAGTGGTATGACATGACATGACAAAACTGATCCATTGTACATTTAAATGTGTACAGTCTCTTATACCCTAGTTATTTCTCAAAAACTTTGTAAAACATTTAATTAGAATTACTTTTTGAGTTTTTTAGGAAGAATACTTAACGCTGCCTGGAGAAGTAAGCCTGAAGTATAAAAATTGACTATTGATAGAATATATCATTTTTCTTTCAGTCTTCGTTAGGATATTTAGATTTTAGTTCTAACTTTATTTTTTACTTCATAATCTTTTCCTCGTCACTTAAGTTCTGAGGCTAAAGAACTTCTAACCCTTTTTTCAGAATTGTTGTAGGAGTTTAGGTATATGACCAACTAGACTGTAATTGGAAGAGTTAGAAGTGCAGTTAAATTGTAATGTTCTACTTGTTCACTTTGAGATGCGCCTGAAGTGGATGGGAGAAGGATGTAGGTAAGGTTAGGTTGGGGAAGTTAGGGCAGTGAAAGGCAGGAATTCCCAATGATTAATTTGGAACTCTGCCTTTTCTCTACTGATTTGTAGTTATGGGTTAAATTAAACTTAGAAAATCAAAATTAAAGCAAGGAAATTTCAGAATGAGATCATTAAGAATAGAAGATCCAAGATAATTAGTTTCCAAGAAAAATACAGATAGTAAAGCAAGATAAGAACAGACAAGGGGAGCCAGTTGTGAGGCCAAGGATCCAGTCTTAGGATCATGGATTAGGTATGGAACAACAAAGGAAAAAATGATCCAGGAAGTCTCCACAGGCAGAATTCAGGGGTTCTAACTCCAAGGAGAGCAATTTTAACTTGAAACCTAGTAGTTGAATCTAAAACATTAGCAGACTTTTTCAAGCACTAGGGGTCTAACAAGAATTCTTCCTTGGGATGGAAATAAATCAGCAGTCAAAAAGGGACAAATATTTGCTTTAAAGGAAGCTACTAAGTGGAAGGAGAGTTACAACCTGAATCTTCAACCAATGCCAAGCTAATTGAGAGGATATACTAATAATTTACCTCATTGATATCTAGTGACACTGTAGTTTATGTTCTGAGTGTGTCTTGTGGTTGTATATTTGAATAGCCTTTGGTAGACAAGGTATCTTCAGAGACCAAAAAAGAGGTTAAGACTGACTCTTAGGATTTGCAATCCATTTGGTGGTAGCAGGAAGTTACCTAAGGCAAAGAGGCATAGTAATCTGATTTGTCCAATCAATCCTGGTATTAGTTTATTGGTCTGACAGTCTGTCAGATATAAATAGGAAATGCACAGAGGTATTTTGGATATTTTGTTCAGTGAAAACTTGTTTGCTTTTGGACTTAAGGAAGAGAAGTAATAGTGTTCTATTCTGTAAATTTAAGAAAAATATTAGTAACTTATTCTCTGACTCATATTATCGTATGGGCTCATGCCTAGCATGTAATAGTCAACAGTTCTGTAGAATATATACCTAACACAGACTTATGGAGCCCTGGATAATTCTTATGTTTAAAAAGAATGGTTTTTAGGGCAAATAAAATAAGGTATACCAAGAATATGGAACAATTAACATGTTTAAGTTCTTTCTGAAAATTTAATATTTCCCATTTAACAATTCATTCTTTAACAATAAAGTAACTTGACAGGATAGTAATCTATATAAATAAAATTAATTTCTGTCTTTTAGAACATCCTGTGAGAATAACCAGACTTATTTTCATAAAACTTGGTAGGTCTGTTTGGGGGAGATAGGGCTTAAATTATAGACTATTCTAAACCATGTGCATAAATTTTCCTTTGGTGATTCTCTGGGAGAACCTCAAAGAGGTAGGTATCTTACAGTGTTTCTGACACCAAGTCCAAGAATTCCATGTGACAACCACAGAGTTAAGTCCCAGTCGAATGAGAAAATAAACCATGTCCTCAAATACGGACACTAAATCAAGTTATCAAGGCAGATGATTTGAAATTCAGGCTTTATGACTGACCAATGTATCTGTGGGAAATATATCACTCTTCCCCCCACTCCCTCCCAAAACCCTCAGTGACTAAATAAGTTTTATTTTTCTTTTGTGTAAAAGAATTTCAAAGTTAGGCATTGCAGGGATTGAATGGCAGCTCCACTTTGTCATTAGGGACCCAGGGCCTGTTTGATCAAAGATCCTTTCCTGAAAGTCCACCCATTGACTTCCCATTGCATCTCATTGGCTGTCCCTAGTTGTAAGAGACTCTGGAAAGTATAAGTTTAAACAGGCACATTAAGAGCTTGGAAAAAATTGGTGTTCTATTACTAAGGAAGAGAGAAAAAATATATATATTGTATAAACAGCGAACATTACTGCCACAAGCTGTATAATGTGTGTTATGACTTAGGATAAGTAGAGACAGGAATTTATTTAAATAGATAGGACAGTGTTTCTGTATAGATGAAAATTACATTTACTAAAATTGCCTTTAAAAATATAATAAATGTTTTAGTTATATTTTCTAAATTGAATTACAGTGCTCTTTTGTTTTCAGTTACCCTCTATTTCATGTTCGATAGTACTGTGAACTATTATTTGTTAATTGATTTAAATGAAATAGGTATTGGTGTTCGTGGCAAACCTTTAAAACTTATAGAAGTATTTTTAGTGAAGAGTAAGTGTTCTCCATTTTATCTCCATTACCTAGGGTCCTTCCTCAGCAGCAACCAGTTTTCTGTTTGGTAAATAAAGTTTTTAAATTATTATTTTTATCATTGTAATATATGCACATAGTTAAAGCAGAATCAGAAAGAACTAGTGAAAAACTAGAGTCCTTGTCTCCACATACCTCGATCTTATGGGTTCTAGAGGGAACTACTTTATAGTAATAGCTTTTGGTATATATCTCCATTTTCTAATACTATTCTTCACTGCTATTTCTTAGTTGATTCTAGATTTTATCCTTTGCTTTTCAGTTGCAGAAAATTTGTTGCTTTTTTATATATTCTTCTCCACATCTTCCCAATGCATTTATATCAATATTTTTGGTTAAATCAGTATTAGTTATTTACAATATTATGACTGCAAATATCCCCTGCAACATAGTGTATTATGATTTAGGTTTTTTTCCCAACTTGGTTTCTTGTTTTTTTCCCCTGGATTTAACAATTGCCTTATTTTTTCATTTGCTTAGTTTTCATGCATAGGGCTAAATCACCTCATAACCTCCAATGGCTTTTTAGTATAATTTTCCATGAGACAAAGGTTAGTTTTTCTTCTAAACGAATTTTTAGCTTAAATATTTTAGTTGTGATTTATGTATATATATCGTCTATCTATCTATATATTGGGCTTTCTTTCTTTCCTTTATATTCCATGAACTTTTATGCTTTTTGGCCATCATTGTCCCAACTGTGAATTTAAAAAGCTCTGATGCAAGGTTTCATTAACGAATTTTCTTTATTTACTTTTGAAATAATGGGGGACATCAAGATAAAATATGGGAGGTGAATTAAGGGTGAATTTTAATCACATCATTTGCATGTTGTTAAATTACCATTAATAAAAATAATGGGAATATACTAGATATAAAATTACATCTGTACTAAGCAGTTAACCTCAGAGGAAGGAGAAATCAGGCTTAAGAATTTTTTTTTCCCTTGCCTCATGTGAAAGAAACTGAGATAGTCCTTTAAAAATAAAATTAGTAGCATGTCTGAAAATGTGTTTTAATTTTTGACAGATTCTAGCTAGAGTTTAGCTTTTTTAATAGTTTATCATTTTAAAAATCAGTTTATAGCTGGTACTGTTCGTAGAAATTAGTAGTAGGCAAAATAATTGCTTAGGGTATTTTATGTATGGGTGGCAATTTTACCAGCTCTGAGGAATGATTTCTTCGTTAATTTCCAAGTGAAAGATGCAATAGAAGTGTTTTGACTTTTATATAGAAAATAGTGCTGGCGTATAATACCTCACATTTAGATTAATTATGAACTATTTTTTTCCATCTTCATTCTTTCTTGCATTTGATTTTCAAAAATAAAATTTGGAAATGAGGAATAAAAAAGGCTTGCAGGAGCAGTCTTCAGAAAAGTATGTTAAAATTTGTTATATGTACCAGATCTTTGTTTTAAATGAAATAGTAGTATTTTTTTCCTAACAGTTTCCTAATTATTGATATATAATACATGCTATTTAATTCACCCATTTAAAGTATACAGTTAATGCCTTTTAGTTTGTTCACAGAGTTGTGCAGCCATCACCACAATCAATTTCATCACCCCAAAAAGAAACACTATACCCTTTGTCATTCTGTTCTTTCCATATCCTCCCCTGCCAGCCCTAGGCTAAATAATGTACTGATCTGCTTCCCATCTCTATCAAGTTACCTATTCTGGAATTTCTTATAAATGGAATCATAAACTATATGGTCTTCTGTGACCAACTCCTTTGACTAAGATGAATTTTGAAAACATGCTATGTTGCAGCATGTATCAATCCATTCCTTTTTATTGGTGACTAATATTCCATTGTACAGATATATCAGATTTTGTTATTCCTGCATCCATTGGTTGATATTTGGGTTATTTCCACTTTTTGGTTGTTAAAAAATACAATTCTTTGAACATGCTTTGGACATATGTTTTCATTTCTTTGGTATATGCCTTGGATGGGATTTCTGGGTCATATAATAACTTTGTGTTTAACCATTTGAGGAACTACCAGACTGTTTTTCAAAGTGGCCGCACCATTTTACATTACCACCAACAGAGTATGGAGGTTCCAGTTTCCCTGTATCCTTTCCACCTTTGTTACCTGTGTTTTAATTACAGACATCCTAGAGAACCAAGATGAAATGCCATTGGATTTTAAGTCACATATAACATACATTTTTCTGGTTTCTAGTGTAATACTTATTAAATTTATCCCTCCAAGAACAATATTCTAATAGTACAATTTAGATGTACAGAGGTACCTACCATACTTACTTAAAAGAAACAGGATATTGAATCTCAAGACCTATTAAGCACATCTTGTACAACAGTGGACCTATTTTGTACCTAGTACTCACATTTAGAAAAACTATTTTCTCTCATTAGGAGGACTTATGCTTTGGTACTATTTATTTCTGTTCATCAGCTTTATTCAATAGTTGCGGAGTGCCAACTATAGGCACTTTATCAGAAAACAGTGACTAAAGTTGAGGACAAACTTGAAATACAGTATCTTTCACGTAGTATCACTAAGGTTATGAAGAAAGCCATCTCATTAAAATAATTAACACTGAAATGTTAATGATTAATAGAATATGTCATCACAAGGAGTTATCTTTCATAACAAGAAAGCTTATTCTCCTAGATTTTCAACTAGTAAGATTTAGGGGAATTATATTTTTGTTTTATTCTTGGAATTTTCAGTTCTAAAATTTCCATTTGGTTTTCCATTATGTCTTCCATTTCTATGCTGAGGCTTTCCTTCTTTCCATTCAAAAGTATTTACCCATATTTCTTTGGGCATTTTTATAATGGCTCCTTCAAAGTCTTTAATAAGTCCAGTATCTGTCTTATGTAAGTGTTGATGCCTGTTGATTGTCTTTTCATAAATGAATTAAGTCTTACCTGGTTTTTTTATATGCTGAATAATTTTAGATTATAGTCTATACATTTTAAATATGTTACAAGATTCTGAGTCTCTATAAATCCTATGGAGACGTTGATATATTTGTTTTATCAGATCATTGATATTGATGGGTTTCGGTCTGCAAGTTGCAACCAGTGTTCTTTTGGTTGTGGTTCCAGTGTTAGTTAAGTTTTCAGAGACTTTGCAGTGTTATTTGGATCTTTCCCACATGTTCCTCACCTAGTGACCAGTCTGGAACCTGGGCAGTGATCTACCCTAAATTTTAATTCTCAGACTTTATTATGTTATTTAGAGTCAGATCATATATGTGCAGTTAGGAGGTGAACCCAGCAACTTTCCTGAGCTCCTTTTTCCTCTCAATATCCATAATACTTTTCCTTTCCTTGGAGCTCCCATTTTCAGTCCTCTTATCAGAAAGCTGGTGCTTCAGTTGCCCTGCTGTGCCACACACTTCCTGCTATTGTGCCTGTGTCCAGAGCCAAGCTGTAGGACAACAGAGAAAGGAAAAAACAATGGTGTTTGTCTCACTTTCTTGAGACCATCACTACTTTGATTGGAGAGTGTGGTAGGCCGAAAAATGGCCCCTCTAATCTCTAGATCCTGATCCCTGGAACCTGCACGTGGCATGTGTTTGTGGAATTGTGGTAATAAATGTGCATGTTCTAAAATGCCAGGTTTATTGCTTATTACTCTATCTGAAAATATTTTTATTAGAGAAATCGTCCTTCACTACTGATATAGATTTGTATAATTACAGTTTGAGATTTTCAGTAGTGATTACTCTGAAAATTTATTGCGTGGGTGATATTGTTTTAATGATATTGAAGATATTTATAACTTCTTTTGTTTTATAATGAGTGTTCTAGTTGCCCTTGTGATTTAATAAAATAAAATCCAGCTGATGATAGTGTTTATCATTCTCTCATATAGGTTGAATTAAGTTTTTATTTTCTCATTTCTCCTACAGTTATGTAATATTTACTTAATAGTTGGGTAGTACCGTGTTTAGGTAAATGTAAGCTACCAATGGTTGTAGGTAAGGGCATGAACTGGCATAAATTTTGAAGAGCTTGCCCTGAGAATGCCTGGCTCTTAGTTTGGAAGGTAAAGTCAAGCTAATAGTGGTATTTTACTGTAGTTTGCTTATTCCTGGTCTAGGCGAGACAATTTTTGACTGTCTAGGTAGTTCTCAGAAGCACCTTGCTTACTGAAAGTTTTACATTTAAGAAATAGGAATGATTGTACCACTAGATCAAAATTTTTTTCATCTGAAAAGACTTCTAAAAATCTAAGAAAATAAGCTTTCAAAACCAAGACACTTATTAATGAGATGAGGAAGATTTAGAGTAATTAAGCACATGTATGGGAAGATATATACATCTGTTTTTTGATTGAGATTTTACAAAATGTTGTGCCAAGAAATAACAATTAAGTTATTTATTTTTTTTCTTCACTGTGTCTCCCTTACCCACATTTGATGCCTTGCACATAGATGCACAATAAATATGTATTATGTGAGGTATAATTTTTATCACTTATTTAGCTTTATGAATAGTTTGTTTCCTTTTTTTTTAATTGGAAAAGGGTTATGCTGTTTCTTGTTTTCAAATAAGTCCAAGTTTTAAATATGTCTATCTTTGTGTAATTATTTCCCTTGGTTATCGTGCCCTTATGAGAAAAACTAGCTGTTAAAGCTAGTAGTAGGGAGAAAGTATTATTTCAAATACATTTAATATAAAATTTTTCCTAAAAATTCTTACTGTGGTACATTTACACAAATACTCTGAAGATCTGTTCATTCTAAATTTTTTAATTGAAATTTTTATTAATATACAGATGCACATGCAGTTATTAAGAAAGAACACAAAGAGGTCCTTTTTATACTTTGCTAGTTTCCCCTGAAGGTAACATTTTGCAAATGCATAATACCACAACCGGGATATTGACACTAATATTATCCACTGACATTTTTCTGCTTTAAAATGTCAGTGTGTATTAAATTCTATACAATTTTGTAACTCTTGTGGGTTTGTGTATTCACCATCACAAGTCAAGATACTAAACAGTTGGTGCAGTCACCAAAGCTTGATGGTTGGATAACCTTTGGATTTTCTGGCATTACAGGTCTTCTTTTGGTAGAAATCACAGTATGGAACCTATGTGCAGTATGGTTTGCTGTTGTCCATTAATCGTCTAGTACTATCTTTGATTTCTGGTTCTGATTGGGTTTGGTATGGGGCACCCTTTTTTTTGTTCCTGAGTATTAAGAGTCCCTCATCTAAGTGTGTTTGAGAATTCTTCTGTTTGTCTATACAGTCCTGAAAAAGGATCAACAGCTTAATTGTACTGGTATTTCAAAAGTTATGTATTGAAGTTTTATTGGATTGAAAAATAGTCCTTGTTACTGATTTTCATTGTCTTTATTTTCCTCCCTCATTAAGATCAGGATTATTTTTTAAAATAATCTCTGGAAACCACATTAAGCCCACACCAGCCTATTTATTTGAAGGATAATAGAATATTTATTTAATATCCTTGAACTCCAAAGAGATACTGCCTGAACCATTTTAATTATCATTGGTCTGTTTCTCATTAGGTCGTTTGAATGCATCATGCCATAAGGGCCAATGAAATTATCCTGTGGATAATTTCAGTTTACCCTAAAACTGGCAATAACATAGTTATATATAATTACATAGTTTACAGATGTTACAGGAGGTCCAAATAAAAGCAATTTGTTTATTTGAAACTAAATCTTTCCTTCAGAGATACTATATTACTGTGAGGGAGTTTGGTTGTTGTTTATTAATATTAGATGCTGGTTACTTTATTAGCTTCTTTGCAAATACATCATTTAGTACTTTGAACAACTACATGTAGCTGGTTTATCCTATTAATGGGGATTTTAACTTTGAACACTTGGTTAAGATTGTGTTTTCCTAGTGATTCAGGAATTTTTATTCTATGATTTTATTATGTGATTTAAGTCATTTGACATTTGTTCATGATGCAAATACTGATATTACCATTTTATGAATGAGGAAAAGATACTGAGGCTTGAAGTTAGGTTACTTGCCAAAATAGGAAAATTAATGAGCAGATCCAGGATTCAAGTCTGTGTATTAAAATCCATATTGGGTACTATTGTATGTTGCTTCCCACTGATGATGATAATAACTAACATTTATGAAGTTATTTACCATGTGCCTGACACTATGATAAACATTTTATATAATTTATATCATTTAATTCTTACCACACCATGTGAAGTGTAGATGTTCTTCTTATTAATCCCATTTGCTAGCTGAAGCTTTAAAATTTATTCAAGACCACACAACCCCTAAGTACAAGAGCTAAGATTTGACCCTAGGTCTGTTTGATTCCCCAGTTGTTAACCACTATGTTTTACTGAAAACTCACCTGCAATTGCATGCTCATACATTGATTTTTCATGTTGATTTTTTTACTTTTATGTAAAATGCATATTACTGTCTTACTTGGTCAGTTGGACAACTGTTTTGTCTGGTGACTGTGACTTCATTTTTTCACCTTAGTTAGGTCTTTGCCAGTATGGTATGGCTTGTGAGGGCAATTGGGAAATGCATATCTTTTTCCTTTCTTTTTCTCTTTTTTGTATTTTTTAATAGATGACACATTCTCATGGTTCAAAAGTTTAAAAAGAACAAAAGAACAGTGAAAAATCTTTTTACCTAGTCCTCTAGCCACTTAATTTCCCTTCCCTGAAGGAAAGATGTTACCAGTTTTTGATGTACTCTGTCTGTTAAGATGTATAAGTATGAATTGGAATACTTACTCTATTTTTTTAAAAAATTACCCTTGTATCAGTTTCCTTAGGTTTCTAAAAACACTTTGTTACCCTGGAGTTTATAGTATCTAACTATTGGGGATTCTTTCTTCTTCCTTCTTCCCGCGCCCCAGAACATCTAAGTTCTCTATTAATGAATTTTAATTATATAATACAGTGTTATTAACTGTAGTCACTATGTTTTACATTAGATCCTCGACCTTATTCACCTTACAGCTGAAAGTTTATACCCTTTTATGAACTTCACCCTATTTTCCCCACCTGCCAGCCCCTGGCAACCACTTTTCTACTCTTTGTTTCTAAGAGTTAGACGTTTTTTTTTTTATTACTTTTCTGTCTTTTTCTGGCTAATTTCACATAGCATAATACCCTCACGGTTCATGTCTACATTATCACAAATGGAAGGATTTCTCTCTTTCTTGTGGCCGAATAATATTCCATTGTGTATTTGTACCATATGTTATTTACCCATTCATCCGTTGATGAACACATAAGGTGTTTCCATATCTTGGTTATTTTGAATAATGCTGCAGTGAATATGGGAGTGCAGATATATCTGCAATATCCTGTTTTCATTTGGGATTGCTGGATTATATGGTAGTTCAATTTTTAATTTTTTGAGGAACCTCCATACTATTTTCCATAGTGGCTGCACCAATTTACATTCCCATCAACAGTGCACAAGGGTTTCCTTTTCTCTCCATACAGTAATGTATAAGATTAAGGTGTGCCGCTTTATGATTTGACTTACATATTTTGTGAAACGTTACCACAATAAATTTGCTTAACACCCATCATCTCATATAGATACAAAAAAAAAAGAAAAATATTTTTTTTGGTGATGAGTACTCTTAGAATTTACTCTCTTAACAACTTTCCCATATATCACACAGCAGTATCTCTTTGCTTTTTTAATGATAGCCATTTTAAAGGTTTGAGGTGATATCTCATTGTGGTTTTGATTTGCATTTCCCTAATGATTGGTAATGTTGAGCACCTTTTTATGTACCTGTAGATTATTTGCCGGTCTTTGGGAAATGTCTATTTGGTTCCCCTGACCTTTTTAAAATTAAAAATTAATTATTTATTTAATTGATTATTTTGCTATTGTGTTGTGTGAGTTCTTTATATATTTTGAATATTAACTTCTTGTCATGGATATGAGTTACAAATATTTTATCCCATTCCGTAGGTTTCCTTTTTGTTCTTTTGTTGGTTTCCTTTGCTTTGCAGAAGCTTTTTAGTTTGTTGTAGGCCCACTTGTTTATTTTTCCTTTTGTTGTCTAGAATGAGTATATGTTTGGGTTAGTGTGGTTCTCCAATTTAGCTGATTATGAGCTATCTCAGAATGCTATTTATTTGTTAAATGTGTATCTTTGGTTACTGAGGGAAAAAGTAAGAGAAGAATGTCTTGGACAAAATGGTAGCCATTCTTCTAAATAGCATTTTAGAGCCCACAATCTTTGTAAAAGTAGCCCTAAGGCATCATCTGCATATGATAGCACTTCACTGCCATTCTCTGGTTTCACTGTTCACGTCCCTCCAGGTTTATTGTTGCTAGTAGCCAATGTGTATATTGCAGAAAGAGAACTGTATGCTCAATTGCCTCATTACTTCTGACCAGATCTGGATTCCTGGGAAAGAAGGAATGAACAAAGGATATCCAAAAATGTTACAACCCTGCTTGAGGAATGGAGGTCCAGGTTCTGGGAATATGATTTTGGATAGATACGTTATCAGGGACATTTTTGGGATGTAGGGACCTGATAATGCCCCCTGCCCCTATAGGAGTTGCTCACTCTGTTTCTTTAGCTTACTTGTGGCCACCTAATAACCTCAGCAGTGGGCACAGGGAAGGACCAGGAAAGGGAAGAGAGATGGCAAAGACATACTCATACCTTTTATTACCTTTTTACCACATAGTGCAAATGTTTCCCCTTGGTAATGATATTTGTAAATGATGACTTCAGTCTTATACTAGTCCCAAATAATAGAGATGAAATACATACATTTGCAGTAGTATGCTTGTAGTATTTCAGTATGTAACCACATTATAATTTAGGTAGAATTCTGGGGGTTAGCCAGGGGAATTTGATTATTAATTATGAAGAAAAATACATTCTGTATTCTAAACATTCATTTTCACAAACTATAAATTTATAGTTTTAGGAATGATTTCCTTGTTTTTTAATAACTTGCAAGTTATTTTATAGGCTACCTTTGGGATAAGTTTTGTTTGATTTTGCTAGTCAGTCTTTGAATTTTCTAGGTAATTCCATGACCCCACAGACACAGACTAGATGAGTGAGATAGGTTAAGCCTTAAGTGAGTCACTTTTTTTTGCTGGGTCCTACTGAGCTGAGAGCAGAGAGTGTTTGTGGTCAAATATATATGACAAAATTTGCTATTTTAACCATTTGAAATGTACATTTCAGTGGCATTAATTACATTCAGAATATTATGAAACCATCACCAGTGACTTTTTCTAAAATGTTTTCATCACCCCAAATAGAAACTCTACCCATTAAGCAATAATAACTCTGCTTTCCCTGTCTCTAATCCACTTTCTGTCTCTGTGAATTTAATTGTTCTATATGTTTCATATAAGTGGAATCATGCAATAGTTGTTTTTTTGTGTTTGGCTTATTTCTGACTTATTTCACTTAGCATAATGTTTTCAGGGTTCATCCATGTTGTAGCATACGTTAGAACTTCATGCCTTTTTATGGCTAAATAATACCCCATTATAACTAATCACTTTTAAAAACAAATTTTTCACTGAAATATCCTTCTCTGTTTAACATTTCTCTTACATTGTTAAAATTTTTTTTTATCTTGCTAAGTGTTGGAAATTGTAAATTGATGTAGCAAATCAACTCAAAGATATAGGATATGAATTCAGTGAAATTTTTGTTTTTTGGTTCTACTCTGTTTAAATTTGGGGGAATTGAAACAATTCTTTATATTCACCTTACTTAGTAGTTAGTCCCAACCTTATTTTCTGGCTTTAGAGATGAGGGTAGAGATAGAAGCCACAGGGGTTTTGATACAGTATCATGATCCCAAAGTTTTTGCTGCATCTACTAGAACCCCATTGGAAATTTGCTACCTCTCAGAGATGAAATTCAGCTATTTGAATTGAGAAACTGGAACCTTCCCTTCTAGCCAATAAGTCCTTTTCCCCTACTGCTCCTTAACATAGTTAATATGCTTACTATATAATCCCATGCTGTTCTCTAGATGGATTTAGATTAGCAAACAGTAGAATACTTAATTCTTTAATCACTACCATGCAGCATAAAATTGTGCTTATGCAAAAAAGTTGTAGCTTTGTTGGCTAAAATTTCCAAGGTTGATTCTTCTGTCCTTATATATACTGAGTTTTTAAGAAACTCTAATTTAAATATATTACATTTAATCTTGTTACCTTTAGGCAATGATTGTATGTTGTTACCTATTTTATTAGCCATTTCTCCCAGCTTTGTCATTTATAAATAATACACATGCCTTCCATATCATAATCCAAATCACTGATAAAAAATGCTTAGGAAGAAAATAAATGCTTAGGACTAGATAGTACTAGTAATTAGCAGTCTATACCATGACTGTTGAATTGTGCTAGGTGGGGGCATGGAATCCAAGGAAGAGATAGGTGGTGTGGCAGTCTTCAGAGGTGTGTGAAGAGGTAAGGAGTAAAGAGGAAGTTAGGCTGACTCCTGGGCATTTTTTAACAGAACCAAGATTGTAAGTACAGAACATACTTATATGTACGGACTGTCACTGAAATTCTGGAGGATTGGGCAGATTAGGCTAGCATTGGGAGGAAGACAGCGTAGTTCAAATTGAAGATACAGTCAAGGTTCTCCAGTGCTGCAAGCTAGCCAGTGCAGGCCGAATATTTGGAAAAGCTTAAAGCTGGGCAATTTCCCAACCAGTGGAAACTCCATGGCCCAGGCTCTGCAAGAGGATGGTCTCTAATGAACATCAAAGATGTTCAGGATTGCTTTGAATGAATCATTGATGTGAATCATTGATCAGTGGAATCATCAGGTACAGGTGAACACTTTCATGTTTCTGAGGAGAGATGGCTTATCTGGTTTTCCTCCTACATCTTGGGACACTTTCTGTCTGTTCCACTGACTCATCTTGCCCTGGTTGTTATACTATTTTAAGTGAACAGACTATTAATTCAGCACCGGTAGCCTTTTGTTGTGCTGTTTTGATGTGTCTGCTTTTTCCATTAGACTGTGATATCCTTGAGAGCAAAGATCATGTTTTCTTAACTCTTTGCATATTCTGCATCTGATACATTTTATGAAATATGGTTGGCATCACTGAAGGTTCTTTGATTCGATTCATATTTTTAATCACTATGTGGCAAAACATTCCCCTTCTCTTCTGGTGCCAGTAGAGTATATGCTCTCTGGGCACCACGTGTGTGGCTTTTCTGTATCAGGTGTTTCAGAAACTTTTCAAGGCAGTTGTAAGATGTTCAAAGACAAGAATTATTATTCATATTTCTGTGTCATACTGCACAGTGGGTAGCACAGTTTTATGATTACCCTGTTACTTAGGGCAACAGTTTATAGAATCAGTCCTTCGTGTAAACAACTTCAGGGTTTGTATACTATTGTTAATTTAGCTAAAATTTTATTCAAAAAATATCACTTGCTATAAAAACTATGAAAAAATAAAAATATGAACATACACACAAAAAATGTTTAATAGTTATGGTTTTAAAAAAAAGTCTAATAGGCATATCTTTAGAGCCTTTTCCAAGGAAGATACAGAATTTTTAATCAACACTCTTTGTGTTTATAATTCTCCAACAAGATTTACATGGGCCTAATTATAATTAGTCCACAGTTCACCATGTTATCTAAAATGTGGTATTATGAGACATCAAATATTTGCCCAAATAAAATGAGCATCACTTACCTTAATTCTTATTAGTTAATTTGATTACTGTGCCAGTTTTAATTTCTGGAACATGATCTTTGGCATAATATAGAATCTAATTAATTTTTTGGTAACTTGTAGGCTAACTTTGAGTTAGGTATGTGAGGGAGCTGGTCTTTTATATGCAGTTACTTAGAAGGAAAGATGTATGTATTTTAAAAATTCACTTTTATAAAGGTTTGAATTGAGTCCTTTGTCAAAGTAGGAGTAGAAAAATGTAAAAATTGATATATCCAATGATTAAAAGATAGTTTTATTCATTTGAAAATAATTATTTACTATATTATGGTAAAACAAAGGGTTTATCAAGTTGACCTTTTGCCAGTTCCATAGACTGCTTATTCTTCCAAAACTAAAGGTCTTTCTCAGCATTGGAGGAGAATCTGAAGCATAAGATTAATCCAAGTCTAAAATTAATTTTGCTAAATAAGATTGCTATGTTAGATTCAAAATCATTTGAAGAAAAATCAAATGGTATCTGTATAAATTTGATCTAAAATGACTTAAGGAGTAAACAAATGTCTTATAGTTATCTGTAAATTTTTCCTAATATTATTTATATAAATATTGATATAAATAGGAATAGTGAGTGCTGAATATATAGCAGTAAGCAATCAGATAAAATCCTATCCCTCATGGCGCTTACATTTTTGTTGGGAGTTAAAGAGATAGATAATAAACAAAACATGCAAAATGAAAAAATTGCCTCTCATTTAGAACTTCCAAATGATTATACTTTGAATATTTTATCCTCTTAAACTTTCCTTTAAGATAATAGAAGGATAGGTGTTTGAGTTCTTTTGGTCCTAAGGAGCACAGAATCACTTAAGTTTCCTAAATTATTGGGAGGTTATACAGAATACAGTAAGATAAATAAGAATCCTAGACTACTACTGTGTCTGATTTTAATGTTGAAATGGGCTCACATTCAGTAGAGTGAAATAGAATTCAGGAACATCAAAACTGTCTAGAATCCTATGCACTTTAACCATTAATATGTCGCATATATTTGATAGCATTTTAATGCATTGAGAAAGATTGCTGGTAGGTTGGTCACAGTAGGACTCTAGTTACCAACAAATCTGGATGGTGGAGTGAAATGTCTGTTTTCTTAAGTGCACTCAAAACTTCAAAAAAATATTTGTTGTCTGCAATGTATGAGGCACTTAAACATTTATTACAATATTTAGGATATACCAAAACTGTAAAAAAATAAAGGAATAAAGCATTACTTATACAGTTGAAACCCTCTCTACCATCTCTACAGTGTTCCTTTCCCCTGATATAAACTAATTATTTTATAAAATTGGTGTTTTCAGAGAGGTTATTTAAAGCTTTTGGGTTGAAATAAGACAGGTTTTATAAATTGAGAAACAAAATTCAAAGCTGCTTTCTAGTTTCTAGGGACTAGTTATCTATTTTTTTAAAAAGTATATTTTCTAAACATGGAGAACATTATTTTGAACAGTCAAGTGTAATCAAGTGTTTATTATTAGTTGATGGTGACAGGTTCTAAGTTTATAGAAGTTCTCTCATGTTTGTTTGTTTTTCATATTTTTTAATTGTAAAATATTTATAACAAAGTTTACCATTTTAGCCATTTTTAAATTTACATGTCGGTGACATTAATTTCATTCACCATGTTGTCTAGTCATCACCACTATTTCCAAAGTTTTTCATCACTTCAAACGGAAACTCTGTACCCATTAAAAAATAACTTCCCCTTTTGCTTCCGCTCAGCTCCTATTAACTTCTAATCTACTTTCTGCCTCTATTAATTTGCCTGTTCTAGATATTTCATATAATTGGAATCATACAATATTTGTTCTTTTATGTCCGGCACTTGGCATAATGTTTTCAATATTCATCCATGTTGTAGCACATATCAGAACTTCATTTCATTTTATAGCTGAAAAATATCCCATTGTGTGTTTAAACCATGTTTTATCCATTCATGTGTTGGGTTGTTTCCACCTTTTGCCTGTGGCAAATAATACTGCAGTGAACATTGGCATACAAGCATCTGTTTGAATACCAGTTTTCAATTCTTTTGGGTATATACCTTGGAAGAGAATTACTGGGACATATGGTAATTTTATGTTTACCATTCTGAAGACCTGTCAGGCTGTTTTCTCCAGCAGCTGCACCCTTTTATGTTTCCACCAGCAATGTATGAAGGTTCCAATTCACCAAATTCTTACCAGCATTTGTTATTTTACATTTTTTTAGTAGCCATACTAGTAGCTGTGAAGTTGTACCTCATTGTGGTTTTGATCTATATTTCCCTAATGACTAAGGGTGTTGAACTTTTTTTCATGTGCTTATTGGTCGTTTATGTATCTTTGGGGAATTGTCTATTCAAGTAATTTTCCCATTTTTTTTCTTGTTTATATAATTTCCCAGTTTTTTTTTCATTTGTCCATTTTTGATTGGATTGTATTTCTTTTTGTTGTTGGCTACAGAATCCTAGACTTGTGTGTTTTTTTTTTTTTCCTTTTAGCACCTTAAATGTATTTCTTTTATTATCCTCTGGCTTGCATGGTTTCTGATTAGAAGTCAATGATAATTTTTATTTTTATTTTGCCATACAGTGTGTGTGTGTGTGTGTGTGTGTGTGTGTGTGTGTGTTTCAGTGATTTCAAGATTATATCATTGTTTTTCAGGAATTTATGATATGGCTGAGTTTGGTTTTCTATGTTTATCTTGTTTGAGGTTCTTTGAGCATATCGAATCTGTGGGTTTATCATTAGACTTGGGAGATAGCCACTACCCTTCAAATGTTTTCCATCCTTTCCTTCACTTTTCTTTGCCTTCAGTTACATGCATGTAAAAATAATTGATTTTTCACATTACATATTTTTTACATCCTATTATTTTCTTTTTTTTTATTTTCTGTTTCTCCCCATTCCACAAACTTCCCACATTTGGCTTTTTTTCTCACTGTACTATAGTTCGAATAGTTACTATTGCCTTGTCTCAAGTTCACTGATCTTTCTTTGCCAATATTACATATGCTGTTAAGGCTCTGTAGTAATCTTTTTATTTCAGATATTATATTTTTCACTCTAAAAGTTCTGTATGTTTCTTTTTAAATGTAGTTTCCATTTCCATGTTCATATTTTAATTTAAATCCTTAAGCATATTTATAATAACTATTTTCAATATCTTGTATACAAGTTTCTATCATCTCTCTTATTCTTTTGCCTGATTTTTTTCTGGTGGTTGGTTAACTCTTCCTCTTTTTACATCTAGTAATTGTTTATGTCTGCTGGACATTTTAAATCTTATATCTTAAGCTTAAGTACCTGAATTTTTTAATCTTCATTTTATTCCAGCACACAGTAAATTAGTTGAAGATTAATTTAATCTTTCTGAGGCTTGTTTTAAAGTTCTGTTATGTTGGGTTTTGAGTAGCCTTTACTGTAAATCCAGTTTAGCCCTAACACGAAGGATTGACTCTTCTGGATTCTTTACTAAATACACCGGTTGTCTGAGTGGCCAGCTCCATGGGAGCCTTGGGTACTGTTTAGGTTTCCAGTCCCTAGTAGTTGTTTCCTTGGTGTTGGTTCTTTGCTTGTGGAATTTGTACTATGCATTTGTATCTTCTTATTCTGAATTTCATGGGGCTCTTTATTGTTTTCTGGAGCAGGATGTGATTCTATCTTATGCTATTTCTATAGAACAGAAAAGAAAAAATATGTCTAGTATGATGAAATGCATTTAAAAAACATTTTGTTGTAATAGACTCTTCAGAGATAGTAATGTAAACAAAGATCCTGTGTCATCACATGGCAGAAGGGGCATGAGAACTCTCTGATGCCTCTTTTAAAAGGGCATTAATACCATTCATGAGGGCTCTGTCTTCGTGTCCTAATCACCTCACATTGGGTTTTAACATATGAACATTGGGGAAACAGTTTTTTTTTTTTTTAGTGTAATTATGATATTATGATTAATTTTAAAAAGTATCTTGTAGAGATACATAATAAAATATTTACATGTCACATTAAGAATAAACTGTATAATTGTTTTTTTTAGCACAGAGTAAGAGTTGTATAGACATTTCCAGAAAAATGAATTCTTTATTAACAAATTTAGATCTGGTAAATTTGATGTGAGAAATTGGATTTGTTAGAGATAACATCTTCATAGAAGTGCACAGAAAAATTTTGACATTGAGAAAAATTAGTTGAACCAAATCATCATTTAAAATTTAAGTAGAAAGTATTGATTCTCATGAAAATTATATAAAATGAAATAATTTAAAACATTAATTTAGTTTTGTTGATTATTAGTCAAGCATTTTAAAATGTGTAGTAGAGTTTACTCAGAAAAAATATTTTCCAATGCAAAAGTCATGAGCTCATTGATGCTGAATTCATTCTTACTAATTAATCAAGTGGAGTCAGGCTCTGGTTTCTACCTTCTGCCCTGAGAACAGCATTTCCCAGTTTGGGTCCTGGAATGAGAGAGCATATGACATATTGCCTTTACCTACTTGTAATTTGATGGAATTAAGGCTCAGGAAGTTAAGTGATTTGCCCAGGGTCACATATCTGGTAAATTAGGAAAGCCTGGCTTCAAATGCAGGTCTCTCTGACTCTAAAAACCATATAAAACAGTATGCACCACTTACTGCTTTCCAAAGAATGGTGGAATATCCTTTTATCTTATATTCAAAAGAGAGTGGAAGGAGAAGGACCAGAGCCATAGAACAGCAGGAAACTGCCGCATCCTTTCCTTAATTCTGGAAACGTATACACATCTGCTTTTTTTTTAACCTTTTAATTTTCTTGTTATACCATGATGTAAGTCTTTCTCATTTAAAATGCAGGTGAATTTTCTTCTCCTAAACTAATTCTATTATTTACTGGGATGGTACCATTGTCTGGAGGCTAAGAGAGCACTACCACAAACATCAGTTTTATACATTAGTAAAACAATATGCCAAGTCTCACTCTAGATATTCATGGCTATGACATGTTTAAGAAAATATGTTTTTTATTCTCCTTTATTTTTTTAATAGCAACAGAAAATTATTAGAGGGATATTTAAATAAATAATCTTAAACAGGTTATAATAATAGTTAACACTTAACGTGCTTTTTAAAAAGTAGCTTCAAAATATCCTTGCTATCTTGTGGACACCCTCTCTCCTCAGTCCTAAAAGAAAGCTGAGAAGTAATGAGCATGGCACTTAATTTTTCATAAATAGTAAAGCATTGTCACTGGTAAGGTGACCATTGATTTAAAAATAACTTTTTTAGGGTGAAAAAAGATATTACACATTAGATGTGTTACAGCTAATGATTTCTGGAACACTAATAAAAAGTTGAAAATACTTCTTAGAATTAAAGAAATGTGATTTTCCTGGGCTTCCTTTCTTCATCTATCAAATTCACTTTTGAAATTGGTGGGTTTGGAAGGTTATATTTTGGGAGTGAGGTACCAGTATATTCTGGCATTCTAACCAAATATATTCAGAACAGAATCTTCTACATTTTACAGATATTTGCAAAACTGAAGGTTATATCTTATTCAAAATTTCTTGCTTAATTTTACCCTTACAACTTTAGTTTCTTTGTATTAGGGTCAATGAACTGGTTAAAACAAGAGAGACTTGACTGCATTTGTTAAGTGGGGGATAAGGTATGCCAAAGACATAGTGTTTATAGATTGAGCTTGTGATCATTTGAAATTTCTTAGTTTAATCTTCAATAGATTTCACCAAAATGATGTACATCTTGCTAGTGATGTCTTTTATTTTATATAATACTAGTGAATGTATATAATTATACTATACAACTTTGATATGGTTAAGAATTCAGCTTTAGGAACCTTTCTTGCCTAAGTTTGAATCTTGGCTAGGCCACTTTGTTGATCTATGACTTTGGACAAGTTACTTAATCTCCTTGGGCTTTAGTTTTCCTTGACCGTAAGATGGAGACACCAGTAAACCTTCCTCATGGAATCATCTTGAGGCTTACTATTGGTAAAGCACTTGATACAACAGTTATATGCCACATAATTAGCATTTAAATGTTTTTATTATTATAAAAATAATATTATTAATGGAATTAAGGTTTGGTTAAACATTAATGCTGTGATTAAATTTCTTGCTGACTTGCAAGATAAAGATTGAGGTACATGATATAATATTATACCATTTTACGTGTAGTATACAACAATATACTTCCAATTCTTTTCTCTCATTTCTGTGCTATTGTCTTGTGTTTTACATTTACATATGCTGTAAATATATTAAATTTTTACTATTATTTAGTTATCTTTTAGAGCAATGAAAAATAAGAAAACAGCTACATTTTATATTTACCTCATCTATGATGCCTTTTCCTGCTCTTATTTCTTTGTGAAGGTACATGTATCTATTTGGTACATTTCCTTTAGCCTTAAGTATTCCCCCAGCCCCCTTTTCTTTAGTATTGGATTGCTGGTAATGACCTTTCTGTTCTTATTTTCCTGAAAAAATCTATTTTTCCTTTCTTTGTGAAAGATGTTTTGCTATGTATAGGATTCACAGTTTTTTCCTTTGGTGCTTTAAACACGTCACTCCACTGTCTTCTGGATTATCTAGTTTTTGATGAGAAGTATTTTTCTCAATATAATGTCCTTTTCCTCTGCCGTAGAACTTTTCTTTTTATCTTTGGTTTTGAGTGGTTTGAATATGATTTGTCTAGTTGTTTTTTAGGGGTTAAAAATGTTATTTATCTTATTCTTTGAACAACTTCTATCTGTGGTTTTATTTATTTATTTATTTTACATTTATTTTTTATTTTTTATTTTCTTTTTAGGCGAGGCAACCCTTGGTTGACCTCACAGATTGCAAGAACCTTGTCAGCTTACAGTCCCTTATTTTCTATTTTTTACACCTACAGCACCTGGTCTTCCTAGGTGGTCTCCCATCCAAGAACTAACCAGGCCCGACCCTGCTTAGCTTCAAAGATTAGACGGTATCTGGCTTGTTCGAGGTGGCATGGCCATAGACTCTGTCTGTGGTTTTGTGTCTTTAATAGTTTTGGAAAATTCTCAGCAGTTATCTCTTCAGATATTTCTTCTGCTCCATTCTCTTTTACATCTAGGATTTCAGTTACATGTATATTAAATTAGTTAATATTGTTTCACAGCTCTTGGATTTTGTTTTGTTCCATCTGACCGCCACATTTTTTTCCCTTTGTGTTTCATTTTGGATAATCTCTTACTCAGTTCTGTTGAGTTTACTATTGAGCCATTCTAAAGCTTTATCGAACTCTCTTCCCATGTTTTTCCTTTGTTGGGGTTTTTTCCTTTGCTTCCTTGTGTGATTTATACTTTGTGGTTGAAAGATGGATGTTTTGTATAGGGCAGTAGGGACTGAGCTGAATGGTATTTATGTCTGGCATGAGTAATTGAGTCAGTCTAGTCTGTAGCTGAGCTCTATTTTGTGTTACTATGGTTACCCACAGTGCACTGTGTGCTTTAAATTCTAGTCTAAGGTTACCTTTTTCAGGGTGGGGGCTTGTTTGCTAAAGGATTTTTCTAAAATTTGCTCTACCTTCAACTTTTGATCTTAATTTCTTTTTGTTACTGAGCTTAGAGAGGATCTTTCCCTGAGCAGTAGACTGCTGTTACTAATTCTTTGTTTGCTAACACGATGGTATAGGTGGGTGAGGGATGCTAGGGTTGGGACATTCTCTGTTGTCCAATTTTTGTCTCAGTTTTTGGCAGGCATTGTGTCCTTGATCTTGAAGGGTGAGGCTTTCTCAGTGGTTCTGCCTCTCCTCCCACTGGTAGGGGATCTCTAAAGGTCTGGGGCTGTGATGTTTTCCTACCCCTCCCACAGGGATATAGGGTTTTTGTTCTGTTACCTTCCTCCAGTTTACGGAGGGACCAACTAATAATAGTTATTCCACAAAGTGTATTTGCTACGTCCTTTTTTATTTTATTTTTTATATTCTGATCTTATGGCATCTCCCTAGGCTAATTTTTACTAGGTTTTGGTATCAGTGGCACTAGAGATATACAGTTTTTGGTATCAGCTGTCAGAGTATTATTAAATATATTTATAAATATCATTTAATGAATATGTTATTTTTCACATTGACTAAGTTTTATTTCTAAATTATTCTTCAATCATGCATTTTATTGACAAAAATTCTGCATGGCAGATACTATGCTAGATCTGGTTTTTGTTTCATTTTTTCACAACATACCACTTCTGACACCAAATGTATGTATGTGTGTGTGTGCGTGTGTGTGTGTGTGTGTGTGTGTGTCCCCAATCAACCAATTCTCTAACCCTTTGGATACTACCTGGGTGTCCTTCAGTTCAATTCTGATATTACCTACCCTGGGTTAGTGCAGACCCTACATGTCTGCCCACAACTGCTAGTCACAGGTCCTGGACCTCTCATACTTCTGATCAATTGGCTATTAATCAGAGGTTCCTAGGACCCCCTCCTTGGGGTTGATAATTTGCTAGAATGGCTCAGGAAACTCAGAAAGGCCCTTTAATTACTGTTATGAGTTTATTATAAAGGGAACAACTCAGGAGCAGCCAAATGGAAAGAGATACGCTGGGCAAGATATTAGGTGTGGAAGTGGAGGTAGGAAGGGAATGGCATACAGAACTTCCTCTCTGGGTGTTCCACCCTTCCAGCACCTTGATGCGTTTACCAACCCAGAAGCTCTCCAAAACTTGCAGTTTAGGGATTTTTTAATGAAAGTTCTATCAGGTAGGCTACATTGATTAAATCATTAGCCATTGGTGATCAGCTCAATCTCCAGCCCTGTCCCCTTCCCAGAGATTGGGGAGTAGGGCTGAATTCCACCCCAAGTTCCAACTCTCTAATCATATCTTAGTTTCTCAGAGTTAGTTCCTCTGATTACCAGCTCCTTTTTGAAGCTTTGTGAAGAGCCCATCAAGAGTCATCTCATTAGCATAAACTCAGTTATGGTTGAAAGGGAATTATTATAAATAACAAAAGATGCTCTTTGCACTCAAGAAATTCTAAGAGTTGTAGAAGCCCTTGTGTTAGGAACCTGGAGGAAGACCAAATATATATTTCTTGTTACATCATGATAATACACTAGACACTCAGTGAAGAATTGGTGAGTGAATGAATTATGTAGTTGTTCTGGCTGTCCCTTTCTTATGCATAGCTTTTCTTCTTTATTTCTGATTACTATAATACCCATTATTTCTAAGAGTATAAAAAATGTCTTTTGTGGTCTGTTTGTATTTTTTAACCTTTTTGATTGACTATATCTGACATTTAACAGAGTATAAATTTAAGGTGTAAAACATGTTAATGTTGTACATTTATATATTGGAACGTGATTGCCCTTGTATTTCTGAACATTCAGTTAGAAAATGTCAGTCTTTTGAATCAAAATGCTACATATTGTTTCTGTAGAGATTGAAGAAAGTTCTGTAAGCGCACAAAATCCTTATCACATTATTGGGTCTATTGAAGGGGAGGATCTTTATCTTCTTGGACCTTGCTAAGGACTCCAGAGGGCAAGAGAAAATATTCAGTGTGTGAGCCAGTGATACATGTGCCTTAGAACCGGTACAATATATTCTTGGCCCATGCAATAAGGTGTAAAAGAGGAAGAGGGAGAAACTTAACATCATTTCACTGAAGTTCACCAGCACCTTGTTTAGAGATGGAGATAAGATTTGTTAAAGGGGTTATCTGCTTCAAATTCCTTAACAACTAAAACATTTAAGATAGGCTTTATCATTTTCTTCTAGGTGATTTACTGTTCTTTTGGTGGAACATCAAAAGGACTGCACTTCAATAATTTAATAGTTGGACTTGTTCTTCTTACAAGAGGCAAAGATGAAGAGAAAGCAAAATGTAAGTATTTTTTATTATCTCAAAATGATAATACTTACATCTGTTTGCAGAATGATACACCTCAAAATTCTGATGTCAGGCAAAGGATTTGAATTGACATTTCTCCAAAGAAGAATATACAAGTGGCCAATGAGCACTTGAAAAAATGCTCAACATAATTAGTTATTAGGGAAACATAAATTAAAATTACAGTGAGAAACTACTTCATACCTACTGGGATAGCTAAAATAAGAAAGAAAGATAATTAGTGTTGGTAAGGATGTGGGAAACTTGCAGTCCTCATACATTGTTGTTGGGAATAGAAAATAATACAGCCATTTGGGAAAACTGTTTGGCAGTTTTATTAGATGAACCATCTAAACCCAAAAGAGAACAGTACCTTATCTATGACCTTTAAATCCCATAAGCAGGCAAATGTTATAATGAAAGGGCATCATTTATCTCCTGATTGTGAAAGGGACAATAACCATAGTTGATCATTGTCCATCTCTGTTTCCTGGGATACATATCCATTTCCTTTTTTATAGTTTTATTGCGGTATAATTTACATTCAATAAAATGCACATATATTATGTATACATTTTTATATGTTTTGAGACATTTATATACCTACATTATCACAATCAAGATAACATATCCATAAATTCAATTTTATGTATTGGAATTTACCTGTGACCCTAGTTTTTTCACTAACATCCTTCTACCACCAAACATACTCTGGCTCCAGGCAGCCATTAATTAAAAATAACAGTTTGGGGGGGTCAAAAACACAAACAGTATTAAAATTTCATTTTTATTATATAATTTTATTAGTTTCTTAGGTGTGGTGTAACAGAAGTACCATAAACTGGGCGGCTTAAAACAACAGAAATTTATTATCTCACAATTACGGAGGCTAGAAGTTCAAAATTAAGATGTTAGTAGGGCCTTGCTCCTCTGAAACCTGTAAGGAAGAATCCTTCCTTTTTCCTAACTTTTGGCGTTAGTCATAAATCCTGCTGTTTCTTGATTTATAGCTGCAGTTTGCCTATCTCATCACATGGCTTTCTTCGGACTGTGTCTTTCCTTTCTTCCTATAATCTGTTGTATTGGATTAGGGCCTATCCTAATGACCTCATCTTAAATTGATTGCATCCACAAATACCCTATTCTAAATGTCACATTCACAGGTATTGGAGTCAGTACTTTAACATCTTTTGGGAGGACACAATTCAACCTATAACTGATGGTCAGAGCGCTCCAGTAATATATACTCTCCCTAAGGGAATCAGCAACAGGTTCTGGAAGGATAGGCAGTGGAACCTGCTGAGTCTTCAGAGGGATGAAATGTCTCTTTTGTCTTTCCTTCTATGTTTCCAAATAAGGTCACATTCACAAGTACCTGGAGGTTAAGATTTCAGCATATCTTATTGGGGAATGCAGTTCAACCCATAACAGCAGTATTTCAAACATATAAAATATGTACCTCCACTAACCCTTGTTATTCCTTAACATATTTGTCCCAGATCTTGTTTTTGTTTTGTTTTGTTTTGTTTAAAGAAATAAAATATTACAGCCAAGGTGAGGCTCTCTCTTTGTATTCTTCCATGGTCCCATCCCCGTTCTTCCCTTCACAGAGATATTATTCTCATGGCTTTGGTGATCTTTCATTCCTTATACAGGTATTTATACATTTATGACATTTTTATATACCCTTAAACATGTTTTCACCTGGTTTGCAGATTTTAAATTTCTTTAATAAATGGTATACTATTTTGCAATTTGTTTTTTCTTTGGTATTTATTTATCTTGAAACACTTAATTCCTTTATTCTGACTGCTATATAGTATTTCATTGTGTGTGTGTGTGTGTATCTCAGTTTGCCTATTTGCTTGTTGATAGACTCCCCCCCCCCCAATTTTGCTGTCAAAAACACTACCCCAGTGAACATTGTTGTTCATAGACATGCACATGTATGAGAGCTTCTCAAGAGTAGAAGTGGAGTTGCCTAGAACTTGAATCTCTAGCATGCATATTTACCTTCACTAAATTTTGTCAAATTGTTCTCCAAAGCGGTTGCAATAATTCATATTCTCATTAACGGTGTAAAGGATTTCTGTTTTTTTTTTTTTTTTCAACTTTTTGTTACACTTTGTGATGTTACATCTAAACATTTTTGCAAATTTGGTTGTGTTTGAAAAGATAATCACATTGCTGTTCTAATTTGTATTGCTGGTCTTTTTTTTAGGAATAAATTAAATTATATATTTATAAAGTGCTTGTCATTAGTAATCACTTAATAATTGTTACTTTTCCCTCTCTACTTTCAGGAAGATATATTTACTCTATGATAAAATTAATTTATTCTTTCTTTCTCCTAGACATTTTTAGTCTTTTTGCAAGCGAATCTGGGAGCTATGTTATACGGGAAGAAATGGAAAGAATGCTCCATGTGGTGGATGGTAAAGTCCCAGATACACTCAGGAAGTGTTTCTCAGAGGTATATTTAACGATTTACGTTTCACCCCTACCTGTTGACACAGTATTGACTCTTAGTTGTATAATGAGTTTAGCCCTGATGAATAGATGTTTATGCGTGCCATGTTCTTGACATTTTTGTATTTAAAAGTTGATTTTTTAACTGTGCTGCACTCAAATGTTCATGACAGTTGTTACTGCTATATTTGTGAATCTAAAAGTTCCCAATTCTACTGTAAAAGCAACTGTCCATACTTATGGTATAAGGAAACACTCCCACACTCATACCAATACCCACACACATACATAAACACACACAAGTGATCCGGCAGTCACCCAAGCATTGCTCACATTGTAGTGCCATTGCTTTTCATCATGGACGTATAGATATATCACTTATTTGCCTTGAGCCATTCTAGTACCTCTATGACCCATCAAGGCCTATTTTATCATTTACTTTACTTAGTCGATTTGCATTGTGAAATATTTAGGTTTTAAAAACTTGTCATTTTTATGTTTTCATAATTAATACGTTTTCATTTTATATGAGTTAAACAATAGACAGTGTGTATCTTTAACAGAGAAAATTTCTTTTTTTCTTTTTGAAGGTCTGTTAATGTGGGAAAAGTCCCAGAGACAGGAGAGTGAAACTCTTTCAGAAATTTCTGATCCTTTCCTGCAGCACTCAGTGCTGTCTGATTTCTTATGGATGGCTATTTGACCCACTTTAGATATGAAAGTCTTTCACTGTTCTTGGGTCACCCCCTCCTCTTTAATCCCTCCCACCCCATTTCCACCCTTGACCTATGGATGTTGCCATTTCCCTTTAAGAACTGGCTCTCTGAAGGTGGAGTGTCTCCTCCCACTTGCTCATGGGGTGCATCCTGGGCCTGGCACACCTGGGGCATGGTGCATGGCTCCACCTGGGGCATGACCTCAGGACCTGCTCTGTGTAAGGCATACGTGCTAACCACTACACACTATGGAGCCACCACCTGCTCTTGGTTTTATTTAGGGAGTTTTTATTCAGTTTAGTCTAGTTACCTTCCTAACTGCATAGGCATTGATGGTCCGTACTTCAGCCATATGCATGTATCTGGTTCTAATCTCTTTGGACTCTTTAGCTTTAGCTTTTCACTACTCTGGCTTTGAGTTTTCTCGGTGTTGATAGCACCCAGAAATTACCTTTCTTGCTTCTAAGCTTGGCTGTGCAGTTTTTGGTAGTGGTTATTGTGTTTTTATTGTGATTATTGTACATTTCTATTTACTCAGCATTTCTGTGTATTTAGTGCAAAAGAATTGGCCTCTTGCATTTTTGGTTCTGACTTATTGACTGGAAGTTGCAGTGATAGTATTTTAATTTTTCAGGACAAACTAGGCTGTGTTATTTTTTTCTCGAATAATAAATATTTGCTGGTCAGAAAAAAGGGTAATCTAATCTTTCTTTTCAGGACTAATTTAATTGGATTTTCCACAGAGATGTCAAATGCATTAATACTCTGCTCATTTTGTGGGAAAAATGTGTATTTTTTTTTCATTTTAACAAGGTTTATGTAGACATTCCCATTGTATAGATAGGAATTTAATGTGGTTAGCCACCTGGTTCTCTAAAATTTAGACACAAATGCAAGTACATATATTAGATAATAATTAGTGCTATGGGGAAAAATAAAGTAGAATAAGGATGATAGGTGGTGATAGAAAGAGGTGGCTGAGTGTCAGTATTTTGTTTAGGACAGTTAAGAGAGGCTTGTCAGATAAAGTGACATTTGAACAAAGATTTTAAAGGAAGTGAGAGATAAAACCAGATATCTGGATTAAGCACTTTCCTTGAAGGGAATATAACAAAAGCCCCAAGGTGGGAGTGTGCTTGGGGACAACAAAGGACATGGCTAAGGAACAGCAAAGAGGCCAACTTAGCTGGAATGGAGTAAGTGAGGAAGTAGTAGAAAATGAAGTTACAGAGGTTAGGGGAAGGGGTGGCTTGTGGTGGAGACATTATATATGACCCTGTAGGATAATGTGAACTCTTTGACTTTTACCCTGAGTGAAATTATTACAGGGTTTTGAGCAGATGAATACATGAGTTTTTTGTTTGTTTGTTTGTTTGTTTTTTAAACAAAACATAATAATTTTGGCTATTATTTAGAGGATAGGCTGAACAGAGTCCAACTGTATCTGCCTAATCCAGGCAAGAGATGCTGGTCATTTAGATCATGGTGTAGCAGTGAGGTGATAAGAACTTTTTAGATTCTGCATTTATTTTGAAGGTGGAGTTGACAAGATCTTTTCTTGTATTGATTATGGGGTGTTACAGAAAGAGAATAGATAACTAAGGTGTTTGGCCTGATTTAGTAAATGAGTTGCCATTAGCTGAGACTACTGTAGAGAGAGATTTGGGATTTCCTTATCAAGAGAGGTTTAGGACATAATTAAACTTAATAATCGTATTAGACATTCAAGTGGAGTTGTCAACTATACTTTTTGACATAATAAGTTAGAGTTCAGGAGAAAGGATTTGTCAACTTGTAGATGAGGATGAGATTGTGTAGGACTGAATTTAGATAGAAAACAAATTGGAAGACTGAGTCCTGTATTCCAGTGTTTAGAGATTGGCAAGATGAAGAAGAATGAAAACAGGAGCCTAAGGAATAACATGTGAGGAGAATCAAAAGAGAATGGTTTCCTGGAAGCCAAGTGATGAAAATGTTTTAAGAGGAAGGAGTGTTTAACTATGTCAAATAAACTGAAAGTTCAAGTGAGTTGACTTCTGATCACTGAGAATATTCAGCAACTATGAGGGTAGGTCATTGGTGTAGTCCTGGTGTAGTTCAAAAGTCACTGGAGTCAGGATACTAGAAGGAGTGTGCTCATAAGAGGAAATTGCAGTGGGGAAAGTGGAATGCTCCACATTGCATTTATGGGAAGAGGAACGGTTAGTATAAAAAGATTATAAGACTGTGGTAGTAAATAGCTAGGGTAGTGTTGTATGAATGACAAGGTCTTTGGAAGAGGAAAGATCAAAGAAATCAGGTCAAGGTTTTAGAATACTCATGTATATGGATGGCTGTTTAAATCATTAGATACTTAGTGAATGGTAAAAACCCAATACTGGAAATGGGCAAATTTCATCTGATTCAACTATTTGATATATTTACCTACCGTAATTTTTGAGTAATGTGTCTGATTGTATCCAAACCCTTGCTTTACAAGTTACTATGTTTTAATCAGTTTACTTATGTTAGGATAGGCTTATTTGGACCTTCTATAACAATGCTTTGTATTGTTTCTTGCACTCCTAAAAAAAACCCCCAAAACTATAAAGAGAAGCACTTTAGCTAAAAGATACAGACCTAGCACCTAGATTTAAGTGACATGGAATGGGTCTGAGCCTTTTCTGCCTTGGTTTTATTAGCCTTGACAGATGAAGTTATAAAGGAAATCTACATAGGAGTTGTATTTTTTTTTCTTGCCGGATTTTTTTTGGTAGTTAATTTTTAAAGGGGAAATTCATGTTTTATGTTGTTCTCCAAAAGTGTATCGGTTTCAGGTTCTGTTTATTTTTAATTGCCTTTTATAGCATTGGAAAAATTTTCTAGACCACTATTATAACAATTTATAAGAGGATACATTCCTTTTGCTTCCCTTTTTAGAAGCTATCCATGACTCAAAAACATAAAAATTCAGGTTTACAGATCAGACTTTGATGCTACCAGATATACAGAGTAACCCCAAAGGGCAAGTGGATTTCAGAGATTACTTTATATTTCACTAAGTCAGCCAGGCATTGTGGTGTATAGCATAGGCACAGAAACTGTGTATAAACCTTGGATAGATTATATAACTTTTTGATATATAAGGTTTTCTTGTGTGTAAAATGGGAATCATAATAGTATTGCCTATAGAGGGTTGCTTTGGAGATTAAATTAATATAAAATATTTAGGATGGTGCTCAGAGTCTGGTAAATTCTCAATAAATATTAACTATATATGAAGGTGGTGATAGTGCCTTTTGGCAGCTTTTTTCCTTAGTGGTAGATGAAGGTGCATTTTATATAACAATATTGTAGCTTCACTGAACCATAAAAACTATCATATTTCACTGAATCTAATATGTCATCAATTATAAGATGCACCTTTATGTATTATAAAGAAAGAAAAAATCTGCCAGTGATAAAGGATACTATTGATTTTAAGACTTATCCCAGTGTCAGAGATATTAATGTATAAAAGTGAACATCATCTTGTAGAATTTATACTGCTAACACTTTCTAGACTAAACATAGGGTAGAAAAAGAATACGGTTATGATCCCTAATGTCTAACACATGTTGGCAGTGTTCTCACATGTCCCTGAAGCAAGTCTGAATGCCATATTCTTCCACTCAAAAAAAAAAAAAAACAGGACTGCCAGTGCTGCCCTGAGTGTTTGAATTGCACTGTTAAATATTTGAAAACTTCTAGCCTAAACATATCGCTGTAATTGATAGGATATTACTAAAAAAAATGTTGAAATTATTTCTACCATATCTCTTCTAGGTTATAAGTTATCTGTATTCTTCAATATCTCTGTCAGGATTCAAGCTGTCATCCTTCATTGTATTTCCCTTCAACCTTTTTCCCATGAAAACATCTGGCCCTCACTCAATATAGGCCCTTTTGTCTTCCAAAGAGATTGACTTGCATAGTCATGTGATGGTCTTTCTCAGCCTGGGCACTATTTTTCTCCAGAGATTAAGTAGGCAAATACTTGGAAGGAAAGAAAAGAAGTAGAAATCTTGTCTCTTTTTGTATTATAGTTGACTTATGAATAAATGTTTTCATTGTTGCCTTCTGAATGAGGACTCCTGGATAGTTGTTTTTAATTGGCCAATGAAATTTAAATTTCATACGTATTAAATTAAAATATGCTAATTACGATAGATTGAGGTGCTAAAGAAGGGGGATATGGCAAGTGAAAAACTGGATTTATTAAATATTGAAAGAAATGCAGTTTACTTATTGTAAGATATACCTTAGCAAATAAAATGTGGCTTATTAGTACCAATGCACTGCTTTAATGAAGTGATGAAATAATTTACAATTAACATAAAGATTTTATGCAAATAGGACTTCTAAGTACAATTACTCTTGAAAACAACTTGATTTCCAAGTATAGAGCCTGTAATGTTCCTTGGATAATCCTTCCTTTAAGGGTAAATGTCAACTAATCTCAGGTTGTGTGGATTCCAAGTAAGATTCTTTAAAATTTTACTAAACCCGTATTTTCTTGTTTTAATTTTAGGGTGAAAAGGTAAACTATGAAAAGTTCAGAAATTGGCTTCTTCTAAACAAAGACGCTTTTACCTTCTCTCGTTGGTTGTTGTCTGGAGGTGTATATGTTACCCTCACTGATGATAGTGATACTCCCACTTTCTACCAAACTCTGGCTGGAGTCACACATTGTAAGTAATGACATTTCACTGTTTTCTCTTCACTTTTTAATACAATTGCCTGGTAATATGAGAATATGCCTATAAAGGAGAAATTTATTTTTATTAGTTTTTTCTTCTAAAGTGTGAATAAAATGAAATGCTGGAGCATTGAGTGCTTAGCTGAAAAGAAAAATTCTCGGAATACTTTTATACTTTAAATGTGTGGGTTTTTCCCCACATCAAGCAATTCTCCAATGCTCTGCAGACACCAGCTGGGTGTCCTCTTCATTTCAGTTCTGACACAACCTAGGGTTAACACAGATCTTACAGGTTTAGGGCTCAGTCTTAAAAGACTGCTCCTTTCCCCTCCCCCAATTCTGGATGCCAGTCACAAGTCACAAGTCAAGATTGTCAAGGTTGCTTCTGACCAACCAGCTATAAATTAGAGGTTCCTATGACCCCCTCCTTGGGTTCTGTAATTTGCTAGAACTGCTCACAGAACTCAGGGAAGTAGTTGTGTTTACCGATTTGTCGTATGATACAGGATATGTTAAAGGATACAGATGAAGAGATACATAGGGCAAGATCTGGAAGAGTCCCAAGTCCAGGAGCTTCTGTCTTGTGGAGCTGGGATGTACCAGTCCTTTCTGGCCTGTGGATATGTTCATCAATCAGGAAGCTTTCTAAACCCCATACTTTGGGGATTTTTATGAAAGTTTCATCATGTTGGCATGATAAATTATTAGCTCAGTTTCCAGCTTCTTTGCCATAGATTGGGGTGTGGGCCTGAAAGTTATAAGTTTCTAATTATGGTTTGGTCTTTCTGGTGATCAGCCCCCATCCAGGAGTCTACAAAAGGCCACCACAGGCTTTAGAACAAAGATTCCTATTTCCCAAAGGATTTAAGAGCTTTGTATCAGAAATGCCTATCACTCAGGAAACTACAAGATTTGGTCAAAGGCCAAATATTAGCAGGAACTAAGGGCAGAGACCAATTTCATTATTCACAGTAGCCTTCTAATTGTCCTTAACCAAGCTGTATTAGTTTCCTAGGGCTACTGTAATAAATGATTACAATTTATAAACTGAAACAACAGAATTTATTCTTTCACAGTTCTGGAAGCAGAAATCAAGGTGTTAACAAAGAGCCATGTTCCTTCTGAAGGACCTAGGGAAGAATCCTTCCTTGCCCCACTCAGCTTCTGGTGACCTCAGGCTTTGCTTGGCTTGTGGCAGCGTAATTCCAATTTCTGCCTCTATCATCACATGACCTCCTTCTCTGTGTGTGTGTCTGTGTCTTCTCCTCTTTTTAAAAGGTTAACAGTTATTGGATTTCGGGCCCACCCTAAATCCAGGATGATTTTATTTCAAACTCCTTAACTCAGTACGTCCACATAGACCCTACTATTTCCAAATAAGGTAACATTCTGAGGTTCCAGGTAATCATGAATTTTTGAGGGATACTTTTTAGTCCACCTCCACACAGATCTAAGTATTAACCTCTACTGTTTTTTTCTGTGGTTACAGAAAAGTTATTTACATCGAGCTTTTGCTTATGTTACTTATTATCACTGGAATGTTTTCCCTTTCCTTCTCCCTAGAAATCCTGGTCATCTTTGAAAACTTACATCACATGCCCTTATATTTTCATGAAACCTTTTCTTGTCTTCCTATGTACGGGAAATCATCTCTTCTTCCTCTGGACTCTTAACACCTTTTTTGTACCCTTAAATGAAATTACCACTTTCACCCTTATAATTATTTCTAGCATTCCATTTGTACATGTTATCTCTCTTAAATCAGAGAGAGCTGTATTATTCTTTCCTTCTGTCTCTGTGTCAAGCCTTAAATAAGTATTTGTTTACTGAATTGAAGACCTTGGGTGTCAATTGCTATTTGTATCTATTGCTTTACATAACTTATAATTTGGAAACTAATTACACACCAGCTACTTTCCCACCCAATTCATTCCATTGTTACCAGAAGTTCAGAATGATAAATTCTGGCATGAATAGGCCATGAACTTGATTCTACTAGTTTTCAGTGTTCTTTTCTTTATTTTTGATAGGAAAGCATTTTTAAATTATTTTGCATAAAAAAATTAGGGAATTTTTTAATACTCATTATAAACTAACATTAATATTTAAGTTGTCAGTCTTATGGATATTCTGCTGAACTTTTGCTTTCATTTGTGATTGCATGATTAATTATTTTCCTCTTAATATTGGCCAAGAGATGACTATTTTCCTTTAAATGAATTATATTAAAGAAAAAATTATTCTGACACTTGTTAAAATGGTAAGGAAGACTTCATTCAAAACTTTTGCAGTCGCATATTGCAATGGGGGAGAGAGATTGGTCTTAACTCCAAATGTAACAAGGACAATTGGGGATTTATAGCCAAGGAGCAGGGTGAGGGAGTCAGTGGAGAAGACATTAGGGGTAGGGAGATTCCTGCTAAAGGCAGGCCAAGTACTTATTCATCAAAGATGGGGTATGAGGAACAAACTTGATCAAGGTTAGGGGTATGACAAGAGTGGGCTGAGTGGGCCAAAGACAGGATGGGGACCAAGTTGGAAGCCTAGTTGAAAAGAAGGCTCAGAGGAGTGGGCCTAAAGTTTGGTCAAGGAAAAAGTCTTTGTTAGTTCCTTAAAGTTGTTAAATGCTGTTATTGCTTGTTTTTGAAAGTGATGTCTTATTAAAAATTATAGGCGTATTTAAATTTAATCAGTCAAAATAATTTTTAAGATGTTATCCCATTATCTGACTCCCATTTTTATTTGAAAATGATCTTTTCTATTTAGTTTTTATCAATTGGGAAGACTTTTTGGATTTTTAATAATATCCAAAAATTACAGTACCTTTGCCTTGTTAAAAAATATTTATCTTGAATTATTTAAAACAAACGTTAATGTAGATGCATTGTTTCACCTGCAGTAATGACCTAATTTCTAAACTGAATGTTTTCTCCTTCGGGTCATTATACTGTTACTATCTCCGCAGCATTTTAGCACTATTGACCAGTCAGTTTTCTTGAAATTGTTCTCTTTTTGCTTTTGAAGCATTGTAGTTACCTACTTTTTAATTATTTATTTTGAGTTTTCTTTACTGCTCTTCTTTTCTATCTAGTTTTGAAATGTGAATTATTTCTCAGTGATCAGCCTTTAGCTCCATTATTCTTGGATTACATGCATGCTTTGCTTCATTACAGCCATTTCCATTGCTTCACTTTATCCATCATATCTTTGTAGGTGATACCTAGATCAAGTTTTCTGGTCTTGAGGTATCCTTCAAAGTGTATATTCACTTAAATTAATGCCTCCTGGCTATATATTCTAATATCTTAATCTCATATGTAAAACCAAATTCATCTTTCCTTATTTCAGCCTATCTAAATGTAAAAGAAGCAAATATGTTCTTCCTCCTATCTTTTCTGTTTTGGTTAATAGTATTTGCAATTCCACTTATCTAATTTGAGATTACCTTTGACTTTTCCTTATCAAGCTTCATATTAGAGCCTATCAATCTTAACTCAGCCATATTTCTTTCATCTTTCTTGCTGCCGTCATTGTAATAGTTTTCTTTATCTGTGTACATATTAATGATAGGAAAGAATTAAGAACACTTCTTTTTAGTCTACATTTTTTTAAACACTGCTCTTCATTTTCCTGCCCAGAAACTGTTGAGAATTCTTCATTTTCTACAAAGTTTAAACTCACTGTGGCTCTAAAGTCTCCTAGTTTCCTGTTTTTAAGTTTCTGTACCCATTTCTCATATATGTTCTCTGCTTCAACTGCAGAGCACTGGTCAATATTTCATAACTTTACCATGAACTTTTATAGCTACTTTATAGACTATCACTCCTAATAGTCTTTTCATTTAAGAACGCATTCCATCTTTCAGCTCTTGACAATTGAAATTCTGATTCGTCATCAAAGCCCAACTCAGATGCTGTCTGTTTTGCCATGCCTTCTTTGTATTTCTTCTGTTTGAATTACGTTTCCATATACATTCCTGTACACTTTACATTTCAATTAAAGCTGTTAGGATGCTTTTTGCCTTTGCCTTGGAATCTGTTAGAAATGGCTTTGTTTCTCCCCAGAAGATACAAGTCAGTCCCTTGAGTACAAGTCTCGTGTCCTTTTTCTCTTTGCATTTTTCTTTGTACAATGTACTAAATGCACATTATTAGACTGAAATGTATTGAAAAATTTTTAGCCACTAAAAGTCTAATTTCTAAGCATTGATTTAAACATTTGATTTCTCTAGGAGTGAGCACGAAATATATAGTTTTAGGATTGTGAGACTAAACCCATACCAAGGAAAACCCGTACCAAGGAGAAGGACCAAGATAAATTATCAGTTTGTATAAGTTATAATAACTTCATAGTATGTGAAGGTTTATATAAAGACATACCGTGTTTTAGGGTGAAAATGAATTATGATATTTATAAATTCAGGGAACTGTTGAAGGTTGCAAAGTTAGTTGTTCTAAGATCTTCCTTCTAAAACCTTTGGTTAGATCAATGATATAAGATACAGAAAATTGATTAGCATTAAGTTAAGGTACATGGAAGGTCAGCTTACTTTAAATACTGAACTAATTATTTTATCTACTCCTATAATGTGACTATTGATTTCTCTGGTGGCCATAGAAATAAGTAGTAGTGTGTAGTAAAAGCCTGAAGAAATAACATGCGTTTAATTTTCTCAGTATTTATAACTTTAAATTTAAATTTAAAATTTAAATACTTGGCATCTTAGTTGAATTTTGTCATACATATCCTTGTTTCTTATCAGAGCAATACCCCAAAATAAAAAAAAAATAATAATCAACTATAAGACCATTACGGTATATTAGTAGTTAACACCCTTTATTAAGCATTAGAATTACTCGGATATTAAAAATTCAAGTTACTGGTTCTACAAAAGAATTTTATTCAATGGACCCTACGACTCTGTACTTTTAACAGACATTTAAGGTAATTCTAATGTAGGTGGACCATGAACTACAAATACAGATACGATGTTTTTAATCTCTCTGAACTTCTTTTCGGGGACAATAACACAATTTACCTCATAGGTGTGTTGTTTAGGAGTATAGAAGAGGAAAAACCTTTTCCTCTACCCATCTTGGGTTCATCAGCTGGGGCCCTTTAAATTACACTGATAAAAGACAGATAAGAGAAAAACCTAAGTTTTAATACATTGTGCATGGGAGCATTCAGTGATAAGTAACTCAAAGGAGTGGTTAGAACTTGAGCTTATATAGCATTTTAACAAAGAACAGTAATTTTGTGTAGAAGTGACAGGGCGAAGGAGAAGGGCTTTGAAACTTGTTAGTGTCAAATTGTTGGAAGGCAACTGTATAGAGAAGCTAATGGGAGATAAGGCTAGTAATGAGGCTTGTTATGTAGATCTATTCTTCTGGTGCTATCTCTAGGTTAATAAGGATCAGGAGTTGTCTCTGGTGATTAATTTCTGTCCTTCCTGGTACAGAGACAGGGAAGACACCTTTTCAAATTAGGCACATAGAGGGAGGGCAGAGTGCATTTCTTGTGTCTGCTTCTCAATTGCCTTCAACTCAAAATAATTCTTGTACCAAAGTGGCATATTTGGGTTGGCATGTATGTGCTTCAGGAACACATGAAATAATACTTTTTAAAAAGGACTCAGCCCTGTGCCTGGTATAGAATAGGTATTTTACAGTTAATATGCATCCTCTTGTATTAGTGAACACTTGGCTTATGAATGTCAGTGAGCTTTACCCACTGTCTCCAAAGGGTAATTGTTTGAACAGCAAGCAGTTTTCTAATAGTGGTCTGTAGATCAGTACAAAATGAACTCAGAAGCAGAGTGGGTGGTCCTTTCTGAAGAATCGACAAGATGGCAGAAGTGGAGCAGAAGAAGAAGCACACCTTCTGTAAGTTCACCTACCGCGGCATGGACCTGGACCAGCTGCTGGATATGTCTTATGAGCAGCTGATGCAGCTGTACAGCACCCGACAACGGCGGCAGCTGAACTGAGGCCTGCGGAGGAAGCAACACTCACTGCTGAAGTGTCTGCGCAAAGCCAAGAAGGAGGCACTGCCCATGGAGAAGCCGGCGGTGGTGGAGATGCAGCTGCAGAGCATGATCATCCTGCCGGAGCTGGTGGACAGCATGGTGGGCATCTACAACGGCAGGACCTTCAGCCAGGTGGAAATCAAACCCGAGATGATCGGTCACTACCTGGGCGAGTTCCTCATCACCTACAAGCCGGTGAAGCAGTGCCGGCCCAGCATCAGAGCCACCCACTCCTCCCACTTCATTCCGCTCAAGTAGTCTGCTTGGCCAATAAAGAACCAGCTGCTTGGCCAAGAGAGAACCAGCACCTCCCCTCCCCACCCCCCAAAAAAACTCGTCCACATCTGTGGGAAGAATGTGTTTTTCTTACTAAATTGTTTTATAATTTATAAAAATAAAGAATCAAAATAAACTAGTGCAACAGACAACTCAGTTGCCACTGGCTTCAGCCAATAGCTACTTTATAAGTGGGCCTTCCTGCTAAATTTCCTATAGAAATTTCAACATAGGCAGGCTTACATTCTGATAACTGATTTATCATTTATAAATTCTCAGCTTCTGGCCATGCGGTTCAATGTTGGCCTTTTGATAGGCTCTTATATGCAAAGCATATTTGCTACTTATACTTTCCAAATAATGTGTTAGGAATGTGGAAACTTGTGATAAAAATAGAGAATGTTATTAACTGATTTATAAGTAAACAGAAAATATTTATTTTAAAGCATCAGTGACTATATTTAAATTTGTGTAGTGAGCCAAAGTATCTAGGAAACATAAAATTAGTTTTTCACTTGTAAATAACATTTATGTTAGAATGCTGATGGCTTTAATTACTTTTTCACAAACTATAAAGTAAAATTTGAAGTCACAGTAAGTTGAACATGCTGCTGTATTTCATCTGATTTTGTTTTCTTTTATGTAAATCTCAAATGAAACTGGAGAGCTATTTGTATTCAATAGTTAGAATAATTAATTGATTTAATTTATACAAGACTTTAGATTTCATGGCAAGTACATTTTTCAGAGCTGCAAATTCCAAACTATTGTTACCTTACCTTTTATTTAAATTTAAGAAATTGAGTTAGAACTATAACCTAAAGTTCAAATTTTTATGCTTAATTAGATCTTAACCATATTTTTATCAAGACTCTAATATTTTTCTATCATAATTTGCTATTTAAATACCAAAGATTAGATTTCCTAAAAAAGAAAAAAAAAAGATTTTGGTCGAGTATAGACAACATTTTTTTTAAATTTTATTTTTAAATTATGTTGACACTCGAGGGAGAGGAACTTGATGGACTAGGTAAAAGCAGGGTTCATCTCCTCCCAAGACCGCATGGAAATTACAACCAAATTATAAAATAATCAATGTGAGGAATCACCTGAAGTCCAGCTGATCATAACACCTACATCTCATAATATAAAGGAGCCACCTAAGCCGATCCAACATAGACAACAACCATCAGCAGATCACTTTGTAGTTCTCACAGGGTAGCCCTGAGCATTCAAAAGCAGTGGCTGACCTTGGCCTACGGGGGAGCCCCTCCCAAGAGGCCATAAAACCAACGCATCTGGAGGCAGGCACCAGACCACAATGGAGCAACTCTTGACTAGCTCCAGTAGTGATACACATAAAAAGTGGTTGCAACAAGTACACAAGACTGCTAAGGCAAATCCCATTCAGTGGGGTCAGCCCCCATACAACAACTTTAATCCTGAGGGTGCAGCCAGTTCACACAATTAGTCAGCCTGAACATTAATCCCACCCACTGATCTACTAACAACAATAAAGGCTTGGTGACAAAAGAAGATCACACACAGCCCACACAAAGGTCACAACCAGAGCTCCTGGAGCTAGGGATCAGGGAGAGTGCGCCACTGGGCCACACACGACACCTTCCACATCAGGCCATCAGGCCATCAGTTCAAGGCTGAGAGATGAAACAAATATTCCTGACACATAGAGACGAACACAGAGAGGCTAATAAAATGAGGAAAAAGAGAAACATGCCACAACTGAAACAACAAGAGAAAACTCCAGAAAATAAGCTAAATGAAATGGAGGCAAACAGCCTATCAGAGACAAAGTTCAAAACAACAGTTATAAGGATGCTCAATGAATTTATGGGGAGAATGGATGAGCACAATGAGAACCTCAACAGAGAGATAGCATTAAAAAAGACATGGAAGCTGTAAAAAAGAACCAGACAGAAATGAGGAATACAATAATTGAAATGAAGAATACACTAGAAGGATTCAACTGTAGATTGGACGAAGCAGAAGACCGAATCAGTGAATTGGAAGACAAGGTAGCTGAATATACCCAATCAGAACAACAAAAAGGAAAATGAATTTTAAAAAATGAGGATAGTTTAAGCGACCTCTGGGACAACATGAAGCATAAAAATGTCTGAATCATAGGAGTACCTAAAGAGGAAGAGAGAGAGCAAGGGATTAAGACACTATTTGAAGAAATAATGACAGAAAACTTCCCTGACCTGGCAAAGGAATTAGACATACAAATTCAGGAATCACAAAGAGTGCCAAACAAGAGGAATTCAAACAGACCTACTCCAGACACGTCATAATTAAAATGCCAAAGGTCAAAGACAAAGAGAGAATCTTAAAAGCAGCAAGAGAAAGGAAGTTGTTACTTACTAGAGTACCCCCATAAGAATGTCTGCTGACTTTTCAATGGAAACCTTGCAGGCCAGAAGGGAATGGCAAGAAATATTCAAAGTTATGAAGAACAAGAATCTACAACCACAGATACTCTACCCAAGTAAGGCTTTCGATTAAAATGGAAGGTGAGATAAAGAACTTCCTAGACAGAAAAAAATTTAAGGAATTGATCACCAACAAGCCAGCATTACAGAAATGTTAAAGGGTCTTCTGTAAAAAAAAAAAGGGGTAAAAAAGAAAATAGAAATAACAAATATGAATAATAAAATGACAATAACAATGTACCTATCAGTACTCACTTTAAATGTAAATGGATTAAATGCTTTAAATTATGTTGATCTTCAATATTATTTTATATTGGTTTCAGGTGTATGGTATAGTGGTTAGACATTTATATAATTCATGAAGTGATTCCCTTGATTAATTTAATACTCACTTGGCTCTATACGTGGTTATTACAATATTGACTATATTCCCTATGCTGCACTTTACATCCCATGACCATTTTGTAACTACCAATTTATACTTCTTAACCTCTTCACCTTTTTCACCCAGTTCTCTAGCCCCCCTCTTATCTGGTACCCATCAATTTGTTCTCTGTATCTATGAGTCTGTTTCTGTTTTTTGTTTGTTTTTTATTTTGTTCTTTAGAGTCCATATATAAGTGAGATCACGTTATGGTATTTGTTTCTCTCTGACTTATTTCACTTAGCATATAATACTGTTTAGGTCCATCCATGTTGTCATAGATAATGTTTTTAATGACAATTTTTAAAGCCATTTGTCTGGAGAGACACAGACTAAAATGTTTACAGTGGTGCTGAACATATTGATGATGTTCAGAGTCAGAGAACATGCATAGAGAACATAAATATGTTCTCTGTAATTAAACATTTGAAATAGGTCAGTACAGGTGTTATTACATTTTTCTTTCTTTCTTTCTTTCGACTTCTGAGAGAATAGTCTAAGACCAAACCCTAGTCATTTGGCTTTTTCTTGTAATACCCTTTCCATATCCATTCGTTCGTGGTTATTTAGCACCACATAGTGTTGGAGTTTGGAGACACAGATTATAAACTCAAAATGTAAATTTGTTTTATAAATTTAGATCAGTGTATTCATCTCCTACTATTGCACATGCATAATCCTAGCTATACACTATCTGGCAGCTGTTTCTGCTTGAGTTTGAAGGCTCATTCTTTAGTTGCTAACCTTTGAAATTTCTGCATTCTAACATAGCTGCCTACTAGTTCTAGGATGAACTGCTTGTACTCTTTAACACTCTCTTTGTTACTCATTGGAGAGTAAACTTCTTTCTTATTTTTTGTCTCTTTTCTTGGGCCTATAACATAAATCCTTCAATAGGATATCCTTTTTCTTGTTTTTGAATTATAGCATAATACGACAGTTTTTTTGTTTCTGTTTTTCTGCCCTGTTACTGCCTGTCTTGCTTACAGACTTTTACACATGCCCTTTTGCCTCTTAAAGACCTCCAGGTCCTAGCTGCTTATGTGTGCCCCCAAAACCTTGTGTCTGCTCCGTCATTACACTTCCCACACTAGATTAAAATGACCAATTTTCACTTCTACTAGAATCTAAACATAGTTGTTTTGTTCACAATTATATCTATAGTTTTTAGCATTATGTCAGGCACATATATTAAATATGTTCTTACTAAATGTTTGCTGAACATTAAATGATGACTATACTCCTGTACATTTGTCCCAAAAAATTACTTTTCTCTGTGAAAGGTTCCAATTTACCGCGTACAGATTGAGCACATTCTAGAGGAGGCACTATACTCTGGGTACATTATCTCATTTAATCCTTGCACCATCTCTGAGGTTCATTTTATCTCCATTCTAAAAATGAGAAAACCAAGATTGTAAGAAGTTTAAAAAGAAACATTCTCAAAATGAAATGGTTAATAGGTGCCGAAGTTGGGATGTTCGAACCCCAGAGTATATGCTTATTGCCATTTTAGGACTTGAAGACAGTTTATTGACTGTCTTCAATAAGACACTTGGTCATTTTATTCTTAATCTTTTATGAGTAGCTTGTAGTTGCAGATCAAAGGAATTAGTCACGTGGTAGTTGTGGTTGTGGTGAACCATCTTCTTCAGACTCCAGGCAATCTTGCAGATTCACTTTTTCAATTTCCCTTTTTTCCCTTGGGATACTTACAAATGATTACTTTTTTATTCCTCTTCAATAATGTATTTCATTAGACCCAGGCAAGATCATCAGATGATTGTGAAATAGGTAATAGAACTATGATTTTTAAGAAGTATGTTTTAAGAACTAATTGAGAGTTCATTTTCATTAATATTGATTATATTTTCATAGATTGTAGTTATGTTATTTGGAAGAAAATATGTGTGCCTTTTTTTTTTTTTTGTAAATATATTTTTAAACATACTGAAAAGAGTTTGGGGGGTTTCCCTGAAATGTATCATCAGAGTGGAAAAGCCTGTTACCTCAGTGATTTCTTTTAGTTAAAGATTTTAGTTATAGAATCTGGATACTGAGGTTAATTAATGTAGTAATTTTGGGTAATTTTAGGGCCATAGAAATAATTTTGATTATTTTTCTTTTCATAGCTAATTCAAATTTATAGTTTCTCTTTTAGCATTTATTATCTCAACTAAAAATATTATATTCCCTGGCCACATTTTAGTTTGCACTGCTAAAACCTTGAATAAGAAAAAAGTACATCAGTGATTCTTAGACTATAAGCCACTAGCAAATCTGCATGTCCCTCCTTATCCTCTTATCTGATTGTAAATGATGTAAGGCTTGCAGCCATTTTAAGTAGATCCCAGAAGGTCATTGCTTTTGAGAAGAAGGTTGCTTCCTCAAAAATGGTAAAGAACTATGCAACTGACTAACTTGGATATTCTGCCTGACTTTTTTGAAAATCCAATTCTGGCATTAAAGAGCAATTTCTGCAGCTGGAGCCTCCGGTAAGGTGGGACTTGTTTAGGATGGCCCAAAGTGCAGGCCAAGAACTATTTAGAATGTTGGGAATATGGTATGGTGTTATTGTGAACCAGAAAAAAATTACACCTGTAGGTGGGTGATAAATTCATTCCTATTAAGCTAGTAAAGTATAAGGTTTTGGTATTGGCTCATGAAATGAAACTAGAGCAACTACTAGAATTACTACCTCTTTATTCTTTAAGTGAAAATAAGATTAATTCCCTTTCCTCTTCCCAGAAATTCAGCTGCCAATTCATTTAAAATGTTTAGTTAGTAATAATATATGTATTTTACCATAATTTACATTTAACACATTATTCGATTAATGAATTGCAATCTGTAACCAAAAATGAACAAGTCACATAAACTTAAAAAGGGGCTGTAAAACATGGTTTTTAACTGGTGACCGTAACCAATCTGATTGGTTATTTTTCTTCTAAGAATGTTCTACTTATCTTTCCACATTTCCACCTCAGCAAACAAATTGTGTTTTTTAAGGAGGTTAGTAAGCTTAGTCTTCAAAGGTAAAAAATTTGTGAGGCAGTTGGTGTAAGTTTTCTGTGTTCTAACTCAGTGTATTATGTAAACACCAATTTATCAGAAATACTTACTACTGAGTACCCATTATATACTCAGTACCTAGAAGTATAGAAATAATAACATACAGTAGTTCCCCCTTACCTGTAGGTGACATGTTCCAAGACCCCCAGTGGATCCCTAAAACTGTGGATAGTACCAAACCCCGTGTGTGTGTGTGCATGTGTGTCACGTGCGCGCACACACACACACGTTTTTTCCTATATATACTTATGATAAAGTTTTAATTTATAAATTTGGCACAATAAGAGTAACAACTAATAGAATAATTATTACGATATACTGTAATAAAAGTTATGTGAATGTGGTCTCTCTTGTTCTCAAAATATGTTACTGTAGTGTACTCATCCTTTTTTTTGTGATGATGTGAGATAAAATGCCAAAGCTATTCCTGAATCTGTGTAACCGTCCCTTATTTGGTGTCACTCATTTCAGGAGATCCCTCATTGAAGTCTTCATATAGGTTCAGTACTTTCTGTCACAACACAGTGTTGTCAGTCAGAACACATTTTCCGTTCACATCTTCCACACAATTTAATGTCTTTTCCATCTTAACCAAGCACTTATACACTGTGGCAATAACTTTTGCATTGAAGTGCGACAGCAAAACTAGCACAAATTTCTTTTTCTTCACAATTTCATGGATAGAATATTTTTTTCTTACTATAGGTCTTAGCAACCTCAGCATATGATTTTTTTGTCTTAAGTCGAGAACTTTTACCTTTTCACTAAAAGAAATAACTTTACAACTTCTCTTTGGCATATACAGATTGCCAGCAGCACTACTCTTGTGCTTTGGGGCCATTGTTAAATAAAGTAAGTGTTATTTGAACACAACACTGAGATACCCATACCCATACCCATGCCCATGCCTATACTGCCACAGTTGATCTGATAGCCCAGATGGATCTGCTAAGTGACTAACAGGCAGATAGCATATACAATGTGGATTCACTGGACAAAGGGATGATTCATGTCTAGGTGGGATGGAGAAGGATGGTGTGAGATTTTATCAGGCTTCTCAGAATGGTGCACAATTTAAACTTATGAATGGGTTATTTCTGATATTTTCATTCAATATTTTTGAACCACAGTTGACTTCAGGTAACTGAAACCGAAGAAAGAAAAACTGTGCATGAGGAGTGGCTACTGTTGTCTCTGCCAAGGCTTTGGTCTTCCTACTTTTGATTCAGGGTCAGATTTTTTTATATGCATATCTACCACTTGAAAGAAAGTTTAGAATTTGAGAAAACTCTTTCTCTGGGGAATAGAAGAGTTTTCTCTTTCTTTTACATCATAAATGGAGTGAACATACATCTTATTTAGAAAAAGGAGGCAGTAATGCTATCTCAATTTATCAGACTCATGATTATTCTCCCTTTTGCTAAAATTTTAAAGTACTTCTTTTAAATAAATTATCTGGGTATTTGAAGTAGATATTTACATTTAAAAAAATGAAAGCTACGTGCTTATGTAGAAGATCCGTATATTTTAAAAATTAGTTCCAATTCCAGAGTAATTGGACCTTTGCAAAGTGATTCTTCAGGAGGTTACAATATATTAATGAATGTAGTATATTAGTAATTTGGTAAAAGAAAAAAATATACTTTTGTATGAAAATTTTATCTTTCTCATATCATAATCTTGATGATTTTGATATAACATTTAAAAAATGAATTTAGCTCACTGATTATTTAAAATTATGAACTATGATTTGGTGTAATCTGAGAAATCATTCAGTGGTATAAGTGATCGAATGAAAGTATTGGAAATAATCTTCCTGAACAACCTAGGTGACATTCAATTAAATAAATCTACTGCTACAATTACAGTTATGTGAAAACATGCAATTATGTTTTATTTTTTTCCTTTTTTTGATTACCTACACTTTTAATATTTTTCATGCAACAAAATGTATCGCTAGTCTAATAAAAACAAGTAATACAAATTTAAAAATTAATCTAGTATTGTTAGTATTTTCATTTTTTAACTTCTTAAAATGTTATAACACTATCACTCAGTTGTTTATAATTACTTTTAGTAATAAGTAATTAGTTCCCTTTAAATGCCAAAAGTGTAGATAACTTCATTATCACTCTTGGAATTCCTCTTCATAGGTTTTGTGGATCATTAAGAGATCCATTCTAGGGATAGCCAAGTTAAGAACTTTCCATGAGAGCATTCTTTGTAAAATGAGAACTAGTTAGAATCAGTGTACTTGACCCCAAGTACATATTTCAAAGTCTTTTTTGTTTTCAACTATGTCAGATGCAGTCATATTTCTATGAACTTTTCTTCTGCTTCAGAATGAATTAAAACAGTGTATTTCTGAAAATCTCAGATTTTTCATCTACTCATGTGTGATAATGTACACAAAATTTTATATTTTTAGTGCAGGATTTTTTAAATTTTTATATTATGCTTTCAAAGAATTTCATTTCTAGATCCTTTAAGTAAAACCTCTCGTAAAGGATTTAGATATAATGAGTGTCAAGGCAGAGTAAGGGATAAGAAGGAAAGATAGAGAAACATTAGCTTAAAATCCAGGGAGCCCCTGGACTTTTGAAAGTCAAGGAAAAGGAACATAAATAATTTCTTTAAATTTTATGGAAGTTGGTGAAATATATGTTTTTCATTTATTTATCACTTGACTGTGTTGGTCCCTACTTATGACAATAGTACTTGTACAAGTATCGTATAGATACACATATTGATTTGACCATCTCTTAATTTTCTTGCTGATGAGGAAAAAAGTTTTCTCCTGAAATTTTTATTAAAACTGCCACGATACAGAGTAAGAATGAATACTTTGAAGGGACTGGAAATTTAAAGAGCATGGTTCTTGTCTTCCCACGTACCTTGTAAATTATTGGAGGTCAGAGTTTACTACTAATATTTATCTTTTATCATAGTTAACATTATTCTGTAAAAAAAAAAAGTGTATGTGTATGTATACACAAATAAGTCAGTTATTATAACCGATGTTTGTAAGTATTGGAGAACAAAGTAAAATGGAAGAGGGATGGAGTATTATCATTGGATAGGGTGCGGTTTGGATGGTCTGAGAATGTGACATTTGAGTAAAGATCTGAAGGATTTGTGGTAGTAGTCATGCAGATATCTTGGGGAAGAGTATTGAAAGTTTCGAAGCAAAGAAATAACATGATTCTGTTAACATTTTTCCTTTGAAATTTTTTTTATAATTAGTGAAGTGAAACTTTTCCCCTCATTTTACGAATTGTCTGTCTTGTATTTGTTAATCTGTTGTAATCTTAATGCTTTTAAGTTGTATATACTGATGATTTTAACCCTGTATTAAAAACCTAATAGGTCTCACTTCTGTTCTTGCTGCCCACCAGGCTATTTCAACTCGGTAGTCAAGATTAATCCTGTAGGATAATCATGTCACTCCTATGCTTCAGAATTTCTCATAGTTCACAATTTCACTTAAAACTATTTCTTACACTGGCCTGTATAATCTGACCCCCATTTTTTCCGTGACTTTATCTCGTACTATTCCTGTTGTTATTCTTCCCTTCACTAACTCCACTTCAGCCACTCTGATCACCTTTCTCTTCCTTGAGCTTGCAAGGCATGCTTTTATCTTGAGGCCTCTATCCTTCTTCCCTCTATCTGGAATGTTTTTTCTCTGATTTTTGCTCTCTTGCTTCCTTTAGACCTCTGCCTATAAGTCACCCTCACAGTGTGATCTTCCATAACTACTATGTTTAAGTCTGTGGTATGTCTCAAAGCCATGATATACCTTTTCATTTATTCAGATCTTTAATATTATAAAGTTTTCTTCATAAAAATCTCATCTATTTCTTAAAGTTTATTTTTAGATATTTGTTTCTTATGGGGAATTGCTATTGTTCCATTTTTTCTTTTTTATATTTTCTTAAATGTTATTAATGTTATATAGGAAAAGCATTGATTTTTTAATATTTGTCTTCTTACAGATATTTTAACTCAATTTTAATTTGTAAATTTTTGAGGTTTTTTTGTTTTGTTTTTGGTAGGCGAGGCAACCCTTGGTTGACCTCACAGGTTGCAAGAACCTTGTCAGCTTACAATCCCTTATTTTCTATTTTTTATGCCTATAGCACCTGATCCTCCTAGGTAGTCTCCCATCCAAGTATTAACCAGGCCCGACCCTGCTTAGCTTCCAAGATCAGACAGGATCGGGCTTGTTCAGGGTGGCATGGCCATAGGCAATTTTTGAGTTTTTTGATACACATTCGCTTCTATACGTATAGTATCCTTGTTTCTTCTTTTTTAACATTATACTTCATAGTTATATCTTATTGCATTGGTGAGAATTTTCAGAATCAGGTTAAATAATAATTGAAGGGTTCTCTTTTAGTTTGGAAAGTAGAAGGACATGAAAAACCTTCACTCTCACTATAATAACATGAAATCATCTCATAAACCATACAATTATACTCTTCTTTAAAGCCACTAAAAACATATCAGTGCAAAAAAATCTTAAACAAAACAACTCCAAAGAGACAAACCCTTCCTAGGTGATCAAAGGATATAAGTGTTTTCATATCTGAGGCCAGATGCTGAGATTAGGGGTAAGGCTGGCAGAGGAAGAAGGATTATCCTGCCTGAGGACAGTCTTTGCTAGGATGAAGAAAAACTAGCCAAACTTTTGAGAATACTGTTTCAGATTTGAATATGAAGGAACTGCAAAGGCAAAGATAATCCTTTCCACTCAGTAATTCTCATGGGGAAATTTTGCTGAGAGGGCAGGCTAAAAAGTGAAAAGAGATCTGTTGATCTGGAGTTGTATGGCCTCACAATTGTTAAGTCAGAATCTTGAAGGCTTACAGTTTTATGTCTCTGTGGTCCTAAGGTACTGTCATTCAGTGAAGTTTCACAGTCTTGAAGTCTTGCAGTCATGCACTTTCAAGGTCTAACACAGGGATTGGCGAACTTTTCCTTAACCCATTTCCCATTTGTCCTGAGAATGTGTTTGTGGCTGCAGCGTAACCAGAGATAACTAACAGATTACAGCCCTAACCTTACCCATAAAGTTTGCCATGAAATATCTCGCTTTTATTATTATTTTCACATATCTTTAGTATATCGATAGTCTTTGGAAACAAATGACATCATTCTGTTTATAGCATTCTGTTTTAGTAGTGGTATTTCCATTTGCAAAATATAGTAATTCTCAATTGCTGAAAATGTTGCATTGAAACTTCACTGCTTAAGTTCCTCACACCTTGCCAGGGTCAAGAAAGCGACTGCAGGCAGAAAGCTAAGCCAGTGGAAGGACTTATCTTGTTTGCTTTCTAAATCTTAATGTAATACCTTGAAGGGAGTGGGGGAAACATATAAAATGTAACTGACCATTGGTTGGAGCTTATCTGTGATTTTTAAAAATATATCTTCTGATGAATGAAGAAAGATGTTCATGTTTTCATGATGACCCTATTTATTACCTATCACATCGTAAATTCTACTCTTAACTCTGTCATTTATTGACTTTGTTTCTTATAACATCTTTCATCATATTCTTTTTATTTATTTAGTAAGTTTTGATTTTGTAAGTGGTTACCATATTGACAAAATGAATCAGACATCCTGCTATTAGGATGTTTACAGTGTAGCCAGGAGAGAATATGTATGTAGAATCTTTAAACCCAAGATAGAGATTAAAAATGATCAAAAATAGGTACAGATAAAAGTGGTGTGGAAAGCTAAAAAGAAATGTCTCAGTTGTTTATTCTGCATATTGAATTTAAGCAGTTTACTTAATGGGAAATTGCAAAAATATTTTATTTTAAAGCCTCTTTTAATTTGAATTTAATTTTCACACCATTTTAGATATAACGTATTTGTGTTTTAGAATTTTGTTTTAGGTAACATTTTTAGCATTGAATTGGGAAATTAACATACATCCTTGGAAATTATATTTTTATGATGAACTAACTGCCTGGAAGAGAAGGCTTAAGATTTTATAATTTGTTTAACCTTGTTTGATTTGACTCTCAGTGGAGGAGTCGGACATCATTGATCTGGAGAAGCGCTACTGGTTGTTGAAGGCTCAATCTCGGACTGGACGATTTGATTTAGAGACATTTGGCCCATTGGTTTCACCACCTATTCGTCCATCTCTAAGTGAAGGTAGGAATCATTCTATTTTTTGCTAATTTTCTTTGGTAAACACATCTGAGTCCATCTCTTACTTCCAGCTAATACATCTTAACCCTAAAAGGCCATATGTTATATACAGTTTTTCAAGTTTCTTGCAAATAGCATAGTTCAGTGGAAAAAAAACAAATATGGGAATAAAGATTGTAGTTTTGAGTTTCCTAACCTATCTATGTAACCTTCAATAAATTAGTTTAGCTCTCTGCGCCTGAATATCCTCATATATAAAATAAGTTTGACCAAGTCTGTGGTTATGAAACTGTACTCCAGTGAGGTGCCTCAGCAGCCGGTGCAGGAATTAAGGCAGTGGCTACTGAATGGGCAGAACTCCAGAGTTTTGCATATAACCCCACCTCTTCCTCGGCAGAGTACCTCCCCTGTTTTCTTTTTTATTTTTATATAAGACAGTTCCAATACTCTATTGGTACCCCCCACTCCCCCAAACAAACAAACAAAAAGATTAAGAAACCCTGGACTGGACCATCTCTGAGGTCCCCTTTAGCTCTAAACTTTGCTATGACTTTTTGTTATTGTTAGGAATACAAAGAGTAATTGGGGGTGATATCACAAAAAAAAATTTGGAATCTAAATACTTGGGTTCTGCTTCTTGTTCTGACCTTTTTAAACTTTTCCTTCTTTGGGCAAATCACTTAACCCCCTTTTAAGTTATAGTTTTCTACTCTTTAAACTGAGGGCACAAAATTAGAATCTGTATTCTTCAGAGTCCTAGGGTACTTCAGAAGTACTTGTTAGGGCAGCCAGAGCAGGTAGGGCTGTGGGCATCTACCTACTTAAACAGTGTAGTTGTGTTTGATAAATCATTTCATTTATTTTCTTTTTTACAAAATGTTTGAAAACCACATGATTGGAATATACCCTTTCATTTCTGAATTTTAAAATAATCATTTCTGAAAGATTAACCGGTATAAACAAAACTTTAGTACAGAATTTCTTTCTCTTGTAATATAGTGTTATTTTTCTTTGCTTCATAAAAGTGCTTTATAGAAGCTCATTAATAGCAGCATAGTATATCTTTGAGTATATAGTTAAACTTTTCTTCTTTTTTCCTTTTTCTTCTCAATTTTTCTAAATAATTTTAATTTCTGATTTTGGTGTGCTTCTTAATTTTTTAATTGATTTTTTGCATATTATAGTTATTTTTGGCTGTTAAAATTGATATGAGATAAAGACAGGCAGACATAACCAAACATTAACTGAGAGTAATATTTTTTCTGCTAGGATCTTAGGTTTTAGTTATAATTATTCCAGAAGAAAAACAAATACTTCTGAGAAAATGAGAACTACTGATAAGTTTTTTTTTTTAATTTGGCCCAATTTATGGGAAAGAATCATGCCTGTTTTCATAAACATGTCATTATAACATTAGAAAGTTCATTGGCTATGGTTTATGGTGTCTTTTCCTATTTTACAGGTTTGTTTAATGCTTTTGATGAAAATCGTGACAATCACATAGATTTTAAGGAGATATCCTGTGGGTTGTCAGCCTGCTGCAGGGGACCCCTTGCTGAAAGACAAAAATGTAAGTGTGGTAAAATATGCAAAGTATACTGAGAAAAAAATTAGCATTTATCCATGACAAATCATCTGTGAATTAAGGCTTGAATTTTCATCACTTTCTCAAGTTGAGGTTTTAGTGAAGACAGTCTAAGGATTCAACCATTTTCAATGTGGAGTAGTTTGGCATCTTTGTTATTAATAATGAGATTGATTTTCCTGGTGAATTTGTAGTATATGATAAATGAACTACGTCAGCCATGATGTATTTGAAAATGTTATGCATTTAGAAAATATTTTTTGATAGTCTCTATAAATTTAGTGCCTTGCAAAGTTTGAAGTACAGCTCATTTTCTGTGACTTGTTTACATTAATATTGTATTACCACTATAAAATTTATGATCAAAACAGTTTTATTTAAATACCTAGTCTTTTAAATCTAGATAAAATATTATAGCATAATTTATAAGCATAAGATATTATATTATTAAATCTTAACCATATTGAGAAAATGCAACAGTTTCATTTAATTGGAACCTAATTCTAATATATTTACTAGAGTCATTGTCTCTGTGTTTTTTAAAACACAGCTCATAAATTTTGCCTATTTGGTTATGTTATTTGGTATTTTTACCTTTAGTAATATTGTGCTATGATGCTGTCAGTTGATTTAATAGTATAATTATTATGGAAGTATATGTATGAAGTAGATAATTCTTTAATCTTAAAAACTCAGATTTCTTTTTTCTTCCATGATGATAAACCATTACTTCAACCTTGATTTATGATAGATTATTTCTTGCCATTAAAGTTCTTATAAGAAGGCTGAAATTTTTGCTTCTCAATTGAGTTTAATTGCCTAAAAATTTTTTTTAATTCTTTTTTGCTGATGGACTAATGGAAGTTAACAAACTAGAGTAATTTATTTGGAGTTAATTAGCAAAGTGCTGATATTTCTAATTCTTAGCATGTTGTATATAATCTTTTTTAAAGAGTTGAAATTGTTCTTTGGCAAAAAAAATTGAGTGTGCATTAGTTTCATTGGAGAGGCAAAGTGGAAGCAGACTGTCTTAATTCCAGCTCATTATTGATTCTTAATGTAGATGGAATATTTTCAGCATTAGAAGAATCAACTCTGCAATGATGAGTTTTAAATATTAGAAATTATTTTAAGGGCTTGAATTACTCCTCAAAACCTGTGAGATTTTATAATATTTATTGTATAGGACTTGACCGTTTTTTTCAGTTTGCAAGGACTTTAACTCTAGATTTCGATAAAAGATAGGGCTCCCCAACCTGGGTAGTGATGTTAAGAGCAAGAGAGATGTATGAAGTGTGTGCAGTTAGTCCTCCAAGTTCAGACGACTTTAATTACATATGCTTGCTTGAGAAACTCAGTAATTTTACTAGAGAAGCTTCTAGTAAAATATATTGTTCTTCAGAATATAAAAGGAATTTCTCTTTATTAGAAGTTTTTGTTTTGTTTTATTTTATTTTGTTTTTTTTTTTTTTTTTTTTAGTTTGCTTCAAGGTGTTTGATGTTGACCGTGATGGAGTTCTCTCTAGGGTTGAATTGAGAGACATGGTGGTTGCACTCTTAGAGGTATGGAAGGACAACCGCACCGATGATATCCCAGTAAGTTCTGATTTTATACATCTTGTTGCATATAAACTTTGAACAGGAAAATGGAGTGGAGAATTTGAAAAAAGAGAGACAGTGAAAAGGATTTGTTATTACTTCTAGTTGCTATATTGTGTTACTCAAAATATTCATAGTTGAAGGTGCAAAATGAGGTAGAGAATTTGCCTTAGAATATTTAATAAACTGAACTTATTGTATAAGAATGAAACTACAGGAAAATTATCTTAATTTTTTTAAAGCAGATATAAGAATCTGTTTATGGTAATTAAAAAATAGTTGAACAAAATATAGTATACTTGGCCACTGAGTAATAAAAATGATATCTACTCTTTTCTAATTACTCCTTTGGATTTCTGTTTTTCAAGGAATTACATACAGATCTATCTGACATTGTAGAAGGCATATTGAATGCACATGACACCACAAAGGTGAGTCTAGCTAGAGTTAATTTATCCTTTTCTAAAAATACTACGTACTCTGATTTGGGTTATTATATAGCTTATATGCATATTTAAATCTTTTCTACTTCATCCCACCAAGTGCTTATTTGGATCTGTTGTTACAGTACCTCCAAGTTTTCTCTAAAGATAGCCCATTCCATCTTTAAACAACCGTATTAAGTGTTTTATATATATAAACATTTATTACAAGATAGGCATTCTATAAAAATCAAATTGACACAACCCTTTTGATTATAATTTATCATTTGTATTTCTTCCATTTTAGTAAGTTATGGTAAGGCTAACCTTATACTGAGCAAAAGAAACCACACAAAAAAGAATGCATACTGTATGATTCCATGTATATGAAGTTCAGGAGGCAAAACTAACAAATGGTGATATGCATTAGAATAGTAATTTTGGAGATGAGTGGATTACCTGGGATATCTAAGATGATGGAAATGATTTTTTTATCTTAATGTGGGTGTTGTATATATTCCTAAAAAAATTTTTTTTAAATAGTATTGGTAAGGAACTATTCTATGGTTCTTTTTCTTTTTTCCATTGAGGCATTTGATTTGCACATTAAGTATTACATCCTTAGAAAGAAAATCCTAGGATTTTCCCTCCCGTATGTTTTCTTCTTGGTTCTTTATGGCCCACAATGCCCGCTGACCATTGTCAGTACAATGAAACCAAACTAATGGGACAGGAGCAGGTTGTTCTGCCATTTTTCTAGGTCTTTTGAATCTGGGGCTGATCACTTCACACTTATTTAACCTGCCCATGAAGTTCACAACAATTTCCCAGCTCTCTGATCATCAGTGATTTCAAATTTGCCAATGTAACCATGCTTCATTATCACAGTTGGAAACCAGATGATGACTTTGGAGCACAGCCTAATAACAACCTGGCATTTGCCTCTCTTTTTGGCATTGTCCATGCTTAAGAGCATCAGCCAGGACAGAGCATTCATGTGCACCGTTATGGTGGCACGGAAAGGGCTCTCCTGAGTTCTTTAACAGCAGCTACAAAAGGCGTGTAATAGCAGGAATAAGCATGTATTTACAAAGAATAAATTCTTGAATTTTTTAGTTTGGCAACATTTATTAGTTAGAATATTAAATAGGTTTACTCCTGTAGCTTGCATTACTATGATGTCTCTGTGTCTCTATGAATTTGAAAATAACCCACACATTATGAGGCATATTTGAATTAATTTGATCCTTTCCACTCAAACACTGACATGTACCAAGAAGCAGATTGGTAGGATATAGACCACAGTAGTGTTACTACAGAAGTTTAGAAAAAATAAGTAACATCATTTTTTTTCTTCAGTTACAATTCTAGAAGGAATCATAGTTTTAACTGATGCTCAATAGAAATGAATAATACAAATTAGTTTTACAGAGATGGGTTTTGCTTGGCATTTGAGGGATCTCTCTGCCTTCATTCACCTCTCTTGCCAAAAACTGAGGTATCTACTTCTATTTGGTGTGCAAAAGAACAGAAACCTGGAAGAGTTTCTTGTAGAAAATGCCTTATGTAGAGATACAGTTTCTAACACCCTTTTTTTGAGTGTTAAATAAATATGTAGGTATAATTACTATCTATTTTTATGTAAGATGGACTTTCTACTTCTGGCTCTGCTGTGAAAAGATAATTTAGCTGCTCCAGTTCCATGTAACCATGATAATGAAATGGTTAACCAAACCTATTAACCATATTCACTTGTGATTAGATTGTGCCAATATTACCCATTATTTTGTACCTTTAGATTGGTATTAACATCCTTAAATAGAATTTATATCATGACAACCAATAATTATAATCACAGTGCTTTAAAATTTTTTTTATTTGATATGGTTATTATATAGTAAAAAGAAAATATATCAATATCATTAAATAATAAAAGCTAAAAATATTCATCTAGGGATATTAGGTAATTATTGAATACATGAAGAAATATTTGGTAATATTTTTGCCTAAAAAGAAAAAATATATAGGCCTTCTATACATATATGTAATTTTTGGTATACTTTGGCGACACAAAAATGTTGCTTTACTCAACTTAAAAAACATAATGTTAAAGTGTATTTTGGAGAAATGTAATGTAAGTATTTATATTTGATATGTGTTAAGTTCTTTTAAATCTCTAAGAAGTCTGATAATATTGCTAGATATGTCTAAGAAATTCTTAAAAAATTGTTAGGATGAAAGGGCATAATCTGGAGAGTCTGTTTTCTACTTTCAAAACTAGTAAATACTCCATTTTCCCTACACAGGGCCTTTTGTCCTTTTCTGTTGATAACCCTAGAAGCAGAAGATATTATGAGTTACTTCCCAAGAAGATTGTTGATGATAAATTGTCCTCATACCTTTGACTGCTTCAACAGTGTTGTTATTTTAAAACCTATCCCAGATGGCCTACTTGTCCGATGAACACATAGCATCTACTTTAAATTATTGATTTGCTTTCAGACAAATGAGCAATATCAGTTTAGTAAACCAGATTTTATTCAATTGCTATAAAAAATGAGGACATTCTTAAAATGAGATCTTTCTCAATGTTATTTCTCTTTCAGATGGGCCATCTTACTCTAGAAGACTATCAGATCTGGAGTGTGAAAAATGTTCTTGCCAATGAATTTTTGAATCTCCTTTTCCAGGTATGTTTAAGGTGAATGACAGGTACAGAGGGTAATAGTACCAGTAATTCTGCATCTTTTTCATTATGTAGTAGTGATTGCAACTGGGGTGCAAAACCACATACTATCAATGGAACTACATTATCCTGCACACTACCTGAAAGATGGTAAGACAGAGCATGAGGGCCTACTGTAGCTTCTCAGAATCATGATGTGGGAGATAAGGAAGCAGAATATAGGTGATTATGTTTATTTATCTTATAACTCATAGAGCAGCGTGTAGGCATAGAGAATAATTTAAGTATCAAAAGCCATCATAATTTGCTATGTTTCTTTACTATTATCTTTTTTAAAGGTCCTTCTTAAAGAGTTAGGCAATGTGAACATAGAGATGGATCATAAATAGGCAACTTTTTGTATATGGTAAACTTTTCACCATATACAATCTCTTTAGTTAGGAGATTATCTTAGCAATAAAGCTATTTCTTATTTTTTAAAAAAATTTTTTAGAAGGTCTATGAAAGATTGAAGAAGTTGAAAAGAAAAGCAGCCAAGAATGAACATTAAGTCATAGAACTTGCCAGATTTTAACTAGTTTCCTAGTTAAATTAGTTCTCTTGTTCCAGTTTTTGAAAGTAATTTGTAGGTTCTCATTTTTCATAGTTCTTCATAAATATTTAAGTTGATAAATAGTGATATTTTAGTTGATTAAATAGTGACATTTTAGTTCTCCTTATTTTATTATTCTTTTTTTTATAAAGACACTCCTGTGAAGGTTGGAAAGGTTTGGTATCTTTATATCTATTATGATCTTTCTTTGAAAAAAAAATAACTTATTTGCGACATGGCCATTTTGGAGTAAATGGAAATTGGTCTCTTCCTGACAGGTTACAACTAATGAGTGTATATTTAAAACATATACAATCTGATAAGCCTGTAATATCCATTTAAATTAATTAGTTTTTCCACTATCAGTTATAATTTTCAGCAGGAATTTAGATTGATGGTTTTATAAAATATAAAGATGTACAAAATAATATAAATTACTACTATAAATAGAAATGACTTGCTTGGTAATAGGAAAATTGATCAGATATTTTTATCTCATTTAACGTAATATCCTCAGCTCTATCTCATAATTAATTACAAATGCTTGACTTATAGTGGGCTTACATCCCAATAAACCTATTGAAAGTTGAAAATATAAGTCAGAAATACAATTAATATACTTCATCCCATATTCAAATATGATTTTAAAACTATATGTTCAATTAATATATGAGTAAGCAGACTGTTATACTACATTGTTTTATTTATCTGTGTCTTAAAATTGGTAGAGTTAGTTGATAGAGTTTAGCAATAAAAGCCTAAATTATGCTCCTATTTTATTTGCCAAAATCCTACACTTGGCTGAGTGTTTTGGGTATTTAACGACAACTATGTAAGCATCAGTAGAATTAAAAAACCATTCCTGTGATAATATCTATTTTCAATCCTTTTCGTAATCCCAATGCCCAATATTTTGCAGAGGAGGCATGTTAAACATAATCAGGATTGTCTGTCTTGTACATTTGTCAAAAAGTATCGTGTTAAAGAGTGTGATAGGATGTGAAAGGAAAAAAAGTGTGGTAGGCACAATAGTGCCCCCCACCAATATCTATGCCCTAATCTTTAGGACCTGTGAATATAATACCTTATATGGCAATAGGGACTTTAAAGATATAGCAGGTTAAGGATACTGAGAGGGAAGATTAGCCTGGAGTATCTAGATGGGCCCAATCTAATCACATGAGTCCTTAATAGTGGACGACCTTTCCCAGCTGGGGTCAGAGAGAGGAAGGTAGAAGAAGGGTTAGGGAAATGCAAAGTTGCTGGCTTTGAAGAAAGAGGAAGGGGCCAAGAGCAAAGGAATGCAGTGAACTGCAGAAGCTGGAAAAGGCAAGGAGAAACATATTCTTCCTTTGACCAAAAAAGACTAAAGCCCTTCTGACATCTTGATTTTTAGCCCAGTGAGAATCTGTGTCTGACTTTTGACCACAGAACTGTAAGATAATAAATTTGTGTTGTTTTAAGCTACTCAATTTGTGGTAATTTATTACAGCAACAAAAAAAAAAAATACAGAAGGTGATCCATATTTATGAATAGGAAGGCTCAATATTTTAAAGATGTCAGTTCTGCTTAAATTGATTAATAGATTTGGTGCCCTTGCAATCACATCCTAAAAAATTTTTTGTTGTCATTGTTTTTGTGGAACTTGATAAGCGGATTCAAATACATGCAGATGTGAAAAGGGCCAACAATGCCAAGATAATATTAAAGAACAGTGTCAAAAGACTTTGATTACCAGATATTAGGACTTATTATAAAACAGAATATTAAGACAATGCAATATCTACTTAAAGTTAGGTAAATAGACCAATAGAGCAGTACTGAGAGTACTAAAACAGATCTACACTTATGTGACCACTTGATTTATAAGAAAGGAGACATTGCATCGCAGATGGGAAGGGGTGGTCTTTTCGATAAATGGTACTGGGTCAGTTGGTGTTCATATAGGGGGGAAAAGCATCATTATTCCTATTTCATACCATACGTGAAAATTAATTCCTGGTAGATTATAAATCTAATAAATTTAGAAAGCAAAAAAGCATCTAGAAAATAATGTAGGAGACTATTTTAATGACCTTGCAATGGCAGAGTATTCTTAAACAGGACACAGAAGACACTAATCATAAAAGAAAAGTTTTAGATTGGACTTAAATAAAACTAAGAATTCTTTTTATTAAGAGATGCCGTTGAGAAAGTGAAAACATAAGGCAACACAGTGAGAGAAGGTATTTGCAATACCTATATCCAATGGACTTGTATCTAGGGCATGCAAAGATCAAAAATCAGTGAGAAAAAGGCAAAAACTCAATATGAAAATATACAAAAACCTTGAACAGGAAATTCACAAAAGTAAATATCCAAACAGCTAATAAATACTATGAAAAGGGCTAACCTCTTTAGTCATACATGGAAATACATAAAAACCCTACTTGTAATACCATTAGACATCCACCAGACTTGTTGATTTTTAAGTGATGTGAAGTATTGGTGAGGATAACAAGCAGCTGAACTCTCACACATTGCCAATGGGAATATAAATTGTTACAAATACTTCAGAGATTTGGCAGTATTTGTGAAAGTCAAATGTACCCTGTGACCCAGTAAGTTTACCCCATGTGTATACCTTACAGAAACTTACATATCTGAACACCAAAAGGCATACAATTAAGTTCTTATAATTGTAATTCATTATAGCCCCAAACAAAAAATGACCCAAATGTTTATCAACAAAAAATAAGTACATAAACAATAAATATATTGTGACACATGCATATAGTGGTTTGTTACAGAAATGAAAATTAATATACTAGTGCTACAAACAGTAACATGGATGAATCTTATGTAATGTTGAGTGAAAAAACACTGGACCAAAAAATGCAAAAGCAGACAACATCAATCCATGGTGATAGAATTCAGGTTAGTGAATACAAAAAGAGGTGCAGTAGTGTCTGAGAAGGAACCCAAAGTGGAACTTTGGGGAAGGTAGCAATGTATTTCTCGACTGGGTGACAGTTTCATCAGTGTGTTTACTTTGTGAAAAGTCATTGAACTGTATACTTAAGATTTGTTCACTTTTCAGTGTATATGGTTCTGTTTTTTAAAAATTTGCTTACAAAATATAGGTATCAAAAACCCAAGAATGGATAAAACAAATGATGTCATATTCAAGCATTGGAATACTACTCAGCAATAAAATAGATTAAAATACTGATACATGGATGAATCTCAAAAAACTAATTTGTATATTTTATTGTTGTTTAAATGTTACCTCAAAAAGTAAACAAAATTGTAAACAGATATTTAACTCTAGTTAATGTTAGGTAGGCATGCTGATGTATTTATAGAGAGTCGTGCTAACGTCTATAATTTGCTTTGAAATGCATCCAAAAATTAAGATGGATTGGCAGATGAATTGAGGAAGATAGACAGATGCAAGTATAATAAAATGTTGATGTTAGTATCTAGGTAATGGGTATGACGTATTCAGTGTAGAATTTTCAGCTTTTCTGGATATTTGAAAATTTTCATGATAAAACATTGAAAAAAATCATATCTTTTGTGATAAACATTTAGAGAAGGCAAATAAATTGAGGAGGAAATAAGCCTAAAAAAACATTAGTGACAATAATTTCTTTCTTAGAGCTGTCCAAATTAAAATGCCACCCTTATCTTTTATGTTGCATATCCTCTTCATGTCCTCCATCTTCCTCCCCAAGTGCCATGATATGCTTTTGGATTTCAGGAAAGAAAATAGTATTCTCTGCATGAGAATATATAATATCAGCGAAACATTCTGAAAAGTAGTTGGTTCTCTTCTTTTTCCTCCCTCCTTCCCTTCCTCTTTCTCTCTGTCTCCCACTGTCTTTCCCTCCCTCCGTACCTCCCTCCCTCTCTCTCTCTCTCTTTTCTTCTCTCTTCCTCTCTTCTCTACCCTCTTCCCTCCCCCTTTCCCTCTGTCTTTCTCTTCCCTATCTCACATAGAGATTTGGAAGTTGGCCCCCCCTTGAAATGGTTTGTTTTAAAAAACAACAAATAGCTAAAGTTTAAAAGTTCAGATTTGCTCAAGTTAATCACTAGATAATTCATCAGTTGAAAGCTCTGCAGAGAATGTGAAATATTATACAACTTAGTCATTGGCACCAATCAGTGGAATTTAATTTATCACCTTTTCCTCTAGGTATGTCACATAGTTCTGGGGTTAAGACCAGCTACTCCAGAAGAGGAAGGACAAATTATTAGGTAAGTTTATCGTTTTAGTCTGTGTTTTTTTCATTATATAGGTGAAATTTCTAACACCTGAAATATTGTCACTATGTAATAGCATGTCTCATTTTAATGTAATCATTACAGTGATACCGTTTCTCCAAAATAGTTACATATTGAAATATTTTTAAGTAGCTTCTTAACCAAGGGATTGGATTAATTTAGAAATCAAATTCTATTGAACATTAAAATTGCACTGAATACTAAATTTAATTTTCGAAATTATAAAGACATAAAATAAAAAGGTAGCAATTATTCCTTGCTAGAAAACAGTTTACATTTATTGTAGAAAGATTAGGAAGTAGACCTAAGCAAAAAGAAGCAAAAATGCCCATCATCTCTATATTTACAGGTAATTACTGTTGACGTTTTTCAGCTTTTATTGAGGTATTAATGACAACTAAAATTGTAAGATATTTAAAATCTACATTGTGATGATTTGATATATTTATACATTATGAAAGGATTTTCTCCATTGAGTTTATTAACAAATCCATTACCATATTTACCTTTTTTTTTTGGTGAGAATATTTAAGTTCTACTCTCTTAGCAAATTTTAGTTATATAACAGTGTTATTAATTATAGTCACCATGTTATACATTAGATCCACAGACCTTACTCATCTTAAAATGAAGTTTGTACCCTTTTACTAACCTTTTTCTATTCCCCTCAACTCCCAGCAACTACTTTTCTACTCTGTTTCTGAATTTTTTTTTTTTTTTTTTAAGATTCCACACTTGTGACACTGTACAGTACTGTCTTTCTCTCCCTGGTTTATTTCACTAGTATAATGCCCTCCAGCCTCATCCATGTTGTTGCAAATGAGAAAATTTCCTTTTTTTTTTTTAAAGCTGAATAATATTTCAATGGTGTGTGTGTGTGTGTGTGTGTGTGTGTGTGTGTGTGTGACATTTTCTTTATCCATTAATTTGTTGTTGGATGCTTAGATTGTTTCCATACCTTAGCTATTATGAATAATGCTGCAATGAACATTGGAGTACAGTTAATATGGTTTGCAATATTTTCTCCCATTCCATAGGTTGTCTTTTCATTTTGCTGATGGTCGCACTGTTAACATTTTTTATATTAACATTACTCACATATGTGTATGCCTGTGATAGAATTTGTAAATTTTTTACAAAAATGAGAATATTCTGAAATATTGTTATATTTTCTGCTTCCATTTTCACTGCAGATCATATAAAATGATACTTTTATATATCAATAAAAGCTGCTTATCAATTAAATGATTAGCTAATAGGTTCTATTCATAGCCTATGTTTATCTCTATTTTTCTTTGAATATATTGGGACAATGTAGTAATAAAGCCTGTATGTCTTTGGTTAGGGAACTACTTGAGGTAAAATACCTGGATTGATAGTCCTGCACATTTTTATAGCTGTAATTCAATTTTTAATACCCCGACTCTCATTGTTTTAAGGTTACCATTAATGTTAATGGATAGAAAGTTTCAGAAATAGGACTGAATCTCTACTAAACTTTGCTTTCAGAATAAACTCAATATATAGTTTGTCACTGATTTCTTAAAACTAGTGTGTGCACGTTTTTCAGTAGTTTCTTCTGGCTTTAGACTACTGGATAAAGGAGTTTACTAAAATAGAGTTGTTTGGAATATCTGAGAGAGGATTACATAGTCAACCATTAAACAGGCAGTGCCAGTTGAGATTCAGAGTAGTTGAATTAGCAAGTATATTTTCTTACTTTTTTAAATGGATTTTTAAAATGGCTATATATTAAAGTTAAGCAAAATCCATTTTTTAAAATGTTTTCATAAAAACTCTAGTCTTATCATCTTTTTAATTTTCATACTCAAAAGACTCATTCTTGTTTATAGTTTTCAGATGTTGACAATGTTTTCTTGATTATATCTAATTTTTAGCTATCATAAAATAAAATTTAAAAATACATCGAAATGTACCAATGAGATATTACGAGGAAATACTAAAAGGCTTTTATGTAGATGCAGCAGCTTTTTTTCTTAAAATGTTGCAATCTAATTTCAAGTTATGTTAATCTTCTAAAGTTAGTATGACGTAGCATAGATGTTAAACATGCTATGTAAACTATGTAGATATTTGACTTAATTATTTTGCAGCTGCTCATAGCATCCCTATTTAAAAATGTTGATATATCTTACGTTTTTATAAAACTTTATTCCTTGCAGAAATGCTTTCACTTGCATTATTTCATCTAGTCCTCAGAATAACTGTATGAAATTAGTGTCATCATTTCATTCTGTAAGAGATGAAACTGAGATTCACAAAACCCAGAATTACATGGAAGTAGTAGAATTAAGTCTTGGACTTTTTTCATTAAAAACACAAATATCTCCTTTCTGTATTCCTTATTTTTCAATAAATTTGAATTTAAATCTGAGATTCCAAATTGGTTAATTTCATTTGAGGTTTTTGAATTTTTATTTTGCTTCCATTTTCACTTCTAAAAATTCTTTTGACTGTGATGATTTTTAAAGAATGTCAGGTTGATACATATGCAATATAGTGAAATAAATATTTGTTCTAACTTAAATAATCAGTACTTCATTTAAAAATCAGTATCATGATTTTTGGAATGGCTGAGTGACAATTTCAGCAAATCTTCTTCCCTAAAAGCAACTGGACAAAATATAAAACTGGACAAAATTGTCAAACAACCATTTCAGGACTCTGGAAACTCATGCAAGGTATTCAACAAATTTAGAAGCTTATTCAAGAAAATCAACTAAATCTTAGTCTGAATAATGGGAATTTTACTTGGAACTGTTCCCATTCCTTCTCATCCAACAGGTCTGCATGATAATTTCACCAGGGCCAGCCAGAGAAGGTTGACTTGATTTGGGGTAGAACAGGGATGAATGCCTGCCTAAGAGAATTGTAAGAAACAGTAGAGACCATAGTGGCTATAGTCAGGGAACACCACTAACTTGGGGTCAAGATACTGGTTGAGGGAAGCAACAGACTGACCAGTCGAAATTTTAATGAAGAGATCCAGAGAACGAGATAACCATAGTGAGTATTAATAAGCTTCCCTATGTCCCGAATGGTCCAGAAGGCTACTTGTGTTTACAAGGCTACATGCAAGCTCAGGAGAAGCTGAAGAATGCCTTAGCTATCTATTCATTCCTGATTAAAGGTGAAGCCTTTACATGCTAAAAGTAAAACCAAGGGACATTCGCAGCCTGGCTGAACTTTGTATGTATTTCACAAATACATCAGGGAATCACAAATACATCACAGATCCATCAGGGAAAAGGTACAGGTGTTACTGGCTCAAGATGTTTAAGCACAGCCTCACACCAGTCATTGGCTAACCAGTAAGTTATGCTGTCCTCAAGGAAACTAGACTTAAAAATAACTTAACGAAATAACAATAAAGCAAAATGAACAGAAATTGACCAGCCTTATATTGCAAGGAAGGCAGACTGTACAGAATTAGTTTAGCAAGTCACAAGGCAAAACGCACAGGGGACATCAGAATCCAGAGTTGCTGAAATATTATCAAATATGTTCAGTTTACAATAACAAAAATTATGAGGCATACAACAAAATTTTAAAAATGTAACTCATATGCAGGGGGAAAAAACTAGTTAATTTTTGTTTTGAAAGTATCCCCAGATGTTAGACTTAGCACACAGAGACTTTTGAAGCAGTATCATAAATGTTTTCAAAGAGCTAAAAGAAGCTTAAAGAATTAAAAATATAATGACGTCATTTCAAAAAAAATACCAATGAAGAGATGGACATTTTAAAAGAGTGAATGGAAATTCTAGGGTTGAAAAGTACAATATGTGAAATAAAAATTCTCAACACGTACTCAGCAACAGATTTGAGCTGACAGAGAAACAGCCAGCTAAATAGAATATAGATCATTAGAGATTTTTTAAATGTGAAGAACAGAGAGAAAGTATAAATAAAAATGAACAAAACTTCAGAGACGTGTGGAAAACCAGACATGTGGAAATCCCAGAATGGAGTGGAAAGAGAGAAAGGAGCAGAAAATATACTTGACACAATAATGACTGAAACTTCCAAAATTTTGGGGGACTCACTAATCCAAGAAGCTCAATGAACTGCCAATAGGATAATTAAACACAATGATCCACATCTAGACATATCACGATCAAACTGTTCAAAGTTACAGAAAAAGAGATCTTAAAGCAAAAAGAGGAAAATGAGTCCTTCTATAGCAGGTATCCCCATATGAGTAAGAGCTGATCTATTTTTTAAGAAACAATGGAGGTCATTGGACAGTGGGATGGCATTCAGAGTTTTGAAAGGGGAAAAAACTGTTAAGCCAGAATTCTTTATTCAGTAGAACTATTCTTCAAAAGTGAAGGTAAGTTTAAAACATTCCTGTGTAAACAATGAGAGAATTTGTTGCTAATAAACATGTTAAAATAAGACCAAAGGAACTTCTTCAAACTGAAAGGAAGTGATACCAGACAGTAATTTGAATCCACACAAAGAAATGTAGAGCACCAGTAAACATAATTACATAGTTAATAATAAAAGATAGTATAAATATATTTTTTACATTTCTTCTTTTTACTAATTTAAAATACAAATTTGTAAAACAGTAATTCTCCTTGTCAACCTTAAAAATGAAATAACAAGATCTTTAGCTGGCAAAAAATGAGTTTATTCAGGAATAGCAAAGGAATTGCAGTTCAGCACAAGCAAACTATGTTAAACCATAGGCAAGTCCAGAGAGACAAAGGAAGGGTCAGTGTTTAGGTTTTAAAGAGGACATCAAGGAGTGTTGTGTTGGTTTTTTATTGGCTGCATGCTGTGGGCAGCTTGTTGCGAGGTCAGAAGGAAATTCTCTTATTTACTGCTGGGATCTGCAAGCTGTTGGTGAGTGATACCCATGTGAGAGCCCTCCCTTCATGGCTTCCTGACTTCGTTTTTATTTAGTTTTCCTTTTTCATTTTCACATTTTTGTAACAGAAAAATGTGATAAGTTTGACAATACTACCACAAAGGAGAGAATAGGAGGTAGAGCTATATTTGAGCAAAATTTCTGTATTTTTGTGGAATAAGTTAGTATTAGTCTGAAGTAGAATATGTTAAGATCCATATTGTAACTCTAGAGCAACCACTAAGAAATAATCCCAAAATAGAGTTTCTTATAAAAAATTTAAATGATATAGTAGAAAATATCTAATGAGAAGAAGGAAGTGAGATGAAGAAGTACAAATTAGTAGTTACAAAACAGTCTTGGGAATTTAGACTATAGCACAGGGTATATAGTCGATATTATTGTTATGGTTGTGTGCAGTGCCAGATAGGTACTAGACTAGGGGGGATTACTTCATGGATTGTATAAAAGTCTTTTAAAATTTTTTTTAATAAAGGAAGTAAAGGAGGAATAAAGGGACAAATAAAAATACTTATATAAATATAAAACAATATGGTAGACATAAATCCATATCGATAATTACCTTAAATATAAATAGATTAAACACTCTAATCAAAAGCTAAAGATAGACCGAATTTTTTTAATTCAACTACTCGAGATTCAAAGACACAACTGAATTGAAAGTGAAAGGATTAAAAAGATATAACCATGCATGTAGTTACCATAAGAGAGCTGGGATAGCTGTACTAACATTAGGAAAAAATGACTTTTAGGAAAAATGTTACTACAGACAGACATTTTATTGTGATAAAAGTTTTAATTAGGAAGATATAATAATTGTAAATGTATATGTACCTAGTAATCAAACACTCCTCCCAAGAACAACAGAGTACATATTCAACTACACCTGCAGTATTGTCAAGGACAGACCATTTGCTAGGCCATGGGTTGTCATACTGTGGCCTTTTGGCTAACTTTGGCCCACTACCTGATTTTATATAGCCTTTCAAGCTAAAAAAAAATTTTTTTTACATTTTTAAGTTGTTGAAAACATCAAAAAGGGATTAATCTTTCATAACACCTTACAGTTATACGAAATTCAAGTCAGTATGCATAATAAAGTTTTATTTGAACCTAACCATGCTCATTCAAAAAAGGGCATTGGGGAACAGAAATTCCTTAACCTAATAAAACTTGAAAAACATACAGTTGACATTATACCTAATTGTAGACATTGGAGACTTTTCCCTTAAAGTTAGGAAAAGGGCAGGGATACTTCCTCTTACCACATCTGACAGCATTGTTAGAAGTTCTAGCCAGTGAAATCAGGCAAGATAGATAAAAGGCACCCAGATTATAAAGGAAGAAGTAAAACTATCTCTAATTGCAGATGTGCTTTTGTATATGGAAAACCCTAAAGAATTTACAGAAAATCTATTAGAATTAGTAATTCAGCAAGGTCGCAGGATACTAGGTCAGTACAGTCGTATGCCACCTAATGATGTTTCGATTAATGAAGACCACGTATACAAAGGTGGTCCCATAAGATTATAATGTAGCTGAAAAATTTCTATTGCCTAGTGACATCATGGCTGTCATGATGTCATAGCACAACACATTACTCACATGTTTGTGGTTATGCTGGTGTATACAAACCTACTGCGCTGCCAGTCATATAAATGTATAACACATACAGTGATGTACGGTACATAATACTTGATAATAAATTACTGTTAGCTTATGTATTTTTTATACTATACTATTTATCATTATTTTAGAGTGTATTCTTTCTACTTATATAAAAAAAAAAACACATGCTGTAAAACAGTATGCCAAGTTGTGCCAGCAGCAGCCTTATACATCTTGTGTTTACTGAGTCTCTTGAACACATCATTTTCTTTCGTGCTTGATTTAATCTTGTGTTGTCATGTACAGTGGTATGCTTTATAGGCTTGTAACCTAGGCACAATAGGCTATATACCATATAACCTAGGTATGTAGTAGGCTGTACCATTTAGGTTTGTGTAAGTACACTCTACAATGTTCGCATAATGACAGAATCACCTAATGATGCAGTTCTCAGAATGTATCCCCATCACTAAGCAGCTTGTGACTATAAAAAAATCAATTGACTTGCTATTTACTAGCACTGAATAATTTGCAAGTAAAATTAGAACTACGACAATAGTTCCTTTGACAATAGAATCCAAATAAGTAAAATCCTTAGAAACAAATTTGTCCAAAGAAGTATTGAGACTTATAAATTCAACATAATCCCAATCAGAATTCCAGCTTTTTTGTAGAAATTGAGAAGATAGTCCTAAGTTTTATATAGAAATATGAAGAGCTCAGACTAGCCTAAACAATTTCAAAGAAGAACATAATTAGAAAACTTAAATTCCTGAATGCAAAACTTACTATAAAGCTACGTTAATCAAGGCTGTGTGATACTGCCTTAAGGATAGACATGTAGATCAATTAAACTGGACTGACAGTTATATAAACCCTAAGGTCAATTGGTTTTCTAAATATTTGCTAAGAAAAGTCAGTGGAGAAAGAGTTGTCCTCTCAACAAATGGTACAGGGATAATTGGATATCCACATGTGAAAAAATTTAAGCCCTTACCTCATACTATATACAAAAATGTACTGAAAATGGATCCCATAGACCTAAATGTAATGAACTCAAACTATGACACATAAAAAAATGTGGAAAACCTTTGTGGTTTGGGGTTAGCTAAATATTTCTTAGGTATAACACCAAAAACACAATACATAATAAAAAAATTTTTGATAGATTGGTCATAGTCAAAATTAAAAACTTTTGAGGTTCATGAGGCATTATTAAGCCACAGACTGGGAGAAAATACTTGCAAGTCATGTATCTGATAAAGGATATCTTTCCAGGTTATAAAAATTATTGTTACAGCCTAAGAAATAAAATGTGCAAAAAACTGGAATAGACATTCCACTAAATATATATGAGTGAATGGTTAATAAGCCCATGAAAAAATCCCCAGCAGCATCTTTGAGGAAGGCAAGTTAAAAGCACAGTGAAGGGGTCGATTCCATAGAGTCTGCTTTACACCCAGAAGGTCCTGGCTTCAAGCCCCAGCGGAGCCACAGCTAAGAGCGCCAGGCCCCAAGTGTGCGCTGCGAGCACGTGGGAGGAGACTCCCCGACTTCAGAGATCCAGTTCTCATAGGGAGAGGGCAACATCCTTAAGTCAGGGTTGGAAGTTGGGGTGGGGGGGATTTTAAAAAAAAGCATAGAGGAGTGACTCAGTGAAGGTGATATAGTAGGGTAGTTCCAAGATTCTATGTCTCTCCATGGAAACAATGAAAAATGAAGGGAAAACTATCAAAATAAACTTTGTCAGGCCTTTTTAAAAAGTCAAAGGTTTACAGCAACCAAGCATATGCTGAATGAAAAAAGACGCCAACTTAAAAACAGTAGGAAAACTCTCTGGCATTTATATTTGCCCTTTCCTGGTTCAGTGTCAGGCTGGAAGATGGCAGCCCATGTTTCTGGTTTGGGCAACTGGTCCCTGTTTTCAGATGGAATGATGCAAACCTTATTCATAAAAATTCGTGTTTATCTATTGTGTGTATCTGTTGTAACCTTTCTGTGTTTACCTAAAGAACTGATGCAAGGGGCTCATTTCTGGTATACCTGAGAACTTATCAGGCTGGAAAAGTAATGGGTAGTCCTTGAAAATATTGTAAGGCAAATGAGTCAACAGCAGCACTTGGTGTAAAAGATTGTAGTTGAGCCATTCAATGGAGTGCCAAAAATCTAGATGGATAAGATGGAGCGTTCCCTTGGAAAATTAGATCATTCGAAAGCACTTTTTACTAGAGAATTTAGAAAGCCTTGCACATACTCGTGGCAAGGTGCAAACTCAACAGTAAACTTGAAAATACTCCTGTGCTTTTACCTTTATCTAATTTCTAGACTCAGCACATACAAGAAAAGAAGGCTAAGAGCCCTGTAAACATCTTGGCTAAAGATTAAAGAGTTTCCCAGCACAGAGCCATTCTGCAAAGATAGTGATTTTTGTCTCCTCATCCAGTCTCTGTTCCTGCCCCCTACTCTCCTCCTTCCCCTTCTTTCTCTTCTCCTCCTCTCCTTCCTATTCTCTTTTCTCTCTCTCCCTCACCCCTTTCATTCTCTCCTACTCCCATCCTCCTCCTGCTATTCAACAAATTGTTTTGAAACAGTAGCTGAACACAAATGAAATGAAGAGAGACTTCAGAGACCACACATAACAAAAACTACAGATTTTTAAAAAATAGTTGAGAAAGCCACTAAATGAAAAACTACAGCAAGCAACAAAAGCACACCCTGAGGGGAGAGAAATCTGATTTCCAGAGTTACCATATTATAATATTAAAAGTTCTAGTTTCCAACAAATTATGAAACATGCAAAGAAACAAGAACGTATTGCCCATTCACAAAAGAAATGAACAGAAACTGTCACTGAGGAAACACAGTCATTGAACTTAGTAGACAAAGATTTTCAATCTACTATCTCTTAAATATGTTCAAAGAGCTCCTGGAAACCATGAACAAAAGAGGTAAAATAAACAAAGAGACTGAGGTGTGTACAAATAGGTAATATCAATAAAGAGATACAACATAAAAAGGAACCAAGGCACAGATTCTGGAGCTGAAAAGCACAATAGCTGAAATGAAAAATTCACTATAGGGGTTCACCGCCAGATTTGAGAAGGTAAAAGAAAGAATCAGTAAACTTAAGTTACTTGAAATTATCCAGCCCAAGGAGTAGAAAGAATAAAGAGTGGAGGAAAATGAATAGAGCTTAGGACACCTGTGGAATATCAGCAGGCATATCAACATACACAATGGGAATCCCAGAGGGGACAGAAGAGAGAAAAAGCAGCAGACTATTTGAAGAAATAATGGCCCCAAACTTTCCAGATTTGGTAAAAAGACTTGAACCTAAAATTCAAAAAGCTCATTGAACTCCAAGAAGGTAAACTCTTAAGAGATCCACAAGACATATTATAATCAAATCATAAGAAGCCAGGGACAGAATTTTGAAAGCTAAAAAGAAGCTACTCATCTCATACAGTGCATCCTCAATGTGATTAATAGTTTTCTCATCAGAGACCTTGGAATTCAGAAGTGAGTGCAATGGTATTTTTATTAAAAGTTCTTAAAGAAGAAAAATAACCAAGAATTCAATATCCAGAAAAAATATTTTAAGAATGATTTGGATTTTGAAATGGATTCTTATATGTGGTATCAAAAGCATGAGTAGCCAAAGAAAAAATAAGTAAATTTGACTTCATCAAAATTAAAAACTTCTGTACATCAAAGAACATTGTCAAATTAAAAGACAGCCTACAGAATGGGAGGTAATATTTGTAAATTATAGATCTGCTAAGGGTCAAGTATCCAGAATATATAAAGAGTTCCTACAACTCGTAAACAAAAAGACAAGTCAATTAAAAAACAGGCAATAGACTTGAATACATATTTCTCCAGAGATAACATATAAATGGTCATCAAAAATGACTAATGTTCATTAGTCGTTAAGGAAATACAACTCAAAACCACAGTGAAATTCCACTTTTCACCTACTAGGATGTTTATAATTTTTAAAAATGGAAAAAAAAAAGATTTCGTCAAGATGTGGAAAAATTGGAACCCTCAGACATTGCTGGTGGAAACGTTAAATGGTGTGGCCATTATGGAAAACAATTTGGTAGTTCTCAACATGGAATTACCACATAACCCATTAATGCCATTTCTAGGTATATACTCAAAACAACTGAAAACAAAGTCAAATATTTGTACACAGATGTTCATAGCAGCGCTATTTAAAAAAGCTAAAAGGTCGAAACAGCCCAGATAGCCATTAGTGGATGAATGGATAAACAAAATGTGGTATATACATACTATGGACTGTTATTCAGCCATTAAAAAGAATGACATATTGATACATGGTACCACATGGATGAAACCTCACAAGTGAAAGAAACCAGACACAAGAGGTTACATATTGTATGATCCCATTTATATGACATATCCAGAAGAGGTAAATCTGTAGGTACAGAAAGCACATTGGTGATTGCCAACATGTTGGGGAAGAGAGGAATAGGGGAAAACAGCTTAATGTATAACTGTTTCTTTGGGATATATGAAAATGTTTTGGAGAGATTTACATAACAAAATTAACCATTTGAAAGCATATAATTCAGTGACATATTACATTCAAAATGTGCAACCACTACCTTATGTTATATGAATTTCTTCTCAATAAAAGCAGTGTTTTAAAAATCACAATATGAGACCATTTTACACCCACTAGAACATTTATGATAGAAAAGGCACACAAGAAGTGTCAACAAGAATATGGAGAAACAAAACCCTCAGACATTACTAATAGGAATGTTAAATGGTGCAGCCACGTTGCAAAAAGTTTGCCAGTTTCAAATTATCAGATATTAAATGGATAAACAAAATGTGGTACATATGTACCTTCAGAATGCTATTCAGTAATTTAAAAAGCACAAACTAATGATATCTGCTACAACATAGATGAACCTCAAAGCATTATGCTAAATAGGCTAGATGTAAAAGACCATGTGTTATATCATTCCATTTATATGAAACTGTTCAGAAAAAGGAAATTTGTAAGCAATAAAAAATAGTGGTCTGCTGAGTCTAAGGGTAGTAACATGGACTGACTAAAAATAGGCACATGGTATATGTTTTGGTCATAATTGAAATGTTCTAAAATTGAATTGCGGTGATAGTTGCAAAACCATTGAGTTGTATACTTAATCCAGGTATATTATATGTTATGCAAAATATTCCTCAGTAAAGCTTTTTTAAAAACATCAATATGAGGCTTGATAGTGGTATTATGACTCCTGAAATTGGCTTATCAATGTTTCACTAATTGAAATTGTAGCAGTCTCTCAAGTATATCTGTTTCATGTTTTTCCTTTGTAAAAATTGCTAATGATAACTTGTGAGTGTGTGTGATTATCTGTTTCACACATCATTTGATGTTCTGAATTCCTTTTGTATGTACAGAGGGTGGTTAGAACGAGAGAGCAGATATGGTCTACAACCAGGACACAATTGGTTTATCATCTCCATGCAGTGGTGGCAGCAGTGGAAAGACTATGTCAAATATGTAAGTAAGACTCCTTTTTTCTACATTTTTCATAGGATTTTCAATTCCATCAGACTTTGTGTGACTACTGACTAGTAATAAAATGCTCCAACCTAGATAAAGATTTGAAGGGAAAAAGAAATGACTACCCATAAGATAACTTGCTATGGACCAGGCTCTTTTCTTACAGTTCCTCATAAATTTCTTCCTTACAACAACTATGTGAGGAAGATATTATTGGGCATGGAGGTGCATGTAATATGCACCTTACATATCTGTGAGGAAGGTGGTATTGTACTCATTTGATTTGTGAGGAGCCTGAGGCTGAGATTAAGGTAATCTGAATATTTTGCTCAGATTAGAAGTTCTGGGATCAAACCTGACGACTTAACCAGTAAAATAAATTAAATTCAAGAGCAATAAAATATTTTTTATCTTAAAAAAAAATCCTAAAGACTAACTTTAAATACAGTAGCCTCTCAACCACATTTATATTGTTTTTCATTTATTCACCTTTTTCATCAAAAAAATTGAAAACCCTTTGGTAAGAAGTGTTGATTTTCTTTTCAAGAAAGTTAACTTCAGAACTCAATTTTTAAATTATAATCTGCCATTGATCCAAATAAAGAGTTAAAGAAGAAATTCTCATTAGTGAATATTTTAGTCTTATTTAAAACATAGAAGGAATATTTTTCAGAATTAGAAAACTGTAAAAAATAATTTCAGGAATCAAATTTCTCCATTCTTGGAGAGCCAGTTGATATATAGACTCATTGTCAGTTGCCAAATGATCACTAATAAAATTCTAATGATTTTATTCATATTGTTCTTATATTTTTTTTTTCTGTCATTGTTTGACAGAATATTGGTAGACTGCTTACCTTATTTACCTCATTCTTCTGCCTGGTTCTTTTTCCCTTTTTAGAGTTTAGTAGTTTGTTTTCGCATGTAAAATATGTTAATTGGAAAAGGTAGACTTTGGTGTCACTGAAGGAGTAAAAGTAGGCAAATGACTTCAAAGACTTTGTAGGTAGATAATAATGGTGATTGTAAGTAGAAAATGAGAACATTGGAGTAATGCATCACAGTCTGTTCTGAAATGCTTTTAGTCTATATATTCTTAGTTTGGCCTTAGAATGAATGGTTAGTAAAGTCTTACTGGCTACAGACTCAAAGAATAACCTAGTTTTGTGTTTGAAGTATTACTTTTTGTTTTTGTAGGAATATGATAGAGGTCTTACTCTTTGCAGCACATCCCTTATAAACAGAAGTGCACTACTGAGAACATGAATCCAGTTTGTCTTTGCCTGCCATAACTCTTCTGTGCTTTAAAAGAATTAGTGGAGGATGATCAGGGAGAGATATAGAGGGGGAAATCTGCACTTAGGTGTCATATTCCTCTCCGCACTCTGGCATTCTACATTGTTTGTTACCAGTTTACATGGAGAGAAAGGTAGATTTCTGTCTTTGTTATCACTGATCCTTTCCTCCATTCAGTCAACTCTATTTCACAAGCTTGCTATTTCATTTTTCATCGCTATACTGTGTTCTTCATCTCCAGAAGTTCTCTTTGTTTCTCTTTAAGGGTTTCATTCTCCTTGCTAAAAAACTCATTCTGCTGATCTAGTTGTTTTTTTTATTCCTGGAATTGTTGCTAGGAATTATTTTGGATCTCACTGCGTTTTTTTTTTTCAGAAGTACCATCCTGAATTCTCTGTCATTTAAGTTGCATATTTCTATGTCTTTAAGCTTACTTTCTGGAGAATTTTCTCTTTCTTTCTGAGCTGCCTTGTCACCTTGGTGGTTCATGGTGTTTAATGGACTATTTCTCTTCCTGGGCATTAATGGAAATGTATTCTGCTTTTTTTCTAGAAAGATTTATTATAGAAATGTCTCTCTTCGGCCTATTGCTAAGGTGTTTTTCTTTTAGTTTCCAGTAGGTGGCATCAAAACCTCTTGGATCCCTGCTTTATGTAAAGTCCTAATAATGCCTTTTGTTCCCTTATAAATATTTAATCACGCTCACTACCTTCAGTCTCAGTCCCTGTCATTGTTAGTGACACTTTTGGTAGTATTTGCTCAGATTCCCCTGGGGCTCCGCGGTGTTTTATATTGGAGTATATGGGGAGAGGTGCCCTCTGGGTTGGGGGATGGAGGCTGCAGCTCAGCCTCGCTATTTGCAACCAGAGCTGGTAATGAACTGTTGCTTCTCTGCTGTCTCCACTTCTCTGCTTCTGCCCCGATTCCTGGGCACCCCTGCTGTGTGGAGCTCACAGCTCTCTCAGGGAGGGCTGTTCAGGGAACCCACCGCACCTCCTCTCCCCCTGCTCCTCCTGTAGGGAGCTCTGGCTGCAAGAGGCAGCTTCTTTGTTTCTCCCAATCTACCACCCAACTCTCAGAGTTCTGACCTTTTGTATGGTAGCTCTTATTCGTAGATCCCTCTCTCAGATGTGTTTGTGTGCAGGTTTGGTGTTTTTTTGTTGAGTTTTAGATGTTCAAGGGGAGAAATCTGGGGACGTCTCACTCCACCATGTTTCTAACGTCTGGACAGTAACTTCCTTTTAAACGTAAATAACTTAAAAAAAGAGTGACATTCTGGACCTTAGTTTTCCTTATCTGTAAAATGAGAGGTGTTATGAGAAGACAATTAAAGGAGTTATACATGTTAAATGTTTTAGAACAGTGTCTAGCACATAGTAAGTACTCAAAAAGTATTAGCTAATATTATGAGAAATCATATAGGATAATATAGTGAGCTTGTACTCCCTAGTCTTGCTACTTGCTGGATGATATTAAACAAGTTACTTATCCTTTCTCTGGTTTCCTCATACAAACAACTGGATTAGTAATAATACCTATTTCAATAGTGTTGTTATAAAGATTAAATGAGTTAATAATATATGTGAAGTACTTAGCCCGAGCCTGCCTAGCAAGTAGAAACACCTTTTATATAGAGTTAGAGGAAATAACAGTAGTAATAGTAGCAGTAGTTATAGCAGCAGTAGGAGCAGCAGTACCAATTAATTAGTGATTGAAATTTACCTTTCCAGTATACAGAGTAACTTTGACAAATGCCTTGCTTTAAAAACAAACAAGACAATGTTTTTAACATGTTAGATAATTCGATCTTACTCTGGGCTTTGTCTGCCTAGGACATCAGTTAGCTTTAATGTTTTCTCTTCACAAAATGGCATATTCGCTTATGTGAATTATTAATTGTCTGTGAGGGCAGACTGTCTTTCAGGTAGTGGCATGCCTAAATGGAAAGAGATCAAGGGAGTAGGAAAAATAAGCTGTCGTTTCTCAGAAGTAGTTTACCTCAGATTTGCTGTGATTCACTTGAGCTCAAATGCTCAATCTGTTCATGGGCTCTTGATGATTCATTCTCTCTTTAATGAGCCAAGTGTTTTTCTAAGTAAAGTTTCCTTTTGTAAAAACGTAAATGGGAAGAAATGGTGAAATATTTTGTTTATCATCATCGTATCTTTCCTCCTGTTTGAGAACTATGAGGGAGCAACTATTACTACTTATGTACAGATTTACTATTTTGTTATCATGTAACTTTAGAGCTAAAAGCACTTTAAGCAACTCTCTTCTCTAAATTTACAAATGAAGCCTCTGAAGTCCCTTTAGGTTTTTTAATTGCCCTAAGTTTTAGAAGGTTATTACCTTATCCAAATCACTAGAGTTCAGGTCTCTTGGTTCCTACCTTAGTCCTTTTTCCATTAGTCCATACTACCTTCCATTTTTCCCAGAGCAGCATTGTAGACTAATGAAATATAAAATAGTCATAACTATTAGTTATATAAGAACATTAATATTTGTAGTATACATATGTATAAAGCATAAAATAAGTAGCATCATCACTGATAGAAAAGAAAGTGAAACCTGACCCTTATTTTACAATATCATTAACCACTCATACAACTCAGAAGAAATCATAAAATTCTCAAAATAGAATTATCTTTAATATTAAAGTGCCATATAGGCCTTTTAGGAATCATTGACTCAGATAAAGTGAGGAAATTTCTCACCATGGGTGAAATTTTACCTACCTAGAGACCTATGTTCCTGAAAACACAGGCTTCTAGGATAGTTTCTGATACTTCCAGACAAAGAAGTCATTAAAAACAAGAACCTTTGATGTTTAGGGCAAAAAAATTCCCAGAGCAACTGGAAATAATACAGTGAAAAAGAGCTGTTGACCACAATATATGACCATTATTGGTTTGTTTGATATATAATAGGAAAGTAATGATAAGATTAATTTACTGGAAAGATTGACAATTTCACTGAAAGCCAAGAAGTGTGGAAGCAATGACAAGAAAAATAGAGCAGAGAAAGGTAAAGAAGAAAGAAACTGAATAGAGATGACATTTTCAGGCAGTGCTGGACACTGGGAGCATTAGATTCCTAGAACAGAAAAAGCCAAAGACAGTGAAAGGACAGATCACTCTATTTTAGAATGTTGGAAATGAAGTGAAGAAAAGTCCATATTCTCCAAGTCTAAAGGGTATGTAATTTACTGAGCCATGTTGAAAGCACATGGTACAGTCTGCAGTCTGGGGACAAAAATTACAGCCTCCTCTAATCTACTATAATCATTCTATTGTTATATTCTTGTAAAACTCAGCCTAATAAGTTTAATGCTGCATAATAGTTTTATCATCCTGTTTTCTTGCCAGTGTTATCTGTAGATTCATCCTATGGACTAAACTGTTCAGAAAAACAAATATTATAAGAATGGTTTCATGTAAATTTTCATTAGAAGCAGGCTCCATATAAGATTTCTGAACCAATGAAAGCATTTCAAATATAATTCCAAATATTTCCAATTGAAATTCTGTTAAATGCCTAATTCAAAGGAAAATTTGAAGAAAATTATTCAAGGAGATTAAGGAGACCTAATCTTCCTCAAAATATATTACTACAAAACTTTTAAGAAGTAATTTATAATGCATAAATAAATAATATAAATGGAATACAGAAGTAAATACAAATTTAAAAAGGAGTTACCTGTCATCCATATGATAATTATGCAGACATCATTTAAGTTTAAGAATACTTTTATATCAAGAATAAAGTGATTTTTCTGGAGAATAACAAAGTGACCTGGAAGAAGACTTTAATTTTTCAGAAAATTATTCTTTCAAAATGGCTGTGCTGTCTGTTTTACTCCATCTTAATAGGAGCAAATGACCCAAAAGTTCGTTAAAATCGAGATCTGTTTCTAAAAAGTAAGTTCCAGAGCAAGTAATAGATTTAATAAGAAATCAGTTACTATACTCTTAGCATTTGGAACACATTATGAAAACAAAAGTATGGAACTATAATCCTCACTAGGGCAATGGTTATCAATTCTGGCTGCATAGAATCACACATAGAGAGCTTTAAAATAAAATTTAAAAAAGAAAGAAAAAGAAATGCCAGTGTTCTACTTCAGACCAAATAAATCAGAAAGCATAACTGAAGAAAAAGGTTGAGTTAATTTAAATAAGCCATTTTTGTTGGTATGAACTCAATATCAGAAAAGCTGTGAGATCAATATTATCTCTAAGAAATTGATATGAAATCCACAGACTGAAGTCCATACACAATTAATAATATAAACTACTCAGGCCTGATTTATTTCGACTTCTTTTGGCCATTGGTCAGTTTGGTTTTATTGTTCCATTATCCATACAATTCTGACTTCCTTGGTGGATAGTCCAATTTAAAATAATGATGGTCCCAAATCTATATTTAATGTAGATCCAAGTTTTTAGTCTTTTAAGTACTATGGTCATCATTTTTTGCCATATAATGCCCATACTATTATTTGCTTAATATGTTTATATAAATAATTTTCCCATTTTACATAAGTAAATGTATTTTAAAAGGAAACTTTATATCACTGTCTTAAATAGAAAATCAGTGCCACATTCCAGAACTAGGTCAAAATAAAAATAAATTCAATGAAAATAAAATATATTATTAAATTTCAGCTAAATAGTGTTGCCTTTTGAAGCCTCTAATATTGAGTCCTATTCTCTATTAAGATGAGAAATTGTCGAGTATTAGATTAGCATATCAAGTATTATTAGATTATTAGCACGTTAATACCAATCTGAAACCCTTTCCTTGACGTAATCAGAGGATTGAAAGAAAATTGAATAGGGAATAGCATTTTCACTGTGAACTAGGGTTATTTAATGCCCCAAATAATCTGGTACCTTTCCCATACTTTGAGAAGGTAATTGACAGAGATGCTTAGATTTGGATCTGTAGTAATGAATGTGAATCTGTGTGCTTCTGAATTGTTTGAAGTTTTAACAATAAGGCTATCTTGTTAAAATTTTTTAATCTAATTAATTGGTATGTAGAAAGAAACCTGTTTTTTTTTCTCATTCTTCTTGCCACTCTTTTCAGTGAAAGGCACTGGAGTTTCTTCAGAACTGACTTCTGAAGGGGCTACAAATTGATAGTATTCACCTGGCTTACAGATCAAAGAGCAGAAAACATCTAGTAAAATATTGATACATTATCTTCCTGTTTTGGCTAAAATTAGGGTACTGCAATAGCATTAAAAGAAACTGAAGCATCCACTATGCTATTCCTATGCTGTTACCTGGAGTTTGTATTTTAAATTTGATGTTTTTCTTGCATTTCAGTTCCTTTATTTATAAGTAGTGCCTTCAAGACCTACATTCATTAATGAGTATTATCTACTGAAATTCATATCAGTGTTTGTTGAATGCCACTTGAGTTCTTTTATCCATATTATTTTATATCCCGTCAGATGCCTATGGGATCTTTTTCCAATGGTTAGTCACTTTAGTCTTTGTCTTCACTCTCTCAGCTACAAATACCCTGATCTTTTTAAAACACTCACAGATTACACATTCTCATAGCACCATACCTCCTGCTTCCCCTCAATTCTTATCTGTTTTTCACCTCTAAACTGTGTATAAAATGATTCTGTGGTCGCAGTCTCTGCTTCTGGGACCCTACAATCTCTTGATCTTTCTGTGATCAATAGAATAAGTCTCCTTCCCAGATTCCTCCACTACCTATTCTGTAAATATTGTTCTTTCCTTATTCTAGATATTATTTTCTTATGCTTCAGGAAGTCTTTTGAGCCTCAGATTTTTATATCCAACCTCTTTCTCTGTCCTGAACACTAGACTCAACTCTCCAGATATCTCAAACCAGAATTTCTAAAAACAAGCTCATTCCCAAAACAATTCCATTCACCCACTTACCTCGTTTTATTAATTATTTTATTTTTTTTATTATGGTTACAATGGTTAACAAAACCACTTGCCTTCTTTTAAAAAGGTGTCAGCTCTTGTCCAGTCATCTAAGCTAGCACCTCATGTACTACCTTGGAATTATCGTTAGCCCTCTTTTATACAGTTAGTTTTCAGTTTTTTTCACCTCCTACATCTCCTAAATCCATGCTGTTCTCTCCATCTCCTTATTTCTGGATCTATCTTTATGGTTTAGTACCTCTTCATCTCTTACCTGAATTATTATTGGAGTCTTCTAACTTATATATCAATTTTCAGTTTCTGCCTCCAGTCCTTTCTGTACACTAGACTTATTTTTAAAGCAAAAATTGCATTATGCTATTTCACTGTTTAAAATCCTTTCCCAGAAAAATCCTGTCAATATAATGCTAAGTGAAAGAAAAAGAAGCAATATGCTATGCTTAAAATGTGATATCTATTTAACAACAGCCAAAATGATAGTTCACATTTCCTAAATGCCAGGCACTTTATATGTGACACTCATGCAGTCTTCCCAGTAACTCTGAGGTAGATTCCAATGTTATTTCTAATTTTACCCATGAAGAAACAGGCTTAGAATATTACTTATTGTGAAAAGTCATATAGCTAATAGGTTAGAGCCCTGCCCTTAATTCTAAATAATACTCCATTCTACTTATTTTTTACGTATACACATGTATTTTCAGTCACAAAAAAATAAGCACATCAAAATGTCAGCTATGGTTAATGCTTAATGATGGGATCTGTGCACTTGTCATATGTTTCTGCATATTTTTTAAAATTTTCAACGGTGACAATGTAATCTTTAGTAATAAAAATAATAAATATTATTTAATTTTTTAATATCACAAAATGACTTCCATCATTTCCAATTTTTAGCAGAATGAAGTCTGGCAGCAGGAAAAAAGGAAGACCAAATATGATATAGATTGACTCCATAAAAGAAGCCATAGCCATGAGTCTGTAGGAGCTGAGTAGGGCTATTGGGGACAGAATTTTGTGGATATACTCATTCATAGGGTCCCCAGGAGTCAGGGCCAACTCAACAGCATGTACTAACAACAAAGTCTAAATTACTTTTTATGGCACAGAGTCCTTCGCAGTCTGTTCCAAGTTTACCTTACCAATTTTATTTATATACACTCTTCCCCTTTGAAGAAATTAAAATTTAGTTATACATTAAAATGTTTTAAATGGCTGTAGTCAACCACAGGAGTCTTAGAAACAATAAATAATTTGGGGACTCATTTTGAAGGCTACATAGTTGTCACATTATTAAATTGTACCTCCTAATTAATCTCTAACTTTATGTGTTTTAGGATGCCAGCCCCATTGTAATCGAGCCATCATCTGTTCTGAATGGAGGAAAATATTCATTCGGAACATCAGTACGTTCTGTAGAGCAGAGTGAAGATAAAATTGGAGGAGGCAGCCTTAATTATGTGAACACCACAGAAGAGAAATTTTCAGACAACATTTCTACCGCTTCTGAAGCCTCAGAAACTTCTGGCGGCAGTAAGTATGACTTGTTTCCCCTAAGGTTTAGTCAGGGTCAGTTCTGAAAGGAGTGTACTTTGTAAGAGTGTGCTTGGTAGGATATTGGGCATCAGGCTTCCATTCACAGAAATAAGTTTTGAACGAAATGGTCAATTATAAGATTCTTAAATTTTTTTACTGATTAAGCCACATCTCTCCATATTGCTATTAACTAATTTTGTCAGTAAATTTAGATTTGAGGATTCTGTTTTTTTAAAAAAAATTTATATTTCTATTTTCAGGACTAAAGAGTAAGCACACCTTCATTGGATTAAATGCACCCTAATATCAGATTCTACAGACATGTCAGCCTGGAATTTGAGGATAATTTTGTTAATATTGAGGAGGAATTCGTAATGCTTCCCATAATTCCCTTCAGTCCTTGGTACCTACATAAAACTTAGTACCTACATAAAACTTATACTTACAGAGAAAATGCTCTGGTGGTTTTGTGGCCCAGCTGAATTGAGTTGATCCTTATTATTCTGCTGATATAGTGGCAGGACTCTCAATCTTACTCTAATCTTTTCTTTGAGGTCTTTTCTCCCTTTCTGTTGAAGTAGTAGGCACATTGGTCAGATCTAGATAGCTCTTTGTAGAATTTACTGATTCTTCTTCCCCATATGACCCTTTGTAGATCACTTAAGCAGTCCTAGGAGTACTCTCTCTAATGGGCTTTAACACCAAAATTATTTCTTAACCCTCACATATTCTTTTTTATATGTGCTCACTCTATAACCTGTGTTATCTACAGGCTGAGCATTACCACAGGTAGTAGGTTCAAAGTGATAGATGGCTAGAATGTTTACCTGAGATTAATATGTAGTTGAGAGTTGAAATGCCTTAAAATGTCATTGAGGTTCATAGCTCTTAAGTCATCATTAATCATTTTGTGTGTGTGTGTATTTTTCTATTGTAACATTTATGCCTTCCTTTCAAATAGATTTTTTAGGGAACAGTGTCTTTCTTCCACCCAGCACTCTTCTTGTTTTAGCTCCTTCCCTTTGGTTTATCTACCAAGAATGTTTGCAGTGTCTTTGCAGGTAGAAGAGAAGAATTGTGGGAGACTATGTGAGAGCCTAACTGCTTGGCCATACTTCTTCCTTTCCTGTCAGAGAATATAAAAGTCTTATTGTGAATTATCAGATATTCTAGGAGGCTGGCCAGAGTTTATTTGGTAGCAGTTTTTAAAGCTTTTTTTCTACCTACTGTTAAGTTAGATATCATCTAGAAAGGAATATTTCCTATCTCTTATAGATTTATCAGAATCTACTGTAATGACATGCCAACAGAAGAATAACATTAACCTAGTACATGGACACTGAGTTCATATCTTTAAGCCTATTTATGTATAATAACTAAAAATAAAGAGACTCCATCCTCTTTTTCCTTACAGGCTTTCTGTATTCTGCCACACCAGGGGCGGATATGTGCTTTGCTCGGCAACATAACACTTCTGACAATAACAACCAGTGTTTGCTGGGAGCCAATGGGAATATTTTGTTGCATCTCAATCCTCAGAAACCAGGGGCTATTGATAACCAGCCACTAGTAACTCAAGAACCAGTAAAGGTAGGTAATTTGACATCTACTTAAAATCATTCTCTTTCAGATTGCTAATAAATTTCATTCTAGAAGTTTTAGCAAAACATTAGTGGTTCATTTAATTAACCTGTTGTGGATGGAAATTTTTTTGCATAGTACATTTCTGTGAGAATATTTTATGATTTAGTACTTGCATAGAGGCAGTGTAGTGATCCTTGGAAATGTTGATCTGTCTTAGAACAGCTACTGTGAAGATGTACTTTCACGTGCATATGGAATTTTTTTCCAAAATAATAATTTCTATTGTCTGAAAGAAATCTGTGAAAATCAGTCCTATTATTATTATTTCAAATGTTCAGATGATATTTTTCAAATGATTTGCCTTGAGCTTCCTTTCTTAGTTTATTTTGAAAGTTAAAAATCTTTTAGAAAATTAATTTATTATCCAGTAACATAAAACTGAGTAGTGACATGTTCTTCTGTGTCTATATTTTGTTAAAACACAAGAGACTGTAATATTAAAAATCAACATTTACATTTTATTCTTCTAAGGCTACATCATTAACACTAGAAGGAGGACGATTAAAACGAACCCCACAGTTGATCCATGGAAGAGATTATGAAATGGTCCCAGAACCTGTGTGGAGAGCACTTTATCATTGGTATGGAGCAAACCTGGCCCTTCCTAGACCTGTAAGTATAGCCAGTAGTGCTTTATATAGGGAGCAGTCATAGATGGGGTCTTTTGTTATTTTGATGTATGAACCTCCCTACCCACATATTAGTTCTTACTTATGGTAGCAGAGTACTCAGTACCTGTTCAGCTCAGTTGAACAAATTTTAGATTCCTTCTCTTTCATTCATACATTTATTCATACATTTATTGAGTGCTGTATTAGGTGCCAGCCATACAATGATGTGCCTGTGGAAATGAGTGGCTTTTATGGAGTAGAGGGAACAGTCACTAGACTACATAATGTCAGGAAATTATGAGGCTAGGTATTAAATAAATCATCCACATAAACTCAGACATTAGGATAATGCAGGTCTTAGGATGGAGTAGGAGTCTGAGAGCCAGTTCCAAAAACTTTAGTGAATGTAGGGAAAGTGGTGCATATTTTACTTCTGAAATTGTTATTCCATTAACCACACAGGCATCTAGTGAGGGATCAGGTTCATCTTGTAGCTCTTGGTGGATTTTTGTGGTTAGTTTTTCTGAAGGAGGAATATAAGGAAGATCACAACATAAGATAACAGGAATTCAAACCTAGTGAATGAATTCTGATTGTTGCCATTACTAGGATGCTCTAAAGTAAAATGCTCTAAAATAATTTAAAGGACTTAGAGTATGTAGTACCAAATTTCAGTGAGTTAACTATGCAGCATCATTTGTTGTCCTTATGCAGTAAACAGCAGGACTCATTATCCTGAATACTCATTATATTGTTGCTGTAATAAAATACTTTATAAGAAGATTCTTTTGTTATATTAAGAAACACTGTCTCTTATATAATGTCCAAGCTAGAACTTTCTTACACCAGGAAGGTTTTGCATAGATGAAATAAGTTAGATCACTTCCAAAAAGAGTAAAATTCTGCTATAAAGCCTTAATCTATAATTTTGATATTCCTAATAATTTTGACTTCCTAATAATTATTAAAATTTTAATTTAATTATTTTTGGCTCCAGCAGGTTCCTATTGTATTTTGCATTAGAACTCTTAGATAGATACATATAAATATGAGTATACATAGATATGTATACATATATATTATATTCTTCTTTATTTATTAGGGGTGGGGTAGTCCTTGAGTTAGTCACTTAATTTCTGGGACTTTCCTTCTCTTAATAGTATATATTTGTAGAGGAAACATTGTGATAATTATGTGTTGTGTGTGTGTGTGTATGGATATATATGTATATGTATGTGTGTATGTGTATATATATATATACACAGAGAGAGAGAGAGAGAGAGAGAGAGAGTTTGATGTTTTAAAGCTTGCCTAAATCCAGATTACCAGTGTTGCAATCTCTAAATTTTATTTTCTCATCTATAAAATGGAGATAATAATATTCAGCTCATTAGAACTGTTTTGATATTTAAATAATACATATGATTAGCACAGCATCTGATTCATAGTAAATGGTCAGTAAATGTTGACTGTTGCTAATATCATCTTCCCCAAAATCTCATTTAATCTGAAATCATAAGTAATTATGGTTGTCAGTTTTCTTCCAGTGGTCTTACAGGAGAGTGTCAGGGAGAGCACCTCTTACTGCTTTCATTCAAATGAGTCTAAAAAGCTCCCAGTTGGAGCTTTTTGATTGCCATGCCATAGCATATCAGAATGTGCAGAATACTTTAAAGAACTAATCCTAAAGGTTTGGTTTGTAGCATTGTTTGTATTGGGTTATTTTCTGCTCCCTCTAGATATTAAAAAATGCTCTGTTGCCAGACATTAGTTACTAGGGCAAAGGGAAATAAAATAAAACCTATTGAGACTATTATATTAAAATTCTGTAAGAATTTATGTTTTAAAGAGTTCCAGTGTTAATTCTGCTATCCATTTGGAATACTAAATTGATAACGTGCTCCTCTTCAAACTCTTAAAGCAGGTCCCTCTCAGTCTTTTTTCAGTTCCTCTCATTGCGTTTACTCTCAGTGTCTTTCTCTTGGTCCCTCTCAGTCTTTCTCTCGGTACTCTACTCTGTCTCTCTCACTGTCATCTCTTTTAGGCTCTCTCACTCACTGCCTCTGAAAGGAGACCATGCTCTGTCTATGGAGTGTTGCCTCTTTTCTAATAAACTTTCCTTTTGACCCTTAAAAAAAAACTCTTAAAGCAATATTTTGATAATGTAATATTTTCCTGTGTCTTTGATCTGGCAAGCAAGTTATTGGAGGGAGTTACTGTAAAATCCTGTTTCAACAATGTGAATTCCGGTTTTGTACATCCAACTTAGTTTTTATCATAGACAAAAACATGAACAGACCAGTTACACAGTAGAACATAGGTAGTAAATATTTATATGGAAACTTTTATCCTCACTAATGTAAGAAATAAAATTTTAAGTAAATTTATAATACTCTTTATATGTGTTAAGCCAATGGGGTGTTTTTAAATGTTTGATGATAAGGTTTTGTGAGAATAATACATTCATACATCTCTGGGAATATTCTATTGACATGAATACTTCCATACTTTTTTTTTTAATACTTCCATACTTTTTTGACTTGTTACTCTAGCCTGAAGAATTTGTCCTTTAAAAGAATGTGTAATATGTAAAAGGAAAATTTGTAAACATGAAATACATAAAAGTAAAAAGAGGGTGTGAGGGTAGTACCAGGATAAAGCCAAAAGACCATCACCCCAATGATGGACAATTCAAACTGACCTGCCTATTCTTTTCAATGCCTATCTTACTAAGGTTTGGATCTTTTAAAATCACCTTAACAGTATAATTCTTTAAAGAATGTCAGGTCCTTCTCCTTTAAGGATAAAATTGCACAAGCATAGGATACCATGATTTATTAATAGTTACTTTGGTGTGCAGTTTCAAGCCTTGCCATCCCTTAGAACACTAAATGTAGATAATATTTAAGTTTTTTAAATTTTATTTTGATATTGCTTTTATCGGAAAATTAAAAATAAGTATATTCATTGATGTTACTACTTTTAAATGAAAGGAGAGAAAATACTAACTGCGAATTCTAATCTTAGAAGGTGGATTTAAGAGCAGAAACCTGGAAGTATTTAAACCCATGCAATTTAAATCTATGAATTTCTAGAATCTAACTAAAACATAGTGTTAATCTGTTGAACATTTTAGTTTAAAAATAACCAGAAGTTAGATAAAATTGGAAAGTTTTATTTCTCCTTTTAGAGTGATCACTTTATATCTTTTAAAACAACAGGTGATCAAGAATAGCAAGACAGAAATCCCAGAGCTAGAATTATTTCCTCGATATCTTCTATTCCTACGACAGCAGCCTGCCACGCGGACACAGCAGTCTAACATCTGGGTGAATATGGGTATGATGAGCCTGAGAATGTTTCCTCAGCATTTACCAAGAGGTAACTTAAGAATGCAGCAAGAATATCATGCATTTCCTTAAAAAAATAAAAAAATAAAAACAAAGTTGCTCAAAGTCTGGTGCCACTGTACCAGTAAATCACTTGTGGGGCTTAGATCTATGGTCATGCGCAAGACTGTGTGGGATAGAGACAAAATCTCAGCAGCAAACTGTGGATTACTTCCTTTTCTGGTTTGTAAATATACAAAGATAATAGATAGAAATAGATTTTACGTACTTTGTTTCTTTAAAGACAAGCTATTGTAAATTGTTTGCTTGACCTAAGTTAGAGGCTGTCACTTAGTGACTTGTCTTTTTAACCCCACTCAAATTTTTAGAAGTAATTTTATTGGCAATATTACCTTTTTAATTTGGTTTTTGGTGTCTCTTGTGGGTTTGTTTGTTTTTTTGACAAAACATGATAAGTTTTATATGCTAGGTCTTACGAGCCTTTGTAAGAGACAGATAATACAAAGCAAAAGATATATTTTTGAAAATGAAAGTGACACATTTGCTTTGAAAAACATCAAATCTGTTAAAATGCCAAGTTCTCATTTTAATGTGTTACATGCAGAAAAGTCCCCTTCGATTTCCCTATGAAATTAAATTTTATTGATGGGCAGGATTTGCTCATGTTTTTTGCTTTGCAAATATTTGAAATTATTTGAGTTTATCCATTCCAGAATGTTATTATAATTAATATAACATAGTATACAAGAACTACCTATGAACTCAAACCAACCCTATGAGTACCATCCCTCCTTTGAAATCAAATAGGGTTATTCTTCCTTAAAGGTTATATTCAGATAATATATAGTTTGGTAAGAATTATAGCAAAGCAGTGGCCTCTGCCTAACCAAACTTTGTCTTTGAGGAAAACATCAAAATCAAGGAACAGAGAAATAAAATCTCTTTGAAACATTTTGATTTAATTTCCGTTGAATAAAAGTATTTACCTTTCGTCTGTGGCACCCATAGCACATATCTTTTTTGATTCTTTTTGAAAAGTAACATGAGAGGCAAGATTTGTTGTTGCACTTTTAGTAAGTATTCTTTGCAACTCTTGTGCTGATCGTAGATTTTTGCTGCTCTGTAAATTCCACTAGATTTGTTGATGCTATTCAAAAGCAAAAAATTATATATAAGTGGCTGCCTGCTTAATGAGCCATGCTATAAAAACTGTCTAAAATTCAAATAAATTTCTTATGTGGCTTAGAACAATAGAAATTGACTTGGACACTACACTTGCAATTGCTTCTGAATCCTAGCACTGGGTAGTTGTTATGCTACAAATTTGTTCTTAATTTGAAATTTTATTCCTTACTAATTAGTTATGAAATCAATCATTAATCATTTTGAAGTTTATAAAAATATGCTTTCTTGCTGTAATCTTATAACTAATCCTCTGATATATAATTAGAGATATTTGCTTTTTTGTTTTCCTTTAGGGATTATCCTTTGCTTGCTGATAGTAAAAGATTTGCTTTGCTACATGTTTAAAATTGATCACGGTTGGGTTTTGTTCTGCCATAACATAGTTTTCATCTTTCTCATTCCTCGATTTTTTTACAGCTGTTTACTAGGCTCTTTTATTCTATTTGTATACAAACCTTACCACAGTTATAATGACAGAAACGTAGCCTTTTTGACAGTCAAGGCTGTAGAAGTCATTGTTTCTTAGATGATTTTTCAGCTGACTTTAGGTGAGTGAATTCTTTTTAGGAGCTCTAAAAGAGCAGATAATGCCCATACTTTAATCTGCATTATTTAATAGGTGAAGACTCAAAGCATTTAATAAGAAGAAAAAAGCTCAGTCACCATGGAATGAGTGGAAGACTACTTGAAATGTATAATTGTACCCTACATGGATTATATGTATATGTTAACTTTATTTTTGTTTTAGGTTGCTCAACAAACTATAACCTCCCATAGGCAAAGATGACCATTTTAAGACAGACCTTTTGCCTGGATTTTTGGCTGCACAGTTAACCAGGGTTTAGCAGATTGTTTTTAGCAACCTATCTTTGATTTCCATACTCTCTTGTCATTTTATCCCCCTTCTCTATTGAAGTATGTGGTTAGACTTGACCTATTCTTCCTTCACTCTTCATTCTATCCCCTTCTTGCCACTCTCTTTGTTTCCACCTTGAGCCTTTCAGGAATTCAAGGTCATGTCTGCTGTCAACGTACTGGGCAGGCAGGCCATATGATTTTTACCTCCTTCTACTTTTTAATAGGATAATTTTTTTGGTCACAGAAAGCTTTTTGGCTTCACTTTAAAGTTCTTTTTGGTTATATGGAATCTATGCCTACTTAGAATTTTAAATAAAATTTTCTTATGTAATTGTACCAGTGTGCCAGGTAATTGGGCTACTTAATGACTAAGAGTGATGGGCTTAGTAATTCAAAGACAGTTTATTTTAAGAAAGTGGATCAGGTGAATCCAATTACCTCTCTGTGGAATTCAAATCCAGTCTCATTTTATCTTCCCAATCTCTTTATCAAATCCAGTCTCTTTATCTTTTGCTTTTGCTGTTGCCTGTGACCCAGCTGAGGGCAGCCAAGATACTAAATGCCTATTGTTTATATCTGCCACTCTTCTGGGATCCAAGTACTGCCAATTATTTGGGCCTCTGTGATTTTATTGCTTCCTTTCAAAGTTAAGGCTTTGGACTCTAAGATAACTTGAGTCTCCTGTCTTCATTTTAAAGTTTTATTTCAAACCTCCTTATTTATAAAATTACTAAGCCTCTAATTCTCCTTTCTCATCATTATTTCATAAAATAGTTTGGTCCCCATTACGGAGAAATGCTTTTTTTTTTACATTCACCTTTTGCTTATTGTGATTACTATGGTCATAGGAAATGTACCATCTCCGAATGCGCCATTAAAGCGGGTCTTAGCCTATACAGGCTGTTTTAGTCGAATGCAGACCATCAAGGAAATTCACGAATATCTATCTCAGAGGCTGCGCATCAAAGAGGAAGATATGCGCCTGTGGCTATACAACAGTGAGGTAAGAGGCATCTCAGTCATGAAGATTACTGGGTAAGGTGTGAAATCCCTATCTCATGAATTTTGGGTTATTGTCTACAGCAATCATGCTGAAAGTGAAACCTTCAGTTAAAACTTCAAATTTTAAATTATTATATGTATGCATATAAATATTTGTCACCTAAAATCCATAATACCACTTGATGATTACCCTGGACAGCACCATCTTAGGAAGATTATTGTTATAAAGTAACAGCTAATATCTTTGGTTTTGTTTTTTTTTAACTAAATAGAGTTTGTTTTGGATTTATTTTAAGGTAACATATACATGTTAAAAAATTCAAATAACACAAAAGTATATAGTTAACATTCTTCCTTCCCATTCTTTGACCCCTATCTTTTATTCTCCTTAGAGGTGGTGCTGTTAATTGCATAATATGCAATGTGTTTTCAGATTATACTCTAAAATTGGATCATAAGTAGTTTTAACCAGTTCTCTATTCCCTGGTTTCTTTTTTGTAACATCCTCCTTTGGTCACCATTGAGAGGCAGTATAGGAAAATAGTTATGAGCATAACTCCTGGAGCCACACTCCAGGGATTAAATCCTGGCCCTGCTGCTTGTTAGGTATAAAACCAAAGACAAGTCAATTTCTCTATCTCAGTTTTCTCATGAGTAAATGAGAATAATAATATCTCCCTTACGGGAGTCATAAGCATTAAATGAATTAATTGTGTGAGCACTTGAGACAGAATGAGCATAAACAAAACTGTCTAATTCTACTGTGTGACAGACATTTGGTTTTATTTTTCAGTTCCTAGTGAGTGATCAAGTTCTATCTTGGTCATAAGCACATGTACTGAATTTCATACTAGGTACTAAATAAAATTTCTTTTTTAAGCTCTTCAGAAAATCTAAATCTCAGTGAATTTTTTGGTTTGATGTATGATGAATCTTCTTCTGGTCTCTCCAAAATTCTATATAGCTTTGTTTTAGAGACATTAAGTATATGTTTATGAAGTATACATTGTTTCCCCTCATTTTACCACCCAAATTTTAAGTATTCCTGAACAACTATAGTATGTGTAACATCTGTCATGTGAGTTATGAAACTACAGATATTTTTTAACTTTGTTTTATATTTTTTAAATTTATTTTTCAATTACAGTTGACATATAATATCATATTAGTTTCCTGTGTACAACATAGTGATTAGACATTTATATACATTACAAAGTAATTGCCCCAGTAAGCCTAGTACCCATCTGACACCATACTTAGTTCTTAAAATGTTATTGACTATATTCCCTATGCTATACTTTATATCGCCATGACTATTTTTTTAAAGATTTTTATTAAAATACAGCTAACATACAATATTATATTAGTTTCAGGTTACAAGGACATTTTTAATTGTCATTTATTTTTATTTCCATGTTTGTTTCAATTTTAGTAATCAAATTAACAAAAATTTTTCCTCCTCCATACACAGAATTACCTCACTCTTCTGGATGATGAGGATCATAGATTGGAATATTTGAAAATCCAGGACGAGCAGCACCTGGTAATTGAAGGTACAGAATGGAAGCATGAATCTGTATTAGATTTTTAGGGGAAAAATTTAAAGATTTAGTTATTTACTAATAATCCATTTAATAATTTTCCAGCTATTTTTCATCATTTTATTCTTAATGATAAAGAAAACCCATTAAACCCTTACATAGTTTTACATACCATTTAGTTTGCTTTGAAATAAATATATTGCTGGCAAGGTGTGGAAATGGTCAGTGCAGGTGAAAATGGTAGGTGGAAACAAGTGAATTCAGTTATAAATTTACAAAGTTACTTAAAAATTTCAGGCTGCCTCTTTGAGTTGGAGTAAGGAGGCTAACTTTCTTACATAGTTGGTGGTACAGGCTTTAAGTAGTCATCAACATTGATCCCTCATCAACAGAGCTTACTTGTATATTCACACAGATTTACACACATGTAAAAGGCTTGCACATGTCATTGAAAACTTAAAGTGTGTCTTTATACATCAAGAATCATGGAAACATTACTAGCTACCTTTGTATTAAAATGAATAGATTACTCTCACAGTTGTCACAATTTAAAAATGAATTGTAGTTCTAATGTATTAACTTTAAGAGCTTTAATTACTTTTATAGATGGTTGAGTGTAATTTTAGTTCAGGTAGGTAATTGAGAGAATAACTTACTAATTAATTCTAACCAAGTGACTGTAAAATCTCCAATATAATCAGAATGGTTTCAGAGTCAATTATTAAAACTAACTTGATTTTTTTTCTTTCAGTTCTTGATTTAGAAATATCTTTTTTTTAAGAGAAGCAATTGAATGAGTATGATTTCAATGGATGAAGTATTAACACTCTTCTGTCTTTCCAGTTCGAAACAAAGATATGAGTTGGCCTGAGGAAATGTCCTTTATAGCAAACAGTACTAAAATAGACAGACACAAAGGTAAGTCTCCATTGTATTATTTTTAAAGAGATTATCTTGAAATTATTCTTTATTTTCCCTTATTTTTCTTTTTCATGAAGCATCAAAATTTTTTTCAAACCTTTCAGTTAAATAATTAATATATTTTTAAAAATATAACACTAGAAGAGAATTGTTTGGATTCTATAAAACTCATAGCAATTAAAAAGAGTCATTCCTGTTTCTATATTACAGATGAGTGTGTATTATCATGATTGCCAGTGACATCCCATGAAAAAACCTCCTCTAGCATTACAAGATGAGATAGGGAAATATTAGTTCCTTTTAGCTGATTAAAAGAGTTATAAAAACAATGCATCTCAAATATAAGTAAAAACAATGCATCTCAAATATAAGTAACTGGTCTATGACATCTTACTACAGCTAGGCTCCAGTTCTCATATTGTTTGTTCCAGTTCCCACAGAAAAGGGAGCCACGGGTCTGAGTAACCTGGGAAATACGTGCTTCATGAACTCAAGCATCCAATGTGTTAGTAACACACAGCCACTAACACAGTATTTTATCTCAGGGAGACATCTTTACGAACTCAACAGGTAATTTTTCTTGTGTCATTGACTTCTTAACTTTTTATAACTTTGACATGAAACCAATATCACCTAAATCTCCCTTTTCTTTACCATGAGAGAGAAAAGTCTTATCTTATTTGCCCTATTTGGAATGAAATAAGGGCCAGGGGATACTTCTTTTTAAAAAAATAGATATTTTGATGTGCAAAAACAGAAGCTAGGCATTTCTGTGCCCATGTGATTGCAATTTATGAGAATCTTTTACAACAAATTTTCCTCTCTAACTTCTAGGACAAATCCCATTGGTATGAAGGGACATATGGCTAAATGCTATGGGGATTTAGTACAGGAACTTTGGAGTGGAACTCAGAAGAATGTCGCCCCATTAAAGCTTCGGGTAAGCAGGTTAAAATAATATGAAAGTATTTGAGTCCTAAGCAGTTATATAAGTAATTATTTTTTCTCTACATTTTTTTTTATGTTTAACTTTTTACTTTAATTTTTTTGGATCCTTCACTGAGCATAAACTGGATGTCAAATACTTTTACTTGTTCAAATATGTGCAAAATAATGCCATAGATGGAGTGAGTGGGTAGGGAAAGTTTAAATTCGGTGTGTCGTATATTTTACTAATTAAGTATCTTCTATATATAGTAAACCTTTCTGTTAGTCTGTCACTATTCACAGTATTCTAACCACAAGATAGACCTCTGAATCTAATGAACGTTACTCAACATATTATTAAATTACTAACATAAGTTCTATTTATAGAATTTTTTTTTAGTATCAGAAAGAAGGAATATAATTGGTGGATAAAATTTTATATTAATTCCCTATGTGTAGTGCATTTTAGTGAAGTGAGGATTATTTTTCATCTTTATTTAAAAACAAGGTAACATCTTTTTAGGTTGAAATTAATTGTCATAATTATAATAGCTAAATATTTGACTACTTACCACTTACGAGGTACTAGTCTAATTATTTTATATGTATTAACTCCTTTAATCTTCTGTATTTCCCTATAATTTAAAGCAATGTTATCCCCATTTTATGGCTCAGGAAACTAAGGCTCAGAGCAGTTAAATAGCTTGCCCAAGATTACAAGTAAGTTAGTAATTTGTCACAGTTAAATATGAAACTTTTATGCCTCTAGTAATAAAAGTTAGGAGACAAAAAGACAGGAAAAGTTACCTGTAAAAGAAAACATTATAATAGGAACTCGTTTAATGTGAGCAAATGCTATTATAATATTTCTGTCTTATCTGTCTTAAATCATCTGTATACCTGAAGAATTGTTTGTTTATGTGATACTGAACTAGGACACAGTATTGGCCAAAATGCTTTCCTTTTCCTTTTTTATTTTTATTTTTTCTTTGTCATTCAAGATTAAGATTAGAAAGCTTTCATGATTATCCAAAGTGTTTTTTTCTTAAATAGAGACAGACTAAATACTATACTACTTACTTACTTTTATAATGCCTCTGATTAAATTAGCATGTTCATTCCAAATTGTATTCAGTAGTAAATAATGAGTTCGATTCCCCTTATAATTATAGTGGACCATAGCAAAATACGCTCCCAGATTTAATGGGTTTCAGCAACAAGACTCCCAAGAACTTTTGGCTTTTCTCTTGGATGGTCTTCATGAAGATCTCAACCGAGTTCATGAGAAGCCATACGTAGAACTGAAGGACAGTGATGGCCGACCAGACTGGGAAGTAGCTGCAGAGGTTTGTCAATTTTAAGTTTCTAATGTAAGCAGTTGTGTTCTGGCCACAAATATGTGTTGCACAGCTTGAATTCTGTGATCAGAATTTTACTGTGAAAATAAAGGAATTTGTATTTCTCTGCTTAATTTTTGTGTAGTAATGCCAAAACAAAGCATCCTTAATGAAAATAGAAAAATGTTACCTTTTCACACTGTAAAATTTTGGGAGAGGATGTAAAAATAATTATTCATTAGAACTTCAGGAGTCCCCATAATTGCTAAAGTAATGTATACAGTTACCAATAGGCACATTTTATTTGCTTTTTAATGGACAGAAAACTATGATAGTCATCATTTTTACCATGGTAAGAACAAAGGAAAAAAAAAAACAGAATTTCTCATCTGAATTTAGTATTTTATAGATTGAGCAGAAAGAATCTCATTTTATTGAATAATTGGTTTTCTCTACTATCTCAGTAGGCAATACATTTTTAATTACATCTGAATTGTAAATTGGTAGGCAGAAACCTTTTATATGTCAAGTTAAGGATTGTATTCTTGACATTTAAATCCAATATATTTAACCAGTTCTTTGAATTTGTGTAGCAAGTTATCTTCTGAATTAAAAAAAAAATTTTTTTTTCTCTAATCTTTTTCCTTGTTAGGCCTGGGACAACCATCTGAGAAGGAATAGATCAATTGTTGTGGATTTGTTTCATGGACAGCTAAGGTCCCAAGTCAAGTGCAAGACATGCGGTCATATTAGTGTTCGATTTGACCCATTCAATTTTTTGTCTTTGCCACTACCAATGGACAGTTATATGCACTTAGAAATAACAGGTAGGTCACAAAGTACAGGAAAATTATTTAACTCCATTGTCTTTTACCTTACTCAAGTAGCCTGAATTTAAAAATACGGTCATTCATTTATAATGTGTTCTCATAAAAATTGGTAGACAGCATGCTATTATCTAACAATCTATATTCAGGTATGATTTGAGGTTTGAAAGACTTGGAACGTGGAATATTGATTTCTCTATTTCAAACATGACACAAACTCTCTTTAAAATCTTGCAAAGCCGCTCACACCTCTGTATCAGATGAACATAAAAAAAATGATTCCAATCACTATTATCCTTAAGTACCATTTGTTTTAGTGTTTACATATAAAATAAAAATTCTAAACTGGAATGTTTGTTATTTCCAAGTCATATACACACATAGTGTAAAGCTTTCAGTGAGATCTGCATTTTCTGATAAAAGATCTTTTCTCTTTACTAGTTATTAAGTTGGATGGTACTACCCCTGTACGTTATGGACTAAGACTGAATATGGATGAAAAGTACACAGGTTTAAAAAAACAGCTGAGTGATCTCTGTGCACTTAAGTCAGAACAAATCCTTCTTGCAGAAGTACATGGTTCCAATATAAAGGTAATATTAACTATTTTTTCTAGGAAACCCTTGATTCCATCCTTCGAGAGTACAGTTTTTTCCATTAAGTGTGATGTTAAGTGACCAAGGGAGATACTAAAACACAACAGCAACTAAACAAAAAAAAATTGTTAAATTTTCCATTCCAAAAACTTCAAAGGGTTGTCTACCAGAATAAAGGAGTAATAATGGTGGTGGTATTTTTAAAAGAAGGGTCTTTTATGTAAGTTCAAAGCTACCTATATGGTGTGATCTAGCTGTGTCACTACAGTATAGCTTCCCCTCCAGTGACTGATGCTGCTACACTTAGCAGCTCTTCTGTATTACCACTGTCACTAGAATTCTTCCTAGGTTAAAGTATTTTATATATTTATGAATGTGTGCTTTTAGTATTTATTTGTGAATGTATGCACCTAGTCTTTAAACACTACGAGGTTAGAGAGTGAAGACAAATTGACACAGATCACTCCTTTCTACATACCAGCTGGAGAAACAAGTAATTTAATAAACATATTGACTACCCTAAGTTGAGCTCCTACCATTGGTATTATTTATATTCTTTCGGGTTTCTGAACAAAGTCTTATATCACTGAGATTTTTTTCATATGCAATGCAAAGGTGAGGTTTCTCTGAGGGTTTAGTGTTTTTGATGCCTGAAGTGAAAGACAAAACTTAAACAAATTATATATAACATACTTCCTTCCTATGGAAAGGGATAACTTTTGTCAGTGAAGCTTTCAGTTTATTAAGATTTTATCCTTTAGTTACTTGAGAAAAAAATATTCAGTTATCTTGTTTGTTTTGTGATGAAAGCATCTAGGATATTTGCTTCAAATATATCAGAGAGTTCATTTTTTATTTTATCTGAAACATTTCCCCTTCTCATCTTGCCTCTTTTTCTATAGAATTTTCCTCAGGACAACCAAAAAGTACGACTCTCAGTGAGTGGATTTCTGTGTGCATTTGAAATTCCCATTCCTGGCTCTCCAGTTTCTGCTTCTAGTCCAGTACAGACGGGTAAGGTCCAACTAAAGCGCCTTCTCGTGATTTCAGCTTCAAATACTGGTCTAAGGGTTGTCATCTTTTTTATATTTGTTTGGGCTAAGGATAATAGAGCAAAAGATTTTTTAGAAGCTGAAGGAAACCTTGGTGATGATTTGGCTCAACTTCCTCATTTTATGATGAGGAACCTAAAATTCAGAGAACCCAAGTGACTAAGTTAGATAATTTTTAGCTAAATCTATCACTGGAATTCAGATCTCTTTTTACTCTTTACTACTAATATTGCAAAGGATAGTCTGAAAGGAATATACTATAATAAAACAAAGTAATAAATACACCTCAAAAGGAATATTGCATGTGATCTAATATGGTCATCCAATGAGTCTTTATGGTTTGTCAGTTCTTTTTTATACCGTCGATAACTGGGTTCATTCTCCAGTTTAAAAGGGAGAATGAAGCTCCTCTCACTGGTTCTTAATACATAGTACCGATGGTAGGTGGTGGGAGGATTTAATATCGCTTTTTTTGTTTAGATCATCACTGGTAATAGAACTCTCTGCAGTGATGGAAATTTTCTATAATCTTTACCATCCAATATAGTATCCACTAGTCACATGAACTGTTGAGCACTTGAAATGTTGCTAGTGAGACGGAGGAAACGTATTTTTAACTTATTTTCATTTTAATTTAAAAAGGCAACATCTTTCATTAATTGTAACAAATTATCACTGGTAAAGGTTTTTGTTAATGGAGGAGGCTATGTGTGTAGCGGGGACAGGGAGTACATGAGAAACTTCTGTACCTTCCTCTTTTGCTATGAATCTAAAACTGCTCTAAAAAGTAATCTTTCAAAAAATAAATCAAAAAGCAAAAGCAACATCTAGCTAGAGACTTCTGTATTGTACAAAACAGTTTTATAGGAATGGAGAAATGAATTTTTAGAGAGGAAAAAGAAAACAAATGGTAGAACTGTTTGTGTGCCAAAACATGGTTCTAATAAAGGTTTTTGCAAAAATTCTGCTTACAGTTTTCAGCAGTTATTCTTGATGTCATTTAGTCTCAAGTATGAGTCAGAAAAGTAAAATCTGAAATAAAAATCTTCCAATCAACTAGAATTATTTGCATTATAACTTCTCCCTATCCTTTTTTAGAAGAGACTACACTATCAGTGCTCTGGGTCCCCACAATATTTGAGAAAAGAGCAAAGATGGAGGTGCTACAAGCTTATGATGTTGTACTTATTTTTGAATTTGTAGATTTCTCTTCTTCCCCATCTACAAATGGAATGTTAACCTTAACCACCAATGGAGACCTGCCCCGACCTATATTCATCCCCAATGGAATGCCAAACACTGTCGTGCCATGTGGAACTGAGAAGAATTTCACAAATGGAGTAGTGAATGGTCATATGCCAGCTCTTCCTGACAATCCCTTTATAGGCTATATCATTGCAGTCCACCGAAAGATGGTTAGTTTAGTGTTAAGCAAGTTACTGCTGGTCTTGCCAGTGTCATTTGTGAAACATAGCCATTTTTTGTCTTTGCAACATCTTCATTGTGTTTACTTTCAGTGTATAAGCTGTGGTAAGTGATCAAAGCCAGGATTTAGTATCACACGTGACAACATGTGTATGAAATGACGTTCCTCACTAATATATTAAGCAGCAACAGGATAGCTGGTACATCTGAATACTATTTTCTTTAAAAAGTTTTTGTCTCCTCTATGTTCATGTAGGCACATACATCTTCTCTGCCGTGTAAGTGTGGATGCCTGTGCACACAGTTTTGTTTGTTCATTTATTTTGGAGGGGAGAAACAAAAATGTTCTTGGGCAAGATAGGTGGTTTCCTAGGACAGCTGTGACAAATTACCACATACTTAGTTGCTTAAAAAACAGAAATTTATTCTTTCACAGTTCTGGAAGCCAGAAGTCTGAAATCAAGGGCTCAGCGGGGCTGTTCTCTGTTCAAAGGCTTTAGGGTAGAATCCTTCCTTGCTGTTTTCAGTTTCTTTTAGGAGGAAGGGAAAAGGGTGGCTTTTGGAGTGCCGGCTTTATTCTGCTGGTTGGTCTGACTGGTAATTACACAAAGCTATTTGCTTTGTGCTAATTCTCTTAAATGTACATCCCCCCACCTCTAAATTAGTAACTCAAGATCATTACAAATTTTTAATTGTTACCTAAATTTAAGTTTCTGACTATGTGGACGGTGTTCTGTCGACCATGTTCTAGGAAGGGTTGTGTGAGTTGCCAGCCTAGAGAATAAAGGGGATACATTTGTGCCTTGGAATTGTCTTTAAGCACAGCTTCAACTGGTCCCATCAGCTAGAATAATTGGGCGATTCATGCATTTCTTTATGTCTTTTTTTTAACAAGCATTATCAGATCATATATTAAGAACTCTGGTGTAATGTTTTAAATCTTTCTTAGAAAACGACTCTTCAGTTATGTGTATGTTACATAAAGTACATGGTAAGTGCTAAAGCATTATTATGTATAGATTTTTGTAATTATTGGACCATAAAGCGATATTCTCACCTTTAAATTTTCACCTTGTAACCTGTCCTCTATTTCTGATTTCATTTATCATCTAGCCAACTGCTTTTGGGAATACCTAAAATTGATTTACCATCTGTCTGTCACAATTCAACTTCCTTTTCCCTTAATTTCTATGAAAGGCAACAGCATTTTCCATACTAAAGACTAAAAGCTGGAAGTATTCTTAGATTTTTCCCCCTTCTAAAACCCTATATTTAATATATCACTATGCTCTTTAATTCCTTCTTTCAAAATACTACTTGAATTTATTGTCTCTTCATTTTCTTTGCTACCTTCTTTTAGACACTTTGATCTGATGGTCGAACTACTTTGAAAGTAGTTTATATTTCTTTTATTTCTTTCTGCAAGGTAAAAAAAAAAAAAAGAAGATAAGGTACCATAGGCAAGAATATTCAGAGAATAAAGGGAGAAAAAGAAAAATAGTGTATTGATACAACTAATGGACAAGTCAATTAAAAAAAGGAGAGAGGGAGGAATAAAGGAGGGAAAGAGAAAGATGCACTGAGAAAAGTAGAGCCAGGGGTCCCCCCAGGCAACAGACTGGTACCATCCGTGGCCTGTTAGGAACCAGGCCACACAACAGGAGGTAAGCGGTGGATGGGCAGATGAGAGAGCGAAGCTTCATTTGTATTTGCAGTCTCACCTCCATCTCATATCACCAGGCATTAGATTCCCATAGGAGCACCAGTCTCTGGTACCAAAAAGATTGGGGGCCACAGGAATAGAGGGTAGAGATTGTTACTTAAATTTAGTAAAATATTTTATTCATAAAAATATAAATAAAATAAAACTTATTTAGTAAAATAAGTCATCTACTAAGCTGGAGTGGAAAAATAAGTTTGAGGAGAGAACTAATCTTAAGTTTTTAGATTTTCAAAAAATAGTTGTAAACTCTGTCCACATATCTGTGGGTCTTACAATAGAAACACATGAAATGGGGTCTTAAAATCATGTATTTAGCTAAACTTATTTGAATAACTGCAAAATAAAATGCTTGAGAATCTGCAATAAGAATCTTTTAACTTGGAAACTAGCTACCCTTAAAGAGTTTATAAGTTGTTGATTTAGCTTCTATAAGTACTACATAAAGACCAACATAAAGAATTAAATGAGTAATCCTGAACTCCCACCAACCTATTATATTAAATTTATATTTTATTAACCATTTCAAGCTAATTGTGCAATATCTGTATATTAAGGAATATCACAAAAAACTCCTTAAAACACTCAAATCACCTATTTTAAATTTTATCTTACCTTTATCACGTATTTAAGAAATTTAAAAAAAACTAAGTCACTTAGCTGCCTTTAGGAAGGTGGATAAGTTGTTACAAAATTAAATGACTGGTTTCACAAGTCTCCAAATGTTTGGGCATTGCTTCCATAACAGCAGCTATCAACAGCTTATTCTTTGAAAATTGCATTTTGAAGGAGTTTTGGTTTATTGGCATACTTTCTAGAGAAAGGGATTTAACGCTTAAAGGCCTTGAGCTATGATACTATTACTAGTTTTTATATGGGACTCAGTATGTGAGAAATGTTTATCAGAGAAAACCAGTTTGAAAATATTAAATGCTAAAAATCCAACTTTGATAGATAGCAACTCTGAAATTGACAGTATCTCAACCTTTCAATGGCTCTACTTTAACAATTCTCTTATCAATAAAGATGGTTCTATAAATAGAGAGTAGTGACTCATTTGAAAATGGTAGTAATGCCTCTTATTTGGTGTTGTAGAAGAACAAAAGGGAGGAATCAGAGGCCTATCTTCTTAGCTCTCTCGTGTCTTGTTTATACATATAGATGAGGACAGAACTGTACTTCCTATCATCTCAGAAGAATCGCCCCAGCCTCTTTGGGATGCCACTGATTGTTCCATGTACTGTGCATACCCGGAAGAAAGACCTGTATGATGCAGTTTGGATTCAAGTATCTCGATTAGCCAGCCCACTTCCACCTCAGGAAGCTAGTAACCATGCTCAGGACTGGTGAGTTCAGGGGATCAGCCTACTTTAGAAGAATTTATATGAATTCTGTGTGATGTATAGGACTTAAACCATGTCAGGTTTGTCACTGTTTGAAGAACCATCCAAAGAGCATGTAATTCAACCATTGGTTTGATGTTTTGAGTAGGAGAGACTTTATAGCTTTTTTTTTTGTTTATCACCTAAACATCCTAATGTCTAATAATCCTTTTATTCACTAATCTCCTGTTAATGCTTTAAATATTTCAGGTAATATCCTTGATTTTTATTATTACAAAAGTGGAGAGTATGAATTCACCAGGAAAATTGTATCATCTCAACCCTCTGAAATTCAGAATAGGAGCAGTAGTGTGCATATCTGTATACGAACTCTGAAAAAGTCTCATGCCATAACAAATGATTCAATTGGATTATTTCTGTATCATGTCATGTTAACATGGAATAGTTTCATAACTCTAGTTAAAGAAAATTAACATCTTATGTTTTCTTTCCATTCCTTCTACCACTGCTCTTTTGGGTTACTTAAATATATTTACATCTAACAATCATTGGGGTTGTGGTGCCCCATTTATATCAGTTGGATTACAGATCATTTTCTTGGTATCCTGGTGCAAGTGAGAATTCTGCTTCTTTGTGAACTGAATAAAGAATTTCTCTTTGCTGATAGGTTATATGTTATGGTATGGGGTCTTTTGATTTTTAAGATAAGGCTTAAGGTAAATCTTAAAGGAAAACTTCAAATAATAGATAAGCAGTTTATTTGATGAATGTTGCCTTTAGTAAAAATGACAATAGGGCAAGATTAAATTCCCAGTAGAATTCTGATTGTATTATAGTGTTTCTAGATGAGGATTTTTTCCAGGGCTTGCTAAGAAATTGAATATGGAGTACGAGGGAAGGAGGTGTCCAAGCTAGGTTTCAGCCTGAGCAGTTGTTTGTGAATGGTGGTACCATTTAATGAAATGAGAAAGACTGGAGAAGGAACAGGTTTTGACAAGAGATAACAGGAATCAAATTAAGTTCAAGATGTATGGTATATTTTCAAATAGGAAATAGACTTAAGTGTCCTTTGCTGGAAATATAAATGTATCTTTAACAAATAGTTGGCATTTTAAAACCCTGAGACCAGATGATACCCTTTAGAGACTAAAAGTTAGAAAAGATACCTAAGATCTAATTCTTGATGCATTCCAACATTTAGAGGTTGGAAAGAGGAGGAAGAAGCAACAAAGGACATTAAGAAGGAGCAGTCAGTGATGTAAGAAGAAAACCAGGAGTGAGTAAGTGAAAGAAGTGTTTGAAGGGAGGGAGGATTGATCAGTTTCAGATGCTCCAAAGGAATTGAGTAAGAAGAAGAATGAGAATTGACCTCTGAATTTGATAAAATGGCAATCTTTGGTGACCTTTGCAAAAGTTTCTTTTAGTGGAGTGGTGTAGATGAAGGCATGGAGGTAGGAGTAAGTAAAAAAGAAAGTGGTCCTACAAAAAGATAACAAGAGCTTCTTTTAGCGATAACACACTGAAATATTTATGAGTGACAATGATAAAATGCCTCTGATTTCTTTCAAAAGAATCTAGTGATTCATAATAGCCAAAAAGTGGAAACAACCTGAATGTCCATCAACAGATGAATGAATAAACAAAATGTAATATGTACATATAATGAAGTATTATTCAGCCATAAAAAGGAATGAAGTTGTAGTACATACTACAACATGGATGAACCTTGAAAACATTATACTAAGGAAAATAAGCCAGACACAAAAGGACAAATACTATATGATTCCACTTTTATGAAATATCTCAAATAGGCAAATTCATAGACAGAAAGTAGATTAGAGGTTACCAGAATCTGGAGGGGGTTGGGAGTTTATTATTGCTTAATGGATAAGATTTTCTGTTTGGGAAAGTGAAAAAGTTCTGGAGATGAATGGCGGTGATGGTTGCACAACATTGTGAAAGTACTAACAAACAGTACTGAATTGTATACTTCAAAATGGTTACATGATAAATTTTATGTATATTTACCACAAAAATTGAATACAAGATTCTAGTGGGACTAATTAAGGGTAATAATGAAATCAGTGTGGCTGAGAGTTGATGATTATTGTAATTGGGTGATGAACACATGGGGGTTCACTGTACAGTTCTCTACATTTGTGTGTCTTTATATCAATAAATTTGAAAATTTTTATTACATGGACAAATTCCTAAAATTCAGATGGAGGATCCATACGAAAGATGATTATTCCAAGGGACAGGAAATAAGGAAAAAAGTGAGGTTTTGAGAGGGTGATTGAAGGTTTCTGTTGGGTCAAAGAATTATTCAAGTAGTGATATTTGAATAAGTAAGTAATCCAAAAAGATAAGAAATGGTTGGGCAATGTAAGATATTTGGAATTGAGATTTTTGGAGGTGGTAAAGTCCTTATCATGGTTTCTCTACCTCCAGCAGCCATGTAATAGCCGCTATCAAATAACAAGGTCTAGGATATAACTGTTGGGGGAAGCAGATCACATTTGATAGAGGAAAATTATTCTTGGAAGAGAGGTCTAGGTGTTGTTGGATAAGTTACAATTGATGTTAAAAGTCACCAAGAGTAGTAACAGGAGAAATAATGAAAAGAAAAACAGTGGAAAAGGTGCTAAAGTTGTTGGTAAATAAAGAAGAGTAAGTCACAGGTGGTATAATTCAATAGCACATGATACAAAGAAACCAGAATTTTTGTAGAAAGAGAAGGAAGGAGAAATAATATAGAGGTGGCAAAAAGGAGTAAGGAGGAGACCCATATCACCCCCAGGTTCTGGGATGTATGGGAAGAAACAGTCAGCACTCAGGAGGCTGTAGGGGAAGCAGAGTCCTCAGGAAATCCAGGCTTCCATTAGAGCAAAAAGGTAAAGAAAATGTTCAGAACAGAGGTGCTGCACAGTTTGCTAGAGTACTACCTGGTCATTTTGTCCCTTTATCTTTCTTTTGATTCCTTATTTACCATAGACCTAATTTGGACATAATACTGGACAACATGGGCTATCAATAATGGTTCACTCAATAAATTATGTGGAAAGACAGGAACTCTTGTGGCAGATATAATACTCCCTTTTGCCCTTATACCTTCAGCAGCCATGTAGTAGCCACTGTCAATTGCCAAATAAGCCATAAAGTATACTCCTCTTAACATTATTTATTGGGGCAAAGACGGATAATTTTTTTTTAGGTTGGAGAACTCAGAAGGCTATCCTGCAGCTAAAATACATTACTTTAAATATGTTATGTAGCTTATGGCTTTGAATGGTTACCGTAAGGGAAAGGGGTACCCACTATGTACCACATCAGTGATTCTGATAAAAGAAAGCTTCTAAATATGCAGTCAGCTCCTCTGAAAACCATTATGCCCTTTCAGCCTTCTGTGGTGTGTTATTGTTCTTGTCATGGAAAGGTCTAATTATTTTAGTTTAATGTGAATTAAATCTTCTGATAGAATTAGGGCTGAAGGATAATTGGTGTTTGATTTTATAATTAGCTTATCTTGTAAAATTTGCGTGGACCACATGGACCCTCTTAGAGACATCTGGCAGTCTAGTATGTCTACCCTTCTGTGAGCAGGGATACAGCCTGGGAGTCCTGAGTGTGGTTGGCACAGGGCTACAGCTAATAGGTTGTAATAAGCAGAGGAGAGCTGTCAACATAAGCATACAGCCACAACAAATGCCCTTTCTTAGGGTTACTTTGAGAGAAGATGAAAAGGAATTGAGACCTCTCATCAGAAATATTTCTTATACTCTTTGATTTATGTTCTGTTTCAGTGATGACAGTATGGGCTATCAGTATCCATTCACTCTACGAGTTGTGCAGAAAGATGGGAACTCCTGTGCTTGGTGCCCATGGTACAGGTAAAGTGACCGTCTGCAAAAGAAAAATTTTAGTAGAATTACAGCTCTAGGTATTATACCTTTTTTCATGGATATAATAGTGAATAATAAGAAGTTTGAAATAAACTTGGGAATTATTCATTCATCTCTTCCTTGTGATGTCTGTAGCTAAGTTTTACTCCTGAGACATACTTGGTTTTATAAACTCTACAGTCTCATCAGATTCATAGTTTATGATCAACATATATTATTATATGCTTTCTGATCCTTAATTATAAATCAGTTTAGCAATTCTGAGCCCAGTAGAACATAGTCTACTTACTAGACTTTATGGGAAGTCTGTTTTGGTTTTTAGAAGAGTCATTATGGAGATTTATTGGTCAGTACTATTTCAGCCTGGAAAATGCCTGAGTACTTAAGTCATCCTTCAGCGAACTATAATAAACTTAGCAAACTGAGTTGAAAATAGGCATGGCAACCATGGCTCTTTCCTGGTCCCTCCCCAACCCCATAAATTTTTATATGCATTTATTTAAAATCCCATTTTACAATCAGGGAAATAGGTATTGCTATACCATATAAATTGTTAATAAATAAATGAATTTAGAATTTCTTCAGAGGTATATTATTTCAAATATCCAATTCCCATGTTATTTTTTTGCCATAAAGTTCACATATTTATGTGAACTAACAAATGGATATTAAGTGCTTTGAAAAACCAGAGACTTGAGAAATGATAAGCGTGATATCTGAAATACTGATAATTATTTATACATATTCGTGCATTTATCAGACTGAAGTTAAAATCCCGTGACAAATTGTGAAGCCCAAGAAGGATGTAGAGAAGTAGAAAGGGAGAATATTTCTGAAAAATTTCGATTCCTTTGTAATTATTCCTTCCTTGGTATGTCTTTTTTTTCTCCCTGTAGATTTTGCAGAGGTTGTAAAATTGATTGTGGAGAAGACAGAGCTTTCATTGGAAATGCCTATATTGCTGTGGATTGGGACCCCACGGCCCTTCACCTTCGCTATCAAACATCACAGGAAAGGGTAAGTACTCAGGGCCACCATAACATGGTGATTTTTATATGTAAATTTTTCCCAGTTTGACTGTATTATGCCATTAAATTACTTTAGACAATTTAAATACAATCAGAAAAAACATTCATTGGCATTCTCTGTGGTACTTAATGTATTGACTTGATGACATAAATGTTTCAGTTTTCTCAATTCTAAAGATAATTTTATTGGGGCATTAAATTTCAAAAATACTAAGTAAGTTTTATAACAAAACTCCAGGTATAATTAAGAAGTTATAGAAGTTATATTCTCTGGCCATGATATACCTCAGTAAATATCTCCCTGCCTGTTTATTAATTATTATCAAAGCTGCAGCATTTGATAAGCACAGTTACTTAGCTCAGATGCATCCCAGGGCTATAGCTGCTACCTTTAATGGGCACAGTGAATAGAAAAATTAGAGAAAGGATTGAATATTTCAAGACTGGCACCTAAGAGTACATCTCAATGGCTGTTCTTCACACTTGGCATTCCTCTACTACCACTCTCTGGCCAGAACAGTTTTTAAATTTTGAAAATGTTACTTCAAAAAGAATACTAACTTCATACCTAAAAATGTTTGCCAAATGCCACATGAAGGGTAGATCGACTAGATAGTTTGTGGATAGAGATAAAAAGAATCTGATGGAGAAGTAAAAGCAGTGGAATCAAAGGAATTTTCTAGTCACATTAAGAGTTGCAGTGGCTTTTGCATTTATATAGCTCTTGATGGAAATTTCCTTAGAGTGTACCCTTTAGATAAGTTAGTAATGAAAATTGACTTTTCTGTCTTTTTATGCTGTTGAGGAGTGGGCAACTGCCAATTCTAGACCTTGTTCCCTATTTGGATCCCTAAATATACCCCCACATACCCTGAGGTTCCTGGCAGCTCTCAGTAGCCAAGGATGAGTATAATTTGTGGATACTTGCCAAAAGAAAGAACATGGTCTAAAGGAAGTTGATCTAACAGAGCATGCTCACTGTAGCAAAGTAATTCAGTAACTTCAGCCATGCTTCATTTGAAGAGGGAAGACATCAAAAATGAAAAATTATTTGGCTCTATAAATCTCTTCCCCTTTTTAACAAGCCCAGCGTGCAATCTGAAAAGCTCTGGAGAACATACTGCTAATAGAAAGAAAGGCCTCCATGACCTGTTAAATCTCACCCCACTTCCACTTTCAGTGATGCTCCCAGGACACATTGAAAACTCAGTTGCAATTGAGAGATACTGCCTTGCTAGGGGACGGGGCCACATGACTCATTTCTTTCCACATAATTTTTCTTCCTACGTGTGGTTTCTGCATGTGCTTGGAGAGTCACGTAGACAAAGAAAATACCTTGGTTCAAAGTTGAGATTATTGCTCATATATTTTATATATTTTTTTATTCCCATGATTTCTCTTCAAGGATTTTATCCTAGAGAAAATATGGTGTAATTTGCTAAAAAAAATCATCATAGCAATTTTTTGTAAAGTAGTAAAATTAGAAATAGTAAAAAATTAGAAACAACTTATATTTGTTTCATATTAGAGGAATGGTTAAATAAGGCATGGTATGGTAATTGGATAAAATATTATACAGTCATTGAAAATGATTACCAGATGTTTTTTATTGACATATTTGGGAAAATATTTATGATATGTTATGTTTTTAAAGCAAAATATAAAATTGAATATACTGAAAAACTCTTCAGTATAAAAAAGTACTATTTAGGAAAAGAACACAAGAAAATCTGCCAATATTTTGACAGTGTTCGTCTTTGTATTAAGAATATAAAAGGTTCCCTGACTTTTTACATTGTTCTCTGCTTTCCAAAATTTCTATGTGAATGTTTTGTTAAGCAGAAAAAAATAGGCACTCTTATTCTTTTTATTTTTTTTCCCTTTTTAGACCTCATATTCCTCAATAGAAAATTAAACTAGGTAACTTCTGAGAGCTCCCTTTTTGTTTTTTATTTTTTAATTGTTATTATGATTATTTATGCCTACAGCACCTGGCCTTCCTAGGTGGGTCTTCCATCCAAGTACTAACCAGGCCCAACCCTGCTTAGCTTCCGAGATCAGACATCAGGCTTGTTCAAGGTGGCATGGCCGTAGACCATGGATTGTGGCTCCACTGGGGCACAAACCCAGAACCTTCTGCGTGTAAAGCAGACGTGCTAACCGCTACACTATTGAACTATGTCCAGAGCTCCTTTTTTCTAATAGTCTTATAAAGTATGAAAGCTATTACTTCATATTTTATCTTTTGTAGTAAGGATGAGCTTTTAAGCAACTTAGAAAAAAAGGAGGAGGGTACCAGTAAGTAATTTAGGCCTTTTGAATAATAGTAGAGGATCTGGGAATGGTTTCCAAGAGGTGAAGGAAATCTTTGTCATTTAGGGAAATTACTATAAGTCCACAAATATGTTTTTCTTATTAGCTTTCCTCCCTGTCCTCATATAACTCTATAGCCTGTGAGTTTCATAGAAAACATAGTCAATAAAAGTCAACATTCTTTACTAGCATACAGAATATGTGGTTGCCCATAAAACGCCCTTGGTAGAGATAATAGAGATAATGTTTAACTGGCTTGACTGGCTCTGAGAAAAGAGACACTACTATATATGATGTAATTTTTTCCCTTTTCTGATTTCAACAACCATGGTACAACATTTAAGGTTTTTTTAATTTAAAAAAAAAATTTGTTTTGAAACATTCAGTTTTTCCCTTTCTGAAAGGAAGGGTTTTCTCCCTTTTTAAATGAGTTTATTTTGAAACAGATGATGATACAGTGCTAAAATTCTTAATTGCATGATCAACCTCAGCCGTCATAGTTTATAGTAGAAGCATTTGACAGCCTGTGACTCAGCCATCCTCTCATTTAGGGAAAACGTTGCCTACAAATCTGTTTTAAACTGAGTGTCATGGGATGTGCTAGCTTGTAATCTAGGCAGCCCAGTGTTTCCCTTGTAAAGGGAAACCAAGGAAACTAGAGGGAAATTGCTGCATGCAAAGAGAACCAATTCATCTTTGGAAGGGAGGAATAATAGCTGGGGCGATGGACAGGTGTGTGACCTTTGCCAGAAAGGGAGGCATTCATTGTTGGATTTGTAGTCTGACCTCCACCTAGGGATAAAAAGATCCATGTGTGAAGTCTCACGGTAGCATTTATAGTCCTGATACTATGCCCCACTCACCCTGGTTCTTGATTGCTTTATTGACAGCCAAGAATCAGAGAGGGAAAAATTCTTCCTTTTCTGTTGCATTCTAGGTCCCTCCTTCTCTCCCTTCTGATCCCACACCGCCTCCAACACACATCCTTACACATCTTCCCCTCCACTCCCTTTGCTCTCTCACCTTTCCTTTGTTTACCGTCTTCTTGCTCCAAAGCCTACCATGCTGGTGAATAGGATCACAGAGGTTTGGGCAGGTATTAGGGGCCTTCTCAACAAAATCAGTCTCTTTTGAGCCTGCCATTTCTTTTATTGTAGTCTCAGATATAAGGGCCCCTGTGAGGCAGGAGACAGATAATGATAATGATAAACATGGTATTCTGATAACTCTATGTTATATGTTGTTAATATGCAAATGAGTTGTGTCCTGTGGGGTTTAATGCTCGGATGTGTTATCTTCTCATGGTGAGCTTTTCTGTACTTTTCTTATTTAATTCAGATCTGGCATCTGTGTTCCAGCGATATTATTTCTCCTAGCCTCTGTAAAGCCTGCAATGTACTAATAATGTCCTATCTTTCTGGTTAAAAAATAAATAACCTAATCATAACACCCCTGGCTTGAGGGCCAGCTCACCTGTAAACTGTTTTAGGATTTTAAAATTGCAACATAAACAGGCGATTTTTTGTTTGTTTTTGTCATTTTGAAGGATTCAGAAATTTTTCAAGAAGAGCTGTGGTCATATAAATAGAAATTTGATCTAGGGTGTTGTTAATGCAATATTTGTGAAAAAATGTACATATGCAATATTTGCTCTAAGACTCTAGCTCGGGTTATATTTTCTTTTTCTTTATGTAGTATAAAATGAGAGTGAGTCACCTAGAGGATGATGGGTTAGCCAGGTGACCATTTTAAACTCCCTCCCTCCCTCCCACCCACTCACCCTTCTCCCATTCTGCATTACTCTCCACTTACAGGTTGTAGATGAGCACGAGAGTGTGGAACAGAGTCGGCGAGCACAAGCTGAGCCCATCAACTTGGACAGCTGTCTCCGTGCTTTCACCAGTGAGGAGGAGCTAGGGGAAAATGAGATGTACTACTGCTCCAAGTGTAAGACCCACTGCTTGGCAACCAAGAAGCTGGATCTCTGGAGGCTTCCACCCATCCTGGTATGTTACAGTCCTTCCTCTGAGAGAGCAGAAGTTTGGCATAAGGGAAAGAAGCCATGAACAAATGGAGATTTATTATTTTTGAGAATAAATCATCCCTGCAGCAGAACTTAAAATACCTTTACTATGAAAAATTTTTATGTTGCACAAAGAGATTAATTGCTCTACAGATATTGTGCTGGTTCTTGTTTCTAAAGAGCATACAGCCTAGAATGAGGGAGAATTCATATAGACCAGTAACTATAGTTCGGCACAGTATGTGAGAAGTGCCACAAGTGGTACAGCCTGGTGAATTTAAACTTCAGAAGAAAGTGAAAATGAATACACTTTTGGCTCTAGGGAGAGAGGAAGCTTTAGGCTTACCCTTCGACTGTAGAAGAACAAATGAGCCTGAAGCCTCCAGGAGGTTCCACTATGCTTGGTCACATGGCCACAGCACACTGCTGAGTTAAGTGTGTGTACACAAGCACACAAATGCACTAGAGCTAGGTGTTCTTTTAGATTTTATTTACTTCTTCTCTCTTCATGGATTAGGAGACACTCCTGTTGCTTGTCAGAAGAATTTGAAATGACAAATCTTCCTTTTTTGTTTAAGAAGGCTTTTTCTGGAACCTCTGGTGCATGTAGAGTCTGACTCTTGTGTATACAGGGTTCCCTTACATATGAGAATATAACTACCATGCCTTCCAATGCTTTGATGAAAACTCAGAAGTGTGATCTTCTGGCCAAATGTCTGCAATTTCATATTGTTGGGGCAATCATTATTTCCCTGGGGTTGCAGGTTTCCAAAAATTAGTTATGGCTGAATGAAGAAAGAAGGTTTATGCAGATTTCTACAGAAATTATGATTCCATGAAAGATTTCAAGGCAATGAAGAAGGCTGGTATCTTTCAGAGTGTAAAGTGATTTCAGAATAGAAAGAATTTCTTTGAGTTGAGTTCCATGGAATTTTGTCATTGACCTGTGTTCCTGAACTATTAAATACGAATATTTGGGCTATGGAATAGTTTCTCTTGATAAATGGACAATTAAAAAATACTTTGGATAGTAAAATAAAGGGGGGAGGGCGGAGGAGGAAGGAAGGAAAGAAGGAAAGCTTTTTCCTTAAAAGACGGGAAGCATCATAACAAGTGTAACTATAAGGCACTGGTATATTTTAACCAGACCTTGTATGTTTTTATTCATGTCTTCTTCCTGTTACTCTCTAAAACTGTGAATGTAGGTTTTTCTTTTCTTAGATCAGGACAACTTTCCAGGAAAGATAACACAAGAAATTAATGACATTGGTTAGCTAACTCAGTGGGAAATGAGGGAAGGGAAAAAGGGCAGGCTTGGAGACAGATGAGAAGGAAGATGGTTTTTTTGTTTGTTTGTTTTACTTGAGGTATAATTAACATGGAATCAAATGCATACATACATTTTAAATATCTAGTTTGATATATTTTGACAATTATATATACCCATATAATAATCACATAATACATCATGAAGTAAAGACATTTATAAAAACTATGATTTTGAGCTCTTTAAAGACCAATGATGAGTAAATGTTATGTTGAGAGCTTGGTGGGCTTCTGTTAGCTTCACACGCCAGCATGCCTCTTAGGAAGGGAATTCTCCTTATATAAACAGTAAATTGTTAAGCATTTAAAGTAGAAGTCACCAGCCAAAGATCTGTGCCTTCTATAGAGAGCACAATAACACTGTTATGTAAGCTAGAGGAATTCATCCTTCTGAAAAAGAAGGGAGATTCTTGTGCTCTTTAGGACCCCACCCCTACTCCCACCCCATTAGGGAAACTCCCCTGGTGGCCACCAAAGGAAATGGAGATTAGGTTAAGTTTCATCTATTAAAAAAAAAAAAAAAAAAAACTCCATTTTTCTTCAAAATATTTAGTATAGTCTCCTATGAGAATATTTGTGAATGTGTCTTCTGTGACATGGGAGACAGGTAGAGGTCAATGTGCATCACAAGTCTAGAAAGCTGACGAATACATGCAAATAGGCTACTAGGATGTTGAAAAAATTTGGATACTTTTGGATATACGTGGATATACTATGAAATTAGGGAGATTACCACGTTAACCATATAGCTAATGGGCAGTGGCCCTACTGATAACTATGTTATGTAATAAAATATATTTTTTGACAGAAAGATGTTAATTATATATTTTCGAATATTCACATGTATTAGACTTGGTTTTTTTTTAAATGTAAATTTTGTATCTTCAGAGCCCTTTAACCCCCCAAGTGTTTTCTACCTTCTCTTCTCCAGATTATTCACCTCAAACGATTTCAGTTTGTAAATGGTCGATGGATAAAATCACAGAAAATTGTTAAATTTCCTCGTGAAAGTTTTGACCCTAGTGCTTTTTTAGTACCAAGAGACCCGGCTCTCTGCCAGCAGAAACCGCTCACACCCCAGGGGGACGAGCTCTCTGAGCCCAGGGTTCCAGCAGGAGAGGTGAAGAAAGTGGATGCCCAGAACTCAGCTGGGGAAGAGGATGTGCTCCTGAGCAAGAGCCCATCCTCACTCAGCGCAAATATCATCAGTAGCCCTAAAGGTAACAAGGCCCGGGGGGGAACCTCATGGAGCCAGACACCACCCCGAGGGAGGCTGCACGTTTTCCTCTGTCTTTCATTCTAGAGCAACAGCTTGGTGAGGTGGAAGGAACTTATCTGGAATCAGATTGATCTAGATTTGAGCTATGTGACTTTTAACAAGAGATACAGCCTCCCTAAATCTATTTTCTCATTCATAAAATGGAGATAATACCAAGTTCACAGACTGTGAGGATTTCCTACGCCAGGAAGTGAAGCACTTTACATGGTGCCTGAATGGTGGTTGTCATCCTGTTCCCTTACTGCGGAGATTGTCAAAGTGTGGTTCAGGAACCTGCAGTGTCCCTGAGACCCTTTCAGAGGTCCTGGGGGATCAGAACTATTTTCATAGAAATACTAAGACAGTTTTTGCCTTTTCACTCTTATTCCCTCATAATTGAACAGTGAAGTCAGAACCAGCATGACGTGATGATATCACCAGTGAAATATGTGCTTGTGCATTGTGTTTTTTAGATTCCTCGGTTTTAATTTCTAATATGGTAAATATTAGTAGATATTACTGACATAAACAAAAAGCTCTTGAGGTCCTTAACAATTTTTAAGGATATACAAGGAAGTGGGCTTCGGGGTTGAGGGGCAGCTGTGACCAAAAACTTTAAGACCTACTGCCTTACAGGATTATTGTGAGAGGTAGAGATAATGGTTTCCAGTACCATGCCTAGCAATAGTAAGTGCTTAATAATTGATCATATTTTTTATCTAATTTTACAAAGGAAAAGAGTATGTATTTGTAAAACTCCTTAGTCTATTCATACTGCTTTAAACTAAATCTGACCTACATCACTTTTCTGCTATTTTCAAAGTTCCTATATGGCAATTTACCTTTTCAAGACATTGCTGTCTTTAGCAGCTTTGCAGTGAGGAAGATAAGAATGTAACTTCTTGGCTACATAATAGGAACTAAAGAGTAGCCAGTCAGGACTCTCCCGTCTTTACCTTTATGTGTACATTTGTGAGGTTGGCTTTAAAGTTAGCATTTAGTGGCTGGTTTAACTTGTGGCAATTGGATTTATGAATCTTTCCTTCTCCCTATGTCAGGTTCACCTTCTTCATCAAGAAAAAATGGAACCAGTTGTCCCTCCAGCAAAAACAGCAGCCCTAACAGCAGTCCACGGACTTTAGGGAGAAGCAAAGGGAGGCTCCGGCTACCCCAGATCGGCAGCAAAAATAAACTGTCAAGTAGTAAGGAGAATTTGGATGTAAACAAAGAGAATGGGGCTGGGCAAGTTTGTGAGCTGGCTGATGCCTTGAGCCGAGGGCACATGCTGGGGGGCAGCCAACCTGAGCTAGTCACCCCTCAGGACCACGAAGTAGCTTTGGCCAACGGGTTTCTTTATGAACATGAGGCATGTGGCAATGGCTACAGCAATGGTCAGCTTGAAAACCACAGTGAAGAAGATAGCACTGATGACCAAAGAGAAGATACTCATATTAAACCTATTTATAATCTATATGCAATTTCGGTAAGTTGTTTGTTGTATTTGATCTGCATTTTCCAGTGGCTTGTGTGTTCATTTTTATTCTTTCATTCATCATTTTTTTCGGGGCCAGCCTAGTGATAGACAAAGTTAGCAATAGATAACTGAGCTTTCTGGATAGAATCCAAGATGCTCGCAGAGTATTGCAGGGGATAGTCATGTAATCATTACAACTGGAATCACATGTTCAAGTTATTCAAAATTGTGTGTTCACAAGAAAAAATGTTTAGAGTTGGAGCTTTTGAATTTTGAATTTTGCTTTTTGTTTTGTTTTTGGAAAAAGGTTAGGTGGTTCCAAAATACTCCTTTTTTTCCCCCCAAAAAATATTCCTTCTTAACTACCTAACTGATAAGTGTTTTCCTGCTTGGATCCTAGTATTGTGCCCTGGACAGAGTACTATTAACTACTAACATACCTCCACTTTCTTCTCTCTCACAGTGCCATTCAGGAATTCTGGGCGGGGGCCATTATGTCACTTATGCCAAAAACCCAAACAGCAAGTGGTACTGTTACAATGACAGCAGCTGTAAGGTAAATATCCCTAATCTTTGAATAAAAGAAACAGAAATGTCAACAGAGCTGGGAGACATTTATTGAAATAATGGAATTTCTCCTAAATAGGAACAGATATTTCTCTTAGAATCAGTATATAGTTGCCTTGAGTTTTAAAGGAACAAAAGTGATACGCAGAATAGGAAATGAAAACATGAGTAGTAAGGGGGGGAAGGTATTGGTTGATGAGAAAAAATTCTTTTCAACTGTTAGAAAATGATTGGGGGAGGGGTTGTTCTTGCTTTTGTTTTTTTGTTTTTGCTTTTGTTTTTTTGTTTTTTTATCTGCAGTCAGAATATTTTCCCTAAAACAAACACTGAAAATAATGGGGCTTATTTTAGTGGCAGGTGTGAGGCAGCCAAAATATTAAGCTAATTGGAAGCAGACAGTTTTAGTAATTAAAGAGGGTTAGTCCTCTCTTCTCTGGCAAGGACTAAGAGCCAGCAGAGTGATGGCTTTTTCATTAAAGGCTTTTCTTGCCTCTTTAGGAACTTCACCCTGATGAAATTGATACCGACTCTGCCTACATTCTTTTCTATGAGCAGCAGGGGATAGACTATGCACAATTTCTGCCAAAGATCGATGGCAAAAAGATGGCAGACACAAGCAGCATGGACGAAGACTTTGAGTCCGATTACAAAAAGTACTGTGTGTTACAGTGAAGCTACCACTCTGGCTGCTAGACAGGCTGGTGGTGAGGGAGATGACTCCCTGTAGCTGACATTTGGCAAAAGCGTCACTGAAAGGCAAGCTAAATGTAGTTATTTTATCCTGTGACCCTGAAGCACAAAATAAAAATCCTAATTAAAATAGCAGTTAACATAATAGTAGTAATAATTTTGTTTGGAAGTGTCTCACAAAAGCTCTCTGGTAGAGAACTTTCAGGCAGAGCCCACCATTAGCCTGTAAACAAAAGGGTTTGGCACCAGCCACCTGGGACCAAATAAGAACTAAATTGTGCTTGTCCAGATATGAACAAATACGTAGTGAGTATAGAGTTTACCAGTAATCATAACAAAATACTAAGAATTTCCTTGGAGTCAAAATAAAACAAAAAACTTGTAGTGTTGTCAGGGGACGACATGATATGCTACCTCCTTTTTCCTGAAGTTTTATTCCATTATATTGATGAGACAGAGAAAGCAAGATCATGATGATGTGCAAAGGATTCTTATGGCATGGACACAGATTTTTCAATTTATTTTTTAAACTATTTTCCCACTCTCTCTATGTCCTTCTTGCTTTTTGTTTTTGTTGTGTTTGTGTTTAATACACAGCCAGTCATGGTGGCAGAGCCATATATAGTGGTCAGTCTAAAAGGAAGGCTCTCTTAAGAGCTGTGTGCCTTCTACCCAGGGCCTTGGTTCGGAGACCCGAGAGGGGAAAAAAAAAAAGCATACTGGGAAATCCAGCTAAAATGACCCTCCAGATGGAGGCATCATACTTTGGAGGACACTTCAAGTGTCCTCAAAAGTGTATTCTAACCCCCACTGCTGAGTGTGGTTAGGGTAGTTGCCAATATTTGCACCATCTTCACATGTACATGTTGCACAAAGAGCTTCTGAGAAGGAAAGTGGCATCAGAGCTAGATGGTGTTCCACAATTAGTGGTTGTTCTTTTTCTTTGTTTCTTTGTTTTGCACTTTAAAAAAGGAGAGAATACATACAAATGTGAACTTCTCAAACTTGTTCATATTTGATAGCTGTAAGGGCTATAAATTAACTTGAATTGGGGTATTTTCCCCCAGCATATTAAATTTAAAAACAAAACATCCCAAACATTGATAGTATATAAGTATTTTTAATGAAATTGGTGGTTTTAGGGGTAAACTTTTGTTTGCAAGTCCATTTATTTTTTTTTTTATTCTGGTATTTGTCTTCTTTTTATAATTTCACAGTAGTGGTCATCAAAAGCTATGTTTCTTTGCTCACTTTATTTTTTCCTCTGATAATTCAAGACTGGAACAAAAATATAAATATTATTTATTTCAGGCAGCATTTTTTTCTTGTATTGTTTTTAAATATATATTCAAAGTAAATATTCACTTTTTTTTTTTTTTTTCAGTCTTTTTTTTATTCATCTGGACCCTGGAAGCATTCAGATTATATTACCCTTCCTTCCTCATAGATAGTAGGCACCAATGTAATTAGGCATACATGTTCTGATATCTGAGGCCAGTTACTATCCAGTTTTTCTCAGAGCATTTGAAAAGTTGAAAGCCTATTCAGAAGAAGACTATAATTGCAAGTAGGAAGGAGTGGCCTAAATGGTATAATGTGATTAAATCAGACAAAATGCAGACTTTATAGTTTCATGATTTTCAGTATATAAAATCTATTCCTACCTGGACAAGTCCCATGAAAAAGTGAAAGATTTTAAATAATTTCCTTACAGATGTTTTATTTAAGCAGGTAGCACAATCTACTAATGTTGTTTGATCTGTGTTTGTTATATTGGTTGTAATTATTTTTTTTAATTCATGACTAGCAGAAAATTTATTAAATTAACTATTAACTACATTCACCTTGTAAATTACTGTATAAAACTTGTTGAAAATGCACTGACTTTAGAAAGATGTTACTGTACATAAATAGAGTGTAAATAAAATAGTGTTGATGTACTGAAATATGTACTGTATAAAAAAGTATTGGTAATTGTATATGGAGTATACCTGTTTATCTGTAACTATTATCCAAACAAATTAAATACTGTGGATGCATCTATGTGCTATTTTTCCTCTATACATATAAACACACACACACAAAAAGTCAAATTCTTCAGCCTTTCTCTCTGTGACCCTGTTTTAATTCTCCTCCTTGAATAATACCTACCTGGCTTATAGAGTGGCTGCTTCATCTCTGAGAGAGTGGAAACTGTGGAAGGTAGAACAAAATACCCGGACTGACCAGGTGAATTGATTTGAACTTAGCTCATATACCTGTTAGAGAATTATTTAGAAGGCATTAAAGGGGGTGGGGAGGAAAGATAGAGAACAGGTGGTGAACTGAGAATTGATAAAGAGGTCTTATAATATTTTTCATGCCAATTAGGAGATGAGGTAAAGAAGAGGAAGATCTTTTATTTGTATAATGCCTTGAAATGATCCTGAGTCGAAGATTTAGAGATGTGGATCCTTCATCCTTAACCTGTTTGTTTATCTTAAAAATTAGAATACCTACCTCAGGCTTTTATATTAAGTAAATAAAGTATATAAATGCCTGTCCTAATTTCTTGGTATGTGCTCAATGAATGTGAAACCCTACCCGCATGAGATTCAATCCTGCTTTGAAAGAGGTTTTTTTATTTCTTTGCTATACTGATACTAAAAGAATGTAATAGCTCTTTGCTCACATTCTCCAAAAACAGGAGTACTCATTAAAAATGTATAGAACAGAACGTTGAATCAGCAGCAACAGTAGCCTGTTTAAGGAAACGAACAAACAGAAAAGGGATCCAAAAAGTCATCGGAAATGACTCTCTGGCTTTTAAAAGGCAGCCTTGAAAAGGACCAGCTTATGGAGTTGGGCAAGCATTTTGTTTCTCATTTCTGAATGGCCCTATAAATTGAGAGAAGTCTTCAGTTTCCCAGTCTGTCTGGCTGAGGGTGGCAGTTCTACAAGTGGAATCTCTCTACCACTTGGTGGCATTGCTCACTGTGGGTTCCTTAATGGCAAATACCATTGAATTGGAGCGAGTAGGTGAATTGCCACATTTCCCTCAACTATTTTAAAGGTGGAATATAGAATTTTACTAGGCCAGAGCCAAAATACGTAGCTTAGAGAACAGAGATCCCGTTTTTTCTTGCTGCTGATACACCAGCAGATTCCTTAGTATTGAAATCACAAAGACGGATATGCACAAACCTCTATGATCAGAGACCCATACGAGACAGAACAATAAAAAGGCTGCCTCTAGAGTCACCAAACTTCCTGAACAGTGGGAAGCAAGATAATAAGAGTGCAAGAGTTGTAAACTAAGAGGCCTATAGGGACTAGGTTGGGAACACAGTGTAAGAGAGGCAGGTCCAGCCATGGATGAGAATGAGGAGCAGTGGGGGCTATGGCGAGTTCTAGAGCACACATCCATCTATAGGCTGCATTTAATTGTTGCCATATAGGAAAGTGGGCCCCAGTATTTCCAATTTTTTTTCCCCTAAAGAGAAGCCAGATCCAGATATTAATACAAAATATCTAATTTAGAAATATTGGCAATTTATTTTTTTTTAAAGATTAAATGTACTGTCCAAATAAAACCTATCTATCTGCAGGCCAGATACAAAACACCAGTTTATACCCTCTGTTAAGTAGAAAGGTCATAGATTTTGAATCCATTCAGTCAAAGGTCAGATTCTAGCTCTGCTGTTAAGTAGAAAGGTCATAGATTTTGAATCCATTCAGTCAGAGGTCAGATTCTAGCTCTGCTGTGACCTAAAACAAGTTTCTTAGACTCAGATTTCTGATGCCCAATGAGAATACCACTTTACTTCAAAAGGTTATAAGGAATGGATAATAGCTTTAAAGAGCCACAGTGCCTGACATCTATTAGGTACTCAAATAATAGTATTCCTTCCTGAGGGAAACGGAACACAGATACAACAATACTGTTATGATCAAGTTCATTACCAGTCCAGAGGCATGCAGATAGAAACATGTGAGCATGTTATAAACAGCTTTGTGCTTGGTTCCCAACCTGCCACTTCATCAGCATCACTGAAATCAACTAGGAGCTTGCTAAATGTGCTGATTCCAGGGTCCTACTCTATCATTGTCGTATACTTGTGTTCTGTGCCTATCTACCCTTAGATTTATGAGATCATTTTCCCATGCAGTCCAGGAATCTACATTTTAATAAGGTCCTCAGAAGAGATTCTTTGGCAGTTAGTTTGCATTTATAGAAACCACTGATCCAGGGAATGAATCATTATTTCTAGTCTAATTAGGAAAAAGTGATATGCATTTGCACACGTGTAAGGAGGAGTGAAGTAATTAACCAAAGCTCCCTGGACGTAATTGTCTCTGATGAAGTGCTGACTGAGGACATTAGCAGGCTGTTGACAAAGTACTTAGGGAAAAGCAAATTGTAAAGGGAAGTGAGCTGCACATGAAGGAAAGTCAGGATTTCTTTATCAGAAGCATGTAGAACAGGCCAGTCTAGACAGGCAAGGGAGCAGAGGTGGTACATTGTGAAGGCTGTGCAGGCCTGTTTGAGCTGAGTTGAAAGTGCACAAGGAGCATAGTAGAAGATAGCAAGCGGGCAGAAACCATGTTGTGAAGGGCTTTGAAGGTCAGACCAGTTATAATAAAAATGTTTTATATTGCCAATTATTTTGCTGTGTTTGCAGATGTTTTTATATGGTTTATGTAAGTACACACTCATCTATTTAACAGCATTTTATTATAAACAAAATTTGGTTTGCTGTAATTTAACTCTTTTTCATGCACAATCCACTTTTGTTAAAAATTTCTCTTGGTAATGAACGTTGGATCTTAGCACAAGCCCAAGAGGAACACAGATGCATAATAGGTTTAATATTAGTGCTCCAAGAAGATCAAAGTAAGTGGAGGAAAAAAAAGGGAATCAGGCAGGCCGTGGTAGAAAGACTAGAAGGGCTTTGGAAAGGGAGGAAAACATGCTGGAGAGAGCCCAATCATAGCTGAGTGTGGCCTAGAGAACAGAAGAAGAAAGCTCAGAAAGAGTGGGCTAGTGGAGGTGACTAAGGCCCTTGGGAGCCACTGGGGGTGAGCTGCTTCAATTCTCCACAGCAGGATCCTCTGCTGCTGATGGCTAAACCCTAGTGCTCACCTGTTTTATAGACTGGGTAGGAGGAATGGAAATTCCATATTGGGGATAAGCAGGGAGTCTCCCAGAATGGATCGGGGGATGCCTATGGTCATCAGAGGCTGCTGTAGCTCCAATTTCAAGGCAGTCATGAACACCACATAAAGCAGTGGACTAGAAATCTAGTCTGCAGTGTTTGCTCTACTCCTTGCAGAATTGAATGACCTTGAGCAGGTCACTTATTTCTTTGTGAATAATTAAAGGGTCCCATTAGTTTAGCTTTTGTTTTGAAACAACACTGGGACTAGATCCTTTCTTCCAACTACATTTTATCTGAAGGACGGATACCTAAAGCAGATGGAGTTGGAGTTGCTCAGCTTGAAATAAGGGTGCGGGGTGGGGTGCTACTTGAGCAACCTGTGAGGGCTCTGTATCGAATGTCCACTATGGCACCTTTGACCTCTAAGCCTTCAGAAAGCTGATAATGTATTGCTGCCAAAGTGTCGAGGAGCTCCCAGAGAATTGTTCCTAGCAACAGGAGAGATTCTTATTTGGTCTGCTGGAATCACGACGGCAGCAGGGTGAACATTTCTGAAGCCATTTTTCTACTCTCAGTATATCTGGGCAGGGAGGAAAAGCCAGCCAATGAGGGTGAACGCCAGTCAACCTCCCTCCCTTCAGAGACCACAGGTAGGTAGTACCTGGAGTACCTGGAAGTGCACATTTCTAGGGAGCCAGCCTCAGGTCCTGCGGCCTTTCATTGTGCCAGCTGGAGAAAGTTAATGCTACCACTCCTTGTTTGCAGAGTTCCCTGCTGCCCAGAGCTGTAAATAAACATCCTTTCACTTTGGGAGGGATGGGAAACTGAGAGGCAGTTCATCACTCGTACATCAGACATTCTTTTAGAACTGTCTTTTATTCAGTAAGAATGTCTGAACCAGAAGAAGAAAGAGCCAGATGTCATTTACTACCCATTTCTAGAAACCTCCACGGTTCATGCACCTGGGCAAGAAGAGGGATCTATTTCACAAGAGCTGCTGATTTCATGGGAGTTGGTAGTTAAGAAAGACCTTTTGGAGGTGATAAGCGTGTTGTAGAAAATTTTTATGAGTTTATTTGAGCCAGACAGAAGATATGCCTGGAAGCAAAACCAACAGACTGAGAAAAAAGCTTCATAGAATGACAGTTTGCAGTTTCTTTTACATATTTGGAATTAAGGAGGGAATGTAAAGATTACATGAAGGTAGAAAAAAGCAAGGCAAGGATTGGATTACAAGATAAGATTATATGCTTTCTTGAGGGTGGTTATGTTTTCAGGGGTCTGAAAAAGAGGTACTTCAAAGGTGTTTTACCTAGATACACAAAACAATAGACAGGGCTCGCTTAAGGCAAAGATAAACCTTTTACTAAAGGAGTTATAGGCCTGGGGTATGACTACCCACTACAACCTGACCAGTCAGAAATTTATGATCAGATCACCCTGTAAAGTTACTTTCAGTAAGATTAATTATAGTGCTTTTTTCATCCACAGTACCTACTATGTGGCATGTAGCCCTGCACTTGGAGCCAGAAGTGAAGGACGCACTTGGACATTGAGTGGATATCTAATATTGCTGTGCATGTTTCATACATTATGTAGTGCTCGCCACAGCATGATCATCTTTTTTATAGGTGAAGAAACTGAGATTCAGTAAGATAAGTCTCTTGCCCAAAGTTCAAACCCAAGTTAATCTGGTTGCTTCTATACCACCCCACTTCTCTGTGAACTAGAGTCTGTAATCCACAACTTAGCAACTCCTGGCAAGACAGTCTGTCACTGAACCTCAGTGACCTTGGACAAAGAATGAAAGTGAGTCATAATGCCCCTGACTATAGTGTTATGATGAGCACTGAATGAGAAGGTGAATGGTGAAGCTCTTTTACAACTGATGACTTATGCAAATACCAAGTATTGTTACATAAGGAGAGGAGGTGGATGTCCTGAAAGCAGCCTCCTTGCCCTCTTCCTGGAGATAAAAAACTCTTGGGAGCAAAATAGCCATGCAGTGACTCTTGACAGAGACTGACATCCTAGGTTTGTTCTTTTTACTTCTGGTGGCCCAGGGACCTTAGGAACTGGACAGAGGGAGGCAGGGGCATGTAGAAGGGGAAGTGGGACTAGGGAGAGAGAAAAGACTCTGGGTCAGGTGAAGGCCTCTAGCCCCAAATTGCACTTTGAAGTGTCTGGTAGTATCTTATCGGATTTTAAAAGGGATGTGATAGTTCCAGAGACTGGATGGGAAAGACAAGCACTGATAAGCTGTTCTTGGAAAGGCAACCGCCAGTCACAGCAGCTGTGAGATTCTTGTGCTGCTCGCTGGCCCCCTGCCAGACTGGGCTACCTGATGGTGCTTAACCCACTGAGGACAATGCCTCCTCCCTTAAGCTGAGGCCTTTTCCTTCCTGGTCTTTCCTGGGAAAGGAGGGCTAACAATTGAGCCTGACCATTTATACCCAGGTGTTTGCACCCACAGCCTGGGCTGTAAACCAAATACCACATGTCCATCCGGCCACCACAACAGGCCCATTATAGCAGGCAGACTCCTCAGCTGCCGTCCATTCATTCCTGGCTGTGCTGAGACTCAAAGAGGCAGCCCGTTGTCTTTTCTCCAGGGTTTATGAACTCAACTTTGGTTTTCTCACCTCTCCTCTTTGATGATAATGGAAATGCTAGGCCTCAATCCAAAACTGATATGTGTCCAAAAAGAGAAAGAAAGGGAAAGAGAAAGGAAAAAAAGAGAAAGGGAAAGAGTGAGAAAAAGAAGGGAGAAAGAAAGCTTGCCTGATTTGGATTCTGGGGAAATAACCAGGATACATTTGGAGGGAAACCTAAACTCCGTAACTGATTCGTAAAGAAATGCTGGAGTCAAGGGCCTGCTCCACTGCCCAGGTAATGCCCTGGAGGTGGCAGCAATGACACTACACCTGGTTGCATTGATAATTCTTTTGAAGAAACTCTTTCCTCATCTAGAACACAGGCCAACCTCACCTCAGTCCCTGAACTTGAACCATCACCAAATTCTACATAGCAGCATCTCATGAATCAGCTTCTGTGCCATCTGTGCTTGTCTGGCCATAGCAGCCTCAGGCTCAATGAAAGGTCACTCACTGTGATGACACAGGTTTCATTGGATCTTACTTTTACCTCCCCACAAAGTCCCACCCTCCCTCTACATATCGATGACAGCCTCCCGAGGGTATCTCAAATGTGTCTTAAATTAGTCCTTTCAGCTGCCGGGTGGTGGACTACTCAGTTTTCTGGGTACCCCTCATGCAAATCACCACTGCCTCCAGCAGGCATCGCCCCTCACAGACCGGGAGCCTGGGTGGGAGTTGCTCACCAGTCCCTTGTACCCCGCCAGGGTGTTTTCCAAAGGAGAGCTGCTTGCTCCCTGCAAGCAGTGCCAAGTAAGTGGGTGAAATCGCTCTGTTTTCAGGTGCCCCTGCCATTTCCCTTCCTGTCCCTGTGTAATCCCGAGGCCGACTAATAGATGCCACATTGAACTCCAAGTCTCTCCTCCCCTATGACTCGGAAGCTTCACTTGGACCCAGTGTGTCACATCCAATCCCTTTCCCTTAAGAGAATTGTCTCCCAGGAGGCCCCTCAGGCAGTAGGCCCAGGCAAGTCTGCCCTACTGTGCTTCAAGCACCTCCTGATACAGCTCAACCCCATGGCTAGACATGAAGCCACCTTAAACTAGGGTGAAATCCCAGTTTAACGTGCAGCTTTGTGGAGATCGTGGCCAGGCCAGACCCAAGGAATGGGAAGCCAAGTCCCCAAAGAGAACACATAATGCTGGGAGACAGCGGAAGCCAAAGATTAAGCACCTTGTATACCTAGGCCCCACATGTGGAAACAGCTGTTTAAACTGTAACAAAGCCAGGTTGATTGTGTCAGTTACTGACAGCATAAATAGAGTTTGGGATACCAGGCTTTTCTCTAAGGATTGCCCAATGAGCAAGACAAATATTTAGTTCCAGCCCTGAAATGATGCCTGCTAATTCCATGCTTTGCTTTTTTTTTTCCTTTTTATTCTTTTTTTCCTTTTATTCTTCCTGCAAACATTTACTGCCAGCTCCCCTCTGGGGGAGTGGCCAGCCCTGCCTGGCACTTCCATATTCTTGATGACTTAAGAGGTGAGCCTCTAGTCTTCCCTTGGGAGGTCTTGGAGGGAAAGGAGGAAGGGAGCAGAGATTGAGCAAGGCTTCATAAAGGAGCCACTTTTAAGCTGGGTTTTAGATGGTAGACCTCATGAGAAGAACCACAAAGCCAGTAAGGACAAGGCAGAGCATTCCAGCATTCTGGGGACACAGCATATGTCCCCAGAATCTCCAGCTGGCTTAGAGATTTTCATAGCCACACTCCCCTGTAAGTGTGGACTCCTAGAAACACTTCCAGGCCAGCAGCACTCAGGTCAAGAGAAGCAGCAAGGACTGCATGGTTCGTAGACCTGGCAAGGAGCAAGTTCCTTTACCTCTCTAAGCCCATTTCCTTCAGAAAAATGGCAGAGAATGCTGATGATCAGAAGGTGGGCTTGAGTATCAAACTGGTTCCAAATCCTACTACTGCTATATTACTTGCTAGCCATGAGTCCCGTGTATTTTATTTCCTCATTGAAAATGGAGATACCCATCTCAGAAGCTTGTTCTAATGATTGAGATATTAAGCATGTCGAATAGTTTTACCTGAGTAAATATTAGCTGCTATTATTACACTCTCATTTGTGTAAAGTCAGGACTAGCAATGCCTGCCCCAGAGTTCTTCCAATCCAGTACTGATTGAGAGCCTGCTACGTGCTCTCTGCTGTCTGAGCACTGATGTGTCTCAGTCCTGTAGATTGCCGTCCCCTGGGAAGCTGACAGAGGCTAGTGTGCGGGATGTTTATTAAGGAGTGCCTCTAGGAACAGCACCTGTGGAAAAGAGTGGGAGGAAGCAGGAAAGGGGGAGAAGTGGAAATGCCACGCAGGCCCACTGGTAGCCTCACTTGGCCCTGCAGAGAGCTGTGAAGCTGGAATGGTCCTTTTGGAGTCACCCCAAACTGGGCTAGCCCTCTCTACCTCCACATGGATTGGTCATTGGCTAGGGCCTCCTCAGGAAGGAGTATGACCTTGAATGAAAAGGCTTCCTCTCCCCGGAGAGGCCCTCCAGCTGAAGGCGTCTGTACTCTGGCAGCAATCACGGCTGGGACAAGCCGTTCCTTGAAGAGGACTCTGAGCTCAGCATCACAGTGTCCACCACAAGCAGCAAACAAAACAGATGAAAACCCTTGCTGTCCTGAGGAGGCTGTTGCACTGAGAGCTTAGATTCTAAAGGTTGCTGTCAGGATTATGTGAGCTAACAGGTATAAAGTACCTTACAAAGGGTCTGGCATGACAGAGTAGGTGTGCAAACAGTGATAAATTAACGGTAGTAAAACACATCATGGAGATTACGTGGTGAAAGGAATTGGAGGAGCATTTAATTTAGACAGAGTACTCAGCCGCCTGCTGGAGTCTGGATCCTGCTCTTCCTGCACTGCAGGCTGTGATGTGGACAGGCACTCCACCCCTGAGCGGGGGTCCTGAACCTCTTAAGTCTCATCTCAGTCTGTAAATAAAACTCTGGCACCAGGAGCTTTCTCATTCCACCGGGGGGGGGGGGGTGGCAGCCAGGCGCTGTCTGAGGGTTCCCTTCCTCAAGAGGCGGCTGGGATGATGAGTGGGGGCTGGGCTGCAGGAAAGGAGTCCTGGTACCTCCAGCTTAGTAAGACAAGAGTCACGCCCTGCTGAAGGCGTAGGAATAAGAGATTTCCTTGGCAATGGCCTCTTCCAGGTTGTTGGAAAACTGGAGAGGAAATCCAAAGGCATAAAAGCCTGTTCCCACACACTTTCTGAGGCATGCCCAGCTGCCCTCCGCCATGGGAATCACCCCTTCTGGGAAGGAAAACCTATTGCCCAGTTTACTATCTGTTCCTGGAAGGTATGGGTGGCCAGCTGGAGTGAGAGGAAGATGGTCAAGAGGAGGAAATGGTGGTGGCAGTCTCAGTCTCTTGGCCCTTCTTTTGTTCGCCCTTCTCTCTCGGTCTGTTTCCTTGAGGTAGGTGGATGGGGTAGAGTCACCAGACATAGTAAACACAAATACAGGACACCCAGTTAAATTTCAATTTCAGATAAACAAATAATGTTTTAGTATAAGTATGTTCCATGCAATTTGGGGGATATACGTAAACTTAAAAAATTGTTTATCTAAAAGTCCAATTTATCCGTAACCCTAACTGGGTGTGGACCATATGCTAGGAGAAAGCTGCAGCAAATCCAGACAGGACTGGTCTACTGGCAGACAGCCAGGGACAGAGCCAGTGGTGGAACAGCACATTAGAGGTCAAGCAGGTGATCCTGCAGCTCCTAGGGAAGGTGAAGGGCTGGATTAAAGTGACATGAGAACCTGGTCCCCAATCCAAACAATTCCTGCAGCAGGAATGCGGAAGGGCTCCTGACTGACAACAAACCTGACCCTCACCCAACAAGGCAGGGACAGGAGAGCTGCAGAGCAGCCTGGGCCTCAGCCGGCCACCTCAGCTCCTCCCGTTGTTCTGGGTGACCGTAGGCAACTCTGGGCAAAGGTCAGGCTGGGAAGTCTGCCTCAGTGGACTGCTCAGTGTATGGGGGTGGGGTAGGGTGCTGGAGAGAATGTCTGAGGAGAGGTGGGCCCCATGAGGGGTCTCGCAGTTTCTCCTTTGCACAGGGGGACTGCCACCCCACCATGTATCTGCTACGTACCACGGAGATGACCCAGTGTATTACTCCTTGGGATTCCAACCTCCACCCAGTGTTCCCCTACTCTCATTCTTAGAAGCGGCCAGTTTCTCCCCATCTGTAGGTCCTACCCAGCCTTCAGTGCTCTTGCTGTCAGATATGATCACCACCAATTATTGAATACATCCCCTTGGCCAGGCATCTTGTTTCATCTTTACAACAACTCCATGAGGTAAATGTCATTATCATCCCCATTTTACAGATGTGGAACTGAGGCTCAGGTGAATTAAATTACCAAAGGTGCATCACTAGCTAGTCAGCAGTGGAAGGGGACTCAAACCCAGGTCTGGGTGGCTCTGGGGCTCATGCTCCAGGTGTGTCTGAGGCCCTCTCATCGACTGGTACTGCTGTGCCCCATGTCTGCCCTTTGGTCGGGAGTCTTGGAGGAAGGGCACAGACTGGGTTTTTTCTCCCTGAATCCTCAGTCCCTGGCACAGAGGAAATAATAGTGTGTGTTGCTGAAAGACCAAATATTTTCCAAAATGTACCCACACACTTCCCTGTCCCCTGTCCCTCTCCCTGTCCCAGGCCTTACAGCAGCCTAGGACAGGGAGAGGGACAAAGCACAGGGAACTTGGACTAAGCCTTCCACGTGTCCAGTTTCAGCTGGGGCTAGAGCTCAGAGGAAGGAACAGGCTTGTGACTTTGTCTGTCCTGTAGCTCTCCTTCAAAGGAAACCCCTCCCCAGGTGCCTGGGCCCCAGGACAAGTCCTTGGACTCTAGAGGAGATAATGCCTTTGTCCCTACTGAGATAAACAAACAGAACCGGCAGAAGTGTGTCATGCAAGGTGCAGGAGCAGCGCCCCACCCGTGGAGATAGGCCTGGCCTTCCTCCCAAGGGCACCAGCGGGAGCCTGGGGACAGCTAGACACAGTAAGATGGAAGGGCCAAGCTTAGCTCATTTTGCAGGCAGATTAAGGCCCAGAGCAGTGAAGCCATGCCTCCATGCGTGCAAGGCCACCTTGCGTCTGCCCACCCATAACCCACACATAAGCACAAAGCCTCAGGATCACACCACACAGGGGCACCAGTCACAATATGGTCTCTGTATCGGTGCCTGCTGGAGTTTTGTGACACAGCAGCCTTTACAGGTACATGTGTGCATGTGCACGTACCACCACGTACCCATCATAACTCTAGGCCTCTATAGACCCTTAAACACTCCCCTGCCCCCGCCCTTCCCCTGCCCCCGCACGATCAGATCAGAGCCACAGGAAGCAAGGCCAGCAAGTGTGCAATCCGAGAGCCAAGATGGGGAAGTTTATTTTCCAAGAATCATTTAAACACACAAGGAGTATTTTTAGCCCCTGGCTCCCACCCGGATGCTGAATCTAAACAGGGGGCCAAAGAGACGGCCTGTCGGGGACAAGGAGCAGCCAGCAGGGACAGGGTGGGACAGGGTGCTAAAGACCCCACCCTGCCCCTGGTCCAGAGGTCATTCCCCCTCAGATGACCATCAAAGGAGAAACCTTTCTGAGGAGGTGCGGAGAAACGACCCCAGGTTCTAGCAGGTCTCCTAACCCCTCTGTACCTCAGCGTCCAAGACCATGCAAAGGGAGAAATAATACCACCCTCACAGGACTGTAGTGAGGCCCATGCTCAGCACACAACGGGCATTCAAGAAACATACATGATGGTTTGTGCTGGGAGCCGGAGACCTCAGAGCAGTCAGGTGGGAGCCACTACTGTCAGCCATCAGCCTTCCCCGGGGCTGGCCTGCTGCAGCCAAGTGTGCGTGTACACGTTGCACGTCCAATGCACTGACCCAAGGGGCACCAGAAGTGAATGGAAGTAGGGCTGAGGGGTGAGCTGGCCCCTCTTTCTGAATAAGGGAGCCACTGGTAGCCCCCTATCATGTCTGAGAGAGCTGTGTCAGGAGACGGGCCAGGCTGGGCGCAAAGAACTTAAAGTGCCTTCTCAGAGGGGGTCTGCTGAAGGTGGTGGGATGGCATGGAGGGGGTGAATTTACTCAGAAGAGGAGGCTCTGAAGAACACACACATAGCAAGCAAGGGGGATTGCCTATCAGTCTCAGGGTGTGGGGGCCAGTTCCAGGGGGTTGGCTGCCCATTCCTGGGGTGACTGGCCAGGAGTGACCTTGCTACGACTTGTGTGCTGACAGCACCTGCTCTAGCCTCCAGGTACAGGGAGGGCTGGTGGAATGCAGGAAGGAGGCTTGGGCCGCGGGCCCTGGACAAGCTGTGCCCATGCTGGCCCCCACTGGCCAGGTTTATTATTGTGGGGTCAGGGGGATGGGGGAGGGTCCTATGCCTTCTGCCTGGGGTTGGAGAGGCCAAGCTCCCCTAGGCTCCTGTAAAGAACTTCCTGGTTCTGCTGCCATGTTATTTACTGAATGCTGCCTTGAGGGCAGGGACTGGGATGGGGGTAGGGGTGCAGATGGGGAAGGGGAGGAGCAATTCAGACTTCTGAGAACACTGAGCCTAGGGTGGGGGGGGGGCGCAACTTAGATCTTAGATTCTCTGCAGGTTGCGTGGGAACCAAAGAGAACAGGTTTGGTGTCCACACACCCCCTGCTGACAAAGGCTGCCTGCTGTTGCTATGGTGACAGCAATACCAATCTCCTCCCCTCCCCACCACCCACAGCTGTGTGGTCACCAGTGAAGGGAGTGGGTGCTTATTCCTGGTCATGAAGGGGAAAAGGGAAGGAGAAGCCCTTCCCCCTCTTCCCAGGCTTAGCTGGAGGTGGTCAGAGACTCTGAGGGTATTGGAGCAGGAAAAGGCTTACTGATCACCTTCTCCAGCCAGGTCCCTTCCAGAGACCACAGCAAGCCAAGGCTTCTAATGCTGGACAATGGGATCCCTGTGTGCTGTGCAGCTCACACATCTCTCTATGAGGAGACTCACCACCTCCAACAGTGGAGCCGATTAGAGAGGTGGTCCCCACACCCTTGGCCCTGGCCCTTGGGGGCTCCTCTTCACCCAGCAAGACCTGTTCTTGTCCCCTTCCCTGCTTCTCAAGGCTCATGCTCCTCCAAAGTCCAGCCTTGCCCTGGGTGATGAGCTCTGAGAGCCTGAGGCCCCTCATTCCCTGGGCCTTGCCTGGCTTGGGACCCACTAGTGGGGCCCTTATTGCCTTCTCCCTTAGTTTTCCAACCTTCTACTTCTCATCCATTCTCTCCTAGTCTACACCCTCCTTGGGCCCCAGAAGGAAAAATCATTAGATACATTCGAGGGGCGGGGGGAAGTAGTAGGGGTGGGAGGAAACTTGTCTGACAACCCCAAGTGTAAGGGCCAGAGACCCTTGGATCTATCTGTGCCTCTTCTTCCTTTCATATTCCATTTCTGACCCATCAGTTCCCGGACCACCGCAGCAGCCCCCTAACTGCTCCCCCTGCTCTTCACCCTGCAGCCCTGCTCCACAGCACAAAGACCGGCTGGTGGCTCCCAGTCCCTCACGCCCCTCCTGGCTGAGGCCTTCCCTGCCCACCTTCCCCTCCTGACTGAGCTTTCTCCACAGCACTTACTGTCATACATTCTCCATAGCACTTCTGTTATATTGAACCATGTGTCTGTTTTACTTACGGTGTCTTCACACTAGACTGCGAACTCCAGGAGGGCAGGCATTTTTGTCTATCTCATTCCTGTTATATCCCCAGTGTCTAGAATACAGACACTCAAGAAATATTTCAGCACATAAATGAACCCTCTGTCACCCACCTCGCCTGAGCTATATCCACACATAACCTGCACTATCCACCCCTAGTGCAGGGGAGGGAGCGCTGGCCAGGGTCTCAGGCAGCTCTGCTATAGTCTGGCCTCCACCCAGTCTCTCTCCTGTCACTGTGTTGGAGCTCCGAAGTGCCCTCTGCATCTCTCCAAATGTGGTGTAGACAGGGAATTCACAAGGGTGGGGGCAGGTGCCTCATGGTCCCTGTTCAGAAGAAATCTCCAGGCCTTGAGGCTCCTACCCTAGAACAAGAGTAGGCTGAGGGGAACAGGGCAGGGGGAGTGGTAGGAACTAAAAACAGACCTGAGAAAAGTTTCTCTAAAAATATATACATATTTTAATCGTCATCAAAGTCCCACCTGGGAAGTCTGAAGAAGGGAGGCCCTAACCCTCTAAGGGCTGAGGAGAGAGGTCAAGTGTCCAGAAGTGAGCCATCACCGGAGAAGGCCAGCCATCAGGCAGGTGAGCGTGGGGGCCAGCAGAGCGGGCAGCGGCAGAGGCAGCAGCCGTCCTGGGGCCTGGGACCTGAACACCTGGCGCTGGCCCCGTCGCTGCAGGGGCCTGACGTTGTCTGTCATTTTCAGTGTCTGTCCACTGTCGCTGTCGTAGTACAGCTTCTCAGAGAATGCAAGGATCTGCGGGGTGGGGGGGGCGGACAGGGCTCAGTGGGTAGGGCAGGCGAGCAGAGCTGCACTCCCACCGAGTAACCTCAGGCCAATCACTTGGCCTCTCTGAACCCTCATTAGTGAAGGCACTCAGAATCCCTGCCTCTCAGGTATTTTCGCAGATGGAAAGAATGAGGGATATAAAGTACTGGGCACTGGTGGGGGCTCAGTTCTCATTAGCTTCCCTTAGCTGAGAGGACCCGCAGCTCACAGTTTTGAGGGCATACGATTACAGCTACTGTTATCACTGTTCCTACAGAACAATGATGGTCCTCAAACTTAAGCAGGCATTAACGTCACCTGGGGGGCTTGTTGGGCCCCCTGGTGTGAGGCCCAAGAATGAGAATGTCTAGCAAGTTTCCAGATGATGGTGATGCCACTGGTTCAGGGACCACCTTTTGAGAACCACTGTCCTGGAACAAAAGTCCTATGGGGGCAGGGTTTGGGGCCCTTTGGACTTACTGCTATATCCTGGAGCCTAATGTGTTATACAGACTAGAGCACCATTTACTGAAGGAATGAACTGTTTTCCTTCTGTGGCTACACTGACCCTCTCGCAGCTGCTCCTGGCCAGCCTCACATGCTGCTGCCTCTCCACAGGACACAGGACCTCTGCCCTCAGCTGGCTGACTCTCACCCATGTGCAGCCTGGTAGGCTTGCCAAATAGCTTCTGCCACAGCCTCCCCTTATCTGTCTCTTACAGGAAGTGTCTGTCGATTCAACCAACAGGCCCTCACTTCCCTGGGGGCCTCTGGGGGGACCCAGAGGGACGGTTTCTGGGGAACTAGGCAGTGGGAGTCTGTACCCTCGGCTGAGCCCTATGTACCTGTTCCTTCTGGAGCTGAATGGTCTCCTCAAACACAGTCCAGACCACCTGCTCCTCACAGCCTGGTGTGGTGAGTGAGCCCAGGTAGCGGAAGTAGCGCCTCAGTTTCTCCTCTTCGGGAAGCAGGTCTGACAGGCTGATGCTCTTTTTCATCGTGGTGGTCATCTCTGGTGGGTAGAGGATCCTGTCAGTTGGAGAGGGAAGAGATCTCCGAGGCTCTGATGCCCCCTCCCATACCTTCCTCTGAGAACCCAATCCCCACTTCGTAAAAAGAACTCTTCTCTCCATCACCCCCTAGCCCGCTGCTTGTGGTCATCCCGACTCACGAGGTCTGGGGACATCAGACAGCGCCTCTACCAGGGGCTGGAAGCCTTCATTCTTGGATCCAGCCTAGAACAGGAGGGAAGGGGACTTGAGAGGGGCTTGTGGAGAGCCAGCGGCGACCACCAGTTTACTTTCCTGGTCAGGGATGGGGGGCGGGTAGGGAGGGCAGGCAATTTCTGGGACTGAGGTCCTGAGAGGCTCTGAGCTCCCCACCTGGGGGTGCACAAGTCACTGAGAAACAGAAGAAATTGGGGCCTCCCGCAGCTCCTCCTGTCTTGCTGGAATCCCAGATCTCTGGATCTTAAGAAGCAGCCCCTAAGACCCTGGGGGATGGGGGTCCTACTTCCACCAGGAAGGCCAGCACTGCAATCTTGTCTTTGGAGTCCTGGGCCTCTTCCTCGTTCCTTGACATCCTCTGCTCTTTCTCATGTACTATGTGCATCTGGTGGTGGGTGAGAGGGATGGAGAGAGGACTTGTGGGGGGCTGGACCACTCTTCTTGGCTAAGGCAGGTACATCCAGAGCCCACCCAAGGTACCAACCCAGGAGGGGGCCACTCACTTCCATGGCAAAGCGATCCCCATCAAGGCTGTGCTCTGAGCCTGCGTCCAGCTCCTTAGACCAGTGCAGGTGCAGCTGCTTGGCCCGGTACTGGGAAGCCAGTCCTCCTCCAGCAATCGTGGCCTCGTCCCCCAGCAACACCATCACTGAAGGGCACAGGACGGAGCAGAGAGTCCTCATTCCCACCCCTGCCAGCCTGTCATGGCCACTCTTCCCAGCTCCACCTAGGCAAGACCTTCCCTCTTACCTCCCACCCTTCATGGGCCTGGAGGGAGTGGATGGGTCCAGTGGTATGGCCCCTGGTCTTTTCCTGGCCCCTCACTGGCCTCCCTGCCTGCATCTCCCTCTGCACACCCCCCACTGCCCTGAACATGAAATCTCAGTCAGTCCCTCCCCTGCTGTAACCCCCTGGCTAGTGCCCTGGCGTCCTCAGGGGAATGTCCAAACACCACAGCCCTGGGTGACCTGCACCTCCACCCAGCTCTGCCAACCCTGGGCTGGCTCAGCCCCTCCCAGCTTCACTCTCTGTCCTCCATCCACACGGAGCCACGTGCAGTTTCCTGAACACCCCAAGCTGTTTCACGCCTCCGCCTTTGCACATGTTCCTTAATCCTAGAACGTTTCCCTCCCCCACCCCAACCCCAGACTGGTCTGATGAAAGGACTGAAAATACTGCTGAAGGAAGCCCTTCCTGTTCACTCTCCCCTCCCCTAGCTGTGCTTTCCAGCTTCTCCTTAGCAGAGGTGAACCTAGGCCTGCATGCCCTCCTAGTCCTCAGGAAAATCAGGGGTCCCTGGACTGAGTGCCCATGCCTGCCCAGGTCCTCCATCCTGCCCTCCTGGGACCCACCTGAGTGCCCACTGTTTTGAACAGTCCACATTTGCTTCTTGTCATAGCCAGAGAAGGAGAAGGGTCCCAGGTTTTCGTCCACCTTTGCCTTGCTGGTGACAATATTGATGGGGGACTGGTGGTCCTTCTGGCAGTCTTCACCCCACCGGTCTGGCCCTGAGCAGAGAGGGAGGGCACACTGAGTCAGAGGCACCTGGCACCAGGGTGTGGCCTCCTCTATTCCACAGAGGTCAGACTCATGTACCCAGCTCACATAAGACAAGGTCTTGGGTTGGCTGACAGGCTGCGTTGCAGGAGCCTTTCTCCTCAGATACACACACATACACACACACACACACACACACACACACACACACACTCACACTCACTCACATGCAAAGCCAGCAGACCTGGCAGTGATGTGGGACAGGGTGGGAACAGAGTGGTCAGTTGGTGGCTGTGAGCTCTGGGGTAGGGGACAACCTCACGATGCTGGGCTGTGATGGCAGAAGTGCAGTGACAGGCTGCCTCATAACCTGCGTAATGAAGAGCCCAGAAGGTGAACAGGAGAGCACGTGGAAGGTGTAGTGTGGAGTCCCCCGGAAGGCTGCTTATGAAAGACCCCCTGATTCGACACTAAGGCTGAGGCTGAGGTGGGCAAGTAGCCCATAGAGGAGCCTAGCTCCCCACACCCTGGTGACTCCAGTTCCCAGATGGGCAGGGCCCTGGAGGGGTCAGCACTGTCCAGCCACCAAACACAGCAGAGGCAGGAAGAAAGCAGACCACAGGGAAATGGGTCCACATTAGAATAAAAAGTGCAAAAGATGACCTCCCAGGTCCACCGGCACTGGAACAGAACTAACTCTCCACTTCAGTATGAGAAAGAGCAAAATGTTTCTCCATTCGATGCTGCTGCTGATTTATTTCATAAAGAACTTACCCTCTTGGTGACAGTGATGGGAGGTGCCAGAGAATGCTCAGGGGACATTCCCTGTCCCCTGAGCACCAGGGGTGTATGCGTGTGTGTCTGTGTGTGTGTCTGTGTGTGTTTGTGTCTGTGTGTCTGTGTGTGTCTGTATGTGCATGGGTGTGTCTGTGTGTGTATTGAACTGACATGTGACTGGGGGGGCAGCATTACCGTTCATCTTTCCCACCCTCCTTGGGTCTCCGTTTCGACCTGGATGGTCCCCACCACGCAGAAAGGCCTGTCTCCAAGACCCGCTGTACTTACCCAAGCAGTTGGAGACCTTGGCTTGAATCTCGTAGCACCAATGTGATTCTGGAGCAGAGAGAGGAAGGATGTGAGGCCTGTGCATATGTGTGTCAGTCTGTCCGTGTGCACATACGTGTCTATGAGCACACGTGAACTGTGTGCACACAAGTCACACTGGATGTGTGTGTGTGTGAACACAGTAGGTCAGAGACTGGGAATCTCCCTGGAGTCAGAGGCCCCCTTGGATCGGGGTGGAGTGTTCGTGGGGTCTGGGATGGAGGACCTAGGGAAAGGGGGCTTAAGAAGGAAATGGAGGGATAGGGGGAGGAGGCAGTAGAAGTAGCCAGGCTGAAGGTGTCCCTGACCTGACCTGTGGCTGATCTACTGGTCATATGTCCAGGGCACTGTTCCGCGGGCAGGGGAAGGCAGGGCAGAACAGCCACCAGCCCTTGAGGGGACCCCTCTGAGGCCACCCCAGGGCCTGGCCTTGACACTCTCCATTTGTTGCTCATCAGCCTCCCTGTCCCCCACCCCAAACCTGGAAGGGAGGGTCTGCTGAGAGGAGAGGAGGATTAGGGCCCAACCTCCCCTCCCCTCAACAGAGCCAGGTTGAGCCTGGCTGCCACCCCAGAGTTGATCAGGGGGATGATAGAAAAGATTAGGCTAGTCCCTCCCCAGAACACACCCTCTTCTGTTATTAAGACCTATTCTTGGCTGAACTTTCACAGTCCCACAGCAAAGAAAACAGCCAGGCATTTTCCCCTGTCCCACCATCTTACGGCCCTGGTGTTTGGGTCTAGACAGACTCAGGTTCCAATCCCAGCTTTTCCTCATGGCAGTAGAACCAGCATCTCTGAAAAAAAGCTGTACCACAAACGTATGACACTGACGCGAGGTGTTAACAATAGAGAAACCTGTGCAGGGACAGAGGGGGCACATGGAAGCCCTCTGTGATTTCTGCTCATTTTTTCTTTAAACCTAAATCTGCTCTACTTAAAGCCTATTGATTTAAAAAAGGAGAGCGTGGAATTGTGCCAGTAGAGTGGGCAAAGCATTTGAATTCTGGCTGGGCCACTTAAGAGCTGTGGGTTTAGGAGTAGGTCACCTAATCTCTCTAAGCCTCAATTTTATCATCTGTAAAATGGAACTAAGACTACGCAGCTGTGGGAAAGATTAAATGAGAGATGGTAGGAGCGTTCCAGGTAGCCTGGAACTTAGTAAAGTGCCTGGAAAGCCCTTCCCTTTCCCTTGCCTCCTTCCCTTTGGCCTCTATCAGTGCACAGATGGCCACAGCCAAGTTGGAAAGAATTCAGGGATGAGGAAATTCCTAAAAAAAGCATAGCTTCCTACTCAGCCTGAGCTGAGGTCTCTGAGATCATCCTTCTCCCCCCATCTTGCCTTGGCTGCCTTCATCCAACTCCACCTCCCCTGGGTCCCTGGAATGGGGACAGGGTGGGGAAGGAGCCATGAAAAGGTCAGGTTCTTGGTAGCGGGCAAGAGGAAGAGTTTGAGGCCAGAAGAGTGTGTAACCATAAAATACTGGGTTTTGAAGTTTCCCAGCTCTGGATCAAATCTTCACCTATCCTGCTGGCACAGCCTCTTTCAGAGATGGACAGTCCCTAAGTGTCTTCTCCATGACAATTCATCGCATGTCCTGGACAGGGCTTTGCTATCCCTGGGAGTTGCTGCATCTGGTAACCCCCAAATGGGTCAGTTCTTCAAGGGGCAGTGGCCACTTCCCATTCAGGCCCTCTCTGCAGGTGGAAAGAACTCTGAAGCTGGAGCCTGTTCACCTGGCTTCCAGTCCTAGCTCTGCATCTTGCCTAATCTCTGCAAGAGAATTCACTGACTTTCCTGAGCCCAACCCTCTTCCTCAGGCAGAAGGAGCTAGTGTCTGAGGAGACAATGGATGGGAGGTCATCTGCACCCGTGAAAAACTCCTTGTTATAATCCTCTTATGTCTTCACCTCTCAGAGGTCCTGAAGACAGATGAGGCATCTAAGGACAAACTGGCCCCTCCTCTGGACTGGATGCCCAAGGTACTGCTGCTCCTGTGGAACCCTGTCTGAGCCTCCCTAGGGTCCATCTGGTCCAGGCTGAGCTTTTCTTAGGAATTTGCTTTTTCCTGCCTCTGGCTATAGCTCACAGGTTTGTAATGATAACCTCTGTCCACTCTTTTAATCATAGAGACTTATGACCTATTTGGTTGAATGCTCTTATAACTATCTTCTTCAGGAGGCAGGAGCCAGGAAAACACAATGCTGATGAGGCCAAGACCAAGGGTCAGGTCCATGTGTGTGGGCTGAGCATAGGGAGTTGGTTTTCAGGCTCAAGGTGTCAGGGTCACAAACCAGCTCAGGTTTCGGGATTTGTTCATGAGAGGGCTGCTCTCGAGGGATGTCTCAGGTCACCTCAGAGGGTGTGGGAAGGAGAGGGGCTATACTTAGGTCTTGGCTCCAAGCTCTAGTTTCCACCTAACCCACCTGCCCCAGCCAGAAATGGAGTGAGAGACCTAACAACAATTGCCAATCACCCAGCCACTGTCCCCCACCCTTGACTTACCCACCCCCCCTTCTTTAGAGATGGTTGAAGAAACTCTATGGACCTTGCTCACCCCACCCTCCCACTCCAGAAGGAGGAAGGAATCCTGAAAACCAGCTCAGCAAAACCCAAGTATGTCCTGTGCAAAGTCTCAGCAACTTTGGCCAGGGGTCTGTGACTTTGAAGGGGTCCGATATCCTCTCTCCTGCTCTCTCCATAATAGCAGATGCTCTGGGGACTGGGATGTGAAGCCCGGTGGCTCTCTACCTCAGTTTCCTAAAGGATGAAATGGGTGAAGAAAGGCAGGTCCCCTGGCAGCTCACAGTCAGAAAGCCTCAGGCCTTAAAAGGAACACAGCTTGTGTGAAGGGACAGCTGAGACGAATTCTTGGCGAGCTGGCCCCAGATCACTGGTAGAGCCTTCACGGCCACCACACATGGAGTGCCTGCCACCTTCCACATAGGTACCACACTAAGCACTTATACCCACTATCTTATTTGAATTCTTAAAATAACACCTGAAGTTAGAATTACTATCCCTGTTTTGTAAATGAGGAAACTGAGGTTAAGTGACTTACCTAAGGTCACACAACTACAAGCGGCCAAATTAATTACAAAGTGTTTCTTTTTCTACTAAGCCCAGCTGTTTTACGTGGATGGTCACATCCTACTGTGGGGGAGGAAGAAACTTTCCTCTATCCTTCTAGGTTCTTTCAGCTGGTCTAATTAATAATCAAGCAGACATGAAGCAGACTAATGAGAGAAAATGACCAAATTTAATTAGGTATGTCTGTGTCAGAACCCCACCACATACATGAGCGGGTCAGAGACAGAAAGGGAAAACGAGGTACATATGGCATTCTGAACTCAGGATGAGATGAGGCACTTTGGGGCTTCAGAGGGAGGAAGTTCAATCACAAAACAATAAGAGCAGATGTTCAGTAAATAGAAGTTTGCCCTACCCTATATATAGGTCATAAAAAGTTATTTCTGGTAATTACTCTTATTATGAGCAAGGTCCCCAATTTAAATTCTTTAAGGGAAAGGTGAAAGTTTCTCTATTGCCTTCAGCTCAAAATAATTCACATGCTAAAGTGACACATCTTGGGAGGCCTGTTCTGAACCCCTCCCCTGTCTTTTCTCTTTCCATCTCTCATAGGGAGCGGAGGAGAATTGCTGCAAGATGCCTCTCATCCCGCAAAACGGCAGCGAAGTCTCTCCTGCAGTCGGTACCTTTCTCTCCTTCTCTGCTGTTGCGATATCCTCACCCCTCACTCCATAACTCCAAGGGAGGAGCATCTAGCGTTGGAGAAGAGGTTTGGCCTGATGGACCCCAAAGACCATCGAGGGACTGGCAGGTGGGGGCTTCTTGCGAAGAAAAGAGATGGTCCCTGTGGGATCGCAAAGAAGGTGTCTCCCGGATCCCTGTGCCCCGCCGCTGGAAGCACCTTCAGTTCCTTATCAAATATTAACACTCCTCTCTTACCACCTCCTACCTAGGCGAATAATTAAGAGCTCAGCCTCACCATTAATCTTTAAACGAAAATCACCCTGGCTGGAAAGACCGGCTCGGCCAGGACCTCGGGTCTCCGGGTGCCCCTAGCCAAGATCCCAATACAGCACCGGGGGCCAGATAGGTAAAGGCAGCTGGCAGCCTCCGGAGATAAGGAACCCAGGGCGGGAAGCAGTGATGCCGGGGCTCCCCGCCACATTCGATATGTTGCCCTCGCTCTGGGCGGGGGTTGGGGGAGGCAGCCACCCAGCAGTGATCTCCGGCGGGACCCACTGCGACCCATTAACAAACTAAGGAGGACCAGAAACAGCGTGAAACACCAGAAAGAGCGAGAAACGGAGGCGTGTGTCGAGGTGGGTTAGAGAAGCATCCTTCTCACGGACTCGCACGCTGGTCTCTCCGAGGGCCGCCGCGCACACACATACACACGCACCGCCCGCACCGCACGAGGCCGTTCGAGTTCGCACAGGAGCCCGCGGGCTCAGCCCCGTCTGCCCGCAGCCTTGCTGCCCGGGGCGCACACGCAACTCCGGACCCACGCGCAGCCCGCGCGCACTGGCCGCCCGCGGCCGCAGCCTGCGCGGGGGCGCGGGTCTGGGGGCAAGAGCCGGCCACCCGAGGGGCACGGGGCCGAAGCCCAGGCATTCACCTGCGCGGGCCAAGGGCCGGGAGGCGGCGAGGGCCAGGAGCGCCAGCAGCAGCCACATCCCGTGCAGGAGCAAAGACGCTTCCAAGCTGGGGGTCGCGCACAGATAAGGCCGCCGGGGATGCCACGATCGGTCGGGACGGGGTTTTATAGCGGAGCCGCGACGGGAGGGAGCCCCTACAGCGGGACGCGGGTACCGGCTCCTCCCCCTGGCGGAGCCTCCCCTCCCGCGTCCTGTCCCTGATCTAAAATCCTCCATTTCCCCCACTCCACCCCGCTCTGTGCGCGAGGCCCCCTCATCCGCTCTGCGTCCTCTCCCCTAAGAGGAGCGCTCCCCGCCCCTCACCCGCCACACACACACCAGCTGTTCCTCTCGCCATCCACACCTGGCCTCTGCTTTGGGAAGAGGGTAGCAACATCGTAAGGTACTTGATTCGCACAAGGGTTGGGTACCCAGGATTCCTGATTTCATATTGGCGCGGACACTGCGCAGCCCTCTCGCCGAGGGGGCAGCCCGCCAGGATTTTGGGATTACCTTGGGTTAGGGATGGGAGATGGAGATAGCCTTAGAAGGGCTATCAACGATGGAATTGAGGGTGTGGAATAATGTTTGTTGAATCCTGTTTTCCCAGAAAGAGGGTTTGCTTTTCTCAGCCAGTGATCGCTGATTCTTATCATTTTTCTGTGTCCTCCCAGGCTGCTTCAAACTTAATTTCCAAGCCGACCAAAGACCCTTATTCCAATGTAGAGTGAAGATGCTCCTAAAGTACTGTGTGAGTGTTTATGTGATGGCCAGAGCAGGGAGGGTTGAGGGGGCAGAACTGAGAAATGGATTGCAAAGGGTCTCAGGGATAGAAAAGCTTATGGGGTCAGAAGAGAGGGTCTGGGTCCTGATGAGCCTCCCCACTCCACCCCTGAGATGAGATGGGAAGAGAAGAGACAGGGGTCTGAATGGACCCCTAGTTCCCTCATTTGTCAGGATTTTCAGATGCTTTTAGGGAATGGAACGTTCTTTTGAGGGAGGCCCTAGCATTTAGGGAGTTTGGGAAGCTCGGATGTGGATAGAGAAGAGGAACTGGGAACCAGGTGGTGGGCTTGTGTCCCCTCAAGCAACAGGAAGCCCCGGTTTTCTGGTCTAGTGGCTTCCCCATCCGCTGCCAACCTCTCAGGCCCCACCGGCCTTTGAACCAGAGCTAGGGACCTCAGAAGAGGGATTGCCGCCCCCAGAACTACCCGGGCAGAAGGGCTTCCTCCTAGGTTAGACTCCTGGATAACTCCCCTTCACTCTCCACCTCCTGGCCCAGGATCACACAGCCTGAAGGAGCAGCTTTGATCCTACAGAGAGGCGGGAAGGGAGGGGGCATCCCCATCAGGCTTAGGGCCCTATTGTCTGTACTGCTTTAAACTTTAATCATCAGCCTGAGACTATGACAGTCAGTGGAGGGATTCCACACTGGAGGGACTTTTCTAGGGTGTGGATCTATGTTTACAGGGCTGTAAAATATATCTTTCAGGACTGGGAAAAGGTGGGGGAAAGAGTGGAGGAAGCCTATTATTTCCGGGAATGAAGTCCATTTCAAAGGGACCCCAGGCCAGCTCCCTGACAAGCAGGGGGGAGACTTGGAAACCTTTGATGGGATTAATGTGCTATTAGATCAGTGACTTTTTGATCCACTTCAAAGTCTGTTGCATTGGGTCCCCCGAAGAGAGAAAGTGTGGGAGGGGGTACTGCCCCCTAGGTAATCCTGCTTTTGGCCCATCTGCACACCCCTTAGTATGTTTGGGAGCCAGCAAGATGGAAAAGAAGAACCAGGCCCCAGTGTAGGGGGGGTCCCCTTGAGGCATGGGGCGGGGAAGGAAGTTAAGGATGGACACTTCCTCACTGACACATCTTAATCACAGACACCACAGAAGCTGCACGTGTGCAGTGTGGGAGGCGAGGGTGGCTCCTGCTCCATCTACCATCTCTGATTCCAAGGTTATACAGGCAGGAGGTCCCCACTGCTGGCCTTATCTCCCAGCCCGGGACCCTGCCCTGGACTGCCATAAACTAGTCACCTGTCACTGTTTAGGCCATACCAGGTCCAGCTCCAGTTGAAGGAACAAGGCCCTCATTAGAGCAGGGATGGCCCTGACAAATCTCTGTGACTTACGGGGCCCATAAAACTGCCAGCCCAGGCCCTACAACCCCAGCTCTGCCACAGCCTCCTTCCTCTTACTCTAAACAGGGTCCATGAGTGTCCTGAATTCAAGTCCCTACTCTTCCTCTGACTCAATGATGACCTTGGGCAACTTTCCTACTCCTTGATTGCAACTTCCTCATCTCTTAGGTGGGGATAGTAATCCTTGTCCTGCTGACCTCTGCCAATAAACAGTTATTGGGCTTGCTGTGAGCCAGTGCTTGCCCAGCCCAGATTGTCACAACCAGTTCAATGGTGCCTGGGTGTTGCACTGACCCATTGCAAATGCAAAGATGAATCACAGTTCCCATCCTTGGGGGATCTGCACTTGCAAGGCCTTGTCGGGAACAGGGGGTAGCAGCAGGAAAGGGAAAAGGCCTGGAGGTCAGACCACCCTGGAATCACTTCCAGATGCACCCACTTGCTCTGTGACGTCAGCCCAGCCGCAGTTTCCCTCATCTGTAAGATGAAACTCATACCCCTATCTTCCTCATAGGTTACCATGAGAATTCAATGAACTAAAGCCTGAGGAGGGCTGGCCCAGACTGGGCACATTAGCACATGTGACCATGACCTCTAGGTGGAGGTTCCTATACCTGGATTAAATCTAACCCCAGGCAGGTATGGTTGTGGCATCAGATGGCAGGGGACACTGGGCTAGGCCCAGGGAGTGAGGTGAGGGGGCTTAGAACATCCAGGCTATCCCCAGACTCCCAAGACCTCAGGAGGGGTAAGGAAGGCTGAGGGGCAAAGGAGGGCAGCCCCAACCGCATGGGTCCAAAAATGTGAGATGTGAATTCAGCCCTTCCTGTGACTCTGCCTGGCAGAGTAGAGTGGAGGCACAAAGGAGCAAGACACTGCACTCCTGGGGTTCATAGGTCAGAGGAAGGCCTAGTATATATCCCTAAACAGAAAATTACTATGCCCGTGTTCAGGCAGTGAGGTGGGCAGACAGAATATATGGCAAATAGACTTTGGAAAAACACTACCCTGGGTTCACATCCCAATCCCAAACTTAACCTTCACCTTCCTCGGGCTCAGTGTCCTAATCAGGAAAATAGGGATAAAGACAGCACCTCCTTCCCATGGTGTGGTCAGGATTCAACTAGATGATGCTGGGAAGAGGGCCAGGCATTTAGTAAGGGCTCAATAAACCTCAGCTGTGATTACTAGCTGCTAAGGGCAATAAAGGCACATGCCTATGATATTTACAGGAGCCCATAGGGTTGAACCTAACCTAGCCAGTGGATGGGGAATTGAGGAAGGCTTCCTGGAGGAGATGAGCTGAATATTAGAAGACAAGTAGATGTTAATCCAAAAAGGAGAAGGAAATCCAGGCAGAGGAAAGAGAATAAGAAAAGGCATAGAGGTGAGGTGGATAGGGGCATCAAATGAGAGGTGAGAATGCTGAGAGATGAAACTGGAGAGCTATTTGGCACCAGATGAACTAATTTGTTTGTTGGGAGTAGAAGGTTGGAGTAATCTTTTTGTTGATAAGGGGTAGATATCAAGATCCTGATTCTATAGACTACTAAACAACCTCAGAGAGGATCACTTGGCCTTGGAAAGGGACAGGGATCCTTAACTAGTTCTTGGAGTTACAGGAGAGGAAGCTGAAACTCAGAGAGGACTGTGATGCCCCCAAATTGCTCAGCTAGGAGAGAGCAGAGCTGGGATTTGAACCCTGGTCTCCTGCTCCACCCCACCCCCACCGTGTTTTTTCTATGCCATCTCACTCATCTCCCGCAACACACAAACCTCCCTTCCATTGGGACCCTAGCCTCCATCTCCCCTTGCTTTCTGCAGAGCCTCCTGTGATTAGAAGATGAGTAAATTTGCAGAGACTCCAGCTTTTGTGTCTCCGGACATTGAGATTAAACTTACATGCAGAACAAAGTTTAATCAATAGCCTGGGCTGCACCAATCTCCAACCTGGATCTCTGCCACATTCCAGCAGAGATAAGAACGCTCCTTCCCTGCCAGCATCCGTGGAGGCTGCAGTCCTTTCCTCGCCTTCACACCTACCTTATTTCTCTGGTCTGTAGAGAGAATCTCAGGGGAACAGAAAGAGGGGTACATAGAGAGAGCTGAAGGCTGTCATGGGGGCAAGATAGGGGCGGGAACTTCTGTCCCTGAACATTTTGAAATAATGACAGCAGTAAAAAGGGTGGAATAATCCAGCAATGAAAATGACATGTGTTCTGTTCCTGCCCTGCAGAGCTCAGGAAAACTCCCCTATGGCTCTCCCTCCTGTGTCAGTGTCCCAGCCAGGCTCTGACCAGCAGGAGACTGAGATCAGAGCTTCTTTGAGTTTTCCAAGTGTATTCATTTAAATTCTGGTTTTGGGGTGGAAGGACCTCTAAAGAGGATGAGGAGGATGGATATAAGCAGGGAGAAAAAAAGGAAGAGCCACACAGCAGCCTTGGGGGAAAAGGGAATTAGGGAATATTCCCTGCTCCATTAAGGCTATGGCAGCATGAAGAGAACAGCCTCTTTCAGGTGTGTGTGTGCTGTAACTTCCTTTTCTCTGATTATCCAGATAATACCTATTCAACGTAGAATATGTGGAAAGAAGTGGGGGGTGGGGAGAGAAGTCACTAATACCCTTATCTCTCAAAGGCAACAATTTTATAATTTGACATACTTTTAAGAAAAAAAAAAAACTTTTCAAGAAAAATGATCACTCACCTCACTTTAATCCATTTGTTTAATTTTTCCATCTTCCTCTTCAGTCTTTATCTTATGCAAAACACCATTGACATAGTGAATGACTTTGCGTCCTGCTTCTTAACCTTCAGTTTTCAGTATAAACATGAGTCCATGTTACCTCACAGCCTTTGCAACTGTCATTTTGTGGTTCTACAATGTCCCTGGTGTTAATAAAACAAAATTAAACTGAGTAAATTTGAAGATCTAATTGGCTCTATTAAGCAAGTCATGAATTGAGCATTAAAAAAAAAAATTCCTGTTCCCCATCCCCTCCCCTTTGGCAACCATCATCTTGTTTTTTTATATCAGTGGGTCTGTTTCTGTTTTGTTTATTCATTTATTTTGTTTTTTTTTTAGATTCCACTTATAAGTGAGATTATACGATATTTGTCTTTCTCCGCCTGACTTATTTTACCTAGCATAATGCCCTGTAAGTTCATCCATGTTGTTGTAAATGGCAAGATTTCATTTTTTTAAATGTTGAATATTATTCCATTGTATGTATTGTGTGTGTGTGTGTGTGTGTGTGTGTGTGTGTGTGTGTGTGTGTATCACATCTTTTCTAGCCATTCATCGAGGTTGCTTCTCTATCTTGGCTATTACTAGTAATGCTGCAGTGAACATAGGGATACATTTATCTTTTTGAATTAGTGTTTTCGATTTTTTCTGATAAAAACTCAGAAGTTGAATTGCTGGGTCATACAACAGCTCTATTTTCAATTTTTTTGAAGAATCTGCATACTGTTTTGCATAGTAGCTAGACTGGTTTACAATCCCATTAACAGTGTGTGAGGGTTCCTTTTTCTCCACATCCTGGCTAGCACTTGTTTGTTGATTTATTAATGATAGCCTTTCTGATTAGTGATGATGAGCATCTTTTCTTATGTCTGTTGACCATCTGTATGTCCTCATGGGAGAAGTGTTTATTCTGGTCCTTTGCCTATTTTTTAATTGGATTGTTTGTGTTTTGAGGGGGAGGGATGTTAAGTTGTATGAGTACTTTATATATTGTAGATATTAACCCCTTATCAGATATATTGTTTGTGAATATCCTCTTTGATTCAGTAGGCTGTCCTTTTGTTTTGTTAGTGGTTTCCTTTGCTGTACAAAGACTTTTTATATTGCTGTAGTCCCATTTGTTTATTTTTTCTTTTGTTTCCCTTGCTCAAGGAGATGTATCTAAAAAAATATTGCTAAGAGTGATGTCAAAGCATTTATTGCCTATGTTTTCTTCTAGGAGTTTTATAATTTAAGTCTTTAATCCATTTTGAGTTTATTTTTGTCCATGATATAAGAAAGTGGTCCATATTCTTTTTTTTTTTTTTTTTTTTTTTGCATATGTCTGTACAGTTTTGCCAACAGCACTTACTGAAGAGGCTTTCTTTACCCCATTGTATATTCTTGCCTCCTTTGTTGTAGATTGACTGACCATATAAGCAAGGATTTATTTCCAGGCTCTCTATTCTATTTCATTGATTTCTATATCTGTTTTTATGCCAGTACCATACTGTTTTGATTGTTGCAGCTTTGTAGTATAGTTTGATATCAGGAAGCATGGTACCTTCCATTTTACTCTTTCTCAAGATTTTTTTGGTTATTTAGGGGCTTTTATGGTTTCATATACATTTTAGGATTAGTTGTTCTAATTCTGAGAAAAATGCCGTTGGTATTTTAATAGGGATTACATTGAATCTATATATTACTTTAGGTAGTAAGTAAGATATTTTAACAATATTAATCCTTCCAATCCATGAGCAAGGTATATCCTTCTAATTATTTGTATCTTGTTCAATTTCTTTCTTCAATGTCTTATAGTTTTCAGAGCCTGGGTCTTTCACCTCTCTGGTGAAATATATGCCTAGGTATTTTATACTTTCTGATGTAATTGCAAATATGATTGTTTTCTTAATTTATTCTTCTGATCGTTCACCGCTGGTGTGTAGAAATGCAACAGATTTCTGTATATTGATTTTGTATTCTCCTTCAACTTTACTGAAGTCATTTGTTAGTTCTAACAGTTTTTTGGTGGAGTCTTTAGGGTTTTCAATATATAGTATCATGTCATTTGCAAATAATGAGTTTTACTTCTTCCTTTCCAATTTGGATGCCTTTTTTTTCTTTGTCTTATCTGATTACTGTGACTAGGACTTCAAATTGTGTGTGTGTTTTAAATACTATGTTGAATAAAAGTGGTGAAACTGGACATCCTTGTCTTCTTTCTTATCTTAAAGGAAAGGCTTTCAGCTTTCTCCATTGAGTATGATATTAACTGTGGGTTTGTGATATATGGCTTTTGTTATGTTGAGATATGTTCCTTCTATAACCACTTTGTTGAGAGTTTTTATAATAAAAGGATGTTGAATTTTGTCAAATGCTTTTTCTCCAACTATTGAGATGATCATATGGTTTTTATTCTTCATTTTGTTAATATGATGTATTGCACTGATTGATTTATGAATGTTCAACCATCCTTGCATTCCTGGGATGAATCCCACTTGCTCATGTATCTTTTAATGTGTTGTTGAATCCGGTTTACTAATACTTTGTTGAGAATTTTTGCATCTATGTTTATCAAGGATATTGGCCTGTAATTTTCTTTTTCTTTTTGTAATGTCTTTATCTGGTTTTGGTATCAGAGTAATGCTGGCTTCATAAAATGAGTTTGGAAGTGTTCCTTCCTCTTTAATTTTTTGAACTAGTTTAAGAAAAATAGGTACTAATTCTTTGACTGTTTGGTAGAATTCACCTGTGAAGCCATCTGGTCCTAGACTTTTATTTGTTGGGAATTTTTTGATTACTGCTTCAATTTCATTGCTAGTAATTGGTCTGTTTAGATTTTTTTATTTCTTCCTGATCAGTCTTGAAAGATTATATACTTCTAGAAATTTATCCATTTCTTTTAAATTGTCAAATTTGTTGGGATATAATTGTTCATAATATTCTTTAATGATTCTTTGTATTTCTGTGGTTTCTGTTCTAACTTCCCTTTCATTTATAATTTTATTTATTTGGGTGCTCTCTTTCTCTCTTTTTCTTGAGTTTGGTTAAAAGTTTGTCTATTTTATTTATCTTTTCAAAGAACCAGCTTTCAGTTTTATTGAACTTTTCTATTTTAAAAAGTTCTATTTAGTTTATTTTTGTTCTGATCTTAACTATTTCCTTCCTTCTGTTTACTTTGAATTTTATTTGTTCTTTTTCTAGTGCCTTTACAAGTAGAGTTAGATTACTTATTTTAAATTTTTCTTGTTTCTTGAGATAGCCCTGTATAGCTTTGAACATCCCTCTTTGAACTGCTTTTGCTGCATCCATAAATTTCGAAAAGTTGTGTTTTCATTTTCATTTATTTAAAGACAGTTTCTGATCTCTTATTTGATTTCCTCTTTGATCAATTGGTTGTTTAGTAGCATGTTGTTTAGCCTCCACATATTTGTGTTTTTTTGAGTTTTCTTCCTATAGTTGATTTCTAGTTCCATGTCATTGTGGTTGGAAAAGATACTTGATATGATTTCAATCTTCTTGAATTTATTGAAGCTTATTTTGCGGCCTGAATTAGGCATG
>CM053506.1:81448402-81466309 GCA_028627145.1 Eidolon dupreanum | reverse complement strand
ACTGAGTAGAGCTACGGATCAATTTATGAAAATAGTTTGGAGGTGGGATAAAGGTTAAGGCAAAATATTTGTGAGGGACCCTCAGAGGCCAGCTGGAGAATCTGAGCCTGGAGTTCTAACCCTTCAACCTCTGATGTGCCTGTAAAATAGGGAATGTGTGTGTGTGGCGAAGGGAGGGATATGAATGTGGTGTTTCTGTGTACATTTGCAGGGTAGAGAAGGTGTGAGAAAAATGAGCGCCTGTGATTGTGTTTGCACAATGGCGCCCTCTGCTGTCCATGCTTTCCCAACAACTTGGCCTTTCACAGTTTGGAAGCTCTTCCCCCTATCTGTCCTTCCATAGTGTTTTGTTTTGTTTTGTTTTGTTTTGTTTTGTTTTGTTTTGTTTTTCAATTGCAAGGAGGGCATCATTTAATGACAGTAAAATAGCATTCAGAGAGTTGGGAAACAAGTCTTTAGGTCCACTCCATGCCTGATACCCAGAACTTTAACCCCCTTCCAGAGATTTCCCAATACTACTGCTGCATACAACCTCATTTAACCTCTGAACTACTCTCTCTTAGATATCAGAGGGGAAACTGAAACAAACAATTGAGAATATGACAGAAATCAATTTCTCTAAAGACCTCATCCGGAGCTAGTTCCTTGAGGTGTGGCCCTGGCTCCCCCATGCCCTGGGGAGGGATGGAGGTGTCAGAGCTGCAGATAGAAGCTGAGATTTAGCAAGTCTGCATAGATAGCTCACTTTCAGCCTCTGATAAAGGTCCTGTGGGATGGTTGGATCAATCTGCCCTGCCTTCTTCCTTATTCTGGCAATTGAGGATGGTGGTGGGGGCCAGTGGCTCTGCCACAGTAAATAACCACAAACTTAACCCTGAAGTGTAGTTAAAGTTAAATGAGACCTATATGAAATGGGTAGGAGAAGGGATGGCTTCATGGGTGTGGGACTTGTGTAGTCTCAGAGGGGCTGCACTTGGTTTAATGTGCTGCTGTCTCTGTCTTGAAATGCTTATCAAATTTTGAAAAAAGGGCTCTGCATTTCTATTTTTGGGGTTGAGGTAGGTGATATGCAGTCTTCTGGCTAGGTGTCCACCCTCCCGGGACTGGCCCGGAAGCAACAGGGCAATGGTGGCCTGGAGAACAACCCATGGACCAGCAGCTCCTTGTGGAGCCCTGGGATACCTCAGGTTGTTATTTCTTGTAGGAAATGCTCCATGCTCATATGCTCCAAGCATGATGAGACACTGCTGGGCACACACCCACCCCCTCCACCCATGGGCCCAGGCACTGTTATTATCTGGGTCAGCTTGGGCCTGAACCCTTATTTGGCAGAGCTGGGCACTGGCAACTGGGCGCTTGCTGCCGGCTCGGCTCACCTGGACCACGCTGGGTGGCACTTGCCAGCCCTCTCTGAGCTCCTGCTGGGTCTCACACTGTGCCCCAGACTGATGATAAGGTGGGGGCTTGGGCTGTGACCCTGTAAGATTGTAAGGGGCAGAGCAGGAGATGAGGTGTGGCAGGCCCTCCCAGGGCTTGGTGGAGTTCACAAGCGCAGGCTTCTTGCTGTTCGATGCCCTCTTTTCTGAACTAGTCCCTGCTGTGATAAGCTGTATCTGGTTTCTTCGTGCTTCCCAGCATTATTACCATTACAATCACTCTCAATTCACTGGCCAACCTCTTCATCTACACCCTCAGGGACAAAATTCTGGACCCAGAGTTGCACTACTCTACATGAGAAACAATTGGCATCCTACTTGCCAAAACTTTGGGAGGCGTGAATGGGGATGTTCATATGAGCTAAGGGTCACCCAGAGCCAAAGGAGGGCATATTAACCATGTTAAAGGCACATGGGAGGAATTCTAGGAATTTTTCTCTCCTACGTCTCAGGAAGCAGTGTCTGCACAGCTTGGATGCCACAAGGGGGTTGAGTGACACCTTGAAAATGGGGGACACCTTCTCAGTCTCCCTACACAATTCATAGGACAGGTCTGGAATGGGCAGGGACTATGTCCATAATGTATAAGTTTCTACCAGCACCAGGACAGAGTACAGGAATCGAGTTTTGCCCACCTCTCCCTCAGTCCCTGGGTCTGATCAGGTCATGGACATTCTCTAAACCCCCTTAGATAACCTCTGACCTCTTGAGTGCTTCCTGTTCAACGCAGCGATGGCCTGAAATGTTGAGTCAGAAGATGATCCATTCGGGTTATTGGACCATTTGAATCCTGAGTATAGGCTGCAGAGAGCGCGGGGGGACACGACTAATCTTCGGGGACGGAGGTCGAGAGGATCTTCAGCACTATGAGATGGACAGCACCCGAGGTGCCGGGGAATCCCGGTATGGGAGGTGACAGCCCCACTTCCCCACCTCGAGCTTTAACCTGGGAAGCACGGCGGAGGAGCGCGCAGGGCGGGCGGAGCTCCCGAGTTGGGCCTCAAACCCCAGAGGCTTGGCGGGGTTTGGGGCCCGTGTTCAGGGGATCGGGCCCGAGTTTGAAGTCTGGGATGCGGGGGAGGGAGGGAGACGTAGCCGGGATAGCCTGGAGAGGCTGGTGTTTCTTGCAGCACGGTGGAGCCGGGAGCTGAAGGCAGAGTCCTAGTCACGCCCCTTTAGCTACCTACCGGTTAGCTTGAAATTCCAGTATAGACGCTGACTCCAGTGCTGCAGCTTCCACCTTCCGTCCAGGTTAAAAAAAGGAATAAGGGCACCTCGGAGGGATGAGATGGAGGTGTGAAAGGGAGATTTCAGGGGAGGGAGCAGAGCAGTTCGGCTGCGCTGATCTGGTAACAGCGAGAGAAATTATGGAATGTGTTCTAGGAACCGTGTAAATAGCCCTTTGTAGGGTTCAGATTATACGCCTCGCAGGAGCGCAGGAGCGGAGCCACCTCCCAGACAGGGCCTCTCTGCAACCGCACCATCTCCAGCACATCTGCAGGTCTGTCGTGGGGCGTTCCTGTCAAAGTGCAACCGTGGTGGGAGAGGGCAGCCGAGCAGACAAAAGCCGGGTGGCAGAGCACTTGAGGTGGGAGTCAGTTTTGGTCTTTGGGAAGGTGAACTCAGGTAGTGCGGGAACCCTGGAAAGGTCCTCCCCGCCCCCTACCCCCTGAGGGCCAGATGAAACCCTAGGCTCCCATTAACCATGACTCCATCTACACACAACAGCTCATCTCCTGACCTCATGTTCTAGGCCCGTCATTCCCCCAACTGTTCAGATCATCTCTGGCATGTCCACTCCACAGGCAGCCCCTGTGGGTTCCACCTCCTGGCTATTTCAGCCTCAAATTTTTTATTCTATCTACCCGGGACACCCTTCCTAGTCAAACTTGTGCATTTTCCTTGGTGCTGAAATGTCCCGATCCTAGCACCTCCTGTGGGGTGGTGTCTTCCTAGCTTAGGACCCTTGACCTAGGCTCCCTGCTCTTGGTGAGTCTCCCATCTCAGCCCCAGTCAATCTCTCCCAACACTGAGGCTTTGAACTTCCTCAGATTAGAAACCAGTTTGGCCTCTCCCTCAGCAATACTACACAGTAGAAGCTCCACAAATATTTGTCAATGAACAAATCTTGTCTTGCTTTATTCAGCGTGAGAGGCCTGAACTGAGCAAAGGTGGGTTCCTATGAGCCTGTGGCTCAGGACCACCCAGGAGGATCTCAGTTAAATGACTGCCCAGGACCCAGCCATTAGCACCAATACAGGTTTATCCAGTTGCAGGATGTATTGGAGTGTTATAAAATTTATATTGTGGGGAGAACCTCAGGATCTCAGGGAATTCTGAATTTATTTTACAGGTAGAGGTATAGGCCCAGAGATGGGGCTGATTGTTCCAAGTCACACTGCGAGGTAGGGGTGGGCTAAAGCCAGAGTTTTTCTAAGGTGCGAACAGATTGGGGAAAATAACTTTCTACTCCCTGAAAACTCGATCTTCTAGAGACCCAGGAGACAGCTAGAAAACAAGCTCCCAAACTTAGCCCTAGTCTCCTAGTCCTGGGCCAGCTGTCGATCTAGTGCAATCATATACTACTTCTGAGGTCTTGAGAAGAGCAGGATCAATCTATTGGTGATGCCAGCGGGGCAGTGTTGGAAAAAGTACTTCTTCCTATGGGAGGTTGGGTTGACACCCACATCATTTCATTAGTTAGGCCGTGGTGCAAAGACCGCACACATACCTAGGTTCATTACATAGCCTGCTTTTCATTCTTAATGGCTTATCCCAAGCCACACCGTGAGGTAGGGGTAGGGCCAGGGTTAGTGTTCCTCTAGGACCTGAACTGTTTGAGGACAACCTCCTTCCACGCCAAGGAATCTCAATCTCAGCGACTCAAGAGGAAACCACAGAGCAAGGTCCTTCAACTCAGCACGGGTCCCCTCTATCCCGCCCAGGACATTCCTCCAATCGAGTGCACGACGATCTACTTTTAGGTCTTGAGTGCAAAATAGGACCAATCGACTGGTTTCCCTGCCAGGCTTTGCTGAGCGCTGATTGGCTCTGGTTTGAGAAGTTGGGGGCGAAAAAGTCCGCGGCAGAGGAGAACTGTAGGAGAAGAGTGGTGCGCGAACCTCGGCTTGGTTGTCTGCACGACGTACTCGAAGCCCCAAAGCGCTGTCCCGCCATCGGGTGCTCAGTGAAAGCCAGAGGGGCCGGGAAGCGGGAGGGTCTCCTTACTGCTCACTGCCATTGGTTTTAAGTCTTGTCAAGTCCTCCTTTTAAGTCACTCTCCAATCTAGCGTCCTCCCTCCTGCTCTATTGACTCTGTCGTTGAAACTCCTCATTCGTCTTTTTACCGCTCTTTCAGTCTCGATTTTGAAGCAGTGGTTCAAAAATCATTTGCAAGCGGCCCTGGTGTGCAGAAAACGCGGCCGGGGCTCCAGGTTCCTGAACACCTCTCTACACTCCAGGACTCTGCATTCTGTCTGTAAGCACATTCCTCTTCTTTCTGGGTTGCCAATAATATACAAACACGGTGGCCTTGGAACCTTGACTCACCTGGTCACCATTTCTTCAGCTAGAAAGGAAGATAAATTAGAGTTAATAAGATTTTTAAAGAACGAAAACAAATCTCTGCAGCAGCCAACAACAAAAACCACGTTACTCAATGCAGTGCCATTTGAGAGAACAAACTGTCAACAAAAATAATACTCACTTCTCTGGAAGTGAAATTAATTAAAAATTCAGAGGAGATGCCAGAACACTTAGTAGGTTTAAAGAAGCAGAGGGGCTCCGGAAAATTCCTAGCTATTTAGGTATAAATTTCCGAACCTCAACTGGTGATGTGTAGGCTTGTGCTTTACTCAGCAGGGTTAAGATGGTTCTTGTCCCAGCTTCCATCCTGCTCCCACTGTGGGCTCCTGGGCTTTGCTGCCTGCCCTCTGCGTGGGGTAAGTGGGGTCTAGAGCTGCGTGGGCAGTACAAACATCCTCACAGTCACACACAACCTCCCTGAGGCAGTGCTCTGATGGATGGAACCTTAGCTCAGTTGTGTTGTACCCTCTGGACAGTATAACCATTGAAACTGCCTGAAGGCAGGCCAGGAGCACTAGGTTTCTCTGAAAGCCCCGTATATTCACGGGGGTACGAATCAGGACCAGTCTCAGAGATCAGAGATGGATTATTGGCTCCCAGGAGCCAGTTGTGCATCTGGGGGCAGTGGCAAGATGCTCAGGGAATGGGAAGCCTGCAAAATGGGAATCAAAACTCTGTTTTAACATTTTTACACCACCTGTCTGCAAACAGCTGGAGTCCTTTAACTGAACTGGCTCAGTGTGGCAGCACTGGTCCTGTATTACTAGTATCACTTTTTTACTCTTATAACCTTGCAGTGTGGTATCACCCTGTTTTATACATGAGAAGTACAAGGCTCAGAGAAGTTCAGTGACCTGCCTGAAGCCACCCAGCTAGCAGTGGAAGAGGCAACATATTCCGACTCAGGTCTGTCTGATGCCAAAGTCTCTCTTCATTGTCCTCCCTGTTGCCCCAGGCCATACAGTCAGATACTCGCCCTCTGCATGCAGCCTCTGGGTGTATTTCTTACTTAAGCAGGGATACTTTCCTACTGAAATTTAAAAGGGAGAAAAATGAAAATGTCATTAGAGTGATCACTGTTGCTGTCGTGAGACCAGCTTTTCTTAAAAGTTTGAAATGTATTTTTCTTTCCTATGAGGGTTGTATTATGCTTCTTCATAAAGGGTAAATTCTGCGTTCAGCACAAATAGCAAAAGTTATTTTAAAAAATACCTCAAACTTCCCTCAACTTGGAGAAATACCTACACTTTTAAGAGGCAGTGGAAGCTGAGACTGGCTGAGGGCCCAGCAGAATCACACCTCCTACCTCAGGCTAAGTCCCGGAATGGAAAGTGAACTGCCTGTACTTTTGGAAATGATTTTCCTTTCTGTTTTATTTTTTGTTTGCAAATCCTTAGTTGAATTTATCCATGATGTAACTCTACCATATTGAAAATGCTAATAAAAGAGATGACCTATGGATGGTGCGCAGATCAAATGAGGATTTTTTTCAAAACAGTTTTATTCAGGCATAACTGAACACACAGTAAACCACATATTTAAAATGTATAATTTGATGAATTTTGATATATTTACATCAGAAAACCATCACTGCAACAAACATCTATCTATCTATCTATCTATCTATCTATATCTATATCTATATCTATATCTATATCTCTATATATATACACACACATCACCTCCAAACCTTCCTCATGGCCCTTTGTAATTACCCCTTGTTCCTTTTCCATTCCAAATTCCCAAGGAACCAATGATAAGCTTTCTGTCATCATTGATTAATTTGTGTTTTCTGGAGTTTTATGTAAATGTCATACCATATGTCTTCCCTTTTTGTTTGGCCTTTTCCATTCATCCCCATTTTGAGACTCATCTATCTTGTATATATCAATAGTTTATGTTTTTTTGGTTTTTTTTTGCTTTTTTGCTGACTGATGTACCACAACTTATCTAATTGTCTGCTGATAGAGCTTTGGGTTGTTTCAACTTTGGGACTGTTATCTATAAAGCTGCCATGAACGATTGTGTCCTGGGTGCAAATACCTAGGCCTGGAATGGCTGGATCATATGGTAGGTGTATGTTTAACATTTTAAGAAGCTGTCAAACCCTTTTTGGAATGTTTGCACCATTTTACATTCCTACCAGCTTTATATGAGGGTTCTAGTTCCTGGTTTGAGGATTTGTAACTCCTACTTTTGTATTTTCAGCATTTCGTTTTTAAGTCAAAATGAGAAAATGCTATTTGGATTACGTAAAACAGTATGTTTGTACTTGTAGGTAATTAAAAATTAAAAATCACCTATAACATCACTACCATGATGCTTTTGCATGTATTTTCCTTCAGAATTTTTTCTTTGTATACACACAGCCACACACCAAATGCAGGCTTTGAGCATGATGCTAAATAATTTTTTTAGTATTTACTTATTTTTATAGTAGTAGAATTAATTCATTCTTAGAATTACTGGGGTCAAAGTTTCGAAGGGCAAGTTTCTTGGCTGCCACAGAACCAATAGGAGAATATATATATATATATATATATATATATATATATATATATATCCCAGTCAAGTTAACATATAAAATTAGCCATCACAGGAGTGAATTACTGATACATGCTGCAACATGTATGAACCTTAAAAACATGATAAGTGAAAGAAGACAGTTACAAAGGACCACATATTATATGATTCCATTTATATGAAATGTACAGAAGAGGCAAATCTATAGAGACAAAAAGTCGATTAGTGGTTGCCTAGGGTGGGGGAAATGGGAGGACTTGGAGGTGACTAAGGGGTACAGGCTTCCTTTTTGGAGCAATGGAACTATTATAAATTTGCCATGGTGGCAGTTACATAGTGTGAATATAATTAAAGCCATTGAATTGTACACTTCAAATGGATGGATTGTATGGTAAGTGAATTATATCTTGATAAAGCTGCTAAAAAATAGTGGTCATTCGTTTTAGCCAAAGAGGGTATATGTTTGTTATTTTATGAGTGGCAGCACAGTGACCTTGTTTTTGTCTATGCTTTGACATAATTATAAAGTACCTTAATTTTGTCTCATTTTATCATGGTCTCAGAGTAACAATATCTGAGGTAGATAATCTGTAATTGTTTCTGTCCAACAGTAGAAGAAAATGAGCTGGCTGTGAGTGTCAGACCAATTCACAGCAACACTGAGGTCTAACTGTGAATGCCAAATCAGTTCTGGATGCCAGGGTCTGCTCTTCTTCCTAGGCGGACACTGGGAACCTCAGCAGGACCTTCAGGGGCCTACAGGCATGTAAGTAAACACACTCGGAAGCTGTGGTCCCAGCCTCCTGCTGATGTGAGCCTGGGCTCTGGTGCCTGGGGCCCTGGGAGGTGGGGGCCACTGGGCTGGAAGGGAACACAAGCCATCTGTGTTGCAGGGCTTTTTTGGGCTTCTTTTGTCTGTTGCTTTGCAGAATATTTAAAGACAGAAAGTTCCGCATCTGCTCTGCTAAAGAGGCCCCATCATATTTCAGTGGCCACCTACAGCCCATTCCTCGCTCTGCTTCCGCCCCCAGGATTTCCTCAATAGCCCACAGGAGACTTGGAGGGTAGAGGTGAAGGGGAAGGGAGAGGGGCTGCAGGTTTTTCAGGCCTGGCAAGAAGAGATCTTTTCCTGTCTGTGCAATCCATTGCAGAGATCAGGCTGAGCGTCCAGACCATTGATTAAGCCTTATTTTGTGTTGGATTTAACCTTAACAGACACTGAGGGGCTCCTGGAGTCTCTGCAGACCCTTCCCAGTATCAGTATCAGGGGCTGCCTGTTGGAAGATGCGGAGGAGAGAGTTCAGAGGAGGCCAGGGTTCCCAGTGAGAAGAAGGCATGGGGATGGCGTGGAAGGAGCACTGGGAAGGGGCAGAAGTCCAGGGTTCAAATTCCAGCTCTGTTCCCTCCTTTCAGGGCTACTGAGGAGAGCCACTGCCTGTCTGGGCCTCAGCTGCCTCTCCTGTAACTCAAAGATGTGGTTGGGCTCCATTATCTAGGGTCTCTTTCCTTCTCCATAAAATGAGTAATCCCAACAAAGAAGCTTACCTCTCTGGCCCCACGTACCTACTTTACAGTCTCACCTCTCGGTACTCCTGCCTCTTACCAGATGCTCTGTGCCTTCTTTCATTCTGTTCCCTGAACTTAGATTGTCCTTCCCTTCTTTGATTAAAGTCTGCTCATCTTGTAAGACTCAGGTCAGACCTCACCTCCTCCAAGAAGCCTTTCCCGATCTCCTGCCTACTGGCTGATGCTGATACTCTTCTGTCCAACACCCCTGACCCTACGGTTCTGTTTGGGGTGTGCGTTTTGGGCCTTTCCCTGAGCTCTTAGCACCAGGAGTGCAGAACCTCACTCTTATATTTCTTCTTCATGTCCAGTGTGAGTCCAGGCAAAACTAGATTCAAATCTTACATACCCTGGTCCACATATATCCTCTTCTCAAAACCTTCCTCTCACTGCTCCCCATTCCCACTCCCAGGCCTTGGGGAGCCAGGAATACCCTTCCATGTACCCAGAACCCCAGGGACAACAGCACCCTGTTGGACTCATGTGGTGGGGACCACACAGATCTGACCATCCCCTTCCGAGTGAGGCAAGGGCCCTTTCCTGGAGATGCTGGGGTCCCTGCCCTTGAAGGACAGGTTTCTGACTTGAGGTTGTGAGTTACCACCTGGGTTTGGCCCAAGGCATAATGTGGGAGACAGACCTGGCCTTCCCGCCCCAAGCACCAAGCAGTTAGTGCCCTCTCTACAAAATGGCCTGTGAGCAGGTTAAAAAGCCAGTGCATGTAGAGCACTTGGTGCCTGGCCTGGCACATGTTCAGAGCACCCTAGAAGTTAACTGGGTTACCTGTAGGAAAGGGTTTACTGGGGTAGCTTGCCTGCCCCTCATCGGCATCCCATTCATCTGTTCCCACAGGATCGGAGACAGGGCTAAATACCAGCACAGGAGGGCAGAGGCTCCTGAGGTGGCCGCGGGCCCTCTGGGTAGCAGGGTCACGGCTGTACAAGAACATATACAGGCCGTGTGGGGAGGGGCAAACTAGTTAGAGGGGACCACCTGCCAGGGCCTCACTCATGGCCTAGCATTTTGACTTTCATGAGCCCTTCTTTGTCCATGAACCCCGGCTGCCAACATCCATGCGAAGAGAGTTGAGCTTGCAGTGTGCGGGTCAGGCACCGGAGGTGGCAGGGTGGGGAGGGCAATGAACGTGCACCTTCCAGGCTTTCTGGGGGCTGTCAGTCCCCTGGAAGAGACGGTTAAGGAAACAGATAAGGATGGGGTGGTGAGAAGTGCTGTGACTGAGGGCAGTGCTGAAGGTGGTGTGGACAGGGGTAAGGGGGTGCTGAGCACCGGTAAGAGGAGGGGGTATTTCTTAGACCTACTTTGAACTGGGCAATGAAGTGGCCCAGGCCTCAGCTTCTGGGCAAAGCCTGACTTCCGCAGAATGCAGGGAAGCTGGGCGGTGTAGTCACCTCCCAGGACTGCTCACGCGATGGGACTGGACTCGGCCTGAGTCTCAGTGGCCCTCTGCTGTGTGTGTGTGTGTGTGTGTGTGTGTGTGTGTGTGTGTGTGTTTAAATTAATTAATTAATTATTTTCCTTCTTCTTTTGTTTTATTTTACTTTATTTTTCCCAGCTTTACTGAAATATCATAGACAATTAGTTGCTAATATTTATATTGTACAATTCAATGAGTTTTTTTTCAATTATAGTTGGCATACAATAATATATTAGTTTCAGTTGTACAGCTTAGTGATTAGAGCTTGTGATCACCCCACTAAATCTAGTACCCTCTTCTTCTTTACATATTTATTACAACATTGTCGACTATTTTCCTTTTGCTACACTTTATATCTCCATGACTATTTAAAAAAATTTTTTTTTATTATAGTTACATTGGTTAACAAAATCCAGTAAGTTTCAGGTGAACAATTCAACAGCAAGACATACATTTCCATTACATTGTGTATTCACCACCCATAATTAGACTTCTTTCTGTCACCACATATTTGACACCTTTTACCCTAAATACCTCCCCCATTACCCCCTACCCTCTGATAACCACTAATCTATTGTCCATGTCCATGAGTCTCTGCTTGTTTGTCCTGTTCATTTGTTGCTTTTAGGTTTATATCTCACATATAAGGAATATCATGTGGTTTTCAACTTTTTCTGCCTGGCTTATTTCACTTAGCATGATTATCAAGGTCTATCCATGTCTGCTGTGGTTTTAAACTTAATTTATTTGTATCTAAGTAATATAGTAGGTGATTGAAAAGAAAAAGAATACTGTAAGGCTTACAACAAAAAAAGCATCCTTGTCACACATGTCCCACCTGAGTTCACTCCTTCCAGAGGCAGCTAACTTCAAATCGTTCTTCAGTTTTTGGAGTATTTATGTCCCTATCTTTAAATCATATACTTCTATTGTTACTTATCAAGTTTTTAATTTTAGAGATCTGTTCACTTCCTGCTTTAATGAGGATTTAGCCTTTATTTTCTTCCCCTTACACTCTCCATGTTATTTTATTATAATTTCTAATTAAGTAAATATGCACTATTATGGCCATGTAAATGTTCACAGCAGAACCTTGTAATGCAATAGGGATGAATTTCTATTTTGTAAAATGTTTTTTTCTGTAGTTAATCTTTCATGTATTTTATGTCATATTTAAAAACTCTTTCCCAAACCCTTTGTCGCTCCCCTGTTTTCTTCTAGAATTTTATAGTTTTACCTCTTTATGTTTAGGTCCATGATCAATTCTGAATTAATTTTTCTGTGTGATGTAAGGTTATGGTTGAAGTACATATATGGGGGGACACATTTGTTGAAAATCAGTTGACCATATACTGTAGGTCTATTTCTAGACTCTCTATTCTGTTTCTATATACCTACTATTAATTCATTTCCAGCCTGATCACCAGAGCTGCAAAACACCCATGGATCATGCTGGCAGTCACATTGTGTCCCCTTGGCTCCTATTCTCCTACAGACATCCTGGAGCTCTCAGACCTCCTGCTTCCTTTTGTACTGGCAGCTGCCTAGTGCTATTGCCATGAACTGTCACCCATGAGCGTCTCTCTCTGCGTCTTCGTCTGCGGATCTCCCAGTTCTCTCTGGTGACAGATCCCCTGTTTCTGCATCTCACTACTTCCTCAGTCTTAGTTCATTTCCTTGTGTCTGTTGTGGAGCACATTGGCAGTTTCCTGGAAGGTGAATTTCTGAGACCTTGAACTTCTAATAATATCTTCTTTCTTTCTTGTATTTGGTTGATATTTTACATGGATACATAATTTCCCCTCCAAAATTTGAAGTTTTCTTCTTCTTCTGCATTTTTCCAGTGTTCTGAAGCAATCCCTAGTCCCTAGTGTGTAGCAACTTTTATTGGCAGAAAGCTTTAGGATCATCTTCCCTTATTCATAAGTGTTAAAATTGCCAGTGCTGTTCCTTGTGTGGTGTTTTTCATCCTTTGTGTGAATATGTGATATGAATCCCTTCAACCTGTCACCTCATGCACTTTCATTATGGAGATTAAAAAATAGTTGTAATAATTTCCTCCCCACCCTTTTTTCTTCCTAGAATTTCTAATATGAAGTTAATCATCTAAATTTCTTATCTTTTTAAAAAATCTATTTTATAACTCCTTTCTTTAACTTTCTGAGAGATTTTTTTCTGCTTTAGCATCCAATTCTGTCTGTCCTGGGCTCACAGAGGGGGCAGTAGTGGGGGTGGTGACCACCCTGGGCGTGTGGGGGGGTGTTATTGCTCTGTGCACTGTCCAGCGTGATGATCCCAACCTCACCCCAGGTGATCCAGGTTGTGGAATTCTTCTAGTCCACATGAATGCCCAATCATTCAATTTAGCAGGAGGCTTGCAAAGCTGGGCTTTGGGAAAACCCTTTCCCCATGGTCCCCCCAGTGGCCCCTCAGATTCCTTCATTCTGCTGGGCCTCCTGGACATGTTTGGATTCACGTTCTTCCCCAACAACAGCTTGGCACAGCTGCGGCTCGACAGCTGCAATGTGAAGCTGAAGCCCTCTGGCTCCCCACTTGAGGGCTCAGCATGTGTGGGAGGCATCTGCATTCCTATCGCCCCGCCCCCCACATTGCCCCAGGATCTGCCCAGCAGCTTCCTTTCTTCTTTAGACGCTGTTGATGTCCCAGCCAAGGGTGCTATGTCAGCCCTAAAGGCACAGGATTTCTCCTCCTGTCCCCCTAAGATTATGTCATTGAGAACCTGGAGTGGTTGTTTGTTAATTATCATAGTAACCATAGCTGTTTGGATCTGATGGTTGGACCTCCATTAGCACCATCCTTTATGGATGAAGTAGAGAACAGGGAACAAGAAGGAGGTTGTTGGAGTGAGCTGAACACCAGAAGTTGATCTTTGGATTTTCTCTGGGGCTTTAGTGACTGTCCCATGTTTTCAGTGTTCCTCTGTCTTCCCATCTGCCTGATGGGTATACTAATATCACTTTGCCTCTTGTGGTGACTATGATGCCCAGGGTGACACTTTATTATATCAATCTATTGCCATGGGGGCTGCAGTATGGGGTTCATGTGTTGGGGTTGGGTGGGTTTTGACGTCATCTCATGGTGGACTGCCCACTCCTGTCCCACACAGGTGTGTCCCTTTAACAGGCTGAGCAGCATTGCCCATCTGCAGACTCTCATCCGGGGTGCACCAGCAAGCAACATGATTCTTTATGCACCCTTGTGCCTTGACTGGTACCTCATCTCTCTCCTAGCCTGTACCGAGTCTTGGCTAATGCCCTGCGCTGGGAGGTATGGCTGGGCCCTGCACTGCCATGATGGTCATCCGTGGGGTTCTGGGGTGAGCCAGAGCATGGTAGGTCCAGTGTGGGATTCGTCCTGAGCACCAGTGCAGCTACCTGGATGCTCTTTCTGGTGTCATACCGGCCCCTCTTTACTGGGCAAGTTTCTGCCCCAGGAGCTCTATACCCAGCTTCTTCATGCTGCCCAACATGACTGCCATCACGATTATGCTTAGCTCTCTGGGCAGCCATGTCATTTACTCCTTCAAGGGCAAGATTCTAGACTCCAGGTTGCAGAGCCCTTCATTGGGGAGACCTGATCTCCCCTGCCTGCCTGGGCATTGCGGGGGAGCAGTTATAGGCATCCATGCAAGTCTGGGGTCCAGGGATTGTCTCACCACCCCTGCCCCCTCAGGCAGCAGAAGAATTGAGGTGGGAAGAACTGAGTTCCTGGAAAGTGAGTGACCCTCCCCATTCTCTCCACACAACTCAGAGGATAACTTGCAAAGGGGCGGTGGAGATGCCCAAAGTGCGTGAATGTCTAGTGGTCTCAGGATGGAACACAGGAATTGAATACTGTCCACTTTCCTGAGCTGCGTGGCTGCTGGACAAACATTGGCCCTCCCTGAGCCTCCTCAGGGAAGCTCAGATATCCAAAGTGATTCCAGTTTAAACCTGCTGGGGCAGACAAGCATCCTTGTGGATTATTAGGTCCTTCTGGATGATCCCCAGGGCGAAAGTGGCAGCTCCAAGAGGGGAGTGTGCTCTTCTCTGGCGGCAGGGCGCAGGACACTTTGCTTCAGCATCACAGACTGGACAGCTCCTTCAGGGTAGTCCGGCAGCACCCTTCAGGGACCACTGTCTTCACCTCTCAGCCAGAACTTCTCAGGGAGTGGGGTGTGCGTGTGTTCTGGAGTGGACCTTGAGCCTTCAGGGGCCAGGGTGTCCTTGTCTGTGCAGCCCAGGGACTGACCGGACAAAGAAAGTAAGGCATTTAGATACTGTGGGATTTATGGCCCTGGGAGGGCAAGCTCCTGTGAGAGGGAAAATACTTAGCAGGGGTCCTGTTAAGTATTCTCTGGGGGCTGTTATGAAGCACATGTCTCCTGTTAAAATGCCACTTGGTCCATATGTCACACCTCATCTCCTGAGTCTGGCCGCTCAGGGCTGGTCACAACCTGCCTGTCAGGATTTGTCTCTGACCACTTTGTGTCTCAAGACTCCTGGACCTAGAAACTCCTAGGCTGGGTCTGCCCAGTTCAGGGACCCTCATCATGGGCCTCACTCCCTTAGTGCAGAGGTCACTCAGGTCACTGGTCAGGCTGGCTCCTCCCCATGGCCCCAGTACCCGCTCAGTGCTGGGCACACAGTAAAAGCAACTCCATAATTATATGTCAGGGGATGCATTTCGTCTTTCTTTCCTCAGCAAGGATGGCCTGGGCTGGAAAGCAGGGCTGGAGGGCAAGTTCCTGCATGGGGCAAGACCAATGGCGCTGTGAGGCATGTGTCATATGACCCAGACTAGGGCGCCAATTTGCCTTAGCCAGAACAGGGGGCTTTTGTTGTCTGGAGAACCTGGCTCTGCCAGGATGGTGGATTCTGGTCCCAGAAGCCACCCTTTCATCCCTCGCATACACTGTACTGATGGGCTACAGACCCAGAGAGGGACTGTGAATCACCCAAGCCACACAGCGAGGCAGGGACTTAGGGAAGGGTGGGGCTGTGGTCCTCAGTGGTGCTTCTTTGCTCCCAGCTGGAGAACGTGTGGATACATTCACCTGAGGGCTCAGAAACTAAAGTGAAATAAAGGAAAAGGAGAGAGAGAGAGAGAGAGAGAGAGAGAGAGAGAGAGAGAGAGAGAGAGAGAATTTCAAAGGTGCAGGCATATCAGACCCCCTTCTGTTGCCTGAGATGGTGTCCTGGACTGAGCCTGAAATGGAAGGTGAGACTCAGCTGGGCCCTCAGACAGTCTTGGCTCCTGCTGTGTCTTAAAAGTGTAGGTGTTTCTCCAAGTTACATGTTGTTTGAGGGTTGTTTTTTAAAGTAATTTCTGACTTCTGTGCTGACTTCAGAACTTAACTTTTATGAAGAAGGATAACAGTGAAGGAAGGTCTAATACGAGGACCCCATATTATGGGCCTCATGGTGTCCTAGGTTCACCTTTCCTTACTCAATTGCCTAACAATACATTGTCCCCTGCAGCTTGACTTAGAGCTTGGAATGTCCCCTACCCTGAAACTTATGATTAATATCCCTATGCTTATTGATCACAATCTTTATGGTCTAGCATTCTTTCCAGACTACTCCCATCTTTGTTCCTGTTACTGACGCCATTGAGGACCATGGTGCCAAAGGGAAGGCGCTATGAAGCAGAACAGATCCCGCCGGAACCTTCACGCAGCCCCTGCAATAATGCCCGGATTTTTCCCTTAAATACCCTAAGCCGGACTGAGAATGTTAAGGCAATTTTTGAAGGTGTTCGCCTGCTGCCTCCTCGGATCACCAGTGCTCTGACAATGCACGCTTATTCCAAATATTCCAACTCCTGTGTCCGTCTGTCGGCTGAGCAGAGCAGGCAGCTCAAGCCCCTGACCCGGTTGCCGTCTGGTTACAATAGTATATTCAAACCTTTACAGTAATGCTGGCATCACTGCAAGGACAGGTGGCTAATAGCACTAATAACACCTTTATTTTTCTCCTTGTTCTGCGTGAAGCTGAAATGATTAACAACTAGTTCCTGATTAACTGGGAAACACACCTCGAGGCGGCCGCTGTCACCGAGCATGCATGGCAGAGCGGGGAATATCTGACCATCCGGCCTGAGGAGGCAAAGAGCGCAAAGGAGGGAGACTTGGCTGAATTTTGTTTCTTTATAGAAATACAAGTTCTCTGGGCTGAGGATAGTATACCTGAAAAATATGAATGCTGTAAAAAGTAATCCAGTCTTAGGACTGGTAGCAGTCAAGTAATGGTAGTATTTGTGCAGTGCTAGATAGTTCACAAAATTTTCCATGCCCCTTACTGTATTTCTCAAACTAAAAAACTACAGCCCAGCTCCAACCTCAGTCTATCAGTAAGCACTCCAGGGCCCAGGAAAAGCACTGCCTTTCATCCTGTTTCCATGTAGAATGAAAATAATGCTCACCTTTACAAACTACATCAGCTTGGGAGTATGTCCAAAACAGAATGGTCATGAAGATTAAATGAGCTATGTAAGTGTTAAGCACTGTTAATACCTGTCTCCCCCTAAAACATCAAATCCACTAACTACCAGTCTCAGTGGATGACATAACTGAGGTGAACTCTGGAGACCCATTCACTCTTCCAAGTCTCCAGCCCTCTGAGGGAACTAGGAGCTCTGTAAACACCTGCTACTGTGAATCCTGTGTTTCAGCAGGGGCAGGAAGTGCTAGTACTGCCTGAACCCACATGAAAGTTTCTCACAAGGCAGAAATGGGCCATCCCCTTGCTGTGAATGTTCAAGATCTCTTTGGTGGCACTGGGAGGGGCTGCTTTCAGAGCCAAGTGTGGAAAGAGTGAAGATGAGGAAAATAAACAATGGAGCCGCTTTAAGGAAGCTGCTAAATCGACACAAAGGTTGAAGCATGAAGAAACCATTCCTTTTCCTGTCTTAACTAGCCTGAGGACTTGCACTTTTGGACTTTTCAGTCCTGTGTTACTGCCCTACGATTATTCACCTGCAGATAACCCTCTGATTATGGTGGAAGGACTCAGGATACATCTGTCCTCCAAACCACCTGGCATCCATCATCTAGTCTGCCTGATATCTGACTGATAACAGTCCTGGAAGAGTGCTAAGAATGTAAGACTGACTATTCTCAAGCACGTGGCCTTTTACTATAAGAACTCAATTTTTTTTGCTTCTTCAGAACACTTCTGGGTTTTTGCTTTTCAGACTCTAAGACCCTTGAATAAATCTTCATCATTTATTTCTAGCAAAACCTCCAGTCTCTTGTTTGAGTTCATTCAATACTGGCATGGTGCACGACACCAAGGAGATATTAAAGGCTGGCTGGCTGGACGGGATGACAGCCGATTACCGCTGTGAGCAGTGAGGAGCCCC
>CM053506.1:81359084-81447902 GCA_028627145.1 Eidolon dupreanum | reverse complement strand
AGAAGAATTGGAAAAATTAGTTTTGAGCCCCATGGCCACAGGGAAATGCATAAGTGTGTGAACACTAGGATGCATTTGTTAAAGTCACCCATTTTTCTCTTTCACTTTCATTCCCTAAAAGGAATGTCAGTATAGTCACGAATTTTAGAGAAAGTTATTTTTGTTTTCTCTGTACCTACTTGCATACCCCTGTGACTGTCACATGTATGCACATTATATCTTTTGGAGTAGTTAAAATCTGCCACCTGAGCTTTCTTAAGCCATAAGAAGTTGATTGTGTTATATATTCCTCAGATGATGACGAAGACTCTATAGCTGATTTTCTCAATAGTGATGAGGAAGAGGACAGAGTTTCTTTGCAGAATTTAAAGAATTTAGGTAAGTCTGTGCTGTGCTTATTTTGTCAACCATTGAGAAACATTTGTTCTATGATATAGAATGTGATTTTAAAGCAGTATTTTAATATGGCATGCAGAGTCCTTCCTCCAGCCACATTGTTGTAAGAACAACACAAGACTTCCACAGCTCTCAGCCTGGAATCATGCTGGCTTTGTGGGTTGGCAAAATTCTGCTCCTCTTTCAAGATTTGGTTCAAGTTTCCTTTCCTCAGTTAAACTTTTGCCTTTTTGACTGTCAGAATTAGACACTTTTTCATTTTCCCTTGGTGCCTTGAAATCTACCACTCACCAGATTTTATGGTAGTTTGTCTCTCCCATACCCATCTGTAGGGGAGGGACCTGCATTCCCATGCTCTTAGTGTTCAGTTTACGGTCCACCCATTAATGCAGACTGGATAGTCCCTGGATTTGTTTTTTTAGAGGGATGTGGGTGTTAATAAAGTTTAGTATTTTTGTAGGACCGCTCAGTCCTGATAACAGTTCTGTTACCTATATAATTAACGGGCCAGGGTAGTTCCTAAGGGTGGCTGTTACTTTCATTCCTATTTCAGAGTCAGCATGACAGCTGGTACTTTGCACCCAGTCCCAGAGATTGAGGTTGAAGCTGAGCTGGGGATAGGTGTGAATAATGCTGTTAACTGGAAAGCACCATACAGATATGTCAGTTGACTGCTACTTGATCCTGCTCTGTGCTGGATCAAGTGCTTGCTTAAGCATCAGAGTATTTGGTATAACTGTCCTTGCCACCAAGAATCTTTACATCTATAAAGAAAACATGCCAACAAGCTAATGCTGTTGAAATGGCAGTTAAAATATTTACCAGGATACCAAGAACAAGAAAGTGTGTGATAGCATTTAATTTGGAAATCATTTGATATGCTGATATGCTGTTCTCACCTTATTGATGTGAAGCATTGGGGTTTTTTGTGGATTTAAAGGTTATGGGGATGTAGCATTCTTCATATTTATTACATTTGAAACATTTAGCTTTCTGACATCACCTTCCCATGTAAATGCATAGATTGGCTTTCTTTTCTCATTACTTTTTAAGGGGAATCTGCGGCATTAAGAAGCTTACTACTCAACCCACATCTTAGACAGTTGTTGGTCAGCCTCGATCAGGGGGACAATAAGGCCAACCTTATGAGAGCCTGCATGCAGGAGCCCTTGTTTGTGGAGTTTGCTGACTGCTGTTTAAGGATCGTGGAACCATCCCAGAATGAGGATTTTTAAGATGGATTATTGTGCTGCTTGTTCAAGCATGTTTGACTCTCAGAACCTGCCTGTTCCTTCTACCTGGAGGCCAACTAGTGTGGGGCCCTAAGTAAGGGCAGTGATTTCCAGGATGCAGACCAGCTGATGTAGGGTAGGTCATTCAAGTCATCACCTCCATTGCTGTGGGCTCAAGTATAAGGCAGATGGGGATACTCAAAGTGACAAAACTTTTATGGAGAAAGAATTTGACATTCAAATGGTGGTTTTTATTTTTGGTAAAGATATAAATATAATTTATTAAGTTTCGCACTCATGTGAATTAAAACTTGTGCATTGTTGCTAAATAAAATCAAGATAGAGTGGTTCTGTCATATGTTGCATTGTTCATCATCCTTGGTTCATAATCTAATTGCTTGAAATTAAATAAATCAACATTAAATAACTAAGGTTTTGGTCCCTTTTCAAGGAACTAGATGCAGAGTTTCCCCCAGCCAAAAATTTAAAGCTGATTTCCCGCTTTCTCTCTGGGGAATTGGGGTGGGGGTTGCCCCACTGTAGTGATGGACAACAACCTGTTTGATTGGCGTTGTTAAAATGCGAACTTCTCTGTGGCCCTGATGTTTCTTAATCCTAGTTTGGCAACTACTAACCCTGACACCTGTCAGTGCTTGAGTTGGAGACTGGAGCCCCAGGCCCACTGGTAGATTTGCCACTGCAGCTCTGGCTTGCAGGCAGCCGTCGCTTTCAGCATGCTTGGAGTCGCCGTGGGAATAGTTTGGCAGCTCTGTGTTGATTAAATGTCTTTGGCAAGGCAGCTGGCAGAAAAAGGCCTTGTTGAAACAAAGGCAGCACGGATCGTCCAGCCAAGGTAAGGAAAGAAGATGAGATCATACGTGGCCCAGCCTGTGTCTTTCCAGCAGAATCTGATTAAAGCCAGTAACACTGTAGGACGAAGGTTCAGGGCAGATGTCAGCATAGCGCAGTGGAGACTTTCTGCAGTGAAACTTTATCGAGCCCTAGAGGGAGAGAGAGAGATGCAGCCTAACCCCGGCTCCCAGGAGAGCCAGGGCCTAAAGATACCTCACAGGGAAAATGCTTGGAATGCAGGGAGGTGTGGGCAACTACTGGCATAAGAGTCATGGCAGTAGCAGGATTGAATTAATGTATTTTTATTCTAAAACAGTGGCAAAGCCCAAAGCAGTACTAAAATATAAAAGTTCACATCCACTCAGTGTGAGACAGATGAGGAAACACTAGGAGGGAGCTTTCCCCTGCTAGGAATATTGCTTGTTAGAGTCTTATGACTTCTTAAAGCTGGGAGATCAAAGAATTACATTTCTGTTTATACTCTGGCTAGCCTGTATGTTGTCATGGGAAATTTTACCCAGATTGTGGCCTATAGCAATTGGTATGGAAATTCAATGTTTCCTTCTGCCTTGTCAGTGTCACTTGATCCTTGAGTATTAGGTTATTTTATATGCTGGCTCTTTTTCCCTGGCTGCTCATAAATACTAAAAACAGCACTTGGGCCATAGACTCACCTGCTTATTATATCCTCAGCTAGAAAAGGAGATAAACCACATAACAATTTTAGGAAAACATATGGGGTCAAATCCAACGCCATTGGAGGAAATAAGCTGTCATCACAACTTAGATGTTTTGAAAGTGGGACTGAAAAGGAGATGCTAGAGCAGTTAGAGGCAGTTTTTAAAAAAAGGGGTGAAAGGGCTTTGGAAAATTCCTAGTTATAATGGTGGAAGCAGTCCAAACCTGCAGCCAGGAAGCTCAGGCTTCTGGTTCCCCACTGGGGTTAGGATGGCTCTTATCCCAGCTTCAGTCCTCCTACTGTGGGCTCCTGGGCTTTGCCTCCTGCCTTAGACAGTGGGGTGTGAGGGACCCAGAGCTGCTTTGAGCAGGATTGCCATCCATTGCATCACATAGTTTACCTGAGGCAGTGCTCGGATGGACGCGACACCAGCTTGTTCTTGAACTGTCTGGACAGTGTAGCTACTGGGGCTGCTGGTGGGGAGCTGCAGGCAGGCCCAGACCACCAGTTTTCTCTGAAAGCCACGTATACCCATAGCTGCATTGGCCAGGACCAGTCCCAGGGGCCAGAGGCGGATTATTGCCCCCAGGAGCCGTGTCTGTGCCTCTGGCAGCGGGAAAGAGCTTAGGGAACAGGGAGCTTGAAATAAGTGTTTTTCTTCCACATCATCCAGTTCTTTAGAAGCAAGGAAGGCCATTCTGATCTTAAAAAGAGAACACAACTTTATAGCTTTTGATTAGCTCATTCAATGGAAACCCAAACTAATAAGTCAGCTTAACAAGGTGAACTGAAGGGCACCTTGCTGGGAACAGCTGGATGCCTTCAACTAGGCTGGCCCTGTGAGGCTGAACATACCCAAGGCAACTATGCTTAGGCCTTCCATATATACTACTTAAAAAAAGCCTTCTTGAGGTCTAATTGATATATTATAAAATTCATTAACATACAATCCCATGGTTTTTGGTATATTCCAGAGTTGCTTATGCTATTCTACCATGTTACAGCCACTCTGCAGTGTAACTGGTGTCATGCCCATTTCATACATGGGGAACACGAGACCACCCATTTTGCAGTGGCGGGGCCCGCCTTCCAACCCAGGTCTCTCTGGTACCAAAACATGCACTGCCAACCCTTAAGTCAGGTACTCACTCTCCACTTCCGCCATGCACGCTTGATGACTGTAGCAGCTGTGTGCAGCCTCTGGATGTGTTTCCGAGTTAACCAGGAACGAATGGCTAAGGGGTTTGCCCAGAAACAGTAAAATGTTCATTAGAACTATTGGTAACTTGGCTCTGCAGCAACACCAGAGCTGCTGTAAAAGTTTGAAAGAGGTTTTTTCAATGAATGGTTACCTTGTGCCACTACATAAGATAATGTACTAAAGTCAATACATAAAACAAAATTGGCTCTGAAAAACACCCCTCAGACTGCCCAAAGACTTGGAGGTACCTAGACATTGACGAGACAGCTGGGAATAGAGGTACCTCCTACCTCAGGCTCAGTTTGAGACAACACCCAGGGAATAAGAGGGGTCTGAATTGTCTGCATCTTTTTTAATTTTTAATTTTTTTGGAAACCTTAATTTGCTTGATTTATATGAATCCATGAATGACACCATACACCCACGTGCTGATAAAGGTAATAACTCCTGGATGACACACTGCTCGTGTAGCAATTTGAAATTTCAGCATTTTCCGATTCTTTTTGGTACAATCATATTCAGAAATGGCTATTCCATTAAATATGAACACATTTGGATTCCAGAAAACCAAAAAGTGTAGACAAATATAAAAGTCACTTGTTATCTCACCAACCCAGATAGTTCTACAGTATTTTCTTACACAATTTTTTCATGCTTATACACAACAGAAACTCACTTTATAAAAGTGGCATCACCCTTGATGATATAGTTTGGCATCCAGGTTTGAACATATTGGAAGTGGTTTTCCATTAAATTTAGAATACTCTTCAAAAAGACTTCCTAGCTATGTCACAAAATTATCCATAAGGTAGCCATGACTCCACCACTGTTAAATATTTGGGCAGTTTCTGTTTTTTATTTTTAAAAAGGAGGCTGCTATGAACATGATTCCTACATCTCTTGCTTTGATGAATCAAATCTTGTCTGTTCTTACCTTAAAACTCATTACCAAGCCTTGGATCCCAGCCGGTAATGATTTGAGTTGTCATAAAGGGAAAGAAAGATGGTATAAACAGCTGTCTGGGTTTGGGAGGAGAGTTAAAGGCAACTTTTTAACCTCTACTACCAACAGAGCACCCTTATTTGTGACCTCGTTTCCACTGAATTGGAGAGAACTCTGAGTTAGGTGGACAGGAGTGTTGAATCCCAGCACACCATAGGGATGTCCCAACAATGTCTTGAGGCTGAGACACTGTCATCTTTGGTATATAGGGACTCAAGGAGCAGAGTTTCAAAAGAAACATCTTGGGGTGTGTGTGTCATCACTGACAGCGGCTGCACCTAGGCCTACCTGCTGGCCTGGAACAAGGGCTGTGTGCCCAAGGCCCAACTCCTACCTGCTTGGATGAGCACGGCGGCCTGCCTCTGCCTCTCCTGCTTTCGGTGCCAGTGTCGCCTCCAGCCACCCTGGATGCAGCGGGCACACTGCTCCAGCACCTGGGCACGCCCATGTTCCAGAAGCTCCAGCTAGGAGAAGGGGCAAACACTGAGGTCTTCACCTCAGCCTCTCCTCCCCCTGCCCTGAGGAGGGCCCAGACCCTGCCCTGCTGAGAGCACAAAGGTGGCTTCTGTGGTCTCCGCTCCTCATCCTAAACCAGCTTACCATGGAGTCAGTCATGAACACCTTGGTCCTGCCACAGTGCACAGAAGCTGGCATGGCCTCAGCTGGGTCACCAGGTGTGGCTGCCTGAGTTAGAGCTGGCAAGTGTGGAGGATGTCCTGGAGTAGAGGTTGCAGCGTGGCCTCCTTGGCATGTGGAGACCATCCTAGGGGATGGAAGACAGAGGTCCTATCAGTGGTTTGTAATCCACACTTCTGTAACCTTTAACTGGTTCTGGACTCCCCAATTCCACAGGCATCTTTCCTACTCTTGCCCCTTACCATTTCTGGGGGAGACCAGAGGCAGCCCCTCTATTGTCCCTCAGGTCTCTGGCTGTTCTGAGAAGTCTTGGAATCCCACTGTGGCTGTGCCCTGGACTCCAAGCCAGAATCCCAGGCTGCTCAGCCAGCATTTGTTTTCAAGGCCGCACATGGTGAAGGCCAAAGAGGGCATCCAGGCCAGCTTCTCCACCCGACCCCTTAGTCGCCGCCACAGATGGGAAAAGGGAGAACAAATGCCAGGTCCATGGCAGCCCAGCAGTCCCCCTGCAGGTCCTGCATCTCACAGGGCTGATTCCTGTAGAGGGAGGATTTACCTGAGGATTCTGACCACCTTTAGCTGCCCAGTGCCTCTCTGGAGACAGGCTGCCAAAGAAGATGCCGCAGACGAGAAATGGCAGCAAAATCAACCAGGGGTCAGGGGACTTGGCAAGAGACACAGAGCAGTAGAGCAGACCATGGAGAGCAAAGGAGAAAGAGGTAGGGAGAAAAGATGAAAGTGACAAAACTGTCCAGAGAAGAGAAAAACAAAGCAGGATTGTCCCAGCTGGGTCTGGTGGGCCCCAAGGTAAAGATATGCAGGTGGGAAAGCAGCTGCCACTGGGTTGGGGTCCTACTGGGTGGGTGCCTTGCACCCCATCTTTGTTCTCTTTTCCCTCCACCAGTGCCAGGGGCTTACCACTCACTCCCACAGCCTTAGTGACAGCCACATTTCCACAACCTCCAAATCAAGGCCACAGGCCAGACCTTTCCCTTGAGATCAAAACTTGCCCAGTGCCCTGTCAGGGCTCAGCAGCTTCCCAGACCTCTCTTTCCCACTAGCAGGCAGGCATAGTTAAAATTATTTTCCTAATTTTAATTTTCTCCTTTCCTCTTCCTCTATATCTAATCAGATGCTTGGCCAATCTAACCAATTTCTTCCCATTTCCTGGCTCTGCCCACATCTCTAGCTTCTTTCTACTCTGGCCAGTTTAACAGTCATGGCCTGCTACAGTGGTCTCCAGAAAGCATCAGGCTGACATCACTCCCTTCTTCCCTAGAAGTGCCTCCCACCTACCCAGAGAATAAAGTCCTGTCACCCGAGCCTCACCTCCCACCATTCTCTGACCTTAGGAACTGACAACACAATGTCCTATTGTTCCTCACACCCAGCACTATCTCCTTCGTGCAGGCCTCTATTCAGATTACTTCTGTCATGTGGAATGCCCTTTGCCTGGCTAATCCCATCTGTCCTCAGACACCACCTCCTCCAGGAAGCCTTCCCCCATTTCTCTCTCTCTCCAGCACCAGTCACAGTGTGTTGTTCCTAGCTCTGCCTTTCCCCACTGTTTAATTATTTTTCTTTTTTTTTTGAGTCTGTTTCCCCACTGAACCAAGAACCACAAAGGCAAGGCTGTGTTTTATTCACCTCTGAATCCACAACCCCTAGCCCTGAGATGGCCCAAGGTAGGTGCTCAGTAGACTGGTTGAACAAATGACTAACCAATGGACCCCACACACCTGAGTGCCCTTCATCAGGAAATGGATTGTAGGGGCCAGGGGATGTACGAGGATGGAGCCTTCTCAGTAATCCATATCGTTCCACGAAGTTCTGATGAGAGACCCTGGAAGACAAAGTAGGTGGAAGAAGAAAATGGAAGGGACTTTATCTGTGAGCCAGGCACAGCATTGGGGGTGCCACAGTTACTATATTTAATTTGCTCAACAACCTAGCAAGGTATCACCCTGACTCTGCCCGCTGAATGGATGAGGTGGTCATTTTGGAGAGATTACTAGGATCGCTCAGCCAGAAGCATGCAGAGACTGTTTTTTTAAACTAGGTCTGTTCTTCCTGTGGCCTTGGTCTACTAAAACGAAGTGTTTTGGCCTTTTTACAGCCTACCTCCTTCCAAAGGGCTGTGCAGGCCTCTCCCTGGACAACTGGATCATTCCTACCTCAGACTCATGTTCAGCCATGTCTCCCGCCCATCCTCTCTGACTCCACAGCCTACTTCATTTCTTCCTGATTTCTTTGCTCCTCTTCACAGCAATCCTTCTCTGTACAGCTGGTGATCTGATATTTGTACTTCCTCCTCCAAGTCTGGCTTCTGTCCCCAGTACTACACCAATTGTCACAGCCATCAGAAAACATCATGCCACCCTGTGTCAGTGCTCTGACTCGCCTCTGGGCAGCAGGTGCCCAGCTGACCCCTCTCTCTCGTAGAGCTCCACCCTGGCATTGGCCATGACCCCTGCAGTGATTGGCCTACTCACCGGATAGGGAAGCCTGCGGCACTGATATGGATGGTCTCCACGAGGCCACAGGCCTCCAGCTGGCTCAGGACCTGCAAGGGTGGGGAGACAGGTTGGGAACCTGCACTACGGGGCCAGGCTAGAAATGCTACTCCTATGGCCCTGCCAGTGTGGACCTGCAGGCTGTCCTGAGGCTCAGATGATGGAGATATAATCTTTGGGGCAGTGAGAAATCAAGGGACCTCAAAAAATATCTCCCTGCTAAAAAGGGTCTCAATGGCCCCAGGTCCCTTAACTGATGCATGGTTTCTGATACAGCTGAGGTAGGTACTGGTCCTGGCTCTGTCTCTTCACTCCCAGAAGGTAGAAGCTCTCTACCTCATAATGCAGCTCAATCCAATTTCAACTTTTTATTTTTTTTGCAGGCTATCAAGTGAGTCATGGCTGAGAGGCATGGGAAGTTATATTGTGAAGATTCTTCTAGGACCTGAATCAAGTCTTTACCACAGAATGATCCTGGATGTAAACTCTACCAGTTGACTGTGGGACATTCCCCAACATTGTCCAGTACTCAGATGTCATCTACATCCCTTGGAGCCCAGTACCCTGAGCAGTGGGCAACTGCTGGTCACAGAGTGCTTTTGGGTAAATTCAAAACAAAACAAAACAAAACAAAACTATACCTCTAGTCAGCAACAGCCAGACTGTGCATGAAATAAACTTTCAGTTAATCATAAAAGACACCCATTCCTCTGGGCAGCTTCAGTCTCTCATCAGGGCACATGGCTTGGTGAGCAGACAGCAAGATGCACTAGAGCCTCTACTTGCCTACTTGGCTGGGTCACTGCAGTGCATGGACCTCATGAACACACATGACTGTCCTGCCAGAGCTAGGGAGACAAAACCTCCCTAATGTCAGGCCCAGCCTTAGAGACTCCCTCTGGTCACTCCATTTGGAATAGTTGTCCTGCTCTTCACCCCTCCAGGGCCTTGGCCAGATGCAAAGCAGCTTTGGCCCAGTGTGAATTACCTCCTCCGGCAGGAAGGTCTGTGCCTGACCCTGGCTGTTGGGCTTGATGCAGCGAATGTAGTGGGGTGTGGTGCCGTGCAGGACCTGCAGAAGCTGTTCCAGGGAGGCCTGCAGAGGGGAGAGAGCGTGGAGTCAGGCAGGGATTGGAGCTGGACCCTCGTTACAAACTGCATCAAACACCTCCAGCAGCCCTCCCAGCCCTGAGACCAGGATCCTCACATACCCTGGAATGACTACTAGAGGCTCTTGCTGAGTGTGCCAACTCCTCTCTTGACCTCCCACTGCTCCTCGCCTCTACCTCCGGGGACTTTTCTTGACCTGTGACCCTCCCTCTGGTCTCCCTACATCTGGTATCAGCCTCTCCCCAACTCCCACCTACCCTCCTCACCAGAGCAATCTTCCTAGAAGAGAACAATCTCGGGATCCTGTGCCATTCATTCAGGCAATGGCTATATTAAGACTGTCCTGTGTGTAGGATGCTGTGAGTAGGGCTATGACACGGGCAGTCTGCTGCTATCTCAGAGCTGAAGGTCTAACAAGCTCTACATACATTGGATGGGCACCCTCCATGGTATGTCTGAGGCTGGGTAGGGACATGTTAATCAAACCTGGGATCCTCTAGGTGCCTCCTCGAGGAGGTGATAATAACACAGAGGTTTGAAGAATGGGAAGGAATAAACAAAAGAGGTGGTGGAGGGTAGGGGTAAGGGTAGAATTGAAGGGGCCATGGTGAGGGGCAGAATGTGCAAGGGCTGAGACGTAGTAAGCACAAGATACTAGAGAAGGTGACAAATCTGCTCTACATGAGGGCAGAGTTTGAGTAGAAAGCTACAGAACTGGGAATGGAGATTCATATAACCGTTGCTCTTCCACAATCCCCCTACCAGCAGTGGGTGAGAGACCCCACTGTGCCACCTACAGGCCTCTAGGCTCCCCGTCATGTCAATTATACTGATAGTCTATTTGTCTGTTTCCTGTCTCTGTCTTCTACACGGGACTATCAGCTCCATGTGGACCTGAATCACGTCTACTTGACTCATCAATGCTCCCCAGGATACAGCATCAGGTGGTTGGTAAACATGAGAGTGTTGAGTGAACCAAGTACTTCACATCAGGTCAGCATCACCAGACCCACCTTGAACTTGGATACCACAGTCAATACAGGGGTCCTGCTTAGGCTAGAGGGCTCCTCTTGGGACTTCTCTTCAGTAGGAAACAGCACCTTGAGCAGGGGGTCCTGGGATTGCTGCAGGAGCCTGGTCAGCTCAGGGGGAATGGGGTCCTATTGGGAAAGGACAAGGGTGGCAGGTAAAGGCAAGTGGAGTGTCACACAGGGCTGTCCACAGGCTTGCCACCCTGCTCACCCAGGCCCCAGAGGGGCTTCCAGGGGAGGACAAGGCACAAGTCCAAGAGGTAAGCTGGTCCACTGGATGTCTAGAAACCAGGAGACCCAGTGTGACATGGGTTATTTCTGGGTAGGTCATGCCTATTTAGAAGAGATCTTAGGCAGATGGGCCCAAGAGGTGACCTTGGATTCTGGGAGGATGTTCAGAAGGAAGATGCACAATAGGAAGCTACCAGGTATGGCAGCAGTGACTCAGCGTCTTGTTTCATGCAGGTCCCCAGAGCTGTGGCCCAGCCTCACCTTGTTCTTCTCTACCAGGCCTGCGGTGTGGTACCGCACAGGCCCTGCGTAATGCACCACAATGAAGCTGGGTTCCCGGCTGAGCTTGTTGTGGCCCAGGCAGGGGCTGCCTGCCAGGGCACTCTCAATGCGTGTCTGGAGCTGGGCTGCACTGCTTGGCCGGTTAAGGCGGCATTCCTGTGTGGGACAGGATGGGCAATCGGCCACAAAAGTGAGAGGGGCTCACCACAACCCTGGGAGTCCCCACCCCATGGCCCTCATGGCAGCAAAGTTGTTACACAGGCATCACAGTGACCCTGAGAGGTAGGAGTATAGGGAGCAGCAAATCCATTTGGAAGATGGGGTGACAGAGGCACAGAGAGGGCACAGGATAGTCTTCAAGACCTCAGGAAAGCCCAAAGCCCAACTCTGGTGCTCAGCACACTAGCTGACCCTCTCTACCTCATTTATCAGGGAGCAGATGCTGATGGGGCTCCCCTCGATGAGATCCAGACAAATCTGGTTGTCCTGGTAGTTGACAAATGACCACTCCAGGCCCTCAACTGCGTATTCTTCCTAGTGGGAAGGGGTGGAGGGAGAAGGAAGCTATAATCTGAGGTTCAGAAGGGACATCCTATGGCCGGCCTCAGCACCACAGCATATTCCAGAATGGCATCAAAGGAGCAACTAAAAACTCCACGCCTCACCTGCTGAGCCTTTAGGTAGTGAGCCACAAAATGCTGTTGTAATTTCTCATTGGCATAGTTGATGCACAACTGTTCCAGGCTGTTGTCAGGAAATGACTCAAATCCATACACATCTAGCAAGCCTGGGAGGAAGGGGGAAAACCTATGAGGCTACGGCAGGGAGCAGGTGGTGGCTGGGGAGACCACAGAAGCCCTGGGTGGCCCAAGGTGAAGCCTCATCCTTGGCAGCCTGGGGACGAGGCCAAGTGAGCATGACACCCCACCCCGGGGTTCCCAACTCTCCCTCACATTCTCTTAGAACTCAGAGCAGGAAAAAAGGCCAAATGAGGTATGAGGGGCAGACCAGGGCACCGGGTCCGCTTTGGAATCTGAATCCTCTGGCCTCCACAGGCTGCTCCTATGAGGGAACCAGGTCCCAGGGAACGTTTCCTGTGTCCAATCCAGTTTCAAGGGCCTGGGTCTCAGCAGCCCTGCTAGTGTCTAGAATTCCATCATTCTGTGAGTAAAACTTACTGGTGCCTTTGAGCTTTACTTCCTCCCCTACCTAACTATCCCACCCAGGTTCCAACAATGTTATCGTGTCCCCCAAGTCCCTTCCAATCTAGTTCTTTCACTTATCCCCACTATTCTCCTGAGACTGGAGCTGGATCTCTGGGATAAAAGAGGTGTTATCTGAGTCGGCCAGGATGGGTCAAATGTGGGCACCAGAGAGCAGAGATGTCCTCACCCAAACACTGGTGGGTGGATGAGAAGATGGGGGTACAGAGAAGGGAAAGGAGTTATCCGCAGTCACATAGTGAACCCAGGGCTCCCCTATTCTTTTTCTGAAGGCATGCTCCCAGCATAGAGAGCCCCTGCTACCTATGAAAGTGGTCCAGGAGTCACGTTCTGCACAGATGCTGCTGTTGATCACGGATACCAGCCAGTCAAACAGCCTGTTGGGCGGGGGAAAGAGTGGACTCTGGTGAGAGAGGTTAGGTTGAGCCTGAAGGCTGGCAAAATTGCTGCTCCAGCCAGAGTGCCACACCCTGGAGAGCCTGACAGGTCAAGGGCTAAATCCTTTCCCCTGGTTTCCAGCCCAGCCTATCTTGACCTACTACAAATGCGGGCTACGGTCATGCATATTCCCAGGTACACATAAAGGCTGCCTTGTCCTCTCAGCAAGACTGAGCACAAGGCCAACTAGACTCAGGGGCTAGACAGGAAGTAGTCCACCTCAGTCACATGACCCAACATGTGGCTGATGTTTTAACTAGAAGGGACTGGGCAGTCTCGGGTGGGATCTGTAAAGAACTGAGTTCACTGGACTCTCCTGAAAAACACAACCCGTGGAGGCCAGAGCTCAAGTCCTGTCATATTCCCCAACTGGGTCCTGCACAAGTGGGTCCCAAGTCACCTGGAGCCAACAGTGATACCCTGTACTCTGGAACCACCTCCACCCCGAGAAGATGGGGTAGTTACTGTACAACATGGCACTACATAAACACTATTAAGGGTTTTCCTCCTTACAGTTTTTCTTAAAGTAATTGCTTTGCAAGTTTTTTTCAGCTTAGTAAATAGTTTGTTTTCACAACAGGGGCTTCAAATACTCATTTGAAGTACTAAAAACAAGTGACCTAGTGATACAATGACCTGATGTTTACCGTGTAAAAAATGTTCTATGACTAGAGGCTCACCCTGTGATTGTCACACTTTATCTGCTCATATTGCAGTCACTTGATGCAAAGACTTTAAAAATCTTTGGCCTGAAATTCTGACCTGAAATTAGCTTTGAGGCAGTGGAAACTGAGTCCCCCTGCTGAACTGGGTTCAGTCTGGGCCCAGCTGCCCTGGGCCATTTTCAACTCAGAGGATTTTATTCCCTCAGCAGTGCTTCTCAGGCTCTGGGCTCTTTAGGAAGTTCATGAAAGCAGAAGGACCCTCTCCTCACATGCCCAAGTTCCCATAAGCACATGCACATGCATACACACACACATGTTCTGTCCCATAATTTCAAAGGTTTTTGGTCCCCTTGACAGCCTTAATGGCACTCTGAAGGTTCTCAGAACCCAGGGTAAGAAACCACCCTTAACCACATGGCCAGAGGATGGAGATGCTCATATAACTCACTGGAAAAGGCCAGGATCTCCACCTTCACCCTGTTCTGGGTTCTCACTTGCTGCACGGTATGCTAGCCAAGACCTGGATTGATCTTCTAGCTCTACCACCATCTATCGCATCCCCCAGGTGACTACAAAGAGCTGAAGTACAAAGGCACGTGGAGATAGAGGAGCCTATTTACCCTCGGGTCTGAATGTGGAAAGGCCCTAGATCACCTTTGGGACCTGCCTTGCAGAGAGCTAGGCAGGCTTTCCTCATTTATCACCAAGGTCAAGGCAGGCTCCTGTACCTTAACAATGAGCTGAATCTAGGCCGGGCTGTGGCAACTTGCCCACGCAGAGTACTCTGGAATTGAGGCCAAGGGCCTTGCTCAGGAAAAACCCAGGAACCACTCCCTGCTGTCCTCAAGGGTCTGGGGAGCAGAGAGGGAAACCTGTCTCCTTTACCTGGCAGCCCTTGCCCTTGAACGACAGTGTCTAGTTCAACTCTGGATAGGGGAGAACTTGGGAGAAGGGCAGGGCACAGAGTGCTCACCGTGCGTAGACCAGTTTGGCCAGACAGTCTCTGCGGGTGTCACACTCAGCTTGGGAGCAGGGCTTCCGGAACACCTGCTGCTGCCTGCCTGCCCTGATGGTTCTAATCTGCAGTGTCTCCAGCAGTGGGTCTTCTGGGAGCCACAGCAGCGAGGCCAATGTCCTGACAGAACCTAGGAGGGACAAATCACCTTCCATCCAAAGAGCCCTCTTCACAAGGTGTAGTGAAATCACTGCAGTGGAACCACGACCCACTCAAATGAACAGAAAAACCTAGGTTCTGGTGAGTGAAGAGACTGGCCAGAGGCAGGACTTGAACCTAGACTTGTGTCCCAGTGCATACTGCTGTATGTGGGACAAATCACTTTATAAACCCTCTATTACTTGCTCATCTATAAGATGGGGATGATGCTGCCTGCCTCACCAGAGATGGAGGGAGGAGTAACTTATCCAGGATAGGGCCCTACAGTTGATGGTTTAATCAAGGGTATCAACTCCAAATTTTACCCTCTGGCCTCCCACCCAATCCCACCAATGTTGGCTCCCTGGGTATGTCAACAAAGCCCCTTGCCCTCACACTTGGCATCATCCATCAGCTGGCAGGGCTGGGCTTCGTCCACAGAGTCAGCAAACCGGACGTTGCCGAGGTGCAGCAGTCCAGCTAGGACCTGAAGGGACAGGAGAAAGAAGACAAAGTGGGCAGCTTCTCAAGAGCTGGAGCCTAGCCTGGGAGGGGCCGCTCTCCTGCTGAATATAATCGTTAAGAGAATAGCAGCTCCCAATTACTGCCTACTTACTACATGACTTTGTCAGACATGATTCTATTCACATTACATGCAATATCTTGTTTGGTCTTTCAACATCCATTGAGGCATATGTCCTGATGATGCCCATGACAGAGACGAGAAGGGGAGAGGTTAAATGAGAACCCAATTAGTCTGACTTCTAATGCCTCCCAGGGCAGCCAGTGTAGGACACGCTCCTGCTACTTGTAGAGCAGGCTTACTTTTGTATGGCTTGTGGGGCTTGGCTCAGGCTCCCTTTGGCTCTTTCTCAGCATTGTTGGGCTCTGAGAGTGCAGCCCTGGGGGAGGATCTGTAACCTCTGCAGGGGCCCTCTTGGCCTTAATAATCCATGTGAATGAGCCCTCTGGGGCTGTAGAAAGAAGTCTGCTGTGCCCAATGGGCAGTGTGGCTGGAGCAAAGGGTCATGCCACCCCCAAGGCAGCACTCCTGTCCAGACCCCTAGTGATGTCCACTTGTGTTGTCCCTCTGGCCAACTGCTTGCCTGGCGGTGCCCATACTGGCCATGATCCCCTCTGCCTGAGCAGCCCCCATCTGGAGGTAGAGGTCACTTTCTACTGCACTACCATCTCCCCACAGTGGCTTTCCTGTCTCTGCTGTCAGCTTATTCTGTCTACACTCTCCTGTTGCTCTGGAGGTGAGGAAGTGAGTGGGCAGGGAGGTAGTCAGTAAAGATGGATGGGAGAAGGGAGGCCCCTACGGGGAGTGAGGGGCCCCAACTCACCTGGCTTAGCACTACGTCCTGAGAGGAGTGGAGGAGGGTGGGAAATCGGAATTGCTACGTCTGGTACTAACTCTATCTATATCACTTAGTGGCTTAGTGGTGTCTGACCTTGGGCAGGTCCCTTTACCTCTCTAGTTTTCTCAAGCTTAAAATGAGAATAATCTCCAAACACAAAGGACCGCTAAAAAAACCAAGTGAGTTAAGAGATGTAAACATGATTTTTAAATTTTAACACACTAGACAAATATGTGCAGCATTATTTCTCTATTCTGATTATTGCAGTAATAGCAGACATGGGCACCTTGCCTTCTGAGCTCTGTCAATCACTGTGCTGTTCTATACTAGCACAGGGTTCCACCCTGTGTCCAGGCTCAGTCACGCACAGGGGTTGTGGACCCCTTGGAGACTGCACAGTGGGGCCCAAAGTCTTAGATCCTCGGGAAAAGAGACAAGTTCAGAGAAGGGCCCTATGAAGGGGCTGCCAATCACCTCTGACAAATATAAGTGCCATGGCTTTCCTTCTGACCTTAAAGATGTTGTTCTGGGTGGGGGTGTCAATGCCCAAATGAAGCATGGCCTCTCTGGTCACCTCGAAACAATCTTCTGAAAAGGAATCCAGTAACAGCCCAGTGTCAAGACCAGAGGTCAGCAGGGGCAGTGAGGGGAGGGAGGCAGCCCTGAGCAGAAGGTGGGTGGGTGCTGTTGGGCCAGCCCAGGGTGCTAGGTAAGGCTCCCCCTACCTTCCAAGGTCCTCTCTGGGTTGGGCAGCCAGGAGAAGGTGGCTCCCTCAGGGAGGTGCCACTGGATCCTCTCCTCCACACTGGCTCCTTTGCAGATCTGTGAGAGGAGGTACAGGTAGCTGAGCTGGGGGTGAGAGGGAAGCCCAGGACTGCACAGGCCTGGGGTTGGGATGAGAGGTGTGAGAAATAGTCACATCATCGCAAGACTGTGAGGTCCTTGTAGAGCACCCAGGGCAGACATGGAGGCAAAAGCAGCAGCAAACAATCCAGGACGTTAACTTGCTGCAAAACACCCTGCTGAGGAGGCCTGCGGTCTGATGAGGAGAGCAAAACTCCTGTCTGGGGAGCCCCCAGTCCCAATCTTAGAGCAGGGAGACATACTATCCATGCCTTGGGGAACCCCCAGTTTGATAGAAGAGGAACAGCTCAAAGGAAGTCCTCATTCTGTTGGAGACAGTTGCCATTCTAAGGAGAGTCCTCACTACCTCTGGTCTGACTGAGGGTGTTAAACACACCATCATGCCAAAACCATCCTGGGAACCAAGGACCAGTGTGAGACACTGTTGCATAGTTTGTAGGAATAACCGGTGGCATCACTGAAAACCAGGAAAAGAGGCAGGTATGAGGCATTGGGGGAAAGGTGGGCAGGAAGGAGAGGCAGACCCATCTTTGCCCTGTGTCTGGTTAGCTATGGACCCCACCTGGCACAGACCTGGTAGAATATGTGGAAGTTCCTCTCACTGGAGGCCTGGCAGGCCACTCGAGTTTTCTCCAGGAGGTAGGTCTGGACTGCTGCTCCGGTCATCTGCTGGGCCCTGGGCACAAGCAGGCCAGAACCCATTAGTTACCCACTAATTCCATAACCATTTATTAGGCACTTACTGTGTATCAGACCACAACCTTGTAACGCCCCCAAGCTCTTCGACTTATCCAATGGGGTTCATGAGGACTAGGGACCATCCAATAGGTACTTGAGGGTTCTGGGACATTTCCTTGCAAGCAGCTCAGGTGGGCAGGGACAAGGCTTTTGTATACTTTGCCTCATCCCAAGGCAGGAGCAGAAGCCCCAGCTTCAAGCTCAGGGGTGTGGCCTAGAGAGGTAGCTGTTTAACTACAAGTTCCCAAGCAATGGTAGAAGTCAGAAGGAATACATAGGAGGTGGCAAGCACACTGCCTCAGGGTCCTTCAGGCTGAAGTAGTTATAGTTCCTTTGGTTCAAAGCTCAACCTCGGGGTTCATTGCACCTAACGAATCCCCGCGTACATGCATGCCAGGAGGTACAGGGTTCTGCCCATAGGGGTAGCACAGGCTGGAGACTGCCCCAGCCACTTGCAAACTCCTTGCCCATCCTCCCTTCAGCCAGGGTGGCAGCAGCAATTACCTGTTCAGCTGGAGCTGGATGAACTTCCCAAAGCGACTGCTGTTGTTATTCCTCAGCGTGCACGCATTCCCTACAGATCACACCTCTGTTTATACCACTCCCCTATGTTTATAGAATCCTTATGGGTCAAGGCAGCTGCAGGTCTGCTGGGGTCATGTGTCTATCCTCAAATGACCTAAAGGCCCCTTTGTTGGTTTCCATGTCACAGGGGACATTTGGGAAAGGGCACTTGGGCTTCAGAAAGTGTGAGCAGAAGAGTCAGAACTTCTTGGCAATGAACTGAAATGAGCAATCCTAGGCAGCCAGGGGCTGTTGTCTTTAAGGGGAAAAGGTCAAAAACAATAGCTGTCACTATTGAGTTAGACTGTAAGGTACAACACAGAGTTTCAACATGGACACTAACTGTGGTCTAACCTTAGACAAGTCCCCTTCTTTTCTGATCCATCAGGAAATTGTATGGAAGGACAGGACTTGGACTAGGTGGGCAACAAGGTCCTCTCCAATATCACTGTTAAATCTGCCTAGGCTAGATGGAGGGGATGACCGAATGATGGTAACTCTGTTGGAAAGAAGCTAAGGATACCTGGGAGGAGGTTGGGGGTCCAAGGCAGTGAATGATACACTCATCCTTCAACCCCCAAAGAGTCTCATGCTCCTTTCCCTGGAAGATGGCAAGCCCAGAGGAAATGGGACTGAAGTCCTGTGCAGAGGATATTGAGCTCACCAAAAGCTTCCATGACAGGGTTGGAGTTCAAGATTCGCTGCTCGATCCTCTCTGCAATCTTGTGGCTCTCCCAAGATGTGGGTGAGGCAGCCACCACAGCATAGAACTTCATCAGGGAGCGGGATGTCCATGTCTGCAGCAGAAACAGTCCTGTGGGACCTGTGTCCAAGTTCCCTCCAACTCCTGAGCCTGCCTGAGAGAACGGTGCCCACTAGCACCCTCTTCTCCACCAGGGGTGGTGCTGACCAAATGCCTAAGTCCTGAATTAGACCATGTCTTTAGGTGAGGCACTTCCCCCTCTGGGAAATGGGGGTACTCACTTTTCCAGAGGATGCATTTGAGAACAAGGGGGGCGGGCGGGCTGGGGCAGAGAAGGGACAACATGGCCTGACCTCAGCAGGTTATTCAGTGTTTCTGATGGCTCACAGTTGATATTGGTTACTCTGAGCAAAGAAGACTTTCTGTGCATTTTCTTACCAAGTCTATAGGTGCAGGTGCAATTATATGTTTTCAAAATGATGAAACCAAGCCATGGGAAAATTTTAAATTTTATTGAAGATCATATATCTAGTAAATGATAGTAGGGCTCTGATTTATACCCAGGCAATCTAATTATAAAATTTCTACTGTTTTGTTTTTAATCAGCTGAAATGAGATATTTTCATTTTAATTTCTAATTATTTGTTGCTAGGACATAGAAATACAATTGATTTTTATATATTGACTCTGTATCTGTCACTTTCTTAAACTCTCTATACCTCACTACAGCTTTTTAGTTACAGTAGATTTTTGTAAATTCTTTATGTCTACGAAGTGGGAGATGTTCCATCTATTTTCTCAAATAATTGTGTAGAATTAATAACATTACTTTCTTAAATACTTGGTAGAATTCACAAGTGAAGCCACTTGGGACTGGAGCTTTCTTTGTGGAAAGGTTTTACACTATGACTTCAATTTCTTTTATAGACTTCAGGTTATATGAGCTTCAATATTTTGTATATTTCAAAATATTCCTCCATTTAATCTAAATTGTAAAATTTATTGGAATAAAGTTGTTCATAATAATCAGTCTGTTATGATTTTTATTTAGATAGTTGTATCTTTTTTATTTCTAACATTGGTAGTTTTTCTGTCTGACTACAGGGTTATCAATTTTATTAATCTTTTCAAAAAATAGCCTATGATTTATTTCTCATTATTTTTGTTACCTATTTTATTTATTTTTCACTTTGTTTCCTTTTTCTGCTTACTTTGGATTTACCTTGTTCTATCTTCTCCTCCCCAAATTTCTTAAGGTAGAAGCTCAGATAATTGATTTGAATTGTCTATTCTTTTCTAATATAAGCATTAAATGCTTCAGATTTCTCTGTAGGCACTCCTTTTATTTTTAAAACATAAATTTTGACAAGTTGTGCTTTCATTTTCATTCAGTTCAACAATTTTCTAAATATCCCTTATGATTTCATCTTTGACCCTTAGGACATTTAAAAGAATGTTTAATTTCCAAATGTTTTGGGATTTTCTATTTATTTCTAGTTCAATTCTGCTTAGGATAGAGAAGTTTGTATGATTTTAGTCTTTTCAAATTGAGATTTGTTTTATGGCTCAAAATATGTTCTACATTGGTGAATGTTCCAGGTATACTTGAAAAAAACACTCAAATTTCGAACTATAATGTTATCTATTTCTACTTTCAATTCTATCAGTTTTTGCTCCATGTATTTTGAAACCATTAGTAGGTATATACATTAGTATTATTTTCTCTTCTTGATGAATACACCAATTTATCATTATGAAATGTCTCATCTTACCTTAGTAACATTCCTTGTTCTAAAATCTAGTTTGTTCCATATTACCATAACTACTTCAAATTTCCTTTAATTAGTGTTGGAATGGTATATATTTTTTCCATTTTTTTATTTTGAATCTATGTCTTAATAATTATATTGGGTTTCTTAAAGATATCATGTAATTTGAGTCTTATTAAAAAAAAAAAAAGTCCAATCTGACATTCTTTGTTTTTTAATTGGAATGTTTAGTCCATTTACATTTAATGTAATAATTACTATAGTTGGGTTTAAATCGACCATCTTTTTTTCTTTTTCTTTTTTTTTAATGCCTACAGCACCCGGTCTTCTTAGGTGTTCTCCTATCCAAGTACTAACCAAGCCTGACCCTGCTTAGCTTCCAAGATCCGATGGGATCGGGTGTGTTCAGGATGGCATGGGCATAGACCATTTTATTTCTTTTTGGTTTGTTCTTTGTGATCTTTGTTACTTTTTTTATTGCTTAAGGTTGAACTTAGTATACTTTTAGATTCCATTGTATCTCCACAATAAACTGTTACCATTTTTGTTTTAGAGTGAATTATCTTTTAAAGAGACAAAAAAATTTTTCATATCTCCGGTATTCTTTATTCCTTTGTATCAACCCAAATATTCACTGGGTTTCATGTTCCTTTGGCCTAAAAAACCTCCTTTAATATTTCTTGTAGTATGGATCTGCTGGCAATTAATTCCCTAACTTTTCTCTGAAAGTCTTTATTTCACTTTCATTTTTGAAAGATAGTTTTGCTAGTAATAGAATTCTAGGTTGACAGATATTTTCTTTCGGCACTTTAAAGATGTCACTCTATTATCTTTGGGCTTGCAGTTTTTGACAAGATGCCTGTTGTCATTCTTTGTTTCTCTTTATGTAATGTTTAGTTTCCTGGCTTTAAGAGTTTCTCTTCACATTTGGTTTGCATCAATTTGACTATGTGTTTAGGTGTTTTCTTTATTTCATCCAGCTTAGTGTTTCCTGAACTTCTAGGATCTGTACTTGCCATCTGTACTTGCCATCTTTTGTTAATTTAGTAAGATATTACTTCTGACTCATGTTCTCTTTCTCCTAGGACACCAATTACAAGTATGGTAAACAATTTGGTATTGTATCACAGCTCTTGGATGCACTTTATTTTTCAATTTGAATTTCTATTGACCTACTGTCAAGTTCACTGATGTATTCTTTTGCATGTCTAGTCTGCTGATAAGCATAAAGAAATTGTTCATCATGTTTTAAATTTTTACCATTTCCATTTAAATATTTATAGTTTTCATCTCTAATGAAGAGATTGGAAAAATATTATGGAGACACTGACAAGCTCATAAGAAAAGTTACAAACATTCGTGGTCTCACAAGTTTAGAAAGCTACTTATAGTGAGGCCTCCTATACATAAACAGAGATTCTAATCCATTGCTTAATGCTTTATTATTAAGTATGAACAGAAATTCAAGGATCATTAACTATTGATAAAGTTCTTTTACATAAACTTTTTACATGAATGACAACAACAAATGGAGGAAAAGGAGCTAAAAGAGCTAATGTAAAGAGAAGACAAGTAAAAATCATGAAATACTCTCAAGGATAAGAGAACACACTAAACCTATGAAATAAGACCAAGATGCTGGGGGAAAAACAATATTCAGAGAACAAGGAAGAACAAAAATTCTAAATTCAAGAAAATTGAAAGGTAATTTTTAAAAGGTAAAAAAAAAAAAAAAAGAAAAAGTGAAAGGCAGAGAACATCTCCTAGAAGATAGAACAAAATGCTAAGAGAGAGAACAGGTGAGAAAGATATTAGAAAATCAAATTCCCTATTAATAGGAGCTGTAGAAAGAGAAAACAGAGGGGATTAAATGATTAGATATAATAAAAAAATTTCCCCAAACAAAAACATGAGTTTCCAAATTAAAAAGACCCACAACAAAGTATCTAGCATAGTAGGTAAAAAAAGACCATGCCAAGATATAGCACGGTGAATTTTAATACCTATGGATAGAAAAAAGAAAAGACCCAAAAAGCTTTTGGAAAGGAAAAACAAATCACTATGGATTGGGATTCTCAAAAGCAACTTTCAAAATAACACATTAAAAAAACCTTCTAAATTTAGAAATAAAATGATTTCCAACATAAAATTATAAAACCCAGACGACATATCAAATTTGAGGTGGAATAAACATTTTTAGATGTACAATAGTGCAAAAATTTGCCTTTCATTTACCACCTTTGTCAGGAAGCTACTAAAAGATGCGCTCCATAAAAACAAGGCAGTAAAAGAAGCAGAAGCCATGGGTTCCAGCAATGGAGGATTATGGGACAGAGGGTAATCTTGACCCCCAGAGTGAGGCAGAGAGCTCCCAGGTAATAGCTGTATGGCAGCAGTTCTAGGCAGCCACCAATCCAGACTGGAGCAGGAGATCTGAGAGCCCTAGGAAGGGCATTGTGGGGTGGGGAAAAAAAGAAAAAAAAGACCTGATGTACTTGTCAGTTTGATAGGCTGGAAAAGCTCTGGTGACAAGTTTGGTAATAATTTAACAATAGGCATACAGAAACTAAATGAGTGAAACAAATGAGCCCCTGCCTCTCTGTCCACACAGCCAAGTAACGAAGTTGACAGGGTGGGAAAGAGGCCCTCCTACCTTTCCAGCACCACTCTCTCCACTGACAACGATAGACTGGTTCACTGGCTCAATCAGGCTCTTGACATTTCTGTAGGTCTGTTCACCCACGGTGAAGATGTGGGGCTTCAGTTTCTGAAACATGAAGGGGTGAAAGGTCACATGATGAAATGCCTGTCTTCCAGGAGTGGTTGATCGAATGATGGCTGAGATAGGGAGGCTTCCTCTAGAAAAATTTCCTAGATGTAACAGTGTTAGGCCTAACTGTGGGACCCCATGGTGCCTTTATCCACTCATCTTCTCAGTCTGGAAACAGTGCTGGCCTTGAACACTTTATCCTCCCATCTTAATAGTTTTATTCTGCTCTTTATTATTTTACATTATAGTACTTTGCAGTTTGCAGAGAACTTTCTTCCAAGTTACTGCCTAAGAAGTCTGTGCATTAGTTGGCTAACTAACCCTATTTTTTAAATGAGAAATCTGAGGTTCTGAGGGGTTAAAGAACCTTTCCAAGGCCACTCAGCAAGTAAGTGCAACCATGTGATTTGAATCCCAACACCACTGTTCTCCTTTCTATCACCAAATGTTATCCTCAATGTGCTGGGCATCAAGCTGGGCACTGGGGAAACAGAAGGGACAGTGACATGGCTTCTGCCTTTGAGGAGGCAGACAGTCAGTTTAGATATGGGCTCTTAGGACAGACTTCACATGGATTCCACTTGGACATTTAACCATACATGAGTTTCTGGAGAGCCATGCCATTTGCATAATGCCTAGCCAGCCTAACACTGCCTACCCAGCAATGATCACTTGCCCACAGCTTCCTGGAGAATATATAGTTTTGGATGGTGTCAGAGCTGTCTCTCAATCTGCTTTTGCCCCAGTCACCTGTCACCTGGACTGTTACAAAGCCTCCAACTGTTCTCTCTGCTTCCTGTCTCACCTTCTTGAACACAACTTCCCCAATGTCCAGAGTAATTATCCCCACAATAGGCTCCATTCAGTCCCACCTCCACTCCAGTGAAGATTTGCGAACTCTCTCTGCCTGCTTTGGTGCTTCAGATCCTTCAGCACCAGCCTCAGTTTATCTCTCTTCCTACCTCATCTACTGCCGCTCTACTCAACAGCCTCCTCCCACCAGCAAGTCTGACCTTGCCTCTCCCTGAACACATGCACTTTAACACCAACTAGTCTATTCCCTGCCTGCACCACTCTCATCCCCATCCCCATCAGAATTTATCATTCTCCTAGATGAACATGTGCTGAATTTTCTAGGGCAGTCCTTATCACATGTAATTTTATTCTTTTCCAAAAAAGTGGTTTGTTAAATACAGAAATACACTTTGTAAATTCTTTCCTATTAATAAATTCACAAGCAAGAAAAAATACTTTGTCCTATGGCCTTATTTCAGGTTCCAAACTCAGTTAAACAAATATTTATCTCCCACTTTGTATCACAGTCATGTGTCCAAAATTCTTCGAGATCCTAATGGGCAGGGCTGTGGCACCAGCAGGTTTTGAATAACTGCATGGCTGGTGAATTGATGGATAAAGACAGAGAAGCTGCAAGGAGGCCTAGGTGGGAGGGGACTGTTGGGTAGAGAGGCAGTAGATAAGGTAGTGGAGCCCTCAGGCCCGGGAAGTAGCTGAGTCTTACCTGGGGCTGAGGAGCAGCGTGGTACTCTTTCATTAGCTCTGGCAAGTAGAGCTGAGGGACGGGCTTGAAGGGGTTCAGAGCCACCAGGGTGCAGCCAGCATTGGTGTAGAATGTGTCTGCCATGTACCGGGCCTGCAAACACCTCAAGACTGAGGTAGAGGTGCCTTTAGCAAACTCTAGCTCAAAAGTAGACACAAGTACACACAAACATCCACCTAACAGTGCTCCCTCTGCAATTAGCCAAGAGCCATTAGATCCCAGCAGCTCCCTGATGAATAGGTACAAGATCTAATTAAGATGAATGCCAAATTTGGAGCAAAGTGTGTGCTGAGAGACCAGGTGCAGCTGCCAGGCAGGTCTGGAACAACTGATCTGGCTCCAGGTCAGGAGTCCTGCCTGCCTCAGTCTGGATAGGGAAAGCTGTGCTAAATACCCACGCCATACCTCCACCCTCTTGGAGATGGCACTCTAGAGGAGGAGGCCCATACCTGTCTCTAGTGTCACAGGATTCACCTTGGTGAGGTCATCCAGCAGGTGCAATGGGGCGTCCTGGCCCAGGAACTCTTGCAAGTCTTCTCTGAGCTCTCCACCATGGGCACTGGGATCTGAACTGTGGCCATTCACCTGGGAGGGAATAACAAGGCCAGGAGAGCTGGGGCTCAGAGCAGCTGGCAACTCTGTAGAGGTAGAGGCCTGTACAATAGAAAGAGAAAAGGCCTCTAGTATCAGAGTGTGGTTGGGCTCAAATTTCAGATTTGCTGCTTACCAGGCCTATGAGTCTAGGTAAGTTACTTAACTTCTCTGAACCACCTTATTTGTAAATAAGGAAAATAAAACCAGTTCACAGGGCCATGGGGAAGAAAAGTAAGAAGGGATATACAAAGCACTTAGTGCCTGGCACACAGTATGTACTCAATAAATCAGTAAGTGGCAACCCTCCTCCTATGCCTGAGCTCTAGCTTCCAGGCTGGCCAGCTACTAGCCTAACTGGCCTGGCAGAGGTAGGGCCCATGATGGGGGGCTGCTATAGAAATATCACGAAGGAAAAGAACTATAATTTAGGCCTTTTTTGAAATAAACCATTCAACTTGAGATGAAAAATCAGCTGTAAGGTAGCCTCATGCCTTCATCACCTGCCTCTTGGGGCTTAAATTTAGGCTGGCTCATTACATAATTAGTTTCCTCTGCCCTGGCTCAGTAACAGTTTTTTTTCCAAAGATGTTGCCTCTTCTCTGAACTTGGGGTCCACATAAGCACAAGGCAGGCTCTTGGCTTCCAGAATAAGTGCTGAGGTCAGAGCATGGCTAGACCATGCAAATCCTTCTGCTTTAGTGGGGGAAAAATTACTCACAAACCCACCCATAATTTATGAATAGCTCTGATCCAACCAGAGGCAGCTGAGTATAATGATCAGGAGCCTGAACTTGCAAGCTAGACTGCCTGGGTTTGAATCCTGATTCTTCCACTTATTAGTTGTATAATCTTATGTAAATTTCTTAATCTTTGTGCTTTGATTTTCCACATCTGTAAAATGGGAATGGTGGTAGCACCCATTCATAGATGTTAATAAGTGCATAAAATATTTTAAAAAGGCACCTAGTATACGCCCCCCAAAGTTGGCTGGTATTCTTTTAAGAACAGCTGTTCTAATTAGGCAATAATATATCAAGGGCCTTAAAACTATATATGTCCCTTAAGCCTGCAATTCTGCTTCTAAAAAATGATCCTATGTAAAGGCCATAAAAATGTTCAGTATACATAGAAACATTTATAACTGTAAAAAGCTGAAAACACAAATTTCCAAGTAGTAGACAGCTTATAATATATCCTTACAATGGAATAAAGCAGGTTTCAAAAAAGTATGATACCTTGAAAATATAGGTGAAAAGAAAAAGTCTAGAATACCCTTAAAAAGGTTGGTTATTTCTAGGTAGTACAATCATGGTTAATCTTAATGTTCTTTTTTTGCTTATCTATATTTTCCGCATTGCTTATAATGAATGTGACCTTGAATAAGTCACTTAACCTCTCTGAGCCCTATATCCAAAATGAGGCTATAATAGCACTGTATATAATACTGTATCTTTCTTAAGGACTAAACAAAATTACATGTGTAAAATGCTAGCATAGTGCCTACTACATAGCAAAGGCTCAACACAGAGTAGCTACTACTATGATAATGAACATTACTGCTATTTTAATAAGAAAAAAACAAGTTAAAAACAAACAGTAAAAAGTCCAGAGCAGACATCTATCCTGCCTCTCTCTAGCCCGTTTCATGAGCCAAAAGGCTGAAAGGTCAAGCAGCGGTATCTACCACGGCTCCCTTGAGGCTGGCTGGCCTCATACTCAGGCACTGCCGAATCTCAGGCACTTATCCACCTAGGGCTCCACTAGACCATGAGTTCCTTGAGGGCAAGTATCATCTTAAATATCTGCCTCAGCCCAGTCCCTGGCAACACTTAGTAAATAAAAACTCGGCAATTATCTACTGGCATTCTCTCTGGACCAAGAGCTGCATGTGAGGGATGATATGGGTATGAGATGAGGTTCCACAGTGATTTGGAATCCTGCAGGCCTGGGGCCATAGTAGCCTTTTCAGAGGGACAAAAATTTCGAGATTAAGGGTAGGTTTCATATCCCAATAGTAACCCATGCACCCGATGATCCATTCATCAGAATCCTTCTATTTCCACATAGATCATCTTTCATATTTTTGCAGAGGCTGACCTTTTATTTTGCTCTTTGCCTGGACTGCTTGTTTTCCTTCTCCACTTGGCTAATTCCTACTTATTCTTTAAGACTCAGCTTCAAGGAACACCTCCTTTTGGAAGCTCCAGACTTCCATTGTACTTCAACAATTTAGGATGCCAGGGACATCTCTCAGGACCTCCTTACTGGTTAGGCCTGTGAGGTCACCAAATGCCCTCAGGATTCCCTTAAGTATCCCAGGGAATAGAGCTAAAAAATACAATAGGAGATTCAAAATTGATATCAGGAAGAGGTTCTTGACAACAAGTGAAAGGCATTAGAATAACTATCTGAAGAAAGAAAAGACCTTTAAGAGGTCTTTCCCTTCTTTCCAGGTCAGAACAGTGAAACTTGATTCAGACAAGCAAAAAATGGGAAGGGGCCTGGGTTTCTAAGGGTGAAGTTTTACCTGCTGGAGCATCCTGCTTCAATGTGGTCAGCCAGGTCATGGGTCCAGCAAAGGGCTCAATTCTGGAGGAATCTGAGATGAGTCATTCCAGAGCCTGTGGCATGAGAGAGAGGACAAGGGCCATAAACACAGGTGAGAGCTTCTCCAGGGTAACTCACTCCTCCCAATAAGCAGAAGGAATCAAAATGAGAACCAGAGTGAGCCTGGGCAGAGAGGGAGAGTCTTTCCTGTCCTCTGCCAATTAGGGAAGAAGGGAAACTTTTACAAGAGCTTCTGGAGGTTCCCTGGTCTTCTCTGGGGTTAGTTTTACTATAGGGATTTGAGATGGGGCTGCAACTCTTCTGGGTCAGTGTGACATGGAGGATGAAGACACTGGGAGACAGAGAAGCCCGGCGCTCTATCCTCTCCACTAGAAAGAAATATCCTATTTTAGTATAGCCAGTAGTTGGTGGGGTGGGAGGCTGGAGTCAACTTGATGCTCCAGGAAAGCCGTTGTGTGGGAAGGAAATCACAGCTCAGTCATTCATTATAAGTCACATCACCTTCCTGGCCCACTGATTTCTCATCCTGAAAATGGAGATAGTAAAATTTATCTCACAAGTAGTTGTGAAGGTCAATGAGGTCATGGACTGGAAGCACCCTACAAAGTACAAATCTGAATATTCACTTTGAGGGGGAATTTTGTTAGCAAAACCAACAATATTTGGGGGCACTAATCAGGTGGAACACTCCAGTGTCGATTTTAAGAAGGGCGAAGATTTCAGAGGAGGGGAATCGGTATGAGATGGGGTATTGAGGCTGGCCCTAGGCCAATCTCTGAAAAACTGTAAATGACCCCCAGACTCAATTTCCCAGGCCTTACACTGCCCCAGAAAGGAGGGATGAGGATGAGGGGTGTCTATAATGGATTAACCCTGGTGAAAGCTTTCCTGAGGCTCTGAATACATCTAGCCTTTGAAAGAACTCAAGGATAGGAATTTCCATGGAAATAGGAAAATGGATAACTCTGGCTGAGAAGAGCATCAAGACTGTGTTGGACATTCACCCTGGATACTGATTGTCTCCAGTCCAAGGGAGATTCATGCAGAGGGCTCCAGAACTCAAGGAGAACAAACTCCCTCAACTGGAAGTTCATCTTGGAGAGGACCCGAGGCGGAGCACAACAGGTGGAGTTAAAATCCAAATCCCATGACCCCTCGGATGCACATCACTAGCGCTCTCTAAGCTTTATTTCCACTTTTGCAAAACAGGATACTAATATCCATACCTCACGATGCAGAGTTCAAGATCAAATGGGCTAGTTAGTACCTGTTGAGAGTGCTTTGCAAATGTTGGTTATTCCGTGCAGTGTCAGCTCCCAGGCAGAGACAAGTCAGATTGGAGCGGTTTCCTCTAGTACTCCGACCTCTAGCTCCCAGTCGGCTTCGTGCTTACCAGCCAAGAAGTTCTGGAAAGGGTGTGACCACTGTGGGCAGGAAGGAGACGGTAATGAATAGATGAAACAGCAAGGCAAGCGGCAGCCTGATCACCAGCTCCTCCTCCTCCGCAGCCTCAGGTTCTTTCTCGGGCTCTGAGAGTAGGGGAAGACCAAACAGAGCTGAGTAAGGGTCCTGGGAACCCGGCTGGCCCCGCCCCAAGGTTTCCGGATGGAAACCGAGACTCCAGGTCCTGGCAAGGTGCCCAGGGCTGGGATGCCACTCCTGAAGCACCTGACACGGGGGAGAGTACGTCCTTCGCGGGAAGGTGGATGTGACCCCGGCCAAGGGCGCTGCTGCCCTGACGTCTCTCGGGTACAGCTGCCCCCTTCCCTGTCCCTAGGTAGGGCCAGGAGAGAAGTAGGAGCCGGGACCTAGCCAGTCGGGACCTTCTCTCCACCTCGGGCTGCCTCCTGCTGGCAGGGTAGAGTAGTGGAGGGTGACCATGAAAGGTCCTCGTTCTGAGCAAGGGCCAGGAGCTCGGCTACCTCCTCCTGGCATGCGAAGGGGTCAAAAAAGAAAAGGGAAAGGGTAAGGGAAAGGCGCTTTAGAAAGGGGAGGGGGAGATGCCCCCTTCTTCCTCAGCGCTCTGGGGGCAAAGAGTCTTCTCTTGCCCCTCTGGGTCGCGAAAGGCTTCAGACTTGGGGCTGGGGGCGGCACTCACCAGTCCCAGAGCCAAAGCCGCCGAGCGTGCAGTCCCCGCCCGGCCCAACTGGAAAGGCGGGACGGCCGGGTGAAGCGGCAGGAGGAGCCGGGGGAGAGAAGAGGAGGAGCGCGAGCGAGCTGAGGAGAGAAAGCCGGGATAGCTGGCACACGCTCGGCCTCCGCCTCTCCAGCTAAATGGTCCGCCGCTGGCCAGATCCTCCCCCGGGGCGGGGCGCGCAGAAGCGGCGCAGGGCGCACGTGGCCCTCCCAGGACGCGGGGGTCGGGTTTGGGGCTCCACCTGGGACAAAATATTTTGAGAGCCTGGGGTAAGATGGGATGAAAGGGAGGCCTCCGGTGTTCTGGCACGAGAGGCGGAGGAAGCATGGCTTCCTGGGCCTACGGGCCTTCGGTGGGCTGTGGGGTCTTTCAGTAGGGGACACTGTGGCCGAATGTTGTGCGAGGCCTCACCTTGGGGTCTGAGCAGTTGTGAGGCGCGTGAAGCACCTTTCCCGCTCCGGGGCCCTCTGCCAGGCCAGCCCATGGCCACAACCCGGGAGGACTTGGACTGGGCTAGCCCATGATTGAGAAGGCGTGGGGAGCCGGCTGGGCGTGAGAAACAGACACCACCCTGGGCTCAGGGCGCCGCGCGCCCGGAAGCTGTGGCCGTCTCGCTTCGGCCGGAAGCGCCGCTGGGGAGGCGGAAGCTACTTCCTCCCGTGTTGCCCCGCGCGTGCGGTGGGAGCCTGGCGGCCAGGCCAACATAGACGGCCCTGAGCCGGCCGGGGCGGTACCGGAACCAGACTGAGTACGAGAGGTATAGGGTACCGGAGCGCCCGTGGTAAAGTACTTAAAGGCCAGCCGATTCTGATCGGTTTGTTATCGTGAGGTATTGTCGTTGGGCCAGACAGGCCATCATGCATGTATGCATTTATTCCACATGGTTCTTGTTTAGCCAACAATTGTGTTTTTCCTGTGTGCCACTTCTCAGACATTAATGTGGCAGAGAGGCGTTTTATATCCTTTTAAAACTAACACTAGTACGTGCTATACGCCACCCCCAGCCCTCGCTGGCATGGTTAGCATCCATACTACCTTCCGACACCGGACATGAAACTTGGCTTTCTGTTAATGTAAGGAGCAGCCTGGGGCTCAGATCACTGGAGGATCCAAATTTTGTTCTAGAAGCAATAGGTTCAGAGTGGCTGAACAGAAACCAAGGCCCTCAACTCCAACATATACTCAAATACCTTCTCTGTCCCCGCCCCCCCCATTTGACTTAAAGTCATTAGTTATGTATATTCAATTTTCATTACACAATCTTCATGACATGAAGATTCCTATATTCTATAATAGGAATTTCTATCCAACTGTGATTCCATTCTCAGGGTTATATATCCCAAGTGCACTTTCTTTGTGAATCTGCCTTATACTGAAAATAGCTTAAGCTTTTTAACCAATAATTTCATATTATTAGTGTGACATTCTTATCCTAATATTGTTAGACTTCTTCCCACAATCCTTGCAAGGGGCATCACAAATCCTAGGTTCTGATCTGAAACCTAAGAATAAGAGTAAAATCAAGTCAGGTGCATATATATGCCAATTCCACAAGAACATTGCTTTCCACAAATGCATTCCTTTGCTCTTGTTTTCACAGGAAGGAAAAAAAAATGTCTCACAAGCAGATGAAGGAGGCTTTTGTCAGTAACCACAATGGAACCAGCGTGCTGGAAATTACCCAGGGCTTGTGCCTTCCCTCACTCTGTATCCTGTGCAGAGGGCTCCTGATCATTCTCTCACAGCACTTATGTTCTTCTTCACGTACCTGGAGAACCGGATTCTTTGTTGACTTTGTTTTCCTAATAGTTCCCCTGGTGATCACTCTGACCATTTTGGCTTCATTTATCTTCTTGGAGTACCTTGCTGTAATTATCTTTGGGGCTGGGCTATTCTATCAAATATACTGCAGGAGAACTTGCTATGTCAGAATGCCTGTCCAGAAAATCCTTGAAAAATTCTTAAAATCCAGTTTAGAATCAGAATACATTCCAGCCATCTCCTGTTTCCGTGTAATTAACAATGCATTTACTGCTGTTGCCATTTTGGCTGTGGACTTCCCACTTTTTCCAAGAAGATTTGCCAAAACTGAGCTCTATGGGACAGGAGCAATGGATTTTGGAGTAGGAGGCTTTATATTTGGGACTGCAATGGTTTGTCCAGAAATTAGGAGAAAATGTATGAAAGGTTCAAGATTTTATTATCTTACAAAGTCATTGTACTCTGTCTGGCCATTAGTCTTCCTTGGAATAGGACGATTAATCATTATAAAATCCATAGGCTATCAGGAACATTTAACTGAGTATGGAGTTCACTGGAACTTTTTCTTTACCTTAATAGTTGTAAAATTGATAACATCACTGCTTTTGATTTTTTTACCCCTAAATAAATCCTGGATTGTGGCTGTCAGCATTACTGTATTATACCAGCTAGCCCTTGACTTTACCCCACTGAAAATGTTAATTTTATATGGCACTGATGGCAGTGGCACAAGGGTTGGTTTATTAAACGCCAACCGAGAAGGCATAATTTCTGCTTTGGGGTATGTAGCAATATACATGGCTGGTGTACAAACAGGGTCATATGTGCTTAAAAAAAGATCATATATCAAAGACTGGATAAAAGTAACATATAGTATTCTATTGACAGCTATTAGCCTCTTTGTATCTCTTTACATAGTTCAGGTAAATGTAGAAGTAGCATCTCGAAGAATGGCCAATTTAGCCTTTTGTATTTGGATAGTTGCTTCTAGCCTGCTCCTTCTTAGTAGTTTATTATTGGGTGATATAATTTTGAGTTTTGCAAAATTTCTAATTCAAGGTGCTCTAGTTCCATGTTCTTGGAAACTGATCCAGTCGCCTGCTACAAACAAAAAACATTCAGAATCTCTAGTCTCTGAAGCTGAAAGAAACAAACCCAGTATTTGTTTAATCACAGCTATGAACAGAAACCAGTTGACTTTTTTCTTGATGTCAAATATAACAACTGGCCTGATCAACCTATTGATAGATACATTGCACAGCAGTACGTTGTGGGCCTTATTTGTGCTCAATCTCTATATGTTTACCAACTGTTTAATTATGTATTTGTTACACTTGCAAGATAGGACTATAAAATTTTGGTGACCAATAGGGTTAGGATGTATCTGGTTTGAGCAGTGTTAATGAAGAAGAATATTAAATGAAGAAAATGGGCTTTTGGCAATCTAGTGTTAACTACATTTTATTGTAAAATTAAGTTCCAATCCTCTGTAACAACAATATGTAAAACAAACCAATACAGAAGAAACAAAGCCTTGTTACATGCTGGAATATTTATTGAATTTCAATGTTTTAAAGAAACTTGTGTTTACAGTTGTGACACTGGAATACGGGAGTATGGGGAGGAGGGTTTTTACTTCCACTTTATACCATCTTATATTTTTTGTTGTATATATTTTATAATATTTACATAAAAAAATCTCTGAATTGTGGAACTGTCAACACTTCTTTACTGCTCAATTTTAATCTTTCAAAAAATGCCTAAATAAGAGAAAGCAAGTGTTTAAAATCAAATACTCATATACTATGAAGTCAAAACAGTTAATTGCTCCAAAGAATAGACTGAATTATATGTTGTAGTTAACATGCTTAATAATTATGAGACAATAGCTTTGCCCTGGGACTAATTCATTTTAGCCTACTTTGTGCTAGGGATGATAAAGTTTTCCTGATATCTTGGAACTTGCAATCTAGTAGAAGAAACACATTAAACAACTGTTATAAACTGTGTTAAGTCATGAAGTATAGGTTGCCAAGAGTGTCAAATCAAGAACTGACCTAGCAATCAAGGAAGTTTTCCCCACAGATAGTATTTTCTGAGCCACAGCTAGTGGATAGGATGAGGAGTTAGTGTTTGTGTCTAGGTAGTGAGGGGTGGGTGCTGATAAGGGAGGGGGTAAATAGCAGTCAGCAGTCTAGGAAGGAGGAATTCCTCAGCAAAGGTCCTGAGTTGGGAGGGAACCTAGCACATGGTAGAATTGAAAGGTGAGAGCTCAGAAAAAGGGATACCACGGGTAATGAGCTGGAGAGGCAGACAGGGGCCATATAGAGCATGCCTCATCTACCATGTTAAGGGGAAAGAACCAGTGAGAATGTCATCAAGTACCTAATCTAACTTAATAAAACTATGGCTGTATTAAGGTTTAATAGCCTACAGAGCACTTGAGTCACTTAAAAACTTACATAGACCTTTGAACCTGTTCAAAATCTAAGATTTAAAAAACAAAATTCTTAGTTTTCAATTCTGTTCCCTGTATATTGTATAGAGTGGGTGAAAAAAAATTAAAATCTGCCTTTCTACATTCCATTCTGTTTTCAAGTAAAAATCTGATTATTGTGGCAACAGGCAGGAATCAGATGTATAAGTTAATTTTATATTTGGTAAGCAATCGATTATTTGTAGTGTAGGTTGAACCTCAACGTTAAATTCTAGATTGGCTGTTTTAGTTGCCTCTAAATTTGTTCAAAATTAATTTTATTCCCTAATTTGTTAGATAAGACTATCATACTAGTTTAGTTTTATATTGATGATGGCTAATTTAGTATTTATGTGGCATTTTATATTTGCTAACTACAATTAATTATATTTGGAAGTAATCTATTACTGAAAGGGATTTCCCCTCACATCAGTATGTTGGATAGTTACATAGCCATAAAAACAAAAATCAGATTAATTTTATTTTCAATGAAAAAGGAATACTTGAAATAAGATTATAGTATGTAAAGTAAGCATGACTAAGAAAGGTGATTGGTTATACTCTATGTCAGTGCTCATACTCCACAACTTACCTGTTCAAAGCATTCAGAGGACTGAGAGGCTCTAACCATATTCTCTTGTCTAAAAAAAAGGTAATTTAAAGTAAGTTTTTGGTGACTTAACGAGCATGTGATCTAAATGCTGCTGCTTGTCAGTTACTGCTTCATCCTTTTCTAGTTCATAAATATCAGTAAGTTTATGTCTCAGTTACAGATATTGAATCATAAGAACAAAGTGTACCATTCTACATCTAATTATGATATTCCTGTAAGAGAAAGCTAATGAAATAGCATTCATAAAAACAAAAATTATTAAAAAAGACCATTCTGACTTGATTCTACAGAAGAAAGGAAGAGACCACTCAGCAAAGATTTATTGGGCTCTAATTACTAGGTATATAGGTGCCAGGGAAACAATGAAAATAAGACAAAGTCCCTGCCTTCAAGGGGCTTACCTTTTAACTTGTGGACACTTTTTTTCCCTTTAAAAAAATGTAAATGAGGAAAATGTGTCTCTATTTTTGACAGATACAACAGAACTTCCCACCATTAGCTCATGAAAAAGAAAGCCCAATTTGTAGATTTGGACAACCATGGTAATTTAAATATAGTCTGCTGTTGATTTTACTACCACATAAAATAATGTGGTTAATATAGTGAAAATTCTGATTAACCCATTTTCAACTATCAGTATCTGAGGACAGAGGAGGGGAAAAGAGAAGAAGGAAGAATATAATCTGGTCTAAGACTTTATCCTATCTATGACTTTCAGAAAGTGAGTCATTCCCATGACTTTAATTTTACACAATTATAAACTGGGGATAGCTACCACACATGTATCAATAGTTTTATGTTTAGAAGATGGCAACCAGTTTTATTTTTATTGAATGTCGATGTCCAATATATTGTATAAATCATATAAAAACACACTTTACTTACAGGAGTTTATGTATAGTCTATGGAGATAAATAATATAAGGACTAAATCTACTCTTCATTTCTTTTAAACCCTGGCAGCTTGGAGAATAGTCGTATCTCATTTATGCCTGATTTTTGTAGCTGGCTGTCAAACACTGGGGACTATCTAAGGAGAAGAACAATGGTATTTAGCTGATCATTTACCATGTCCCCATCTCCATCGCTCCAACTATTCTTTATTAGGTACCAGCAAAATGTCATCTGCTGTTGATTGCTTTCTCTTTCTTAGCCTTTCAAATCCTTTGACCTTGCCCTTCACAATGCCAATATTGAAATTTAAAAATAGGCAAGAACTGGCTTTTTAATGTAGTAATCACTTATTTTGTCAATCAGAGGTAAGCTAATAGGAGATACTTAGTCATGAGATAATTGTTGCAGCAGTACTGGTTACAGCTGAAGATAGACTAAGTGAAAATAAAAATGACTTAAAAATGATGGTGCCTGCTCTAAAACTAAGAAGATACATAGTTAAAACTTACAGAAATTTTTTTGCAGTGGAATAATTTTCTAAGCATTTTTCCCTCAATATGATCTTATATTTATAGCACCCAGGCTATCTCCTTACCTCCTTAAGACTTGAGAAATAGCAACTTATCAAGCAAATTATCCACCTTTTTAGCCTTATATTTATTGAATGCCTATAGTATGTGAAACATTGTCCAAAGATACTATGCAGTGTGCTCAGCGGACCTAAAAGACAAATCCAAATCAGGTAATCCCAGATGGAATGGTTGTGTGGTTTCCTCATTTTATTATGTTTTATATCTGGGTTTTATCATTTTTTATGTTTATATCTGCCTTCTCTAACTTAGATTTCAATCCTCAGGGTGAATGAATACTCTGTTCTTTGCTGGTACTCACTGTGAACTCAATAACGAAAGGTATTATAATTAGCACCTATATATTTAGCTTGTCATTTTTAACGTCCTTTACTAACCATAATCTATGGAAAGTTTAAAAGTTATAAAGTAGGTACATTGACATAGCTATTATAGGAGCACCTTTAGATCTTAAAAGCCACAGTATTCTTTTTACCTTAGGAGTGTTTTTACATAAAACACAAGGTTCTCTAAAAATGTCCAGATTTTGGCTATGTAGTCTAATCTGTCAGAAGCTGCATGCACATCCTGGATGCCTACTGGATTTAAGCTAACAATCACACTGTTCTGCTCTTCTAACATGGCCAAAAGACATAAATACTGATAATCACACCTTTGGGACTGAACAATGGTTCTTCCAGTTTATTATGTCACCTATCCTAACAGTGACCACACAATGTCATAAGTCAGCATGGCTAAAGATGCACGATGGGATTTTGTTGATGTGACTCTATATAAGACCTCATGTGATGATCAAAATATTTTTTAAAGGTCAGTATCACAGCTCTAGCCTATTCTATCAGGAAATACAGATCTGTCATCAGAATTAGTTAAGAGCAGCAAATGGATTTATCCTTAAAATCGTCAAGACCTTCCCTAGGCAAAATGCTTCCTGACAATTTTGAGGGCTTTACAAGAGGCCCTCAAAGCCTTCAAGGTAGGAACTGAGTACATGTTGGCATCGAAGAGTGTAGATGAATTGTCTTTATAGTAGCTCCACTTCTCAGGAGAGGGTGAGAGGGAAGGGCATTAGCCAGTACCAGTACTTTGCCCAAGGGAATTGGTGTCCTGTTTGAGTCCCTAAGTTAATATTAACCCAGCCCAATAAGTTTCTCTGGCCAGGACGCATGCACAAGTCACTCTCCACAGTCTTCTATTTGCTTCTAAGTGTTAACAACCACAACAAAAAACTGTCAGCACTCAAGTATTGTAGGTCGGTCGCCTTGGGATCTCAGCGCAGTCTGTTTGGGAAGCAGTTAATGCGGCCGGCTCCTAGTCAGTAAGGGTGTCAAGGAAAGTGCCGTCAAGTACCTGGAAGTTTGTCTCTTACTCCGCAGATGCTCTTCTCCCCGTCCCTCACTCCTGCCTTTCGCTCTCACTGACTTTGAAAGCCTAAGCTCCTCCCCACTTACCGTGGTCCTCACTGGGTTTCCACCCTCGAATGGGCCCTGAGTCTGCTCCTTTCGCCCTTTGGAGAACAATCCCCAGGCCCACGCGCGAGGGAACTGAAGTTTAAGCCTACTCACTCCTCCTAGCAGCTCTGTTACGGTTTTGAGTAGCAGGACAGGGGGTAGGGCACGGATCACAGGCTTGAGTTTGCTTGGGGCGGGAGGGGGAACCCCACCCGCGCCACTAGGGTTTCCAAAGAGGCGATCTGGGAGCGGTGGTCTACAGTATCGCGAGAAGAGGCGGGGCCCCGCCCGGCGTTCCCGGCTCCTCCCCGCCCCACCCGCCCCACGTCCCCCGCCCTCCCTCCCCCACTCCCCGTGGCGCGAGCGGCTGACTGAGCCCGGAGAGGAAACGGCGTTCGGAACCGCGCTCCCGCCCAGGCCGGCCCTGACGCGGGCCTCGTCAGCCGGTAACGGGGAGCAGAGGTGGGGGCCAGGGAGGCGACAACGAAAACAGTGAAGGTCAGAGCCGAGAGGCCTCCTCTGAGAAGGGTGAGGAAAGGGTCTCCCTGCGGACTCTGCAGAACCAAGGCGGGGTCGACCCCTCCCAGGGGCGGGGTCGCACTGGGCAACTGCAGCCCTGGGGACTGGCTGGGCGGGGCGCGCCAAGAAAGGGGGAGAAAGGGGTCAGCGCTGGGCTGAGTGCTCCCCGGCGGCGGGAAACGGGCAGTGGGCTGTGGCGCTGAGGCCGCCGGTGAGGTCCTGGAGCCGGGACTCCAGTGACGCCTGGGGAAGCCCCGGGGCCGGCGAGTCCCTTCCGCCTCTCCTTTGGACCCTGACTGGAAGCCGGCGGGGGTGGGGGCTGGGGTGGGAGAGCGGCGCGAGGGGGCGGGTCCCCACGCCGCTCGGCACTGATTGGCTGAGCGCGTGTGGAATCGGGTGATGGGAAACGCAGCCCGACTCTTCCGTCCCCTCCTGCTCCTCTCCCTCCCCCCCGTGGCGAATGTGCTGCGCGGCGGCGGGTGCTTAAGCTCGCGGCGTTTGGCTGTTGCAGGCAGGAGCTGGGAGGAGGCGGCGGCGGCGGCAGCAGCAGCAGCAGGAGCAGCAGCGGCGGCGGCGGCGGCAGCTGGGAGGAGGTGGTGACGGTGGCAACGGCAGCGTCGGGGACGATGGCGCGACTGGTGGCAGTGTGCAGGGACGGGGAAGAGGAGTTCCCCTTCGAGAGGAGGCAGATTCCTCTCTACATTGACGACACCCTCACGGTGAGCGGGCCGGGCCGGGCTCGCCGCTCCCCTGGCAGCTGTTTCCTTCCCCCCCTCCCCCAAGCCGTGCGCTGCGCACTGGAGAAAGAGTGTGTTGCAACTCCTAGGCGAGGCCTTTTCTCCGGCAGGCCCCGCAAACTCGCCTTTGCAGTGGGTCGCTCGGTAACCTCTGCAGGCCCCTAGCCCAGCGCTCCGAACGCAGTTTAAGACCCTCTCCCAGGGTTTCCTTCTTTTTTGAATCCTCTTCCTTTACCCTTTCCCTTTAGTAGAGGCTGCTTTTGCCAAAGCACGCGCCTCAGAAAGGGGTTGAAGGATCTTGGGCCTATCTCTTACAGAAACCACCTACCCTCGGGGAGGCTTAATTATCTAGAAATGTCGCAGCTCCCCGGCTACCTGTGTATTGCCTATCTTAATACTACAGTTCTCACTACACTACATGAGCATATCTACTGAGGTCAGAGTGACATGATCGTGGTCAGTAAAAATTCCACTAAAATGATTTGATTTCGTTGTAAGTAGTCTCGTATTGTCTAGTACATTAAAACTCTATGAAATGATTGTTCTTCTAGGCCATGACTCTTCAAAATGGGCTTTCTTGGCATTCTTTAGTTTACAGGTAGCCTTTTTTTCCTTTGAGGAAGCAAAATGATCGAATATATAAGAGCATTATAAAAAGCCGACTGCTCATCTTTAATGTCAAAACCTAGTTCTGGGTAGTTTTCTTTTTTGAATTTGGTGGTAGTACAGCATTACAAGATACTCTACCTTGTGTTGCTGTAGTATTTCCTTTAAAAGGAAATGGCAGAAATTTGAATTGAATTCTGAACAGGAAATGAGTGCAGTTGCTTGCCACTATTTCTTAAGAAATAAAATGAACCCTTTATGAATATCTTTTGAAGTCTGCATTTTGATGATGCTGAAGCTTTAGATTATATATTTGTCTATTTTGATAAAGAGCAAATTTTTTTATCGTATGACCTTTGGCTTTTTTGCTTTTCAAAGGCAGTTGATCTATTTTGTTCCTGATTTTTTTTTTTTTGCAAATATCTGCTGAAGCTTTTTAAAATTTTATATAAAATGCAAGTCATTGTAGATATGCCACTCTATGCTCTTTCTGTTTGCCACTCTCAATTAAGAGTTGATTGAGCTGCAGTGCTTTTAAAAGGAATAGAAGAGTATCGAATGACTTAATTTGCTGGAACTTTTTAAGTGAAAGCATCTATAATTACCCAAGTACATTTTTTTTCATGGAAAAAGAATGATTTGGCCTGACATAGGTAAATATAATTTGTGTTGATGTATTAGAAAATAATCTGTATGTCTTGGTTATGATTTTTCCATTTTTTGCATTTAAAGTGTAATGGACTTGTATTTTAAGTAGTTAAAAAACTAACACTGATCAAATTAAATGATGCATTTCTCATTTCGAAAACTAATAAGAATCCATTTATTAATATTTTTTTCTCTCCCTCTCCAACACACTTCTGGAGCACATAGTTTAGTATCCACCTTTTATGCTTATTGTCTCAGAATGCCCTTCTAGTTTAAAAAAAAAAACTTTTGGGATTAGACATAAGATTACTTTTGAGTGTATAATATCAAAGCATAGGGGAAATCAGTGTAAATTTTAGTATAAAATTTTGCGTTGACACTGATTTCTCTCCTTATGCCCACTTAACCTGTAATGTGAATGCAGTATTGATGTATGTTATGTAGCACTTTAAAAGTCAACTTGTGGGTGTTTTTTCACTTTTTTCTCTGTACAATATAATAATTTCCAGAATTTCCCATAGAAAAAGAAGTAACATTACACTGTGATTTATTATTGTATTTATTTGTCCAGAGAAGTTGGGATTGGACTGAACCTGGTGGTTGAGTTTTGCTTTTATTGGATTGTGGACTTGTGACTAAGGCAAATAAAATGTAGGCTTACTTAATTTAAATATCTCAAAAATAGCGTTTTATTTAGGAAAGGGTACAGTTTTTCTTTGCTTTGGAAGGGTTTTTATCACTGGGGAATGAATGAGTGGGACTATTGCTTTGTCTTGGAACTTCTGCACAGTCATTGAATGCTGGTTAGTGAAAATTCCTGTTAAGAATGCATTATAGTTAGGGAAGCAAGTTTCAGAACCATTCTACCAAATATTAAAGGAAGAATGCAGAGCAAACAACACCTGTTGGGAAAGAGGGAGAGAAGAGCAGAGGTTTATGCTCTGCACTGGTCCATTGATAGGTTGATGGTAGTGTATCCCTGAAGTTAACATTAGGTTTGGTTTTCGTTTTTAGGGTCCATAGGTGATGCATGGTGGAAACATTGTGTTACCTTTATTTCTGGTAGTCTTAGAATCTTGTTAGCTCCTAGATGTTAAGTCTAGTTGCAACGTTTACAAATCAGTTACAAATGTTTATTATTTTAGTAACAGAAGCTGAAAGTTGTAGCCTTAAACTGGCAATTTTAAATTGTATTTGTAAAATGAAACTAAGAAGCTCCTATGTAAGGAAGTAGCCTCCTCTTTTATGTGGTATGTTGCATCCACATTAAAAAGACTCAGTTTAGTGGGTTTGAATACTTGAGTACAGTGCTGATGTATGTATATTTGAGATAATTCCAAATAAGCTAGTGGGATATTTAGGAAAGTGGCGTGCTATGTGGCAAAAATGCTTTTTAGTGTTACTAGCATTGTAAAATAAGATGGACAGAAAACAGATTTTCTTTTAGAAACATCTTTGAAGAATTACAATTTTTTGAGTAAAGTCCATGGAGTGAAACTATATGCTCCTTTTAAAATGTTCTTGAAAAATAATCACAGAACAAAGCAAATTATTCTTGCACTTGCTTCCCAGAGATAACTAAGCATATAGCAGCATTTGGTATAATTCCAGTTGTAGACACACATAGATGCAGAGTTGATATGCATTCTTAACATTTTATATCTTGCCTTTTTTCATTAAACATAATGTCGAGAATATTTTTTCTTGTCATTTTGAAAGAGCTTTAATAGTCCTATAATATATTCGTTGTGTGACTTTACATAATTTAATCATTCTCTCTTTTGGACATAGAAGCAGTTCTAGTTTCTGCTATAAATAATACTATGAGTATAAATAATGCATAAATCTTTGAATTAAATTTTTTTTTTTCTCAGGCTTTTGGAAATACGGTTACTGGATCAAAGGATAAGAACCTTTTATAAAGTTCTTGATACATACTGTCAAATTGCTACAATATTTCTGGAATGCAGTTTCTCCTCTGAATTAAGACCAATCTAAATGGACTCAACTCTGATAAGGGTTTCTTAACTGAGACTTTAAAAAGATAATAAATGATAGCATATCCACTTGGGGATTAGGTGTTTAGCATTTACTAAAAGTTTGTATTTAATGTTTTCTTTCAGCTCTTGATTAAATAATTAATTTTACCAAAGATGATAGATGTTACAAATAGCTGTGAGGATAAAGAAGTAAAAAAGCAAAAATGGTTTTTAATAAATACAAACAATATTGTTGGTTAGAGCTTATGAGAATGCTTTAAAAAAGAGATTGTTGTGGTCAGGAGAAACCGGGACAGATACAAGTGAAAGTGGGTAATGGATTCAATAAACTTTATAAAGCAATAATTGCCAGACAATAACTCGTTCTATTTTTGGCTAGGTAGGGATAGGCAACCTCATCATTAAGCTGAACACTAATGATTCCTCTGTGAAACCACACCTGAAATATTTTACATGACTATCTTCCTTTAGGTAAGCTAGAATCTGAAGATCAAGTCAAGGAAGTAGTTTTAAAGAATGGAGGAAAAAATGTGCTACTATCCTCTTTGTAGTCCCTTTTTTCTTTTTCCCCCTTTTTTTAATTGTCATCTCTCAACACTAAGCATATAGTGATTGGCCAGAAAACAGCAAGGTAAAAAAAAAAACAAAAACATTATCCTAAATTTTTTAAGGGTAAGGACAAAGGAATTCAGTGTGAATGCAGTGTTTCTAACCAGGGTGGTATAGAGTAAGTACAAGAGAATTTAGTATTATCCAAGTGAACAAAATCCAGGAAAGACACAGTAATAGGCCTGATCTTGACATTTATCTACGCTTGTTGAGGTGAAAATTAAATGATCTTAAATGAGGGGTTTTTCTTTTAGAAAATTTTTAACCTTTGTTGACTTTATAAAGGATTTCTAAAGCAAGTGTTATTTACCAAATTACATATATTTTCTGAAGGTCAACCAGCAGGTCTCAATATGTTAGATATATTCTTTGATACCTACTTTAATTATTACAGCAATATAACATAGTTATTCAGTTAATAATTCACTTACACAGAGTTAGAATTTAGGATTTTGCCTATGAAGCAGATAAGAGAGACCTTGATAGCTTTGATCTTAAAATAGTATAAATAATTGTCTTAATTTTTTTTTTTTGGTGGCAATTGACATGTGAGGAAATGGTGTATATTTGTATCAAGCAAGTGAACATGCAAATTAAGGTGTTAGTTGCTTAAACGGTAGATTTGGAGTTCTCTTGAGTTACATGGCTTTAAAAGTTTATCTTACACCTTTTTTTAAGACTTGGCAGTTAACTTTGAGTTTTAAATCATGGTGATTTCAGAAAACAATGTGAGTTAATTGTATTCTTAACTATTTTTATTCTTTTATTGGTTTTCATGAACCAGGATTTCTAAAACCAGGATTATTAAATGTTTTTTAGAATTTCAATAGATTATTAAATATGGTAAATACTGTGGGTAGTATGGCTCATTAGATATTTCACCCACTTATTTCAGTCATCCTTACTAGTCCATTTAGAGCTACATTATTAAAGTGGGCTAATAACCAGTTTCACTTTGTACTGTTGATAAGTTAAAATATGAAAGTGCTTAGAACAATGCCTAGTAAATATGAAGCTACATTAATTGTCTTTATTATTATTATTACCACCGTTCTTTGGAGATATTAATAAGATTATGAGAGTGAAAACTAGAAAGAAGTTGAAAGACCTTAAAATTGGACAATTGATCCTTGAAACTGAGACTTGGATATATAGTCTGTAAGTATGGAAGAAGAAACTTCCAGAACAGTAAAGGCTATTGAGATGGAAGCATGAGCATGTCTCTGAACATGGTATAATGTATATAGAATTGGAAGCAAAGAATACTAAGTTTCCCCTCATAGTAGTGTATGTGCATTGTAATAAATTTGGGAAAGATAGGAACACATAAAAAAGTCATCTGTTTTCTCACTGCCTAGAGATAGCCACATCTAATAAATTATTTTTCTGTAAGAAAATATGCAGATATTTGAATCATATTGTACATGTAGTTTTTGGTTCTGTGAAATACAATGAAGTCCTCTGGATTCTTGAGTCTGTGTTTGCATCATTGTCTATCCTTAGCAGACACTCTCTCTACTTCACATATCTAGTGTTTTCACCTTATCAAATCGAGAAAATATATATATTGCTTAGACTTACACTTGGTTGGTTATTCAGTCTTCAGTTTATTGTTAGAACAAACATCTTTTAAGGCTCTCAATTTTAATGTGGAGGGAAAAAATGGTCACCTCCATTAAGGAAACAGGTCTTTTTGATGCTGATTGATGGAGGAATCTCCTTAAGATCACATTCAACTGCGTGAGGTTTTTTAGCATCTTATTTTTGTGCCAAATGGGTCTCCTTATCCTGACTTCACTCTCGGTGTGTGGGAGTTTGTGTCCTTGTCATCTGCATCTGGAAATAGAAGTTTGTCCTAGCACAGTATGTTTAATACTTTTAACAATGTTTTAGTTAAGATATAAATACGTTACTTTATTTTATTGTTTTGAAGGTAGACTTTTTTTTAACACCTCTGGAAATTGGGTTGCTTCTTTCATTTGATGACATCCTGATTATAATGGCTCTTTCCTAGTGGTACATAAATATGGTGCTTTTTAATCTTAGTAGTGTCACAGATAATTGAAATGTGCTAATTACTAATTCCCCATTATCTGACATCCTGAAACATTTTTAAGCTTTTGTATATTCCTCTTTTTCTGGTAGTGAGTTTTGATAATTGAATATCTCGGTGTATCCTTTTTGTTCATAATTAGAGCAGACATTTACTATGTACCAGGTACTAGTCTGAGTACTTCACGTATATATATTATATATATCATGTACAAATCTTATAATGTAAATGACTACATACATACATTATACAATTTACTATATCCCATTAAGAGGAATAACTAAAAATGTCAGGGTGTTTTAATGCTAAATATCAGGTCATTTCACTTATTAAATGCCATTATCACTGAACACTGCAAAAACATGTATAATTTGTCACAACCTACTCTGAGAGATATTAAAAATTATTACATAATCTCATTTTACAAATGAGGCTGAAAATCAAGACAGGTTAAGTAACTTGCTCAGAGTTATGTTATAGATTGTAAGTGGTAGAGCTGGGATTTGAACTCATGTCTGCCTGACTTCAGCCTTCTTGCTCTTAGTTACCATTTCTGGCTTTAGAAACTCATATAACTTGGATTTAAAAAAAAAAAAAATTGGTAGAGGGCAAGATGGCAGGTGGTGGAGATCTGGCTTCGGGGGTCTATTTTTGTCCTAGGAGTTTATATAATAGTCTGTATCATGTATTTGAAGAATATAAATCAATTGATTTTTATTCTTTTGCATATTAAGATGGTGATGGAATTTCCTGACAATGTGTTAAATCTCGATGGGCATCAAAATAATGGTACACAACTGAAGCAGTTCATTCAGGTAATAGTTTTAAAACTCAAACTTTTTTGTTTTATTTTGTTTTCTTTAGATTCTACATAAAAGCGGGATATGATATTTATCTTTAAATGGTGTGTGTGTGTGTGTTTTAAAGTCATTTAAAATTTTAGCCCCAAGTTTTTGTTTTAAATGGGGCTCTCTAGGTCTTACGATTGCACTGAAATTGCAATTTTTTCACTGTTGCTACAGTGAATATATTTATGTATCTGTTATGAGAAAGAGATTCAGTGGTGTTATCATTTTACATGTCCAGAAGGCTTTAACTTCACCAGGTGATCTTTCCTGTTTTTTAAAGGTAAGAAATACAACTTCTCATTGAGACCTTGTTGGGGTTTTTTTTTCTGTAGTAATTGTTTTATTCAAGTAATAAAAAGTTAATCCTTTATTGTGAACTTTCTTATTTTTATTCTGAAGCAATATGGTGCTTTATAAATACACTATATAATCAAGATAATGGAAGATAAATTGTTAATTTATTTCAACATTCTATTTCTACTTTTGGAGAAAATTTTGAATGAATGGTTAACGGTAACTATGAGAAAAATCCTTCTTGGGAGTTATTTTATTTTCCCATCTGTTTTAGTAAAGCTGGAGGCGTTATTTGTAGCATAACTATAATTCCAGCCAGACAGAAGTTATTTACTAGAGTTTTGCCCATTTCTCTGCGGTTCTTAGTCATTTTTCTACCTTGTCATAACCAACAGATAACATTCCTATGCACCAGCATTTTAGTTACTACTCACTTGTAGGCTTCTACATAGGTAACATAGGCCTTTTCTCTCCCACTGATTCATACCACACCTGGTTGAGAGTTGCTCTACATGATCACCATCTTAACGTGGTTCCTGTAGCTAACATAGTGTGTTGCTAAAAGTTGAGATGTGGTAAAGCTGCATTGTATGTTTATTCTTATTTCTTTTCTTCCCTTTAAAAACTTTTTTATTTTAAGCAAGAACACTAAGCTTAATACTCACTGAACAAGCACTAAATTTTCAGACACAAGGCTTCTTTTTGCTATGCTGGCACACATACTGCTTAGCCCTGACATCCGAAGCAGAGCCTTTTATACCCTAAATTCTAGAGCAGGGGGTTCTGTTTAGCAAACTTAGTACAGTATGGACAAGGCCGACTGACTGCCTTGCCTTTCTGACTACGTTGCAGATAGAGATGGCAAACCCTGCCCAGGTTTTACTTAACGCACAAGGATAGCAACCAGAAATTGTAGTGAAAGTAATTTTATATTTTTCTTAAGGACTCGTCTTCATTTTTCTTTCTCTCTTTCTTTCAGCGACATAGTATGCTTAAGCAACAAGATCTAAGTATTGCCATGGTGGTGACATCGCGTGAAGTCTTGAGTGCACTTTCTCAGCTTGTCCCATGTGTTGGTTGTCGTCGTAGTGTGGAGCGCCTCTTTTCCCAGCTTGTAGAGTCTGGAAATCCTGCCCTTGAACCTCTGACAGTAGGGCCAAAGGGAGTCCTATCTGTTACTCGAAGCTGCATGACTGATGCAAAGAAGCTTTATACATTATTTTATGTACATGGGTAAGTATAATTAATTGGGAAAAATGGGTTTGTTAAAATTTTTAAACTTGATGACAGTGGTAGCTTTTCTAAATTTGGTCAGGGCAAAGCCTGAGCCCAAATTCAACCATTTTATTGAGTAACTTCTGTGTGCCAGTGACTATAAAATATCTCCTTTCATGTGGAGAAAGGCAAGCAGTAGGCAACTACATAATTTGTCAGGTATGATAAGTTATGAAGAAAAACCAGTAAAAAAGATAGAGAATGAATGGGTGGAATTAATATGGAGGATAGTCAGGGAATTCTGCTGATAAAATAACATTGACTATTAGACTTGAATGAAGTGAGTGAGTGAACCATGTAGGTATCTGAGGGAAGGCAGAGAGGGAGCAGCAAGTGTAAAGGTTCAAAGGTTGGTTTTCCTGGCATGTTTGAAGAACAGCAAGGAAGCCATTGTGGCTGGAGCCAGGTGAATGAAGGGAACAGTAATAAAAGATGAGGTCAGAGGAGGACCAATTATGTAGTGCCATCCTGAGGTCTTTTTTTTTTTTCTTTTTCTTTTTCTTTTTACTCTGAGTGAGACTGGGAAGATTTGGAAGGATTTTGAGCAGAGGAGTGACCTGGTTTGACTTGAAGTTTGGCTTACTTTGACCTTCGTATTGAAACTGAATGGAAAGATGATGGAAGGGCAGAGAAACAGGCTGTTTACTAATCCATGTGAGAGATAACAGTATTGTGGCTGCAGAGGAGAAATGTTTGGGTCCTGGATACATTTTGAGGAATGAGCCAACAGGATTTTTGGATAGATTGGAAGTGGAGGAGGACATCAAGGATGAATCTCAGATTTGGGGGGGTCTTAAGAATAGGACAGATGTTTTTCATTACTGAAATGGGTAGGACTGAGGGGAGGAATTTTGCAGAGCTCACTTGTTGGATGTGTTAAGTTTTAGATACCAGTTGGGCATCTAAAGTAGATGTAGAGTTCAGAGAGGTCTGGCCTAGAGATGTAAGTTTCTGTCATCAGCATATATATATATAGTATATAAACTAAATATAGTATTTAAACTATAGTATGTAAAATATATATAGTATGTAATATCTGTATACCTACATATGTATAATTTAAACACATATATGTATACCTACATATATAATTTAAGCCCATGAAATGAGAGATGATTACCACAGGGTGAATATTAATAGGAAAAGAGGTCCGAGGACCAAACCCTGGTGCTTTCCTTTTTAGAGGTGGTGGTAGAGACTTTGGATTTTTACTCTGTTTGAGAAAAGAAGCTTTGGAGGGTTTTTCAACAGAGAAATAACAGAATGTGATCTTCATAGTGATAAGATCACTCCAGCTGCTAAGTGAAGCCTTAGAATGTAAAGGCAAAAGGTAGAAGCAAGGAGATGTTTTGGGAGGCCAGCTATTGCAGTTGTCTAAGCTAGAGAGGCAGGTTGGACAAGGGTGTTAATGGTGGAGGTGATGAGAAGTGATTTGATTCTGGATATGTTTAAAAGTTACAGTTTACGGGCTTTGCTAATTAGTTGGATATAGGATCTAGGTATTAGTTGTACATATTTTTATATTGGCATAAAATTTTTGTTGGCACCTCATCCAGGATAATTTGTGTATTTAGATAATATTTGGACAAGGTAAGGTGGCTGAGAGGTAGCAATCAGTCAAAATATTTGAGTGCCAGGTACAGTGCTAGATAAAGTGGAGATACAGGGATGAATGAGACAGATGCAGTCTGGGAAAAAGAATACTTTGAATAGAGCAGGTCTCTTTCAACATTTTGACAGACTGAGAATGGAATGGGAAGACAGGTGTATAGACTCTTTGGAGTTATAATTTGAGGAGAAGTTTTCAAAGTAAGTGATGTGTCTATAATATTTTATACTTTTTACAAAAAGGCAGTAAAAGATATTTTGAAGATTTTAAAGAAAAATGAATAATTCAACCTTTAATGGTTTATCTTTAATTAGGTCCAAACTAAATGACATGATAGATGCTATTCCAAAAAGTAAAAAGAACAAGAGATGTCAGTTGCACTCCTTAGACACGCATAAACCAAAACCTTTGGGGTAAGTAGAATTGAATATCAAGATGTTTTGTCATTGTTAAGATTATAAATGTTGATTATATTTATTAATAAAAAACCCCCACACTGCTAGTTTTCTTTCATTAATTGGTTACACTATAACAAAGTTCAAAATAAATGTCTTCTACTTCTTTAGGCCTCTTTTTGATACTTACAAGGTCTCAGTATAGGTTTGCTTTTTTAAAAGTTTTTTATATATAACATAAGTTTCAGAGGAAAGAGGTGGAGATCTTTGTGGAAATTTATGTAGCCAATATTAAGTTGTCCAAAGTAGTGATATTCTTTGATTTACATAATAGCCATAAATTATTTTTCTTGTCTTCTTGTCTCTAGGTCTCCCTAATAATTTATCAAGGATTTAAAAAAAGGCTTGATTCAGTTATAGCAATGTTTATTTATGTAACTAATTTACAGTTTTCTTCTTGGTTAGGTACTACAATGCCCAAGGCTGCTTCTGCCCCCATCTCCCAGCACAGTGTTACGGTTGCCCTCTACAAAATTGCTTAGGGTTGTGGGTGGTAAGGAGAAGTCATGGAATTTGGAGGGAGTTTCTAAGGAGTAGTTTTTGTTTTGGAGAGAAAGGGATGATGTAAAACTACTGAATTAATTTTAAAAATTAGTTTTGAATATCTTATTGATAGTGTTGACATCACCGTTGTATAGACATGTTTCTGTCTGGCAAAAAGACCTGATGATCAGCTGGTTGTGTGTTAATCTATTAATAAAGTTTTTGTTTTTTTTCCTTCTATAATCAGGAACAAAAGTAAATATTTTAAAATTTTTATTATGAAAACTGTCAAACACATAGAATAATAGACTATATAAGAATTTCCCTTTGCCCAAATGCCTTCATTCAGATTCAGTAGTAATCAAGATTCGCCACATTTGTTTTGTTTATCTGCCTTTTTTCTTTGCTGAAGCATTTTATAGCAAGATTCAGGCATCATGTTCTTTTACTCCTATATATATGCACATATATCTCTAAATATATGGACATTTTCTTTCATAACAACTGCCATTTTAACATCTGACAAAATTAACTATAGTAATCTACCCAGTTTATATTTAGATTTCCCCACCTGTCTCAAAAAGTGTCTTTCTCCATTGATTTGTTAGAATCAGGATCCAAATAAGAACCACACATTACATGGTATCTAAATGTGAGAATACTCTGAACCCAGTAAAGTTCTACAACAACCTAAAGTGGTTTATCTAAGGATAATTATTTCATGTACCTGATTTACCAGTATCTTTAGAGAATTCCTGACTTTGTGAGTATAGAATTCAATCTCAGTTTCTCATTAGACATTAACCTTTCCTGAATGATTTGTTGACTCCAGTCACAGAGTAGGATGATATAATAAAAGCTTGCCTTCGGGTTTTTTTGTTAGGTGGATTCTTCATTGAGGAACTAAAAGCAACAGATATCCTAACATCTTACACATCTGTGTTCATTGCCACCCTCCATCAAAGACCAGTCCTTCCAGTTTTGCTCTGGATTGTATCTCTCTTATTCTCACTGACTTTTGTGTCATCAATTATCTATTTTTATTAAATTGACATGCAGCTATGTTTTCCTATCTTTCAGCTTAAAAAACAAACCACAGACATCACATCCCCCTTCAGCTATAGTCCCACCACATGGGATGCCAAATGTGTTAGAAGGTTGTTTGCTGAATTATGGAAGAATATGAATGGAGTTAGTTTATCTTAAGCATTGTCTCCTAAAGTAGCTTCAGTAATTCCCACATGCCGTATGGAGAGCAGCCCAGGGAGTATAGTCTGCTTAGCCAAGTCTCCCTCTCCACTTTGGATGGTCACTGCCATTTTATATGCTCCTGTGACTTTCCATTTTATATATTTCTACTGTTCCTCTCTTTTTCTGTTTAGACTTTTTCCAGGGAAAGTATAATATAATTGATTAGGTTTCAGCCTAATCAGTTGCATCAGTCCAGCTCAGCCTTTCTGAGAGTATTCTCATATCCATGAAAGTAAACCCAGGTTTTCGCCTAGGAGTAAGTTCGACATTCAAAAGAAAGGTCTAGGCCAGAATTACAGGCCTGTAGCTGATGATCGATTTCCTGAGAGAATGATATATAAGATCACTTAAGAGTAAGAGGAAAAGAGAAGAATGCTGAGGAATTCAATTTAATAGTAGAAGAGAAGCTAGTAAAGAAACCTGAAAAAGAGTGGCTAGAGAGGTAGAAGGAAGCCAAGGGAAAAGAGTGTTTTAGAAGGGTCTGGTCAGCTGTGTTGAATGCTACTGAGTCATCGAGGACCTCAACACTGAGATTGGTAATTTCGTTGAGCAGATCTGTAGTTGAGTGGAAGCAGAATCCAGATCAAATGAGTAAAAACGTAAATGCAGTGTAAGGTAATGGATTAAGTTGTGAGTGAAAAGTGAGAGTAAAACAGGGAAGTGGAAAGATTTCTTTTTCAGAAAGCTTCAACTTGAACAGAAGGAGTGATAATAAAGACATTTGGTCTGGAGAGATTATGAATAAAATCTTGATTTGAGCTGTAGAATTGTTTTTAAAGCTGTTCTTAGAGTAATTCTTTCACATTCTGATGATAGAATAATCATTCCCCAGCTCTGATTTCATGAACCTTTTCCTCAATTATGAGAAATTGAATATGAAAGTTACTCAGCTTTAGGAGTTTATAGATCATTCAAGTATATTTAGAACAAGAAGAAATATGGGAGTTGAGAGAAGGATGCAGCATAGAAGGCAGAGCAGGAGTTGAGGATTTGTTTAAAAAATTAGAAGCACTGGACCGTGTCCTGAGCCCTTATGAGAGGAAATGGAGAGGTAAATTGTATGTCTGACCTTATATGTTGGGCAGGGGGTTGAGAAATACCTGTTTAGTTACATAGAGTAGGTTAAGTAAAGATTCAGAGATTTTTCATCTCAAGCATCCAAGGTAATGAATTTCTAGGACTGTAGTGAGACCTACAGAAGAACAGGCAGGAGCCAGTTCAGAATCATGAAAAATCAAGAAGACTATCCTTGAATGGAATATAGACACACATTTCTCTTGGAATTCACATCTGCAGCAAAGCAAAATGCATGATCAGCGCCACATTGAAACCTGTGGGGGAGGGAGAGTCTGGGAAATTTTTAGTAAGTTTTTAAAAAATTATTTGTATAGTACTTATTGCTAATTTAGGCTGTGTAAAGTGTTCACCTTAGTTGCTTTTTATTTTAGTAAATATAAAAATTTATTTACTATAAATTAACCTGTGACTTTCCCAGCTACTTGTAAATGTGAAGGTAGATAAAGAGTTTTGTTGCCATGGACTAGCTATAAAATCACATTGAGTAGATCAAAACTTGTTATAATTTTCAATTTGTGGAATATTGGTCCATGTTTATAGGTGAAAATATAATTTTTCAGCTCTTTTGACTTTAAAACATTCCAAGTACATTTGTTCGCTATCTTAATAAATATAAATGTTGTTAAATTGTATCAGGTAAACTTAATAGTTGATCAGAAGTTTTTATATAAAGATAAGAGCACATGTTTAACATTTTAATATGGTTAAAATGAATATGTAATTAATTATATATACAAATTTGTAAACTTATCCTACTAATATCTTAATGTAATAAAGAGTTCATGATCTGTAACATAGACTATAGAAATTATTTCTTCAGATTATCTCAGTGTCACTAAGCTTTGTACTATACTGTACTACAGTGAAGGGAGCAGTAGCAGTGTCAGTTCAGAGAAGTTAAGTACAGATAAGAGAAGTAGTGAAGACCACAGGAAGGACAGCAAGTGTAGGATCATTTTCCATTATGGACCTTTCCAGGGAACAGCCAGGTAAAATCAAGCAATCCTTTACTCTGCCTTTTAAAATGTTTTTACCCTTATATATTTTTCCTTCTCACTAATATTTGTTTCTTTCTGCAGAGGTTGTTGGATGGACGTATGGGAACTAATGTCCCAAGAATGCAGAGATGAAGTCGTTTTAATTGACTCTAGTTGTCTTTTAGAAACACTAGAAACATATCTGCGAAAACACAGGTAAGTGTAAAGGTCATCATGGTGTAGTTGAAAGGTACCTTAGCTATTTGTCATCGAGACTGACCTGTCACTGATCTCTTTCATATACCTGTACTCCAACCTTTCCATTAATGCCTGGCATGAAGCAGAGCTTAATGTTAGAGTGGGCAATTCCTTTATGGGATGACTCTCAGTATTAGCTTTCTTAGCCAGCATCTCATTTTTTGGTAATCTTTTTTTGTAACTTACCTGTTGGTTCCATCCAGGTCAGCCTTTTAAGAAACACAGAATGACTGAATCAAGTAAAGTGTACTGAATCACTTGGGAAACTCTAGTACTCCTTGTTTTTGTGGTAGAAATATTTTATGTCATTTTCAAAATGAAAGTTAAATTAGCTTTCACTTAGTAATATTTTGAATTATTTCTGTAATTGCCAAAACCTAAAAATAGAGTTGAAATTTGTGTGCTTCATGTACTATAAAATAAAAGTAAGTTCAGATTTTTCTTTTTAGTGTGCTACTTCACAAAGGAATTTTCTAAGTGTTATTAACATTTAGAAATTTGTAGGGCGAGGAGAGTGCAGTAGGAAAGGAAGCTAGTAAGGGAGCCATCTAGAGATGACATTCTTGCAGGGAGTTGTATTGTTTTAATATGTTTGTCACATGTTGGGTTTGTGGTTATGTGTTCTTTGACCTTGGGACAAATATACACAGTTACTTTGGGGACACTTCTAGAAAACATGTGATTGATAAAAACTGGCATTATCAAGATTGGTGTTAGTATGGCAGTAAGCTAATGACTTCACCTGCATACTTCTTTTACTAGATGTTTTTCTTCTTTCAGTTACAAACTTCGTTTATTTGCTTTTTTGGTTGATTATACGTAAGAGAGTAGAAATTTGTGTCAGTTATATAGAGTTTTGGAGGGGAGTTATATTGATGTAAAACATATAAAACTGTATAGATCCATTATAGATTCCTTCCTATTTCAATACCAAATCATTCCATCCAAAAGATAGCATTTTGGGGTAATAAATTAGTGGTCCCCAGAGCTACTGTTTTGGAGTTTCCTATAATGGTTATAGATACTTCATATGTTTTAGGGACAATATTTTATGTTGTTTATAAGAAGGCAGAGTGCATTTTATAAATATGTTAAGTGTAGGGAGAAGTACAATTCAGAGGAATTAAGGGAGATTACATTGAATCTGGGTTCTACTGATTGTAACTTTGTATAAGTTACTTGACTTTGCCTCAATTTTTTTTTTTCAAATCAATAATAATAGCACTCATAGGGTTTATAAGATTAATTTGTTGTGGGGATTTTTGATACATAGTAAGGCTTACTTAGAACAGTATCTGACACATAGTAAGCACACAGTAAATGTTTGCGGGCCAGATTTGCAAGTCCTTGTTACTACTGTCTATCTAGTTCAGTTTGGTGCAGTGTGAGTTTTTGTGTTATAGTCAGTTGAAATTGATTTGTAAGTGTCTAAATAATGTACCTTTTTGGCACTTCTACTTTAGTGGACTTTTCTGAGCACTTTATAATAAAAATTTGCTAACACTATTTGGACAGTTAAGTATTATGGTAGTACATTACTGTATTAGAAATGAGGCCTTAAGAAACCAAAATCTCTGCCTTCAATGTTTGTTAAATTTATGTGCAAGGTTATTTTTGAAAACAGGAAAAATCCCATTCTGTTGGATTTCATATAATATTTAAAAATTGCTGTTTACTTGTGCTTAGGTTACTTATGGTTATACTCAAAACATATTAAATTACTCTATGAATGGAAGCCATAAAATAGGAAAATATTTCAAGTTTTATTATTACTGAATGACATTTAACCCTTTATTTACTAGAAAATGTACGTATTATTTATAACCTGAAAACGTGAAAGTACCTGTTGTGTCTGTATCCATGTTTATTTTTTTAATTGTTAAAAAAAAGCCCACATAATATAAATTTATCCTTTTAACAGTTTTTGTCTATATTACAGTATTGTTAACTGTATACACATTGTTAAGCAGTAGATTGCTAGCATTTTTTCATCTTGCATGACTGAAACTATATCTATTGAACAACAACTCCCTTTTTACCCTTGCCCCATCCCCTGACAACCACCATTCTATTTTCTGTTCCTGTGAGTTTGATTTCTTTAGATAATTTACATAGGTAGAATTGTGCAGTATTTGTCTTTTTGTGATTGGCTTATTTCCTTTAGCATAGTGTCCTCAAGTTTCATTCATGTAGCATGTATTAAACTAATGCATCTTGGGAAATAAGCCTGGAAATAGTAGGTTGGGTAAGAGAAGAAGTCACCAAAGGCCTTAATAAGGAGTTTGAATTTTATTTCAAGGTAGTGAGGAGATTTTTAAGTTGAGAGCGAGATAATTAGATTTGTTTTTTTAAAAAAATTATTTTGGTATGAGAGAAGCATTAGAGCTAGGAAGAGGGGAAATAGGGAAGCCAGTTAAGCTTTTTAAAAAATTGTCTAGGTGATTTACAACAGAAATTTGAAAAGAAGGGACCTATAAGAGATGTAAGAAAGAATTAATACCAATTGACTCCACCCTAAATGGGGGACCTGAGATGTTGGAATTAACTGTTTCCTTTCCGGGTGACTTTGCGAATGATGATGTTCTTAACAGAGATGGAAGGAGACAGAGGGAGGGAACAATACGGCCTTTGGTTTTGGACAGTGAATTTAATGTGTTGTCTATTGGATATCTATGATGTCCCCCATTTTTCAGTGTGAGTCTGGCCCTTAGGCAAGGGGCAGAGATTTGAACAGAGTTGTAGAGTTGAGAGTCAGATATGTTAGCTGAAGCCATGGGGGTAGATGAGTTTACCTAGGGAGAGGAATTTAGATCAAAGAAATCAAAATTTTCTCGTTCTACCACAGGTGATGTGAGAGAAGCAGTTATTAATATTATGAACCTGGCTTTTTCACCAGACCAATTTCTTCCTTGTTTTGGGAATTCAAAGATGAAGAAACTAGGCTTCTATTCTTTTTCTTTCTGATTGAATATACTTGGTTTCTTAAAAAAAAATTTCATCACCCTCAGTCTTCACATGCTCTTCTATACTTTTACTACATTATATACACTTATTTAAACCACATTTCTATGTATATGTTGTCTATTTAATGATTGTTTTGAGAAACATGGTTTTATTTTTTTTTGGAAGAATCTGACATTTCAGAAACTACTGGTAAACTACGAATACATGTACCACTTTCCCACTTTCATTGTTACCCCCTCCCCAACCACTCACCCCCTCCCCTGCTCACTGCTTAGCTAGTGGTGAACTAAAATAAAATGTGGTAAAAATTTGAATCAAGGTTTACTAGCTGAAGATGCCAACTATTTTCAGAGCCTATAAGGAAAGGGATACTACAAATCATTCGTTTGTAGCCTCTGGTTTATTTCTGACCAGTACAAATAACTTTTGAAGTGGAGATATGCTAGTCTTTGGCAACTAATATTTTACTTGGCAACTAATATTTTCTTGGCATGTATTTTATGAACTAACAAGTACACATCTGCCTCATTCTTTTAGGCCCCTGTGCTTCTCTAGTTTAACAAATCATTTGCAAATGGAGATTTAGCTATACTCATATAATCCCTAAATTTATATTTCCCTTACATGTGTATGTTTCCCATTGTGTATGAAGGCTTTTTTAAATTCTGTACATGGGAGGGGAGTGTCGTCATCTGGTACACTGTTAAATGCCTTATGAAATAATGACACATGCCCAATTCTTAATTTTGAAGTTTTTCTTTTCAACAGGTTTTGCACTGATTGCAAAAATAAAGTCCTCCGAGCATACAATATCCTTATTGGTGAACTTGATTGCAGCAAAGAGAAGGGATACTGTGCTGCACTTTATGAAGGCTTACGGTGCTGTCCACATGAACGACACATACATGTTTGCTGTGAAACAGACTTCATTGCACATCTTTTGGGTCGTGCTGAGCCAGAGTTCGCAGGAGGGTATGAGTATGTAATTTGCTAGAATGGGCTATCTAGCGCTTTGCTTCATTTTATTACTAAAAGTTTATTTCCATCACCTTCTGCCTCAGTACATATGATATATGTATAAATTAATAGTGTGCCTGTAAACATTTTGCTTTCTTGAAAACATTCATTTTTTAATTAAAAATAGGAAGAAAGTGTTCTATGGTGTTTGGTTCAGTCCTCTCTGCTCCTTGTTGCTTGAAGTAGACAGGCTTTTGTTGGCTTTCATTATTATAGCTTATCATTTTCATTTGGAAATGATTAGAAGGGATTTTTTTCTCCCATCCATGCATTTTCATGTTTAAATTTTGTTCATAATGATGTTTTTTGCATAGGAAATGAGGTCTTTGCAACAGGGGTTTAAGAAATACTTCTTTGAATGTAATTCATGAACTGTATTATTATTAAATTATATTAGAACCTAAAATTTTATCTCTGGCTTTGTTGTAAACATAAAATCAGAAAAAGTTCATAGAATAAATTGAACCTATTTCCCTTTGTGTTTTGTGTACCAACTCTCATTCGAGTACTTACTTTCTGCTAGGCAGTTAGAATACAAAGTCTCCTGTTATCACTGAAGTTCTGTGAACACTTCTGTGAAGATTGGCCTAGAGGGCCTTTGCCCATGATTGAATCACTTTGGCATTGCCTTTCTATATTCCTCCTTAAAAAAAGAAACAAAAACTAAATAGGCATTTTCTGTAATTAGAAGATGAAAGGAACTGTCATACCTCTGTAAGCTGGACACTTATGACTTATTTGTGCCCAAAAATCTATCTCTTTAGTGCCAGTTCCTGAATTACCTTATTTTTAGCAATTTTAGGTCTGAGTTCTACGTGCATGTATATTTCTTATTGGTTATAAATGTGTGCTTTGTATATTTAATTTATACATTAATTGAGTTTGAATGTTATTAGGTATGAAGATTGTGTTTAAAACCCAAACTTGCAGATATGTTATCCATCTTTTACTGTTTTAGTTAAGGGTATTAGGAATTATATGTGATTTATTCTCCTTTTAGACGAAGAGAAAGGCATGCTAAGACAATAGATATAGCTCAAGAAGAAGTTCTGACCTGCTTGGGAATTCATCTTTATGAAAGACTGCATCGAATCTGGCAGAAACTACGAGCGGAAGAACAGACATGGCAGATGCTTTTCTATCTTGGTGTTGATGCTTTACGCAAGAGTTTTGAGGTAAGAAGAGCGAGCTTCGTGTGCAGGATTGCTTAGTCAAGCTATTTTACTGAACCTTAATGTAAGTAAGCCACCAGTCCGACCTTGCCTCAGAGGTCTGCAATCCACTGATATAGTGTTATGACTTTTGGAAGGTAGGGGAGGGGTTCCCTGGGGAAAGGAAATTTAGAAGAAGTTTGTGGATTGTTCTTTGTTTTTTTAGTCCTATTTTTCTGCCAGCCTTAGCTTTTTAGACTTTTTCAGAGTAGAAAACTGAAGTTGATGATTATTTAAGAAGATGCTGCTATGAAACATAACTAATGAAAAGTTAAAAGCAGCCCTAAAATAAGCAGCAAAATTAGCAACCATTAGTGAGTCCCAATTTGCCTGCTGATGTACAGTAATATGAAGTAAATGCTGTCGAAATTCCATGATGTGTAAGAACTACTTCTTAGAAGCACACTGTAGCCTCTTTATAATGCAGGAATTGAGTTTAGTGCTTGTGATTTGATAACTTTTTTTTTCCTCAATTATACCCTGTAGACATAAATTTTTGGCTAGTGAGTATTTTGTTAAATTCTGGGGCATGATTGTAACCCTTTAACTGGTTCATCAGTCCTTTTTGAGAATGGTATGAAAGCTACAGACCCATCACGAACTTTAAACACTGTTCTGGAAAGTCTGAAGAGATTTGTATTAGTTCCTACTGAATAGATTTCTTTTCTCTTTGTATGTTTGTGTCTTGAGAGACTAGATCATCTAACGAGGTTAAAGTTTCATTGTATGAAAAAATGAATGGATGTTTACTTGTGTTAAAATTCTGAAATTTGAAATTAGAATATTGCTGGTTTGGAATAGGAGTATGTATGTCTGTCTTTCCCATAGGTATTAGTTGTATATTCACTTCCTTGGTAGAGTTGAAGACTGTTATCATTTAAGGTATTAAATGTTGAGATCCTTTTTGAGGACTACCTGGCAAAATTGCAGCATGAAATATCAGTTCATTTAAAACTAACAAATGAGAATTTTCCTGGAAAATAGAGTTTTGACCAATATTCACTCTCAGCTTTGTTTTTGTAATAGATGACTGTGGAAAAAGTACAAGGTATTAGCCGATTGGAACAACTTTGTGAAGAATTTTCAGAGGAGGAACGAGTAAGAGAACTCAAGCAAGAAAAGAAACGCCAAAAACGGAAGAACAGACGAAAAAATAAATGTGTATGTGATATTCCTACTCCCTTACAAACAGCAGATGAAAAGGAAGTAAGCCAAGAGAAGGTAGTATTCCTTAATATTGATTGGCTCATGAATATATAGTATTGTTTTTTGCTAGATTTTGGCATTTTTCCTATGCTTTTTCAGAATGTGAGCTCCTACAGCCTGTAAAATAGCTTTTTTTCCTGCTATAATCTCTATAAGCCCCAATTTTTAATGTCATGTGTTTTATAAAGACAATGTTGGATAGTTATCTTTTTACCTGACCCTAGTATACTGTTAGATCAAAGTCCAAATGTGGAAAGTTAATTCCATCCATGACCTTGAGTAGTTCTTAACTTTTTGGACTCAGGGACCCCTTTCCATTCTTAAAAATTAAGGTTCCTGACGAGCTTTTGTTTATGTGGATTATACTTATCAACATTTATTTTATTAGAATTTAAATGGAGAAAATTTAAATTATTAATTCTTTTAAAAATAATAACTTCATTATATGTTAACATGAATAACATTTTTTGAAAAATAACTTCCCAAAAGAAAAGGTGAGAAGGGTGGCATTATTTTATATTTTTGCAAATCTTTAATATTTGACTTAAAAGGAATCAGGTAGATTCTCATATCTGCTTCTACATTCAGTCTATTTCCCTGTGGTGCTTGGTTGAAGCATATGAAGAAAGTCTCACAGAGATACATATATATATGGTAGGAAAAGGGAGGAATGCTTTAATACAAAACTTTTCAAATAGTTGTGGATATTCTTTTTTGGCATTACAACTCAACAGATGATAATTTCTTAAAGATTAGTTGCAGTGTGGAACCTGACACCTTATCAATGGCCCTTTCATACTCTGTTGAATTAAAATTTATTGGTCTGTGTTACACTTTACATAGATCTTTTACTCAGACTTGATTTTGTAATGTAATGCATTGATTTTTTGAAAGATACTGGTTCACTGAGTATCTTCTCAGATACTGACATTATCAGATAATCAATCACATTAAAACCACTATTGATCTCATCAGAAAGGTCTTTTAAGTATTGGGAAGCTTCATGCTCATTTGGCTTGTATATGCAAGTTTTCAAAATTCTGATTGTAGTTTGAAAGTTTGAATATCATTGACAACAGATTCTGTCCATTGTTTTCCTTGGAGTGATGGGCTTGCTTCATTTTTGAAAAAATATCTTTTAAATATCCAAGTCTGAATAGCCATAGTTTGTCTCTTACTCCTTCTTTCAAGTGAAATTTATGTTTCAGGGAAAAAAACAGCTAGTTCAGCTTGCAGCTCAAACAATTGCTCTGGTATTCTTCCTTGAGACAATCATTGTACTTTGGTATGCAGCAAAAGTGCTTTAAGCCTACTTCCCATTTGTCACATCGATTATTAAAAAGACAACTACACATGGGTTGATATTTGATAAAATTAATATTTTTACCACTTCAAAGACATAAGTGAAATGGTCTATCTTTCTATCTACTGAGAGTGTTTGACAAATGAAAATTATAATCACTATTAGTACATTTTGGTTGCCACTGCCTTGATTTGTGCTAAAGCCCAGGAACTTTTTTCACTGTTGCTTTTGTACTGTCACTGTCAGTGTCAATACAGTGAAAAAGGCATTATGTATCAGTGTTAGTATTCAGATGAAAATATTTTTGACCTAGAGAACCCATGGGGTCAGCGGATCACACCTTGGGAACTGCTGTCTTAGATTTACCTGATATCATTAACTCCTAACTTGCTTTTAGGTTGGTTCCTGGTCTTGAAGTAAATAATTTTTCATGAGAATAGTTTTTTTGATTAAGCTCAACTCCTAATTGGTTAATATTAAGGAAATTAAAATGTAGTCATTATGGAGGTAAAGCTTTTTAAAACTGTTAATATTGATCCTTAAAGGAAACAGACTTCATAGAAAATAGCTGCAAAGCCTGTGGCAGCACTGAAGATGGTAATGGTTGTGTAGAAGTAATTGTTACCAACGAAAATACATCATGTACCTGTCCTAGCAGTGGCAATCTTTTGGGGTCCCCTAAAATAAAGAAGGGTAAGTAGAAACAGTTTCTTTTAAAAATTAACTCTTAAGTTTGTTTATTCGCTCTTAAATGTATTAGCTTTTAGAGATGGTGGAGCCTAGAACTTAGGAATTGCTATATAACACCAAGAAAATCATATAGTCAGATGCTAAATATTTTTTTCCTTATGATATTTGAGTTGTTGGCGTTTGATTTGTGAGTCTTCGATAAAAATAAAAAAATCATTTTCGTTATTAATTTACTTTCTACTTTCAATAAGCCACCAATTTTGAAATTTTTCTGTGGTCCTCATTTGGTTCGTTCTTTGTCTTAACATATTTATTGGCATGTTAATTGTAACTGTCACCTAATTTATTCTCAGGCTTATCTCCACACTGTAATGGTAGTGATTGTGGATATTCATCTAGCATGGAAGGGAGTGAAACAGGTTCTCGGGAGGGTTCGGATGTTGCCTGCACTGAAGGCATTTGTAATCATGATGAACACGGTAGGTTCAGATTAAGCTTCCCAATTATTTCTGCTACATGGCCGATTTGAGCAAATAAGTAAGGGATTATTGATATTTCTGCAGGTGACGATTCATGTGTTCATCATTGTGAAGACAAAGAGGATGATGGCGATAGTTGTGTTGAATGTTGGGCAAATTCTGAAGAGAACAACACCAAAGGAAAAAATAAAAAGAAGAAAAAGAAAAGCAAGATGTTGAAATGTGATGAACATGTAAGTGTCATAACTTAGAATCCTTTTTAAAAAATATTCCATTATAGTTGGCATACGATATTATATTAATTTTTTCCATTATAGTTGGCATACAATATTATATTAATTTCAGGTGTACAACATAGTGATTAGATGCCAATATAACTCAAAAAGTGGTCATCCCAGTAAATCTGGTACTCTTCTGATACTGTACGTAGTTACTACGATAACTATATTCCTTATGCTGTACTTTATATCTCCATGACTATTTTGTAACTACCAATTTGTACTTCTTAATTCCTTCTCCCCTTTTCACTGTTTCTCCCAACTGCCCTCACCCCACCCCACCCCACCCCCGCCATCTGGTAACCCTCAAAATGTTCTGTCTATAAGTTTCTGTTTTGTTTGTTTTGTTCCTTAGATTCCACATGTCTGTGAAATCATATGGCATTTGTCTTTATCTGACTTAGGCCACTCAGCATAACACCCTCTAGGTCCATCATGAAATACCTTTTTCCATCCCTTTACTTTCTGTTGGTGTGTGTCTTTTAACCTGAAGTGAGTCTCTTATAGGCAGCCTTTGTAAGGGTCTTGTTTTCTTATCTATTCAGCCACCCTGTCTTTTGATTGGAGCATTTAATTCTTTTTCATTGGAAGTTGTTGATAAGACATAATTAGTCATCCTTTTTTCATATTTTTGATACATATTTTTTTCTTAAAGAAGTCTCTCTAACATTTTCTGTAATACTAGCTTGGTGGTGATGAACTCTTTTAGCTTTTTCTTGTCGAGGAAGCTCTTTATCTGTCCCTCAATTCTAAATGGGTAGAATTACTTTGGTCGGAGGTCCAAACTTGCTTTTAGGTTGGTTCCTGGTCTTGAAGTAAATAATTTTTACTTCAAGCTGGGTAGAGTAATTTTGGTCGTAGGTCCTAGGTTTTCATCACTTTGAATATTTTGTGCCAAGCTGTTCTGGCCTGCAAAGTTTCTGTTGAGAAATCAGTTGACAGTCTTAGGGGAACTCCCTTGTAGGTAACTAATTGCTTTTTTCTTGCTGCATTTAAGATTCTCTCTTTGTATTTAACCTTTGGCATTTTAATTATGATGTGTCTTGGCGTATGCCTCTTTGGGTTCATTTTGTTTGGGACTTTCTGTGCTTCCTGGGCTTGTATGTCTATTTCTTTTGGTTAGGGAATTTTTCCATCATTATTTCTTCAAATGGGTTTTTAATTTCTTGGTCTCTCTCATCTCCTTCTGGTACCCCTATGATATGAATGTTGTTACGCTTGATTTTGTCCCAGAGGCGCCTTAAACTATCTTAATTTTTTTGGATTCTTTTTTGTTGTTGTTGCTCTTCTATTAGGTGTCCTCTGCTACCCCATCCTCTGTATCAGTGATTCGATCCTCTGCTTCATCCACTCTGTTGATTTCCTCTAATGCACTCTATCTCAGCTATTGCATTCTTCATTTCTCACTGGTTCCCGTTTATGTTTTCCATCTCCATTTTTATGTTTTCTGTCTCTTTGTTTAAGTTCTCACTGAGTTCATCTGCTCTTCCCCTGAGTTCATTGAGCATCCTATAACCAGTGTTTTGAACTCTGCATCTGGTAGATTGTCTTTCTCCATTTTGTTGAGTTCTTTTTCTGCAGCTATGTTCTGTTCTTTCATGTAGGACATGCTTCTTTGTCTCCCCATTTTGGCTACCTCCCTGTGTCTGTTCCTATGCATTAAATAGGGCTCCTAAGTCTCCCAGTCTTAGTAGAGTGGTTTTGTGTAGTAGGTGTCCTTCGGGGCCCAGTGGCACAGTCTTGGGAGGGGTCCAGCTGCTGGCCAGTTTCACCTGCAGCCTGTGCACTTCAGGGCCACCTGGTAAGAGTCATCAAGCAGTCCATTGATGGCTGCCATCCATGCTGAATTTATAGGTGTCTTGAGAGGCCACGCCAGAAACCAAGGCCAACTAGTGTGGGGCATAGGGCTGCTCAGCAAGAGGTACAGGGCACACTGAGGCCAGATGCTACTGCTTTGGATTTTGTGAGCCTTTCAGAGATTTTAGGAAAGTCCACAGCAAGAGTCAATATAGGCCATTTGTATGGAATAAACCACTGCAAGTGGCTTGGGTAGGCCCATGAGTTGGGAGAGGCAGAGTCTCAGGGAATCACCTTCACAGAGCAACCTGTGTTATCCAGGTTGATAACTCAGATTTGGCAGTGCCTGTTTCTGCAAGCTGGGAGGGGGAAAGCTCAACAGAAGAGCAGTGGATACTGTCAACACTTCTGTCTGGGAGAAAGCTGCCCCTCCAGCCCTTGCCTGAAGCCTGACAGTCAATGTCTCCTGGTGTGTCCCTGGCACTCCTCAAGCAGGTGCCCCAGTGCTGGAGCTCAGAGTGAATGAGTCCATCAGCAAGTAAGTCTGGGCACGGGTTTTTTTAAGAGGAATGTCTGCAACTCCCGTAGCCCTCCATCTCATTCACCTGCAGCCTCTGCTGGTTTTCACAGCCGGGGGTTATGGAGACTTCTTTTCCCAGTGCTGGAACCCTGGGCTGGGGATCCTAATGTGGGGCCGGGACCCCTTGCTCCTCTGGTCGGGGAGAGGACTCTGCATTCATGATAACCCTCCCGATTCTCGATCACCACACTTGGTTGCGGGACCGCGCCCTTTCATGTCTCCACATCTCCTCCCAGTTTGAGGTGACCTCTTATTTTTATCCCTAGTTGTAGGGCTTCTGTTCAGTCAGACCTCAGGCAACTCTGTGTGCTGGTTGCTCTGTAGTTTTGTTAAAATTTTGGTGTGGTGGTGAGAGGAGGTATACACAGCCTCTACCTTCTATGCTGTCTTGAGCAGTCTCTCATAACTTGGAATTCTTAAGCTTTTGTTAGGGGAGAACAACCTATTTTCCTTGGCAAGTATGCAGCTTAGCTGCTAGAATATTTTTTTTAGAACGAGTACCTTATGCATTTTTATTGGTTGCTCATCTTTGTGTCAGGGGGTTGCATCTGTGTGTCTGTCTGTCTGATGTCATTTGTCCAACAATCCACGAGAGTCATAAAGCCAATTAATTTTTCATAATCCTTTTAAATGTGTTAGTTATGTAATCTTGAGCAGTTTGCCTGATCTTAGTTTTCCTATCTGTAAAATGGAGTTAAAGGTCCCTATTTGGTTCTATGAAGATGAAATGAGATTATATTGGTTAGCATAGTGTCTGGTATGTAGTAAGTGTTAGTGAATTTCAGCTGCTGCTTTTATCCAGTATTATTTTAAAAAATGTAATACACTCTCTGGACATTTGTTTTCTTTAAAGAATAATTGCTGTTATTCCCTGTCTTTTCACTGAGAAATCCTTTGCTGTGGTTTCAGATTCAAAAGCTTGGAAGCTGTATTACAGATCCAGGTAATCGAGAGACCTCAGGAAATACCGTGCACACAGTGTTTCACCGCGACAAGACCAAAGATGTACATCCTGAAAGCTGTTGCAGCTCTGAAAAGGGTGGGCAGCCACTGCCTTGGTTTGAGCATAGGAAAAATGTACCACAGTTTGCAGAACCTACAGAAACATCATTTGGTCCTGATTCCGGAAAAGGTGCCAAGAGCTTAGTTGAACTCCTTGTAAGTAAGCCATGATGTGTCTTACTGTGGATAACCGATTGTTCATGGGGTAGATGTGGGAGGGGATGGATTTTTGAGGGTTCAAAGTTGGGAGTAGGGGAAGACTTTTAAGAAGATGGGGAGTATTTCATTATTTTTTGGTGACTTCATTTCTCTTTTTCTACTAGTGATTTATATACCTCCTCTGGAGCACATTTCCTTGTCCTCCTTTGTCTCAAGGAGACTAGTTGGGAGATGGGGGTAGAGTTAGCATTATGTCTAGGAGTTGGCCTCCTTGAAGAGGAAGGTTATTGTAAGCAAACTGCTTTTATAGTAGCAATTTATAATAGCCACCCTTCCAGACCAAGAAATAATATAGAATCTGAACTAGAGCCCACTTTCTAGGTTACTTCCTTTAGGTGTCATATAGGATAAAAGCATAACTGAACTTGGAAAACATTTTATAGTTGATTTCAGTTCTTGATACTTGAGATGCATTATACCTGATTCCAAGTGTCCCAGTTCAGAGTTTGTGTAAGGCTTGGAGGAGGGAAAAGGAAGTAGAAGGATGGTGTCTTTTCTGTAGTAATTAGGATCCTAATGGAACCAAATCTTTTAGAATACTTGTTTTTTCTCTTTTACATGGTTATAAAGTTTAATGGTATTGTTATATAACTTATAAGTTAAGAAAAGGTTATATTACTTAATTTATAGAGATAAAAGTTTCAATATAGGACCAGCTAGAGATAAGTCTGGTCATTTAAAATTTGGTGATTACTGTAACCATATCTAATTAGTCATTTTTAAGGCAAAAGGTACGTTGGTAGTCAGCTGGGCTCATAGATCTAGGACAAATTATAGATCCAGAGTTTCAAACTAAGTTGAGTTGGATTTTATTTTCACTTAGTACTTTCCAAGACAGAATGACATTAAAAACTTTATGTGACTGAATTGAAACTAAAAAGCTAGACTAATCTTTAGCTGTCCTCCATCAGCAAAACATTTTGCATTCTTAATTTAAGTCATAGTCTTAACTATTGCTTTAATTTGCAGGATGAGTCTGAATGTACTTCAGATGAGGAAATCTTTATCTCACAAGATGAAATACAGTCATTTATGGCTAATAACCAGTCTTTCTACAGCAATAGAGAACAATACCGACAGCATCTGAAGGAGAAATTTAATAAATACTGCCGCTTAAATGATCACAAGAGGCCCATGTGTAGTGGCTGGTTGACAACGGCTGGAGCAAATTAAATAAATAAAATAGCTCTGTCTTTCAATGAAACACTCAAGATGACTACTGCGCCTTCTCTTTCAAAAAAAACTCTTAATTTAGTGACTTACGGCAAAATTTTATCTTAAATCAATGTGATTCTTTCTTGTTTTGGGAGACGGTGGAGGTAACCTCATTAGTTTGTTCTTCCTTCAGGCTTGTGTCTTTAGTTGCGTGGCTGCGCAGGCCTGCCATATGATTTAAGCCATCTCTTTTCATTAAATGTTTCTCTTCCTGTGAGACTTACTAAAGCAACTTAGTGGCAAAAAGTAATGTTGTACTTATACTTCTGTACAGAAATGACAATGAGCTGAATATATGGTTTTACAAAGTAGACATCCACCTGCGAAATGTTTGGATGTAATGTTAAAGCGCAATGTGCAAAATTTAAAATAAAGAATATTTATTAATATGCATAGTAAAATTTGGTGTACATGTTTCTACTTTAATGTGTGGCAGTGTTTTAATATTTGCCACTTGTGGACTTGGTACTTGGCTAGTATTGATGTTAGAGAGGATGAAGAGCAAATGAGGATAGAGATACAGATCGTTGAAGACAAAATTCTTAACCTTGATCAGAATTGACAACTGAGAAAAGCAATTTTCAGTTTTCTGTTTCGATAGAATAAATTTACTGTGATACCTTTAAATACTGGCTAGCATCTTACTTTCCCATGAGACTTAATTGCTATTATTGAAAGTTCCCTGCTGCATAACACAAAGCACCTTAAATTTAGAGGTTCATGTTGAATTAGAAGAATGAGAACAATTTGGCAGAATTGTAAGCAAGGGTTGTCTGATAAGTAATTGCTCAGTGGGCAGAACTGGGATCAGAAGGCTGCACTGAGAGCTAACCACATTGTGGTCTGTGTAAGTGCATGTTCCTTATCTGGTTTCCAATAAAGTCACTATGGCATTACACTTTACTGCTTTCACAAGCTGTCTGTGAATTACTGAAGGAGAGATTCCCGCAGGAGTAGCATTTGGCTGCCATTTAAAAGGTTGAATCAACAGTTCAATAAACACATGTGTTGAGAGCTTTGTGTCTGAATGTTGTTAATACTTGGTGGGCAGCAGACAGGTTGCAGGACAGTCAATATTCTCTGTGCAGATAGGGTGAGTTTTGTGAGCTTTCCACAGCTTAATCAGATTTCTCATCAGATTTCAAGTGGGCAACAGCAGAAGCTTAGTGAGATTTAATTTTTTTGTAATTGGTGGCATTTCTTTGATCCACCCCCTGGCCAGAAGAGTTGTCTTTTCAAATCTAAGTGTTGTATAGGGTTTGGGGCAGAGGTGAAAGGAGTCGTGATTCCTCTCTGACCCTTGTTTGCTTTCATCCTGGAATCCAGAAAAAATGAGTAAGGGCCTCCCAGAACCCTTGGCTCTGGGCCCAGTCCCTTCTCCACCACCTGTTGCAGTCAAGTTTTCTGTGGAGATCCCTAAAAGCAAGGGCTGGTTTTTTGTTTTGTTTTGTTTTGTTTTGTTTTACTCTGCCTTTGGGGCCAAACACAGGAATCCTTGTTGAATAAATAAGCAGCCCCATTCGAGGCTTATTTCATTGCTTTCCATGGAGCAATTCCAGTAGTTAATGTAGAGGTGGTTTTTTTTTTTTTTTTTTTTTTTTGAAGGGTGGCTATATTAGGAATGCAGAAGTGAGGCAGGTTTCAGTGCTTTGATGAAGTATATCCTAAGTGGTCAGAGAGCAAAGTGAGCAAGCCCCATAATCCAGGAAGACAAAAGGGAGAGTGGAGTGAAGGCACATGAGGAACACATCCCGTGGTCTGAGACTGGACAGAGGTCTAAACCACTCCTTCACTGTCTTAGTATAGTCATCTATAAAATGAAGGAATTAATAGGTATTTCATAGGGCTGTTGTGCATATTAATATATTTGAAGTGCTTAAAAGTGTCGCATAGTAAGGGCTCAACGTTAGCTAATGCTTTCATGATTGGAATTCATCGTGATATATTTGTTCTAATGAGAATGGGAGGGTCTAGGACTCTTGGAGACAGGCCATTGGGATAGAATACCCCAGTACACATGTACTTGGGTTTCCATTTTTAACTGTCAGTTCTAGGTTAGTAGCGTTGAGAGCCCCTCCCAAGGCCACCCAGAGTTGATGGCTGAGGCAGGCCGTTTTCTCTAGGCCGAATCCTTCCTATCATCCACCCTCTGGTGCAGGAGGACGTTGGAATCACCTTAAGTGCCCTTAATTTCTCTTCCTGGCCTTAGGGGTCAGAAAGCGGTAAGGGCTACTCAGAGGCAAGAGTGCGTGCATCCTCGGGCCTGGAGCAATCCCCCGCTGAACCCCGGTTTCCCCGCCCCAAGGGGAAGAGCTCACCAGGGAAGCAGGACCACAAGCTTCCAGGACCCTCCCGCACCTGCCGGCACTGCTGAAAAGCAGTTTCACGCGCCGGGGGCGGGGCGGGGCGGGGCGGGGCCGGAAGGAGCCGGGCCGAGTCCGCGCGGCGGGCGCAAGGGGCGGGACGGCCGGGCTGCGGCCTTCCTCTGGCGGGATGTGGCAGGTCCCGGAGGACAGGAGGGTGGAGTCCCGGCCCGAGGCCGGCCAGGTTGGAGGCGGGTCCAGGCGTGTCTCCGACAGGGGCCGAGCGGCGGCGGAGGCTGCCGCAGCTGTGGCGAAAGGGCGGCCAAGCCCCTGCGACCTAGGGCAGAGTTCCGCTGCCTTAGTGCCCAGCTCGCGGAACGAGGTGGGCGGGCGGCTCGGGACCATGGCCAGGGCCGGCATGGAGCGGTGGCGTGACCGGCTAGCACTGGTGACGGGGGCCTCGGGGGGCATCGGCGCGGCGGTGGCCCGGGCCCTGGTCCAGCAGGGACTGAAGGTGGTGGGTTGTGCCCGCACCGTGGGCAACATAGAGGTAAGATCTGGTCGGGGAGCGGGTCACTCTGGGAGCCGTCGTTTCCGCTGGGGTAGGGTCCGGGTGGGGGAGGGGGAGTGACCGGAGTCGCGCTGTGACGCTTCGCTCACTTGCCTGCCACCCCAGGGCCATTTGCAATGGGCTCAAGGGCAGGAGATGTGGATGCCTAATAGGGGAGTCCTTCACCTTCGCTTTTTTAAGTCCAGTCTTGTACAGAGCCTTTTCTCCTTACAGCCCCTGTTCTAGGGTACCAACTTTTTGACTTATTTTTTTAAACGTAGTCAGTTTTATTCTCCTTAAATCACAAAATAGAGTCTTTGATTGTCCAAATTTTCGACTCCTGGGCGTCTTCTCCTCTCCTACCTGCCTTCCCTGGTGGCCTGAGGAAAAGGGAACCAGAGATCAGGGGATAGCTGGGCAGTTTTCTGGCTTCAGTGGCTAAACTGGCTGTTGGATTACTTCCTCTCCTCCCAGACCTATCCCACAAAGCCAAGCAAAGTGACTGGCCAGCCAGATGAGCAGAAGCTAGAGGTTTTGATGGCGATCATTTCCCAGCCAAGTCTGATGATGGAGTTGCTATGGGAGTAGAGCTTTTTCTGTAGAGGCTAGTCCCTCCCCCAACCAAATCTTAGGGTTAATCTCTACCCAGTGGGCCTAAAGGATTGACGATGGGATATTCACAGGTAGACCTTTCTCTAATTTCACTGTCCTAGGTGTGACTGAGTAGGTGGAACAGGGCATTGAACATGTGAACTCTGAGGGGACAAAGTAATGTGGAACTGGAACTCCTGGTTTTTCTCTTAAAGTGGGGCTGGGGTTGGGAGCTGAGTTGTGAGCAACAAGAGCTCAGAGACAAATGAAATAAAGTTGGCCATGTTGGAGCATGGGGGAAGAAGAGGAGACATTTCTATGATAGGTCATTGGTTTTGCCTGGCAAGGTCACTCTCAGGGGTTGGGCATTGCCTCCACCATTGCTCAAAGTCCCCTAGCAAGGGAAGGGTAAGGAGGCCTTGGGAGGGGGCAGAGGGAGAAGGTGTACAGGAAGGAGAACTGTCCCCTCCCCTGTTGTGACCAAAGGTATACTTTATAGCCTCCTAGATAGTCCCAAGGTCACCTGGCTACAACTTTGCCCCACTTGGCCCCTCCCTGCTTTCTACCTTGAGGCTCTCAGGAGGCTTGGAGCCTAGAAGATCAGGCCAGGGATTAGAACACTGGATTCTCTAATTCTAAAGCCACTCTTGCCTTCTCTTCCTACTACCCCACTCCAAACTAGTCAGGAAAGGGGCTCCTGAGCCCCAAGGGAACCCTCATGCTGATCATGTAGCCCTATGATGACTCTTTAAATGAGGGGAGAATGCCTCCACTGTGAGGGGATCGACAGGATTTCAGGCCATTTTTGAGGACAGATGAAGATAGGTAGGGAAGGGAAGGCAGTGACAGGGAGAAATATATTCTCAGTCACTCCATTCTGGCTTTCCTGCAGGAAGTTTGAGTCTGAGGAAGGGAAAAGTTGCGTGCCACGGGTAGGGTGAAGTCTATGTTTCTTTGACCACAGTCTGCTTTTACTGACTGATATTAAAACTGTTTTGAGGTTTGGCCTCCTACGGAGACAATCTCTATCTCCTGAAGTGGTCGTGAGTAGGCAAAATTGGGTGAAGGGGGTGTTTCTGAGTTCCAGAGGACTATACCTTTTGAACTCCTGGAAAGTTAAAGAAGAAAAGAATTTCCTAGGTCACTTGATCCAGCCCCTTATTCCCAGCTTGGTTTGGGGGGAAGAAGGGCTCCAGGCCAGGGCAGTTGGCCAAGATGGCTTTCCTCTAGGGTATCCCACACCCCTCAACTCTCTCCCTCCCATACATGTAGTCACCTTCACGAGGTTTAGATGCCCAGTCACTGACCTCCAAGGCTACATAGCTGTTTCTTCCTGCTTCTGAATGTCAGCTTTCCTCAAAGCCATCTCAGTGGCTCTGCTTTCTCATGTCTTTCTCTCTCAGGACTCTTTAGTGTGTTGGGGGCCTTGGTGATGTACAGGGGGTTGCCAGTGCCACCTGCCACCTGACTTGCCTCAGTCTCCAGAGAAACTTTTGGGTGGAGGGTGGCACACTATGGGACTGAGAGAAAGAATATGTCCTGACTTCCTGATTCTTCCTATGGGTAGGGCGAGGGGAGATTGGCAGTTAAACTCGATTGAAAAGTATGAGAGTTCTCATTGTGAGAACTCTGAGCCACTGCAGTTCATGGAGGATGATAGTTCAGATATCAGCCCTTCTATAAGGGACTGGATGAAGTGATGGCAGAGAAGTACTCAAGGAGAGATGGGAGAGATGGGAGAGAACCAGCTCAGTGACTTCTGGCACTGATGGAAGAAGCATGGGGTGGAGTGAGAGGTGCGACTTACCTATGAGCAGAGAAGGTGTTCCTATTGAGGGAGAGGCAGAAAAGAAATATCATTCCATTCCCAGGATCCCTGGTCTCCTTCTTTGGCCCCCTCAGAGCCTTAGCCCCTTCTCAGAACTGAAGACTCGAGTTCATCTGTAAGGTTCCTTCATTGAAAATCTCAACTTTCCCCTCCCTCACTCAGGGAGTGCTCTTATCCCCTGGACTTTGACCAAAGAGGACAAACTTTGGGGATGGGCAGTCCCAATATCTATGTGACTGAAAGGTGGCCGCCAAAGGAGAGTTCTATGAGTGGTGACAGCGGAGGGAGGTTGTCTCTGGTTGGGGAGGTGTGGGAGTGAGCGGCTCACTCCAGTTAGACTCCTCTTGGGTTTCATAGGAGCTGGCTGCTGAATGTAAGAGTGCAGGCTACCCCGGGACTTTGATCCCCTTCAGATGCGACCTGTCAAATGAAGAGGACATCCTCTCCATGTTCTCGGCTATCCGCTGTCAGCACAGCGGTGTGGACATCTGCATCAACAATGCTGGTTTGGCCCGGCCTGACACCCTGCTCTCAGGCAGCACCAGCGGTTGGAAGGACATGTTCAATGTAAGGGCTGCAGGCCTGGAATGGGAGGCTGGGAGGAGAGCAGGGAGCCAGGGGCCTGTGAACGAGAACACTGCTCAGGATAGGACATCTAGCAAGAGGGAGCTTTGGATTCCTACCTGGGGCACCTTGATTGTCCCCGTGCTTCTTTCCCTACCAGAGAGATAGTAGATGAATGGCCATATCTTTTCCATTCTTCTTTTCTTTGAGCCCCTGGATGCAGTTCTTATAGTTTAGGCTGATTTCTCTCTGTTGGAAGAAGGATCATTCGGGGAGAGAACTGCTGTTTATTGAATGTCCCCACATGTCAGCACTGTGCAGAGCACTTAGGAACATGGTCTTATGGGATGAAAAGGAACCAAGAGACAGAAGATGATGTTCTCACCCAGCCCTGCCAGTTACTATGTGGCTTCAGGCAGATAGTTACCCTCTCTGAGCTTCATTCTGGTCATATTTAATTGGGAATGAACACACCTATACTATCAATATCTGGGGTCACAAACTCCTGTGTCCCCTGGGGCCAAGTAGGTATGTGAGTGAGGCTGGTCTGGTGGGATCTGCAGCAAGTGGGAGAGCACACGGCCATACAGGGGCATCCACTATGGATGTCTAGCATCATTGCTATAGGACAGTGTGACCATGTGGCCAGACCTCATGATTTTTTGGGAGGGATGGGGAACCTGGATTTTATGTGATACCCCTCCCATTCACCAAAACCTCAGCTCCATGAGAGGAAGGATTTTTTCCTCTTATAGCCTCAGCCTGTAACTACTTGAGATATTTTTTTGAATGAATGAAACAATACAAGTTGGAAATGAATTTAAAATGTTTTAAAACTATGTGTGAACCAAACACAGTCTGCAGGACAAAGGTTTTCAACTTCTAGACTGTATTATGAAGCGATATTAGGGTCCCAAATTGAGAAGTTGAAAGCAATGTGTAAATGGGATACGTCTTTTCATATCTGCTCACAGTAGCTTTAGCACCTAACAGGTGTTTGGGCCAGGAAATGAACAGTGAACATTGAAACAATCAGTGAAAATGAAGCACTTTCCCTGCCTTTAGCCTTCTGGGATATCCAAGCTGTGGCCCTCATCTGCAGTAGGTGGGTCTCTAACCTGGACCTCAACTTGCCTATCTGTAAAACGAGGGAATTATATTAAATCCCTAAGGCCTCTTTCAGCTTGCCAAGTATGTGATTATATTAGGGTCATCCTATGAGGCATCTTCTCCATGCCCACCCCTAACCTCCCAGACCTAGGAGATTCCCTGACCCCAAGGAATCTGTTTCTCTTACACCAGCTGTCCTCAGGAGCAGACTTCTCTGCCCCACCAACCCACACTACTAAGAGGACCAGAAACAGGGCTGAAAGCTTCCTGTGTCCTGTCGTGAATGTTGAGACAGGTTTGCACTGCGAGTGTTCTGTCCTGATGGCTAGCTCTGACACCTGATAAAGAGAAACATTTAATCTCCCAGCTGGTCCCCTCTCTTCTGGAGAGGCGAGACATGAGGACCTGCTGAAAGCTTTATCTCTGTTTGTCCTTCTGGGTGAGGTTAAGGGGTGGGGCTGGGCAGAAGCTTTAGAGAAGAGATACTTCTTCAGGGCTCTGTTCCATGAAGCATGAGGATTTGGGGTCACCCCTGCCAGAACGGATAGAAGTGGGCTGGGCCAAGGAAGACAGGAAGTTTCTGAGCACTTGGGAGGTCCTCAGCCATCCTGTGACAAGATACCCCACTCTCTAAATATTCTCTGTGCTTAGTCCTGTAGATGGAACAGAAGTTAAAGGAAAGAGGGTTGGGCCTTCTCTTCTCCACTGGTAGTCTTAAGGGAGGGGACAAGAGAGGAACAGAGAGTAGCTGGGTAAGATGTCAAGGGTCTAGGGTCGGTGCTTGAGGAGAGAGATTTTTAAAGCCATTTTAGAAAGGATTTTAGGCTGTTTAAGAGAGGTCATGGGTGGATTTGGGTGATTTCTATTCCTGTTTGCAGGAACTTGGAGGTCAGCCAGGGAGGAGCTGCCTCTGCTGTCATCTGGGGCTGGTAGCTTTAGGGTGAGAAGCACCTAAGGCAAGATGTCCTGGGTCCATTGCTGGTCCCTGGTAGGACCTGAACACTGTTTTGGAATGCGCCTCCTCCCCACCACTCCCCTGGGGTGCTCTGTGGCTCCATCACCTGCTCAGATGGGCCGGAGCTGGAGACACCCCATTGCCCTCCCCGGCCTGCAGGTGAACGTGCTGGCCCTCAGCATCTGCACACGGGAAGCCTACCAGTCCATGAAGGAGCGGAAGGTGGATGATGGGCACATCATTAACATCAACAGGTGAGGCAGATGGCCAAGGGCTCGAGTGCAGATTACCACTCAGCCTCCAAGCTGGCCGATCTGCTACAGCTCATTTGACCTCTTTGGACCTATTTCTTTGGTGGTAAATAGGGATTTAATACTCAGTTAAAACCCAAATAACATAATTAGGGTGAAGGAAAAAACAGTGTGTGTCATGTGCCAGCCCCTAGTTCACTGGAATGGGTGGCTCAGCCCCTTCTTTTTGTAGCTGAAGCTTGGGGGTTCTCCTGGCACGGAGGTTCTCCATTTGTCAGGCCCTGGAATGAACTCTACCTTGTGGTACAAAGAAAGACTACACAGTATCATTGGGTAGCTCCTGGTCTGAGAGGGAGACATGGCCTCTGCCTCCAGAGATCTCCTAATAGAACCATATCAGTGAACATGCAAATGAAATTGAGAGATTTTTGACAGCCTACATGATTGGGAGAGTGGATTCTGTGGTCAGCAGAGGGAGGGCTTCTAGAAGAATAGGGCGTTAGGGAGCTGCTTGAATAACAGAAGCTAAATTAGTGGGCCACAAAGATGGCCTCTAGAGGTTCCCTTTTGAAGGCTTCTCTGTGGCATCTAGGTGGTGTGGTTGACTGGTACAGCAAGGGGCATTGCTGGTCTCTTGGGAGCATCACTCTCTTTTTTCCCCTTCCCTCCCTCTACCCAGCATGTCTGGCCACCGAGTGGTACCCCAGTCTGTGGCCCATTTCTATAGTGCTACCAAGTATGCCGTCACTGCACTGACAGAGGGACTGAGGCAAGAGCTTCGAGAGGCCCAGACCCACATCCGAGCCACGGTGAGGGTGGCCTGGCCCTGGTGGGGACTGGGTAGGCGTAGGCCCTCCCTACCCCCACCCATACTACTCAGGGAGCCCATGTCCAGGGTGTGTTGCCTAGAACCCCTGGGAGTGTGTACTGGGCACAGAGCTCCTGGACTCTGCCACTACTTGCATGGCTCTGCTCAGTACTTGAGCTTCCTCAATTCACTGACTTTGAGACGGGAGGAGGCTGGCCTGAATGGAACATTCAGGGAAAGAATTGTGGGGTGAGACTGAGGGAAAGCAAGAGATTATGGGAAGCCAGGTGCACAATGGCTGGAAGCCTTGGTCTTCTCATCTGTAAAATGGAGATGATAATATCCATCAGGTTATGAGGTTTTTTTTTGAGATGTTTTGTAAAACATTTATTTGGCTTATGGTAAGTGTTCTGTAAATGGCAGATATCATTGTGGTAATCACCAGTGGCAGCTTTGGAGGGAGGAGGCAGCTGATGGACATGGAGCAGCTATCACTTTGAAACTGGGGCCCTGTGGCTTCCATACTTAACTTCCAATCTCCCCAAGGCCTGGCCTCTGTTTGGGGTGGGGGTGGGGCAAAGCCTAGCCCCTGAACAGGCCCTCTCTGTTGGCCCAGTGCATCTCTCCAGGAGTGGTGGAGACACAGTTTGCCTTCAAACTCCATGACAAGGACCCTGAGAAGGCAGCTGCCACCTATGAACACATAAAGGTGGGGCCTCCCTCTGGGCCCAGTGAAGCCACTCACTCTTAAGGCAGAGGGAAGGGAACCCTGGCCTTCAGACCCCGCCCTTCTAGCCAACCCGTCACCCCTCCTGGAGGGTTGGGGTGGGAATGTGGATGCTGGAGGGGACCTCAGTGGTGGGAGGGAACTTGGATCCGTTCTGTTCTCATCTTGGGCCCCCTTTCTCCCGGTGCGCTCAGTGTCTGAAACCTGAAGATGTGGCAGAGGCTGTCATCTATGTCCTCAGCACCCCTCCACATGTCCAGGTAAGTCTGGCCGTGGCTGTTCATACTCTGGAGAAGCCCAACCATCCCCAAAGGAGGAGAGCAGGGAGGCCTTAAGGGTGTGGGAAGAGTGTCCTGGTTGCCTCAAGGCTCGTGCATTCCGCAGATCGGAGACATCCAAATGAGGCCCACCGAACAGGTGACCTAGTTTGCTGTGGGGAGCCCTGTCTTCCCTCCCCGACCCTCACGGCTTGGTTCCTGCCTCTGGATTGTAGATGTTAATTTCTGGACTCCTGGATTCTACTTCCTCTCCCCACCCCTACCAGCGGTTAGAAAATTTGTTTCAGGTTTTTTATCTTGTCAAATTGTTTCTGCCACAAATGTGAAAAATGGGCTGGGGAGAAGAGGTGGTGTCCCTAATTGTTTTACCTGTTAACTCAAAAGCAGTCACTCACGACAGGTTCTTGGTTGCCTTCTTGGGCTCCTTGACCTTTGTTTGCTGTCCTTGGTCTCTTCCCTTTGACCTGGGGAAGGGACTGTGGCCAAAAGGTGGGCTTCCCCCTGTCTTCTTGAATCCCACCCCATGTTGCTCAGGGATGAAATGGCAGAGAGAACTCACCTGTCTGAATCGTTATCAAGGGCTATAGGCTTCCTCTTCTTCCTGTCTGACTGCACCCACTGCCCCTTCTCTTCCTCCATCCCAGTTCTGTCCAAATGTGGCTTCTCAGCCCCCGGTGGGATAATCACTATACTCTGACTATGGCAGCAAAATACCAGGGCCTGCCTCCCAATTGTTTTTCACTGTGATAATTAAAAAAGAAAAATCGCAACAACCTATCTTGGCTTCAGGAGTGTCTTTCTGTTCTCCTCCCTGCTCTGTGCTCAGGGGTGGTTGTTTCAGAATTTCTTCCAGGTGAGTGGGAAAGTGGGTGGATTTAGGGCCTCACTACTGGAGTGCGAGTTTGGGTTGGGTTTTAAAAATGGGTAGGAGTTTGCCAGCTGGAAAAGAAGACAACAGGGTGTACAAGGCTCGGAGGCCCAAAAGAGCATGCAGTGTTGTGGGAACAGCACAGAACGTAGTGCGTGAGTGAGATGGGACTGAAAAGGTGGCTCTTGCCTAGATCCCTGGGGGTCTGAGTGCTGAGCAAGGAGGGGGTCTGAGTGCTGAGCAAGGAAGGGGTCTGGCCATTACCTGTGGACCAAGGGCATCAGTTGGCTTGTCAGCAGCCACAGGACAGGCACAGACTATAACTTAGAGAATCAGCGGCCACGAGATAGGAAGTTATTGCTAGGTCCTGGTTACTGGTGCTGACGGTTTGACAAGACAGTGGAGGTTCAGCGGAGGGGCTGGATGCCATAGCTTCTGAGGAAAATCAGCATCCGGTGGTGGACTGGACGTGGGGAGGGAAGCGCTACCACGGAAATGGTTGAACACAACCCCTTAAAGTGTCCTTTGCTGGTGCCTGAATGAATGCGGCCCTCCAACCTCCTGCAACCTCCAAGCGCGCAGAATGAAGCCTGAAGCAGGGTCAGCTCAGCGCTGACCACCGCGGTGCGGTGGAGGTCGCTGCTCAGTCAGGCCCGCAGGTGGCGCTGTAGGAACGACCTGTTGGCCGGGCCTGCGCAGCACGTCGCCGGGCAGGGGGTGGGGCCGCCCGAACCCGGAAGCGGAGCAGCCCACATGGGGTTCGGGAAGGGGCGGTTACTTGGTTCTAGGCTATATTCGAGCAGGGAGTTTAGGCTGTTCGTTCCTCTGTCTAAGGAGGCGGGGTGGGGGCCGCCGTGGGGTCACTTTAACCCGTGTTTGGGGCCGGGGAATGGGCCCCGTCGGCAGTGACCGCTTCTGAGGACGCAGCAAGGGCCACTGGCCATGGCGCTGCTCTTGGCCCTCCGGTGCGCGACCTGGCGTTGCTCCGGTCACCTCCTAGTGTGTCATTTTTCCCAAGCGGCGCGGCGCGGGGAGCGGCCCGGTGGGGAGTGGCTAAGTCGCCTGAGACTGGATGACCTGGCGCCGACTCCGCGGTCCGCCGGGGGACTGGAACTTCTGTTTGGCCTGTTCCCGTGTCTCCTGGCTCTGCGGGCCGCCCGCCGCCGCGTGGCCCGGCTCCTGCTCCAGGCCGGCAGGTCCGGGCTGCAAGGGGAGCGGGCGGAGCTGCTCCGCGTGGCCGAGGCACGGGACATCCCAGTTCTGCGTCTCAGGCGACAGAAGCTGGACGCTCTCTGCCGCTACCAGGTTCACCAGGGCGTCTGCATGGAGGTGAGCCCTCTGCGGCCCCGGCCCTGGACCGAGTCTGGGGAGGCGAGGCCAGAAGGCGACCCCCAGCAGCTGTGGCTCGTCCTCGAGGGGCTCCAGGATCCCCGGAATCTTGGGGCGATGCTGCGCTCCGCTCACTTCCTCGGAGTGGATAAGCTCATCATCAGCCAGAGAAACAGGCACGGACGTCCCTTATTTTCCATGTGCCCCAATTTCGAGGCACAGTCGAGTACCTAACCATCTTGACCCTTTGGCGATCCCTCAGTAAAGCCTCTCTATCGCCAAAATTCTCACCTGTAACCCTTGGGGGCCAGGGGAGGGTAGGGCACGGAGTTTGAGATTACTCAGCCTCATGTGGGGCTAACTTTACAGCTGCCCGCTCACTCCGATAGTCAGCAAGGCCAGCGCGGGGGCTGTAGAGGTGATGGACGTGTTCTCCACTGATGACTTGGAAGGTTTTTTACAGGTAAGGGGGTGGGGGAAGTAAAGCAGAAATAAGCTAAGCTCAGCCTTCCCAAGGGCACTCAGCCAGCAGCAGATGGGGGAAGGGGAGAGAAGGGAGCATGCTGGCATCACTTCCTACATCCTTCTAAACAAGGATCCCAGAGTATTTAAAACCACAAATGGAGCGGAGTCTGAAGTTAAGGGCTTCATAGTGTCATTCCTTTTACTGCACTCCGTCCCCGGCCATACCTCTTTGCCTCTCCTGCGAATTTACCACAGTGCCTCATTGCTTACTAAGTAGATCTTCCGTATTTAGCTGATAGGAGGCCTGGGTTCTTCCAGTAGGGACACAGATTGAAAGGCTCTTTGAACGAGGACTAGTTTATGCCTTTCCTGTGTTCCCTCACACACATAAAACAAACAAACAAACAAAAAAAAACAAAACATCCTCTCCCCCACCCCCCACTAAAACCCCAACTTTTGGGGACAAACCTAAAAAAACCCCTCTCCTGGAGCGTGCTGCTGTCTCCAGCTGTGCTTCCCTTGATGGACACAAGGGGGAAGTATTGCCCTGCATTTGGCAGTTCCCTGACCATCCTCCTGTCTCAGTCCTTGAATCTCTTCTTGTATGTAGGCATTTCTTTTCTGTGTCATCCACTCTCATGGCTTTAAATACCATCTATATTTGAATGATTCCCAAATGTATTTCTAGCCTGGATCTTGCTGCTCAACCCCAGATTCATGTATCTAGTTGCCTACTCAGCAACTCTCTTGCTAATGGGCATTTCAAACCGAACATTTCCAAAGTAGAACACCTGTTCCTTCTGCAGACTTACCAAGCTCAATTGATGGCAACTCCATTCCTTCAGTTGTTTAGGCCAGAAACCTTGGTGTCATCCTTGATTTTTATTGGTCTCACACTCTGTGTCCCACCCGTCAGTGCATCCTTTTGGTTTTACTGTGAAGTTATTTCCATATTCTCACCATTTCTTAACATCTCTACTGCTACCACTCTGGTCCAAGCCACCATCATCTATTGCCTATATTATTGCAGAAAACTCCAAGGTGATCTTGCTTTTGCTGTTGGCTCTCAACACAGCAGGCACAGTGATCCTGTTGAAACACAAGTCAGACCATGTTACTTTTCTGCTCAGAACCTTTCAAAGCCTTTGCATTTCTCTCCAAGTATAAGCCAGAGTCCTTACAGGGGCCTTCGAGGTTCTACCTCACATGGCCCTTTGTTCCCTCTCCTGTCTCAGTGGCTTCCTTCCCATTGGACACCTTGCTATTATGCTGTTCCTCACACATGCCAGGTAAGTAGCCACCTCTTAGCCTTTGCACTTACTGGTCCCTGCCTAGAATATTATTTCCCAGATGTCTCCACGGTGCTCCCTCATCTCCTTCAGGTCTATATTCAAAAGTCACTCCAGTGAGGCCTTCTCCAACTACCCTTCTGTGATGCTGGGATTTTGGCCTGTTTTGTTCACTGCCCTCTCTCTAGTGCCTAGAACAGAGCATGTCCATTCTAGGTGCTTAATAACTATTGACTGAATTGAATTGCTCAGTGAGGGAATGAGTCTGTATATAGCAAGGTTGGGCTCCTTCTTGGCCAGAGCTCTGAGGAGAGTTAGTGAGCTAGAACATGATTTCTTCTTCCCCCTTCTAGGCCAAAGCCCAGCAGGGCTGGCTCGTGGCTGGCACAGTGGGCTGCCCTGGGCCTGAGATTTCCCAGTCCTCTGAGATCCCCATCATGAGTTGCTTGGAGTTCCTCTGGGACCGGCCTACTCTCCTAGTGCTGGGTAGGTAGATGTCCCTGCTTTTCTGTGCTCAGACATGCATTTCTTGAGCACCTGCATGTCTAGCTGGGACATCCCTAACCTGCCTTCATGCCCTGTAGGGAACGAGGGCTCAGGCCTGTCCCGGGAGGTGCAGGCCTCCTGCCAGCTTCTCCTTACTGTCCTGCCTGGAAGACAGCTGCCTCCTGGACTGGAGTCTTTGAATGTCTCTGTGGCTGCAGGTGAGTCTGCTGTCCCCTCCTGATCACACATATGTAGCTATTTTATCCTCAACAAGTTTTTCATTCTTTGTGTGTCTCAGTTGCTTTTTGTGCCAAATGAGGAAAATTCATCCGTTTGAGGATAAAATGAGGGAGTGCCTGACACATGGTCCTTCCTTTTCTCAGTTCTCTCTTTTCTTCCTGTCCTATCTGTGCAGGAATTATTCTTCATTCCGTTTGCAGCCAGAGGAAAGGTTTTTCAGGAGGTGGGAAGAGCGAGCAAATTCTCCAAGACTCCCAAGAGCCCTCGGCCACATCCGAAGGGCCCGGAGTGGCTCAGCACCCAGGACTGTCCTCAGGATCAAAAAAAGAGAGGCAAGATGGGGGCTGACTTGGACTATTCAAGATGTGTGTGTGCTGGAGGGTAGGGGATGGGTTGCATGTACATCCACGTGTTTGAATGTGTGGGAATCTCTTACCTGACTGTGCACCCAGGCCCTGTTTATTAATCACTGTCTCTGGGGGCAGGGAGCTTTGAGGTGGGACCAGAAGAAGTTGTTTCCTGTTTTGAGTTTGGACATGGTGTTGGAGATGACAGCCCGTTAATTTCTAGAATGTGCTAGTTCAGAGGGTCTTTTCTTCCTGGGTCCTGCCTGGACATCAAGGAGAAGTTTAGGCATCAGAAGGGAATCGGGTAGCCCATTCCAGGGGTCCTGGTCCCCTTGAACCAGTGTAAGAATGTAGAGGTAGGCCTGGGGCTCTCTTGTGGACCAGACAGGTACAAATCCAGGTTCAAACCCTTCCCTACTGTGGGGGCCTTGAGCAGGTGGCTTCATTTTTATGTGCCTCAGGGCCCTTGTCTGCGCCTCCCTCACTGGGCTGTTGTGAGGATCAAATAAAACATGACTTGGTGTCCAGCAGGCACTCAACCAGTGGGCCATTCTGTCCAGTTCCTCCGTTAGGTGGCAGCCTTGCTCTTTGGTCCACAGTCTCTTTGAGAAGCTCTTGTAGCCACCTGGGGGAGATTCTTGGCTGTGGTCCCCAAGAGGCAAGGGAAAAATTAGCCAACACCTCCCCCCGCCCACCTGTGGTCCTCCAGTCCCCCATGCCCCGGCCAGTGAATCTTCAGTGGGTCCACTTCCACAGAAGGAACCAGTGAACAGCCCCGGCCTTTGATTCTGGGAGGTGTGAGGACAGGGTTGCTGTTACACCGTCCAGACTGATTTGGTGCTCCTCCCCCAGGGTCCCACAAACGGAGCAGAAGCCACCAGTGTAAGTAGTTTAGAGACATCTCGGCTGCACATTGGAACCACCTGGCAAGCTTTAAGAAACAATTTACACTGAGACCCACTCCTAGAAAGGCCACTGAAATTGGTCCAGATGCAGCCTGAACATCAAGATTTTTAAAGTTCCTTCTCCCTTCTCTCCCCTCCCCCCGCCAGATGGCTCTGATGTGCATCCCAGGCTGAGAACTGCTGGAGCAAGGTTTGTCAGTCTCAGTACTGTTGACACTCTGGGCTAGATAAATCTCTGCTGTGGAGGCCATCCTGTGCATTGTAGGATGTTTAGCAGCATCCCTGGCTTCTACCCACAGATGCCAGTAGCACCCCTATCCCCCCAGATGTGACAACCAAAAATCCCTCCAGATAAGGCCAAATGTCCCCCGAGGAACAGGCTCACCCCTAGTTGAAAACCACTGCTCTGGAACAAGAATCTGGAGGACAGCAGTGCTGAGTTCAAATCCTGAATGCTGTGTGACTTTGGACAAGTTCTTCACCCTCCTGAGCCTCAGTCCCCTCCTCAGTGATGGGAAAGTTCTTCACCCTCCTGAGCCTCAGTCCCCTCCTCGGTGAAGGGATAATCCTGCCTTTCTGGGTTGCTGGGAGGATACAATGGATAGGAGGAACTCGATGGTGCGCACATAGTAGATGTTTGATAAATAGTACCGCGCTTTTCTCTAACATGGGTTTATCTTGGAATTCTAATGCCAATTTAGAACATTTGAATTTGGTTAAAAAGGGCCTAAGAGTGTTTTAAAGTCAATGTTTTTTTTTTCTCAAGAAAGGAAGAAACCCCTTTATAAACTCCACAGATCACTACCACATCAGTCCCACTTGGAACTGTTTGTCCCTGACTGGCACACAGGCTCTGACTTCCACTGGCACGTGTCAACCTTGGGCGTACTACGCTGCTTCCCCCTTCCCTGCCACACTCTTGGCTAAGAACCGAGTGTGGTTTTGAACCTTGGCTGCACCTTAGAGTCATGGAGTCAGGGAGGGGAATAGCTTTTAATATTCCAGATGCCCAGAGGCACCAGACCGATGAAAGCAGAATCTCTGGAGAAGGAGCCAGGCGCAGGCGTTTCTTAGAGCTCCCTAAATGCTGGTGTCCAGGCACGTTTGAGAATCACTGGCCCTGGAGCCACCTGCTCTTGTCCAAGAAACGTCCTCCAAATCATTCATACCTGTGCTTTTGAGCACATACCTGAAAGCACACATCAAGCAACCTTTCATCTGTCCCTAAGGTTCTTTAGAAGATGCTGGTTCCAACCCTGGCTCCATGGCTTCCTACCTAGATGGTGTCTCATCTATAAAATGGGGATACTGCCATTAATAACTGCTCTAGCTACCCCCTCCACAACAGGGCAGTTGTAAAAATAAAATGAGAGCATATCAGTAAAAAGTGTCTGCAAACTAAAGGACTGTGCACCCAGGACTAGCACACAATAATCCAAACCTGGATGTGATGGTTCGGTTTATGTGTCAATTTGATTGGGCCATGGGGTGCCCTGATACTTGGTCAGACATTCTGGGGGTGTGTGCGAGGGTGTTTTTGGATAAGGTTAACATTTACATTGGTAGACAGAGCAAAGCAGATTGCCCTCCCTAGTGTAGATGGGCCTCATTGAATTGTTTGAAGGCCTGAGTGGAATAAAAAGCCTTACTGGTAAGAATTCAGTCCTGCCTTTGGAACTAAAACAAGGGCTCATCCTGGGTCTCCAGCCTGCTGCCTTTCAGATGGGGAAGCTGTTTGCTCTCCTGGGTCTCCAGTTTACAGACTCATCCTGTAGAACTTGGGATTTGCCAGCCTACATAATCACATGAGCCAATTCTCTATGATAAATAAATCAGTATGTTAATATGTATGTTTCTGTGTGTGTATCTGTCTCTCATTGGTTTCTGTTTTTCTGGAGAACATAGACTAAGAGACTTGATGAAAACGAACTCGGGTGTCCTTGTGTTCTCTCCATCTAGAGGTACAGAATTGAGCTCTGCTCTCTAGGTCCAAACTCAGCATGGAAAGTAGACGTTGGGGCTGGGAGTACTTGGGGTTCAGAGCCCCTCACCTGCCCAGGGATTTCTCTGTGAAGTCTGGAGCCATATCTGACCTGCTTTAGATATGCTGTTCGCCAGCTTTTTGGGTCCCTGTGGTCTAGGCCATCTAGAGGGCCTCTCTCCTAGGCAAACAGCCAAGCACAGGGTGCTCTTCCCTGCTTCACCCCCTGGGCAGCAAGCTGGTCGGCTTCTAGGAAGACAGGTTCATATGAACCAAAGGGAATTGAAGCTGTAATTACCTGCCTTGCACACAGAGGTATGTAGTTAAGTCATGCACACCAGCCATTCCCAAGACAAAGTACCTGAGGCCCTAAGGCCAAGGCTGAGGTCTGTGTCTCCTTGGAGTGGCCTCTGGTAACTGACACATAGACACTGTTCAGCAGGTGTGGTTAGATACATGGGGGCTGGGGTGGCTGTGGCGGAGGATATGAAGAGGCTGGGTGTAGGTCCATCTCCTATTTTTTTTTTTTAATGCCTATAGCACGTAGTATTCCCAGGCGGTCTCCCATCCACATACTAACCAGACCTGACCCTGCTTAGCTTCTGAGATCAGACGAGATCGAGCACATTTAGGGTAGCATGGCCGTAGACGGGTGTGGGTCCATCTAGGGCGGGGTCAGGATGCAGCCAGAGGAGGGAACAGTAGCGAAGAGCATGGTCCTCGCTGGTAAGCAGTTTGCTTTGAGTCCAGCTCTGTGCCTTTCTAGTGGTGGACACGTCTCTTCACTTTTCCAAGTTTTGGTTTCCCTTATCTATAAAATGGGGATAATGACAGTGTTCACCTCAGGAGATCATGGTGCAGGTTAAATGAAAGCATGCATTTGAAGCCTTCAGGCAGTGCCTGGAGGATGGCGGCTGTTCTCACCGCAAGGGGCTTGGTGGGGGCCGACCACGAGGTCAGGGCACTGGGGCTCTGCTCTCCTACCAGTCAGGTCTCAATTTCCCCAAAGGCTCTAGGGCCCCTTTCAGCTGCAGCCCTCAATGATTTACCCCAGAGAACCACTGGAGAGTATTGGGGAGGGGAGGGGTTTGAAGTAACATTTGCAGGATCCTCCTTTGTCAGGGCTCCCGGGCCAAGAGAGGAAGGGTCTCAGAAGGTTTGGCTCCTGACTTGGTATTTTCAGAGCAGCTGAATTGTTGTCAACACCCCTGCTCCCCTCCAGGGCTGGAATTTTTTTTTTTTTTTGGTGGGGGGGGGCTAAATTGCAAGTTTCCTCCACCAGGCTAGGGTCCTAAACTAGATACCTACTTCCACTCCTGTAGGGCCAGGCCGCCAGGGAGCCCCACAGTTTGTAAATGTAATCAACCTTGAGGTCTCTGGCATCCACAGGTGCAATTAGCATGCCCATCTGCTAATCTCTGATTACCGATGTTTACAAACATGGGCCCCTCCCTCCCTGGCCAAGAGGCAGGGGTCTTCCGAGCACCCACCACCACCACTTCAGTCCTTCTCAGCCAGTACCCCTCTCCACCCCTCCCCAGGCAATGGGCAGAGCTGTGGGTCCCTCCTTGGAGTCCCCCTGGCGCCACTCTCAGCACATGTGGAGAGGAGACACGGAGCACACAGGGGACTGTGAGGCTTAGTGATAGGTCTGGGATTCTGTTCTTTTTTCCAGTTCTGGAACTTTTAGGACACATGATGTGCCGGATTTGCTTCCTTTATTCACACCAGCTCCAGTCCTGGGGCCACACACAAATATACTTGCCTTCGTGGAGGCATGGGCCCACTCCCATGCCCCCCAGGGTCGGGCTCCCAACCTGTCCCCAGATGGGAACATTTCCACCCCATCTGCTTTCCTGCTGAGGACCTCATTGGATCGTGTCAGAGGCACAGTAGAAAAAGCATTAAGAATACAGACTTCTGAGTGGAACAGTCCTGGATCCAAATGTTAGCTCTACCTCAGGCCACTCACTTAAACTGATTGAGCCTCAGATTGTCTAGCTACAAAATGGAGATAAGAATAAGACCATGTATGTTGTTATGAGGGTTAATGATGTATGAAAAGGACTTAGCACAGTGCCTGGGACACAGTAGGTGCTCAATAAATGTGAGGGTTCCTTTTTTTTTTATTGCAGTGAAAATAGTAATGATGAAAGGTATCTGAAGCAACAAAGATGCCTAAGGACATCCCCTTCTCCCCTCACCCCACTCCCTGGGGAGAAGGGCAGGTCCCAGCTCATTACTAGTGGGGGCTGGGGTGGAGGTGTCAGATTGGAATCACTCCTGGCTCTGTTCACAGCTTCCCTGTTTCATTAACACCTCCCTGGTGGGCTTCAGCTCATGCTGCTGGGGGAGGTGCTCCAGAAAGTTCTAAATGCCTATTCCCCAGCCCAGAGCTCAGTGTTTCTTACTCCTGGGTTTGTACTCAGAACCCACATAGAGAGGGTTTTATGTGGGGAGAAGTGGCCACCAGCCAGGGAGATGTCACTGTCCCCTCCCTCCTAAATCCTAGAGGCCTGGACAGGTGACATAGCACCTGGGATTACCCCTTACTTTACTCTCCCCATCAAACTCTCATTCAGAGGTTCTAGTCCCTCCATCGCCACCGCTTCCCAAGCTGGCCACTTCTTCCTTTCAAATCGGCGTGTACAGCACGGTTTTGGGTTCTAGTCCTGACCCACCTCTTCCTAGCTGGGTGACCTAAGGCAAGTTGCTTTTCCTGTAGGATATCCGTTGCGTCTTCTGTGAATAACGATACCAATACCTAATCAGGGTAACATAGTGCCTGGTAAGTTGTAACCCCTCACTCGTGGCAGCCATTGTTATTTTACAGATACAATTACTGCTCTGAGAATTATCTTTTTAAATTGCAGAGTCTCATTTAGCCAACTGGAGTGGGGGAGCAGGGCCAGAGCCCTGAGGACCATTTACACGTTCAGAGAAGCAGGAAAGGGTGTGAGCTCTGCCCCAGTTTACTGTCCCAGTTTCTTCCCCGGACTGGGAAAAGGAGTGGGGCTGGTTGTTGAATCGGGACCAGGAGATTTATACTCCGGGCTCTGCGAAGGCTGCCTCTAAGCAAGGTTCCCCTCTACTGCACTCCAAGAAGGATTCTTATGGAAATGCCTTGTCCTTAGCCCCGCCGTGCCCTCTCTGTCACAATATTCTATTTCAGAGAAAACCCTTCAGCAGCTGCAGCGGTTTGGAAGGAGCGGCTGCAGCCCACAACCC
>CM053506.1:81254574-81358584 GCA_028627145.1 Eidolon dupreanum | reverse complement strand
GGAAGAAAGGAAACTCTAGTCCAAGCATCTGCTGGGAGGCCTGCTGCTGAGGAGGCCAAGTCAGATCTGCACACAGCCACCCTCCCCATGCAATACCACCCCATCTATTTCCCCACTCCTCCCCTAAACCAGCTTGATAAGCTCTCAGTGGGGCATCCCAGTGGAGGGAGGTGGGGGCACCTCTGCCAGCTCCCCACTCAGCTGTGGGTGGTATGCCCAGGTGGGGAGGCTGGAAGTGACAGCTCAGGGCTACTGTGGGATGCAGCAAAAGGCTTTGACTCCCCAAGACACCAGACTTGGGCTTAAATTCTGTCTCTGCTGCCATACCTTAAAGGCTCAGGCCTAGGTCAAGTTTTTTAACCTCTGAGCTTAGTTTCTTCCCCATAAAATGGTGCTAAAGACCTCTTTCTCCCAGGGTTGTGCTGGGGCTTAAGAGAAGATGCCCTTGGTACATGGTAGGCTACTCAATAACTTCTTTGCCTGCCTCTTCTTTTTCCCTTTTCAGGGGCTTCCCTGTGTCTGCTGCCTCTTTGCCCTTCCTAGCTCAAGGTCTGGTGCCTCCCCTCCCTCTCCACTATTCCTGTTTTCTGTTTTTTGATTACCTCTGTCTTGTCTGCCTGCTATGGCTGGGTCATTGAAGTATCCCTGTTACTCCTCCCTTTCTGGGACTATATCTCCTCATCCTTCTCCTTGACTCTTCCCTGGCTTCTGATACCCCAGGGGCTGATCAATGGCAGCTGCTGGTTATCGATTAGGGTGGGCATTCAAGTGTGGCTGCCAGAAGCCAATATTGATGGACAGAATTGGTGCCCAGACTGGATGGAATGGCAGTTGGGGTGCCTGGGGCTGCTGGGGAAGTGGGGCTCCCCCTCCCCTGCCAGGACCAGAGAGTGGGAGTCCTTAAAGCTGCAGATCCTGCTAGAGATGGGAGTGAAGGGTGGTCCAGAGGGTCTCTGAGGACAGAAGGCCAAGGCTTAGCTCATGCTGTCATTTAACAAGGATTTATTGGGCACCTACTGTATGCCAGCTAGGGGCATAGCAGTGAACAAGTCAGCAAAAATCAATGAGAGAATGCTCACAGCAACCCTGTGAGTTAGATTCTTTCACTACCCTGTTGTAGAGTTGGGGACACTGAGGCTTGGAGAGGCATTTGGCAACTTGCTCCAAGTTAGGCAGCTAAGAAACGATAGAGCTGGGACTGAAACCCAATTCCGTCTGAATCCAAAATCATTGCTTTTTTCTTCTTTTTCGGTTCATATTGTTGTGCAACAAATCTGCAGGCCTTTTTTATCTTGCAGAATTGAAACTCTATACCCATTAAGCAACAACTCCCCATTCCTCTCCCCCAGCTCCTGACAATCACCATTCTATTTTCTGTTTCTATCAATTTGACAACTTTAGATACTCATATGACTGGCTTATTTCATTTAGCATGTCTTCAGGGTTCATCCATGTTGTAACATGTGACAGGATTTCCTTCCTTTTTTAAGGCTGAATAATATTCCATTGTGTGTGTGTGTGTGTGTGTGTGTGTGTGTGTGTGTGTGTGTGTACACACTACATTTTGTTTATCCGTTCATAGATTGATGTATACTTGTATTGCTCCTATCTCTTGGCTATTGTAAATAATGCTTCAATGAACATGTGCGTGCAAATGTCTCTGAAATCCTGTTTTCAGTTCTTTGGGATGTATACCTAGAAGTATGATTACTGGGTCATACATTAATTCTATTTTTAATTTTTATGAGAAACATACTGTTTGCCATAGTGGCTGCACCATTTTACAGTCTCTCCACAGTCTCCCCAACATTTGTCGTTTTCTATTTTTTTTTTTTTGATGGTAGCTATCCTATTGGGTGTGAGGTATTATCTCATTGTGATATTACCTCATATCACTAGAGGTTAATATGCATTCCTCTAGTGATTAGTGATGTTAAACATCTTATGCTTTTGACCATTGCATATCATCCTTGGAGAAATGTTCACTCAATTGTTTATCAGGTTATTTGTTGTTTGTTATTGTTGAGTTATGGTTCATTATAATTTTTGGATAGTAACCCCATATCAGATAACGATTTGCAAATACTTTCTCCTATTTTGTAGGTTGCATTTTCTCTCTGGTTAATTGTGTCCTCTGATGCACAGAAGTTTTAAATTTTGATGTAGTCCCATTTATCTATTTTTTCTTTTGTTGCCTGTGCTTTTGTTATTGTATTCAAGAAATTGCCAAGTCCATCCAAAAAATGGTTGCTTTTAACCACTCCTCTCTGCTATCGACAATTCTGCTGACACCTTCAGGTGTGTGGGAGGGAATGGGATTGGATAGTTTGTATCAGTTGAGGGAATGAGGAAGTGGTTAGCCAGGTAAATGGAAGCCCCTTAGGTGGTGGTGGTGGTGGTAGGGTGGTGGGGGGCAGTGGTCATGGTATTCAAATTACAGAGGGGCTTTCATAGGGCAGAGCAGTGACCCAGAGGGCAGGATTTGGACCCGTGGGAGGCTCAGGACAGCAGATAGTGCCTCATTCTAACAGAATTCCAGAGGGTGAATGGGGCACTTTAGAGGTAGTGAGCTCTCTGTTACTGGAGGAGCGAAAGCACTCAGATGACCACGCAGGTGGGATGTTGCATAGGGGCTTCAGGCAGAGGATATTAAGATTGGGTTTATGGCCTCTGATTCCTTCTATGATTCAGTAAGAAGGGAGGGAGCTCAAAGCTTCAGTCGGTGGGGTGGGGTGGGTAGGGTTGCAGCTTACAAATGTCCTCTGCTCTGTGCCTGGGGAAGTCTTTCGATTTGAGGTGGAGCTATGGTAGAGATTCCCTGAGTTTCTGTCACCTGGAGCCTGAACCCAAACTCTGACCCAGGTGGCCCAAGGACCGTGGAGCCCTGGGCTGGAAGAGTAGAGAAGGTGTGGCTCCTTCATCACCTGTGAGGTGCTGCTTGTGAGCAGAATGGAGGAAACACAGACTTAGAGCCTAGCAGACCTTGGTGCAGGTGCTGCCTCAGACACTCACTGGCTGGGTGGCTTTGAGAAGTTTATTTAACTTCTCTGATCCCCATTTTCCTCATCTGAGCAAGGGGCCGTCTCTTGCAGGGTTTTCTGTAGAATGACAGTACCAGGTGTGTGGAGCCTGGCAGGTGTGCATTAAATTGTAGTGATCAGAGTTAACCCACTGATACCACCTCTCACTACCCTCTGAAGCCAATAATCCTGAGTGAGCTGCATACCCCTCACCCTCTGCTGACCACTTCCCACCATTCTTGGCTCTGGCCAGCCTTCTGACCTGAGTGGACCTCAGTCCCTCATTCCTTCTGAAGGCTGGGAATTCAGACTCCTGGATTCAGAACCCAGCTCTGCTGTGATGAACACCCAAGTTGGCCTAGGGGCCCTCTCTGGGCCTGGTGGGTGGAGCTGGATGGCATCCTGCTATCCTATCTGTCTCTTGGTCCTCTGTCTCTGCCTGTCCCTGCTGGCCCTGGAGCTTCCTCACTCTCGGTTGCCTAGTTGCTTCCAGCCCTGCTACTTGTGCCCTAGTTCATCTTCTCATACATTTCACCCAGAGATCTCTCCCCCATATAAATCCCAGCCCAGCTCATTGTGGAGAAAACTCAGTCTCATTAAAGACCATTGATTTTCCTCCAAATATGCTGTGAGTACACTTTGGGGCTCCTTGACGTTACTGCCTATTCCTACCTTCCGCCGCTTAGCCACCACTGTATCTTCACCAGGGAAAGAGAGGGGCAGCAGGCTGGCAAGCAGTGTGGAGGGCGAGAGAAGAGAGCTGTTTGCCAGAGCCCCCAGCCCACTCTGGCCCTTCAGTGTGGCAAGAGTCTAGATATGCCACTGATTTCTTGGGAGTGAGCATTTCCCTGTCTGGCTGCTCCCATCTTCTGTAGGGTTTGGGGAGAAAGGTGTGTATTTCTATGTCTGTATGTTTGTATTTGTGTCAGGCTCTAATTGCATGTGCCTCTTTGTCCATGGGTGTCAGTGGTGTGTCTCTATCTGTATCTATTTGTCTCTGTATATGTGTGTACATCCTAAGTGTATGCATGTGTTTGCATGAATGCAGTGCAGGGTGGGAGCTGGGCTTGCAGTTGAACTCTGGAAGGGCCTTGTTTTGTGTTAAACCCAAGATATGGTTCTCTTAACAAGGGCCAAGTGCTAGGTGGAGATCTGGAGGGACACAGCTTCTCTGTCATTTCCATACCACCTCTGCTGCCTCTTTGTCATCTTCAAAGTGGACACCTTGCTGGCTCTGTTGGGGTGTTAGATTTGGGGTTTTGGGGGCTGGTGGAAAAGATTTACAGCTGATAATAGGATGGGGGGTCATGAACTCCCTCCTATCGCTTTAGTCTGAACTAAGAATCCCAGCTGGCTGTTTTTAGAGTTGAATGGACATATAGTCACCTGTGAGTCTGGAGAGAGTGTGTTAGGCGAGAAGATTGGGGAGAGAGGGTGCCAGCGAGCGGGTGTGGTACGGAAGGCACGCCTGTCTGCCTGGGCCATGTTCCTAGCATAATGTCATACATCAAGGTCAGCCTTAATAGGGAAAAAAGTCACAAACAGGGGCCCTTTGGCCTTCTTGGGGTGAAGTGGCTTGTGGCCTCACTGTAGGCCAGGCCACTTGCCTCTAGCCTACGTGCCAGGACTGGAGGTCAGTCGTGGTGCTGTGGACTGGGCTTCAAAGCCCTGGGACATGGCTGAGTTGCCTCAGGGAGCAGCCTTGATGGGGCCTCCTACAAATTTGGGGGTGGGATGGTTTCTGGGTGTGTGGCCTCAATGAAGCCTTGCCTGCTACCCTGTCCCAGCCCTGCACAGGCGTGTTGTGTAAGCTCATGGTTGTGCATGTGTGTTCTCCCCAAGGCCTCTGCCGGGGAGCTGGGAGCAGCTCTCTGGGTTCTGGGGACAGGCCAGATTTATGGCGCTGGGAGAAATATTTAGGCCTGAGACAGTTTGGTTGTGTTAATTATGGAAATCTAAAGATAATCTATATTTAATGCTGAATTTTGTCAAATTTGCTAAAGAATTAGGAGAGCGTGTGCAAACAGTGACACTTCAATGAAGAACAAGGTGCAATTAAACTCTGAAATTTACAGTGGAATAATTGGAGAGCATGACAAATATAGTTATCAGTGGCAACTAATTAGGGGTCTGCTCGAGGTTTCTGGGCTTGATTAATCTTGCCTGGATGCTAATACGTTATGCTAGGCAGCTGATACTATTTGTCCCCTCCTTTTTTCCACCCTCTTCCAGTGCACTTGAGGGGTGAGGATGTGACCTATTCTGTCCATCCCTCTGTACAGCCTGGTGTGAAGGGGAGAATAGGGGCACCACAGCTCCTGTGCTGAGACCCCCCTCCCATCCCCAATTAAGGATGGTATGAATACCTTGAGCTGCCCATGCTCAGGCATCCTGGGGTTTCACTGGTTGGTAAGTTCTCCTTGGTGTCAAACTTGAGGCTCGTCGTGACTGGGGAAGAGGAGATTGGAGGCTGAGTTTTTGGGTCTAGTTGAGCTTCAGTGGTTTGGATTTGTCCCTGGCTCAGTCTGACTCCCGTCTCCATGCCTTGTGGGAAGGGGCTCTGAAAGCTCCTGCTCTCACCCAGGGTAGATCCCATGCACACCCTTCCTTGGCCAGACACCCGCCTCTTCCTTCCCTCTCAGGCCTCTGCTAATCTTTGCTACTGACTGTGGCCAAGTCCTTGCTCCATTGATTAAAACTGAGGCTTGAGTTGGAGTTGCTGCCAGGTCCAGCTGTGTGAAACTAGCCTTCCTCAGACCTGCTTTCCTTGTTGCCCTTGAGGAGCCCACCCTGAGGGGTCTCTGTGATTAGCTAAGAGGAAGAAGTGACCTCTCAAGAACTCTCCCTTCCACCACCCACCCTTTCCTCAAGTTTTCCTGACTTCCAGGTCTCCCACCTTGCGTCCTCTATGGCAATGGGACATGGACCCCATCCTGAGCAGCCCCCTTACTATCTCCAGCCTTGGCTTAATGTCATATGGCAAAAGACATGGAGACTCAGATTGCCAGCCTCAGATGAGGTTCTTGAATCTAAAATGGGAAGTTAGACGAACTGCTATTTTTGTGACTGTCTTAAATACACCAGAACTCTCAACGCATGAGCTTGTGTGAGTGTGTGTGTCGTAGGAGGCTGGGACCCCAATGTGGCTGGTTGAGAGGATTGCTAGGAGGGGATGCAGGAGTGGGATAGGGCCTCTAGAATGCCTCCTGTGGTATCTGAGCCAGAGTGGTCCTCCCCTTGGAAGAAGGGGCATTGCTTCTTTGAGGCCTCAGTTTCCCTTCCTGCTGATGGACTGAGGAGTTTTGGGGTCAAACACACTTGAGCTTGTGTCCCAGCTCTGGGGACCCTGGGCTGTTCCTAACCATGTCAAGTCTTGGTTTCCTTCTTGTGGAACAGGGATAATTACTTCAGGGCACTTGTCCCCAAGGTCACTAGGACCTCAGTAAAGGGCTGGTAGCTGAGCAGGCCCTAAGTATATGGGGCTCCCTCCCCACTCTCTCTTCCCCTCCCTTCCAGAGACACCCCTCAGGGCACTTGCATACCTTTTAATTTAATTTAATTTAATTTTTTACGCCTACAGCACCTGGTCTTCCTAGGTGGTCTCCCATCCAAGTACTAACCAGGCCCGACCTTGCTTAGCTTCTGAGATCAGATGAGATTGGGCACGTTCAGGGTGGCATGGCCGTAGGCATACCTTTTAAATCAATACTAGGGCCCTGACTGCAAGGGGGTTGGCATGGGAACCAGAGCCCAGACCTTCGCCCTCCTTGCCACCTGCCTCAGACCGGGAACCAGACAGCTCGAGGCGAGGCCTGGTGTGCGTGGTAAAAACAGGCTTGTGGGGTCTCTAGCCAGGTCCTGAGGTGTTGCTGTTATTCACAGTGTGCTGGGAGGAGGTGGCTCTAATAGCCTCTCACCTCTGCTCTCTCCGTAAACAATATGCCTAAAATGCAAATGAGATCATATCCTGCCCCTGCTCAGAAACCTTCAATGGCTCTTGTTGCCTTTAGGAGAAAGTGCACATTTTCTATCTTCATGGTCAAAGCTATCTACAATTTGCCCTACTCTGGCTCCTACTTCCTCTTGGGTCTCTTGAAGTCCCTTTCCTCCACCAGTCCCCTCACCCCTTCAAACTTCCTCAGCACCTGACAGTCTGAGACTTTTATTGAAGCAGTTTTCAGTGTCTGAAATGCCTTCTCTTCTTCCATCACCATGTCCACCTTCCTGGAGACCCAGCTTAAGTCTCACCACCTCCCGAAGCCTCCCCGATGTTCCCAGTCGCATCTGGCGTCCCTCCCCAACTCCTGTAGGAATTCCCTCCTGTTACATAGTTGTCCCGTGTGGCTGTTTCACACTCCCTCACCAGAGGGCGAGAGATGCTGTGGGCACAAGCAAAATGGACCCCCAGCATTGGCCGCACCCCTCCTTGGGCCTGTCTCTAGACTTCAGGGTCAGAGGATTTGGGGCAGGGAGGAGGCTGTTTTGTTCCCTTCTCTGCAGAGTTAACACTCTTTGAGATTTGGGTGAAAATATAGACCTAGCTTCTTACATTTGCAAGTTGGCCAGTCACCACTGACATCCTGGGTCCCCAGAGAAAGGCTTAGTTAGGTGGCCCATTTTACAGATGGAGAAACATGTCTTCGTCACTGCTTAATCATGGAGAGACTGGCAAGTCACTGGTACAGACTGTATTGTATAAACTGAGGATTGGAGCAGATTCGCTGAGAGTGATGAGGCCTGGGGGCAGAATTTGGGACCCAAACCCAGGCCCCTCTGACTTTTAGGTTACCAATTTTTCCTCCACACCAGTTTTTCTGATGAATTGTGACCCTGGTCTAATCCATCCCTGTCATTGTCACAGCCTCTAGCTTTGAGGTAAGTGAGAATGGTGCCTCAAGCTTCAGACTCCAACCCTCAAATCCTCAAGTGCTGTGTATCTGTGGACAGAGTACTAACCCCTCTGAGCCACAGCTTGCTACAAAATGGTCACCAGATGCTTAGTCCTTTCTTTGCAGGGTTATCGTGGGATGAAATAAGAAGATGAGTGCAAAGACTCCTCTTCCCTATGATGGAACCCCTGCAAACTTGGGCTGGGATGTTCCCCCAGGGACGCTTGGTCTGTCACTTGGAGCTGGGAGGGGGAATACAAACACCCAGAGGTCTTGTTCAGCCCTTCTCTGGGGGAAGAAGAGAGATCTGTGGGTCTCCTTTCTTAAGAGCCTCCAACCCTTGCTGCTACTGGAAGTGATCGGGGCTCTGTCGCCATGGCAACGTGGGCAGGCCGCCTGCAGGGCCTTCCTTGCCAGCTCCGTTGACCTCACTTAGGATGATTACCTTTCGGCAAATAAAATAATTGTGTTAATAAAGAGGCTGTTCACCCCCTCATCCCCCACCCCGCTTGGCCTGTTCCCCATCCCCACTCTGGAGGAAAGGGGTTCCCCAACCAGTTACCTTGCCTCACTCTTAAATAAGTTGTTGACTGAGACCTACTGGGTTTTAATTTTTGCCAATTTTAACCATCTCCCACCTCCCCATCTTGCCTTCTGTCTCCCTACCCCAACGTCTTTGTCAAAGTTGCACAATTTCAATGACACTACTCTTCCTGTCTTCCTTCGACATGGCTTTGAACACCCATTGGGCCTCTTGAGCTACCATAATAATGAATTCTGTTTCTCGAGGGCTTACTGTGTGTTACCCCCTGTATAAGAGCCTTAAAAACTGTCCCCTCTCTAATTCCTATAACAACTGTGCAAGTCAGGAGCTTCAATACCACTTCACAGAGGGGGAAACTGAGGCTCTGAGAAAGAAAATGGTTGTTTTGACAGGGCTAGAAACCTGGGGTGATCCAGCGCAGTCTGGAGAATGGGCTCTCCTAGCAGGGTGTGGTCGTTTGGCCTGGGATATTTAGTTCAGCTGCTGGCTGATATACCTTCGCCATTGCTCAGCACTGGGCTGGGCTTCAAGAGAGGAACAGGGCCTCTGGGATGAGAGGAGATGGACATAGCCATAGAAAATGGACAGGCAAGATACAGTGTGACCAGTGCTCTGAGACCAAGAGAACGATGGAGACACAGCTCAAGGTGCTGTGGAAGGAGATGCCACCACAGAGGCCCTGAGCGGGAGGATGAGACTGGCCGTTGTGGAGCCTCTGGTTAGTGGCTCTTTGCGGGTGTCACGTGTTATCTCACGTGATGCTTTTTACAACCCCATTTTACAGATGAGAATAGTAAGGCTCAGAAAGCTTAGGTGAATGTTTCAAGGTCACACAGATGGTACAGAGAAAGGATTCAAACCCAGATTTGCCTGACCTCCCTGCCTGCGCTCAGTGCTTGTTTGACTTCATCACACTGTCTGCCAGGTCAAGGATGGAGAGTGGAGCAGAGAGACAGGGAGGGAGGGAGAAAACCACAAAACAAGTACAGTCCCTGTACACGGGGGTGGGGTCTCTTGGATGTCTAACGATGCCTTAGCCATTATTTGAGGCTCTTGTTAAAAATGGGCTTGCCAAAGAGGGCTTATCAAAATTGTGGCTAATTTGGGAAGTTTACTTTTTACCAGTGAACATAAAATAATGTAATGTGATTAGGCTATTTGAAAGCTCATTTTAAGACTCACAAATAATTATTAAGTCAGGGTTCTTTCTGTAGGCAGTACTGTACTTGTGACAGGTCAAAGCTTTCAAATTGTGAGGGACTGTTCTCACTGGATTCTGGGGTCTCTCTGTGGCTGGAGGAATAGTGTCAACTGGACATAACATCAGCAGTCTGGATTTGAGGCCCTTTGTAAGTATGAGTCCCAGGCTAGAGATCATACCTCATCTTCTCCCCCCAGCTCCATGAGAGGCCCTGCCCCAGACAGAGTGGCTGGACATGGATGACAGGGCCAGGCAGGGGTTGGTGTGCCTGCCAGGTACACTAGGTGGCGCCCTGACATTGCTCAATCATTTGAGTAGTTGTACAGTGGTCAGAGGGTCGGGTAGGAGTGACTTTGAGGGGAAGCCGGTCTTACTGGACTTGACACCTTGGCCTAGGACTAGGCGAGGGGGCACTGGAGGTGGCAGAGGTCAGGCTGGAGGTCAGGAGCACTGTTCCTTCCACTTGAGACTCCTGGTCATCCATGGAGTTCCAAGTAGTGGGGGCTGAAACAGTAGCAGGTGGAGGGACAGAGAGATCAAAGGAGCTGTGTTTGAGTAGAGGTGAGGGCGTGAGGGCAGAACGGCACAGCAGTGTGTGGATGACCCTAAGCCAGCTGAGGACACGGGGAAGGCTGTCCTCTCATTAACCATTAAAGTCGGGGGTTCTAATCCCAGGGCCCACCTGGAGGTGGGGCTTGCCCATTTACTTGCCCTTGGACCCCTGGGCAGGTAAGAGGCTGGGGAGGGGAGTAGGTGGAATGCTTCCAGCTATTAAAGGAAGCCTTGGGTGCTGTCTGTGAGGGAACAGCTTTGCTCTGAGGGCCAGATGTAGGAATAGGACCCAAAAAGCTTTGAATTCTTGTCCTTGTTTAGCTGTGTCCTAGCCATGTGACTGTGAGCAAGTCATCCAAACCCCTGCCTCATTCTCTGTGAAATGGAGATAATTCTCAGAGTAGTTGGGAAGCTCAAATGAGATCGTGCACACAGAGATGCTCAATATGCCTACATGAGGTGTCTCTCTTGTTCTGTCAGTTTGCAGAAGTGGCATTTTGCATCTCTTTCCTGCCTACAGGCCCAGTAAATTCTATGCCGTTGACTGATTAATGCCTGGGGGTGGAGGCAGCTAGAGTAGTCAGTGTTCCAAAGGGGGCTTTCGAAACCTCACCCTATGGGGGACCATCATGGAGAGAGACCCACCCTCATATTTCAGCATTTTCCCTGTTTAGAAAAGCAGGGCCACACCACACACCTGTCCTGTGTCTCACTCCCTGCAGGCCCCTCTCTGTATGTCTGGGGTTCTAAGGGATCTAGAGAGAAAGGGGAACCTCAACATCCCCTTGGGGTAGAAGGAAGTAGAGGGGCAGACCTACTCCAGGCCTCTTTTCCAGCAGGCTGCTTTCCCACCTCCCTTATATCAGGTGGAGAAACTGAGGCAAGGGGGAACTATTGGGACAAATCACAAATCCTCGACTGCGGGTAGGTGTAGGGAGTGAGTTGGTGAATTGACTTCCTAGCCTCCTTGGGGGATCTGGGGATCTGTGACCCTGAACTTCCAGGGAAGAGGTGTCAAATGGTTGACTGGAGATACACAAGGAGAGAGAAGGGCAGGAATAGTCAGGGGAAGAGTAAGTCAAGGACAGGGGCAATGGGATCAGACTTATTCAGCCAACAGATATTCTGCAAATATTTAGTGAGCACCTTATGTGGGCCAGATACTGTTAGGTATTGGGGTCTCAGGGGACCCACTAGACAAGGTCCCCACCCTGGGGGAAGGTTCATGGAGTCAGGCTGCTTGGGGCTGGACTCCAAATGGCTTCCCCAAATTGCCTAATATCTCTAAGTCCCTGTTTCATCATCTGTAAAATGGGATAATAACGATGTTTCCTCACGGGACTATTGTGAATGTTAGATGCATGGACAGTGCTTAGCACTGGGCCTGGCATTGAATCAATGTGAACTGCTATGGGTTTTCTCAGTGTTATTATAATCACTAGCTCTAGAGAGTGTGACCTTGAGTAAATTGCTCACCCTCCTTGAACCTTGGATTCCTCATCTAAGAAATGGGCTCATAACATCTGCCCTGCTCACCTCACAGGACCCTGTTGTGAGGTTTAAACCAATTAAAATAATGCATGGGGAAGGGTCAATTTAAAGTGTGTGTATATGTTTGTGTGTATCGAAGACCCCAGAATTTGTGCTTTATCTATCCTGCAGGTGGCCTGAGCTCAAGTAACTTGCCAGATGCGTGTGTGGTGGCCTGGCAGTTCATGTTAGTGCATCTATTCCTGGGGCCTTGTGACTGGAACTGAGGCCCTGGCAGAGGCATGGAATTGAGGGCCAGGCTGAGGACTGCAACATTTCTCCAAAGGCCTGGGGAAGTCAAGAAATAAATCTCAGAAACTGAGTGGAGATTAACCCTTCTCCACACCCTAACTCTGGGCTGGGAGCTGGGCAGGGCTGTCTGCCAAGGTCAGAGGGTCCTTCCTCCCCTCTATGAGCATCATCTTCCCTGTGAACGTCTCTTCCCCACCAAATTCTCCTGCCAGGCCTAATTCCTGCTGCCAACCTATAGAATATCCTAGGGAAAAATAACACAGTGGGGCTCTATCCCAGAGGTTTTTGATGTCTGCACCTCCCTGGTCACCTCCATTAGTGCTCATTAGTGCCTAGGAGTCCCCAACCACCTTTCCTGCCTAACTAGGTGGCTGAGTGGTGGAGCCAGTGAGAGTTCACCTTAGACAGGGGCTGAAAAAGCAAAGGACTGGGAGAGGAATCTCCCATCTGGGAGAATTAGGATTGGGGGCAGCTCTCCCTCCCCATGAAGAGAGCTAGCTATAGGAGGCAGTGTGGTAGAGGGGGAAGAGCACAGGTGTTGGGGTCAGCCAGCCTGGGTTCCGATCCTCTACTAGCTGGGGGTGTGCCAGGCAAGATGGGATGTAATAGAACCTACTCTGTGGTGTGGATATGCGACTTTCATAGGATAACTGTGTGAGGTGCCTCAGACTATGAGTCCAAGCTTCATCAATAGGGTCCGTTAACTAGGATTTGGGCAATTTTGTGGCTTCCCCTCTTCCTGCCCCAACTGCTTAGTTCATTGATGGATTAATTAGGTGAAAGACATCATAGGAATGAACAACATGACAGTTGGGGGATAGGGTATGAGCAGAAAATCCCAGATTTGTTTCCTTCCTAAGATAGCTAAGAAGAAAAAGAGCTTTTTTGGCTGGGGGATTCCAAAAAGGCCTCATGAAAGAGGGAGTGATATTAAACCAGGTTTCTCAGGTGGCTCCAGCTGACTGACAGGTGGAGAAGGGAAGAAAGACCTGGTGGAAGGAATGGCATGGGCAAAGGCCTGGAGGTGGGAAGGCTGGGCGCACATCCACGAAACTGCAAATAGGCTGCTTTCCTAGAGCAAAGGGTGAGGGAGATAAAACTGAAAGGGAATTGTCCTAAATTCCTGGATTATTCAAGCAAAAGTAGAATGCATTGGGAAGAGAGTAGGAAGCTGAACTATTTGCACACTTACTAAAATGTTCTTTCAAATCCCTAGATTTGCTCTGCTCCCTCAGAGTGGCCCATCTCCATTTTCCTTCCCCTCCAGAATGATAGGCTCAAAGAATGACAGTGAAAAAATATGTTCTTCCATAAAGAACATTCCATTCCTTTCTTCATCCTCCTCTCCCTCAGCTTCACATTGTGTTGTAACCCAATTCTCACTCCTCAGAGAAAGAAGGTGGTGTAAGAGAAAGATTGGTGGGGGACAGGTGGTCCCTAAACTGTCCTCATGTAATGAGGAGGGATGGCCTGTGCTGCAGGTGTCCGGGGCCATGGTTCATCCTTGGGTCCCTCAAAGCAGATACACATGGGGGAGGATCCTGTTCTCTGCCAGAAATACTTATGTTAAATGACTTATATCAAATCGGGCTCACAAGCCTCTTTATTCTTTTTGGACACCGAAGGAAGGAGATGGTGTTTGGGCAGCAGAGATGGAAGAAAGAGAGAGAGGAGGAGAGGGAGTAAGAGGAGAGGAGGAAGGAGGAGGTGGCTAGCTGGCAGAGCAGCTTATTTTATTTTCTTGTTCTGGGAGCAGGCTGACAGCACCTGTCCCTAACTGACAGCAGGCAGGAGGCAAGAACGCAGGCTAAGGGAGAAGATAAGGTGAGCCCATTCCCCTCCCTGCTCTGGCTCTCTCTGCCTCTCTTCCCCCAACCCCATCTTGACAAGAAAAATCCCATGTGACTCCTTGGGCTCCTCTGTGCTTCCTATGAGCTGCGTAGGGTGGATGGGGATGATTTTCATTCCTTCTGATTTTAGATTTCTCATGCTCGGTTACTGAGTGTGGCTTTGGTCCTCTCTGGAGGACTGGCCCCCCAAAGATGAAGAGCCTACATTTCTTTCTCCCTCCATTCTTCCAGAACCTAGCCAGCCTTCGATGGGCCACCTATCCTCCAGGAAGAATCTTTAAGGCTCCAGAGCCCTTCCTCCCAAACCATGCCCTGTCTTTTTTCTTAAATGGACTTACTCCAAAAAGGATCTAAAAAACTTTAATTTCTAAACATTCACATTCCAATCAGTATTTTCTGGATTTTACTGCTTTCAGGGGTATTTTTGTCACTGAGGACCTTACAGGTCCTGAGTGAGCACGGTCACCTGACTAAGCCCTCCCACAATGTTGGGAGAAGGCAGTGATCTCTTTACAAATGAACGGCCGAGGCACGTGTGCAGCATTAACAGCCACGTCCAGATTTGAACCCGGTCCTTCCCTGCACTGATGCAGGGCTCTTTCTCCGGGGCAGCATGCTCTCCCAGAAACATTTTCAGGGTGGCAGAGCCCAGTCTTGTCATTGTAATGGCCACATGATGTCCTGTCATGCTGATGGCTTGTCACTTTGGTCACTCCCTCACTGTTGGGTATGTGAGGGTGTCTAATTTCTTACTGTAATAAATGCAACTGCTGTAACTATTTTGTTCAAATCGCTTCCATTGTCACCGTCATCTCTAGTACGTTCATGAGTGTTTAGGAGTGGCACCTGGAGCTCTGCCTCGCAGCCAGGGTTGGGTGGTGCTCAGTGCTTGGAATCTTGACCCAGAGTATAATCAGTGCAGAGATGCGTGGCAACCACCTCTTGAGGAGGATTTGGATTCATCTCCACCCAGAGGAGGTTACAGCAACCCCTTTGGGAGCTGGCATATTAGTGCAGTGTAAATTCTGTGTGTGCAGGCGAGGCCCAGCCCAGATCCACTTCACCAATATACAGCACGCTCATTCTCAGCATTACTAGAGCCACCAGCACATCAAAAACCAAGGGCTGACTTGACCCAGAGTGTAAATCTGCCTCAAACATTGGCCAGGGAATTTAATATTAGCCAAATGGCCAATGTCATCAATAGCTGGCTTAACATAGAACTGCTAATGTATTTCCCTAAACAGGTAACAAGATTTAGAGACTGATCACGGTTGAATGGCATAATCATAAAGTTCAGTCTTTAGCCATGATATGTCTGTTTAGGGCAAAACATACATTTCTGAATAAAGTGGTTAATTTGAAAAAAGGGATCAACTACAGGAAGAGACCATTATTCCAGTCCCAGTGGAAGGCAGGTTGGTGGTTTAGGTGGTGAATTCAGTTGAAAAGTTAGATGGCCCTCTGGGGGCCTCTTATGAGGTGGCAAAGGAGGGAAACAGAGGGCATCCGTCACTATGGAGGGACAAGGAAGGGACAGATCTTCCCAATCCAGGAGGAGGTGAAGGCATAGAGCAGGAAGGGACGTGCCTGGGGTCAGGATTGGATTCCTGTGGAGTTCTAAGCATCTGAGCCAAGCTGCCTCCTGGTTTTGGAAAGCATGGATATTAATAAGGGTGATTAGTAATCATGACGTGTGAATAATAAGGGGATGGTTAATTGTCCTGGTTATGATGAACAGCAGTCACTGGGAGAGGGTGGGGGAGTTGGGACCCCCCGGCACACACACACACACACGCTCACATGTGAACTATTCTTGGTTGCTGCTTATGAGACTGCAGAGCCAGCAAGCTAGGGGGTTATCAGTATTTTTAAAAAATCGAACCTAATAAGGCAGAATTTAAAAACTCATTTATAATGTTCTTTTCTATAATTACAAAAGGACATGTGTTCCCAGCAGAAAATTTGGAAAATACAGAAATATTAAGGAAGTAAAAACCACTCTAAATATTTTGATATCAATTCATCTGTTCTTCTATGTGTACATAAATATAGCTATAAGCTATATTTAAAGCAAAACATAATTAGAATTATGTTCTGCATGGTATTTGGTAACTTTTTTTTTTTACACCTACAGCACCTGGTCTTCCATGGTGGTCTCCCATCCTAGTACTAACCAGGCCCGACTGTGCTTAGATTTCGAGATCAGACGGGATTGGGCTTGTTCAGGGTAGCATGGCCTCAGACTGGTAACTTTTTTTTAACTTACAAATATTTCACATACACTTCTTTATACCACTAAATAGTCTTTGAGACTGATTTTTTTTAAATGAGGGAAACAATACTTTGGACAAAAGGAAACCCACTAGAAAAGAAGTCCATCCTTTCTCACCTCCTCCTTGGAGAGGTTGAGGTTTTTCAGGACCACAGGAGGGCGATACCAGGATGGGCAGGGTTGCCCAGCCAGCCCCCTGTGGATTGGGAGGTGTGGCATGGAAGGGGGCAGGGCTGCTTCAGAATCTGAGCTTCATGGAGGAAAGGATCTTCAGAAAACATATTTTTTCTTTTTCACACTCAGTTGAGATTAGACAACAGCCAGAGCCTTCATCAGGCACAACTAGAGCCCAATGCCAGTGTTAGTATGTGGTCTTAGAGACATTTCGACTGTTCTGAGCCTCTGTTTTCCCATCTGTATGTAGAGGAAACAGCCCCTCTCTTTTGCCCGCCTCCTAGAGGGCTATCACCAAGGGCTGAGACACAAGCCCGCTTAGGAAATTGAAGAATATTGACTCTGGGGCTCCCATCAAATGGAAAGAGAGCAAACCTCTAGGTTATGGAGCAGGGACCACCTGTGTGACCCGAGGGAAGGACATTTCCTCTTTGAAATTGACTTTCCTCATGTGGAAATTGCGGAACTGCACTTGGCAGTGTCTAGTACCCTTCAAGCTTTCAGTTCTGAACTTCAACTTCCTTTGACAGGCCAAGCTGGGTCCTGCTACAGACCTTCTGGACACCTGGCCAGTGCCAGGGTGAGGGAGGATCAATAATGCCACTGCTTCGGGGGCCTTGTTCTTGGGAAGTTTACAACTGGAGCCACAGTGCCTCTGTCCCTTGGCTGGGCCGTTGTGGAGAGAACATCTGGTTTGATGGTGATGAGGGGTTTTTTCACTCTTCCTAAAAATGGGAGAGAAATCATGCGACAGTGACTGCTGGCCTGATCTCAGGGGCTTTCCCACCAACACAAGAAGCCTTAGCTCCACAGAGCTCTGAGGCCAGCTACTTCTACCTCTGCATTGCTTGGCACCCCCAGCATTCATGGACTGATTAGGGGCTCACCATAGGCCCTGGAAAGTTCCATACTTGTCATGTGTTAGTATTCTTATGTAATTTTAATTTACTCATTAATTCATCCACTCAGTAAATGAGAATGACCCATGATCTATTTCATTCATAGCATTCCCCCTACCTACAAGCAAGGTGCTTCACTTTGCTGTCCTCAATGTCCTCATCTGTAAAATGGGGCTATTATAATGATACCTATCTCGTGCTGATGGAAGGAATAGAATGAAACAGTAAGTTTAAAGTGTGCTTAAAACAATGCCTAGAATATAGTCGGTGCTCAATAGCTATCATCTATCATTGTGGTCGTCATTATTACTGCTACTACTGTTATCTGTCAGGTGCTGTGGATAAAGAGATGACTAGGATGACTGAGACACACTTCCTGCTCTCAGGGAGTGCAAAGTCAGCTGCAGTAAGCCCTCAAGTCTGGACAGTGTGTGCTTTGGGAATACAAAGAAGGGAGTGCCTCCTTCTGGGTGAGTAGGATTTTGAGAAGCAGCGTCTCTCCCTTCCCCCACCCCCGCAGCTGTAGTTCCTCCAAGATGTGGCCCCCAAGACCTTTCCCAGTGTGCAGTGGTCCTCCAGTCCTTAAAAAGCCATGCCAGCTCCTCCTTCAGTTGCCCCCTGCTGCGGCAGCATGCTGGCTGTTTGGAGAGGTGACAAAAGATTAAAATTAAAGCTAAATTAAAAAGAAGATTCCCATTTCCTCTCCCCACCGCACTTTCCACCTTAATTTTATCGCATCTTCCTTCTCGTTTTATTGACTTTTAGAAGCATTGCCACAAGATTTAGTGTAGAGCAGGAGGGGAGGTAATAAATGTGGTCCTCCTCTCGCCTCCAATTAATATGCTGTCAGGGACTGGGGCAGGTGGGAAGAAGGGAGCCCCTTCTGGGCGTGAAGCCCAAGGAGGAGGGAAGCTCCAAGACCACAGGGGTGGGGGAAATACCCCAAGGTAGGGATGATGGTTGCTTTTGGCTTTTGTCTCCTTCCTGGACCCGTTGCCTGGTGACCCAGAGAAGAGAATCAGTCTAAACTGTGCTAATCAGGCCAGAAAAACAGAAATCGGAATGTACGGGCTCCCTGGTCTGGCATTCCAAACAACTCCAGAATTCTCCCTTCCCCCAAACTCCACTTGCGTTTCCTGGGACAAGAATCCCCTACCCACCAAACAGATCTTTATTTAATTTTATTTTGTGTCATACTCTGTTGGTGCAAGGTGGTTTTTCTTCCTCTTTCCACCCTCCCTCCTCTCTTCCTCTATTGTGGTTTTTTTTTTTTTTTGCTGCCCCCACCCCCCAGCCCAATCTCTAATATCATTTTCACCAGTACACAGCAACACTACATGTTTGTAATTTTTTTGACCCCAATGGCTCTGGTTTCCCCTCAGTATTAAAGCAGAACAAGACAGAGGTAAGTGGCAAATAAACAGTGGTTCCTATTTACCCTGCCAGTTTCGGTTGATGGTGGAGAGGCTGACTTGAAATTAACTCTGTTGCTGTCAGCTGTGTAGAAATGTCTGCGTGGCACAGAGAGGTCCCTGCAACCTGTGACCCATTACAGCCCCTTTGGGTTATCTGCCTGGGTTACACTGGAGCAGTGGGTGAGTGGGTGAGTGAAGAGCTGGTGGTATTTCTTTCGTTTTTTTTTTTTTAAACATATCCCACCCACTTCTTGGTCTTGGCCTTTCATCTCCTTAGACCAGTGGTTCTACCATTGTGGGTCAGAATCAGCATCACCAGAGAACTTGATAGAAATTAAAATTCTCCAATCCTCCTAGACCTGCTGAATCAGAAACTCTGGGGGTAGGATCCAGCAATCTTTGTTTTTAGAAAACAGCTTTATTGAGGTGTAATCCACATACCATAAAATTCACCCATTTTATGCATGCTATTCAATAGTTTTTAGTAAATTTATCGAGTTGTGCTCAATCGCCACAGTCCAGTTTGGGAGCATTTCTATCATTCTAGTAAGATTCTTGGTGTTTGCAGTTAATCTTCTCCCTACCCTCCAGCTCTAGGCAACCACTAATCTACTTTCTGTCTCTACAGATTTGCCTCTTCTGGATGGTCTTCTGAGTCTGGCTTCTTTTACTTAGCATGTTTTGTTTTAACAGCTTTATTGAGATATAATTTACATACCATATAATTCACCCCTTTAAAGTGTACAGTTCAAATGCTTTTAATATATTCACAGAGTTGTGCTACCATTACTACAATTAATTTTAGTACGTTTTTATTACCCCCGAAAGAAACCCTGTACCCCTTACCTGTCACCTACAAATTCCCTTGTCCCCCAACCATAGGCAATCACAAATCTATCAAATTTGCCTATTTTGGACATTTCACATAAATGGAATAATGTAATATGTGGTCTTTGTGGCTGGCTTCTTTCTTTGTGCATATTTTCAAGGTTATGACATATATCAGTAGTTCAGTCCTTTTTATTGGTGAATAGTATTCCATTATATGGATATGCTACATTTTGTGTATTTACCACTCAGTGGACTTTTGGGTTGTTTTCACCTTTTGGCTATCAGAATAATGCTTTGACAATTCTGTACATAATATTCTGTATGCACAAAAATAAGAAATTAGTGTTTTAGTCTGATCTTGCTAAATTTGAAAAGCACTGCTCTAGGCCTCATCCCGTCTCCTTTCTAGATCTTATCTTTACTCTCCCGTCTTCCCACATCAGGTCCCCTCTATCCAGTTCCTTCCTTTTTTCATCCTTTGCACAAACATTCATGCAGCACTTACTGTGTGCGTGCCATGTTCAGGGTAGGGTGGACGCTGGGCTAACAGGAGAACAAAGTACTGGTGCTTCTCACCCTCCTTCCTGTCTTTCTGAAGAGCAGCAGGCTTCAGACTCCCTCCTGCACCCCAGCTCTGTCCATCCAGCCAAACTGGTGGGAATCTGCCCTCTTCATAGCTCCCCAGATAAACCAAGGAGGACTGCCCGCCCAGTGGCTGTGGAGTCTCACACACCCAGTTTAACCTATGTGTTGGAAAGTGATTGCGGACATTTCCTTAACCTATAGCTGCCTCAGCTTTCTCAGCTGGGAAAGTGGAGGTGGTAATGCTGACCTTCAGGGAGGCCTGCAGCATCACTGGAAGGTGCAGGTTCCTTGAGGCGCCCCTAGGTTCCCACTCAGCCCCCTGCCACTGCAGCACCCTACCCTCCATCCCGCCCCCTTTCCCACCGAAGTAGTTTCCAACACCCAGTAGGTCACCCAGGTGACTTTAACTCCCTCCTGTTTTTATATCCTGCCTTGTCACCTGCACCTCACCTGGCCTGCCCTCCCTGCCTGGAACCCACTGCCACCTCCTCCGCTCTTCATTTGGAAGCTCATCTCCAATACTGCCCTGTCCCTGGTCAGTGCCCCGGTACACTCCTGGCTTTCCTTCTCAACCTTCCCAGGAGTGGGACCAGGCATGAGGTGCCTTAGGCATGGGCCATGCTCAAAAATCTTTGAAAACCTAAGGTCTTTTGGAACCACTGGGGTGCAACCTGGCCAGGCCCAGGGCATACCATGCGCATTTCGTCCCATCCTTGGGTGGGGTCTGAATACTCACACTCACCAGTGTCTCAGGAGCCCTGACACCCTCCCTGAATATAGGAAAGTCCCATTCAGAGTCCCTGCTAGTGTGAAACCAACACTCGTGCTGCCAGCCCAGGACAACATTCTTTGGGGTGCTCCTAGGTACCCATTCAGCCCTTGTCTAGATGGTCCCCACCCTCCCTGGAGTCTTGGCTCTTGCCCCTCACCCCTTGGTCTCCTTTGCTCCCCCTCTCCTCTTCTTCCCCCCTCGCCCCGCCCCCATGGGGGCTGGGAAGCGCTCCTTTTCCTCCCCAGCACCCCCTTCCTCTTCTCCCTTTCTCTCCTGGTCACGCGGTAGTGCTCTGGTCTGCACCACCCGCGCAGCATTAAAGCTGCTCATTAGAGTGTTTGTTTTTATTGGACGCACAATAACCATAATGGACGCTGGAGCGCTCTCTAATTACAGCTATGAATATTCATAGCGTGGGGGTGGCTTTCGGCAGGGGTACGCCCCGGGGAGACGTGCCTAGGATACTGGGCTCCGCCGACGCGCGGGTCCAGCAGTGCCCAGTGGTCCAGAAACCGGAACACTGGCTACAAACTTCCCTCTGGTGCTATTTCCTTCTTTCTCATCCTTTTCTTTCACCTTGACTGCTTGGCAAAGTATCTTAGTGGGTGATTTGGGATCTAAAGACCGGCCCAACCACACAGCAGCGCTTCCTACTTCCCAGCCCTCTACCTAGGTCTTCCCCGCCGGCTGCCGGTGTCTGTCTGTCTGTCTCTCTAATCTTGATCTCTTTTCTTTGTCTCCTCACCCACTACTCTCTGCCACATAAAGTTCTCTTACATGAACTCCTGGCGGGGACAAGAAGGTAGGGCGCCATAAAGGGGAGCATGTGCCTTGTGAATTAAGAGATTTAGTCACTTGTGGAATGACTTTATTTTATAGCGACTTCCTCCCCGACTGAATGATGTTGCATGCATTGGTTGTATTTATAACTTAATAGCTTTTCTCAATTTTATTATACTTTTTATGATACTTGTGGTTTTATGGGACTTCATAATTTTTCTCAGATTCATTAAATTCAGCTCAGGGTGGAGCTAATGACAGGAGCAGGTACCAGATTCCAAGATGGCAGGCCGGCAGGTAGGGTGCCACCCTCTGTCTGGCTCAGGCACAGGGCCTTTTCCTGACTAATGGTGGTGGTGGTGATGCGTCTCTGAGGTGATCTCAGCTTAATGTTCTCATCTGAGGCCTGGGATTTCAAAAGAAAACCTGCCTGAGAGACTCCTGGCTACATCCCACCTTTGGTCATGTCTGACCTGGGCTTGTCCTGGGCCCTCTGTTATTCTTTCCAACACTAATTCCTAGAATCAGAGACACTTCCAGCCCAGATGTCCAACCTCCTTATTGCACAGATGAGGAAACCGAGACTCCAAGAGGCCATTACAAAAGAAGGGACAGGCAGACTCATGTCTTCTTACTCCCAGTCCAGGCCTCTTTATTCTCCTCTCTGCTGGCTCCCAACAACAACTTCATACTCTTTAGCTTTGCTCCCAATTTCCCTCCTGCCCCCAAGGATTATATCCTGTTAAGAGCTTTAGAGGGAGAGTATAATCACAATAGTTAACATTTATAGAGCACATGCTTTATGTCCTTTAATCTTCACAACAGCCCTGTTAGAGTAGCTACTAGTATTTACCTCTATTTTACAGGTGCAGCAACAGAGGCACCATGAGATTAAACTATCTGCTCAGGGTTGCACAGTAAGTGGTGGTGCTGAGGTAAAGAGACTCAAGGCTTCTGTACTTTACAGTGACCAAATTGATGCAATCAAAGCTAAGTAGATTATTTGCAAAACTTCCCGATGTTTTCTCTCTCCAGAAATTTTCTTTTTGTGGGGAGAGGAGATAGTTGGGTCAGAAGAGCAAGTAGTCTGGAGGATAAACCAATCAGAGCAGGGGCTCTTAATTTCAGAGCTGCAATCTTGATTGAGAGAGGAGGTCGGAAGGCAGAAGAGGTGGGTCAGCTGAGGGTGGGGAAGATGGTGGGTGCCAGTGCCCCTCTCTCAGTTTCTCTGAAGCCTTCAGAACCCCTGGCATTCGGGAGGGTGCCAGCTACTGTTTGGTAGATGGCTGGCTTTACTGGTGTCCTTCCTTCTGCCCTGCTCAGAGTCTCCCAGGGGCCTGTCATCCTCTTCTGTTTCTGAGGCTCCAATACATTTAAAAATGAAGAAATGCCAAACAGGCTTACAAAAGTGTCACCTGATTTACATTCCACAAGTTAACACTTTAACTCATGAAAGACAATGCATATAATTGTGCTGTTCACAAAATCATTTCAAGACTGAGGAAATTAGGAAGGTAAGATAAGCTTCATGACACCAGGCTTTCTCATCTCCTGTTTTGTTCCCCACTGTAGCTCCTGCATCTTTGGAGCCCTAGGGTCTTTGCTACTCCCTGATGAGTGAATGATACCCTATACCCTCTGGCAATGCGGCCAGGTGAGACTCCAGTTTAAAGCTGTAGAAGAAAGCCCTTCTTCTTTCAACCTCATTGAGGTGTCCCTGTGGCTGTCAACACAACCCAATTAGGAGATCATGACAAAAGTGTAAATTAGGGCCTTTGGTGGCTGTGGGGCCAGAGTACTGTGGCCATCCTGCTCTCCTTCCTCCTTCCTCCCAACTCTTGCCCCATATCGGTCTTTGTGCTGCCACACTGCTTTCCTTCCCAGTGCTTCTCAGGATATGCCTCCCTCTGGAAGTCTTCTTGGGTTGACCTTGCCAGCCCATAACCTCCTGACCCTGTTTCTCAAAGTCCCATCTCAATCAGAGGCTATTGGACCTTTGGGCTGTGGACCGAGTGGAGGAAGTAGCCCTGGACTTCTGATCCCCAGATGCGCCTACACTACCACGAACAGAGAATCTGTCCTGTTTATGTCTGTCCTTTTATTTTTTTTCCCCAAGAATATGGTGATGAGTAAAATTAAAATTTCTTGAAAAATGTGCCTGGATTTATTGTAGCTTTGGGTCATTAGGCACTTTCTTAGTTTACAGATGTTTAGAAGTAGAACCACTAGTACACTTGTGAGTGCGTGTGGTCAGTGGGGTGTCAAGGAACTTTTGAATGCTAACAAAGGTCTTTGGAATCTGAAGAGTTGGGCACCTGCTTCAGAGGATGTTATCTTGCTCTGTTCACAATGTGTCATGATCACCATTCATGTGGGATGGTTATGGTGTAACGTGTATATGCTCAGAAAGAGTGTTCAGTTTCTCTGATGAAACTGGCAGGAATAAGCTCCTTGAAGGCAGTGGTGGAAAGTGTGTAGAGCCTGAGAGCCTGGGTTCGAATCCTTGTTCTACCTGTTAACTAGCGAGTCATCTTGAGCCAAATCACAGCCTCTCCAAGCCTGTTTCCTTACCTGTAAAATGGGTGGAATAAACCCAGCTCCCTCAAGTGGCGGTGATGACCAGGAAAAACTTTATAAACGATAAAATGCCAAATCAGTTGTCAAAGTGGTAACCATTACCCTTCAAGTCCTTCACGAGCATACAGTGGGCACTCTACAAGTCTGTTGCATGAAACAGGAGATTCAGAATGACCAGCCAAACAGAAAAGAAAATGGTCTTCCAGCTCTCACCTTGAAGCTCACCTGCGAGAGTGAGGGCTGAGCCCCGAGCTTACCCTGCTCGGTGCCTCCATTACAGACCTCGGTCACAGGGCCTTCAAGGTGCATTTGTAATTTTTATTGTTATATCTTTTAATTTTATTTTGCTCTCTCTGCTGTCTTGAGCAGGGGAGATAGGGAGCTGGTATTTATGGCTGCTCCCTCGACCCACCTCTTGGAATGTATGTATCAGTTAATTTAATCTCTCCTGGTTTTATTTAAACTGTTTTTCCTGATTCACTCTCTTCATTCTCCATCCACAACTCCCCTCCCCTCTCATTCCACCCTCTTTTCTGTGTCTGTTTCTGGGCTCTGTCCCTTTCCTTCTCCTTCTCCTCCTTCCTCTCCTTCTCCTCCCTTCCTTTTCCTTTCTCCCCTCCTCCATCCTTCTCTCTTTCCTCCTGCCTTGCCTCTGGGTTCTGAGAGGATGAAGAGGTCTCTTACACTCAGGTTGCTACAGTATTTTCCTAGATATTCTCTCTCTCCCTCTCTCTCTCCCCCCCTCCTCTCTCTCTGCCCCAGTTGCCTGATTGACATTTACAAATTACCCAGCTGAAAGTGTTCAATCCCTGACCCGCCTGTTTCTGTTCAGCAATGAGTGAGATTTGCAAGCATTTTGTCATATAATTACTGCAAATCCCTTGAAAATTTCCACAACAAGGCCAGATGAATGGTAATTTGGGGGCCTCCAGCCCCTAGTCGCCTCGCCAGTCAAAGATGTCTGAGGCCAGAAATGCAAACCAGCCACCAAGTCCTTCAGATTTATTTATTTATTTGGGGGTAGGCGGGGCTCACTGGTCTTTTTGTTTATTTCCCCTGGAGATTTCTGGGAAAAACTTGACTGGCGCAGACACACACACACTTCTCACCTTCCTTCTTGTGGTACTCGTGCTGTAAAATATTTGAATTGGGAGATTTATTTGCTTTATACGGATATATTTGTGCTGATTTTATTGTATTGACTGGGTGCATTTTTCTTCTGCGTTCCACTACAGTTTTATTGTGTTCCAGTCTCGGGCATACATCACCTGCATTGTTTTCTGCAAAAATTACTCCCCGATTCACTGTGTCTTGATCGGACTTACTACATTAGTACCTAAGTGGGGAGATTTGCTGCAGCCGTAGATGCCCACCTGATAGGGCTGCCCCAGGCACTTTGGGCTGGAGGCATGGGTACTTGAGTTTCTGTGGCTGTCCTTGTTGCCCCTAGAACTACGGAGAAGGATGGACAATGGAAGAGGTGATTGGAGTTGGCCATGGGGTAAAGGCCAGTGGTCATGGGATTGAGGGTGGAAGGGGCCACAATGGAGCAGTAGGTCAAGAAATATATGGGGTCCCCAAAGAAGGGGACACTGTTGATTTGTCTGCTTCTTGCCAGCATTTGCTGGATTCATCGTGGGGTGCATTCATGGGCCTTTCACAGTCTCCCATGGGGACTAATGAGTATGATGGAAACCATGAATTCCATGTTTACCACAGGCAGAGGATTTGGTGTATATCCTATGGTGTAGTTGTTCTCCCCATTTACAGATGGGGTAATAGTAGCGTGGAAAGACATTGTCATTCACCCTGGGTCACATACTTAACAAGTGGTGAGTGGAGATCGGAGCCCATGAATGCCTGACACCAGGGACCCATTATGAAAGCCCAGAGGGAAGGAGGTACGTGCTGGTGGTGGTGATTTACGGCAGGGGTCTTAAAGCTGGAAAGGATCTTAGAAACCATCTAGTGTACCTTCCTGATGAGAGATGGGGAAAATGGAGTAGTTAGCAACTTGCCCAAAGCCAAGCAGGCTGTCGATGGTCAAGTAGAAGAGCTTTATTTTCCTTCTTCTCTTGCAACCATTTAGAGGGTTGGGGTCTGCCTGGCCTGCCTGGCCACTCCATGTGTAAGTTTCTGTGTGAGTGAGTGAGATGACTGTGTGGGGTGTATGTGCATGTGTGTGAGTGAGGTGATTGTGCGGTGAGTGCGTTGAGTGTGCATCTCTGCACGTCAGGCAGAGGGCAGTAGGAGCGTGCCATGGCCTAATGTGGTGGGCAAGATGGATCACCCAAGGTAGGCCTGGGCACCAGCTGTCCCCTAAGGTGGCTTCGCCTTCTAGTTCTCCTGCCTAGTAGTTCCTGAAGCACTGTTTTATGGGTGGCTCATGGATAGATTTGGGTCTATTCCATTCTCAAGACTTCCACAGGCCCCTTCTGATTTGCACCCATGTGCCTGGGTGGTCAGGCAGTACACAGGAAATGCAAAGGGTTGCTTTCAACATCTCAGCCCTCCCCCTACCCTATACTACTTAAAAAACAAAAAACAAAAAAAAAAAAACCTGAAGATTATATAATTAAATTAAAAGAAAATATGTCTTCTAATAAACTGTATTTCCTCATGGCAAAGTCCTATTTTTGAGGCAAGGTTGTAATATCATATCTAGAAATGTTTTCCTTTGGGTATTAGCTGTCTCTTCCAGTTAATTGTTTCTGCCATTGTATCAGGCACTTGTAAGAGAAGCACCACCTCTAGGAGGGTCCTCTGGAAGGAAGCTGCTGAATGGCTGCGATTGGGGCATGTTTGAGGGTAGGGGTCTGCCCAGGCCCAGCGGGATCAGCTGGCTGGTGGGGATCAGCCCGGGAGATGCTCTGGATACAGGGACCCCTGCACGCGGGGGGTCAGGGAGGCCTCTGTCCTCAATCTGCAGGCAGTGCCCCACCCTTCTACACACCTGTGTGCACACCTGTGTGCATAGATGTGCTCACACCCACAAACATGTAGGCAGACAAACCTCCACATTCAGACACCAACACAATTGTGCGAACAAATGCATGCAGGCTCTTTCTTGTACATGGTAGGCACTGCTTGAACACATGGGTATGCAAACTGTCAGATAGATAGATAGATAGATAGATAGATAGATAGATAGATAGATAGATGATAGATAGATAGATGGAGATATCCTGTAGCTATAGAATCAGGAGACCAGGTTCCAGCCTTTTCCTCCCAACAAGGACTCTGTGTGACCTAAGGCAACTCCTTTCCCTCTCTGGGCCTAGTTCTCTCTCATTAGAGGATTTATTAGCCCCAGCTCTCTGTGAGTCTCCCCTTCTCTCCTCCTGGTTGGTTGTTTTTCTCTTACTCAGGGTTTCTCAGAAGGAGGCATGAGGGGTCTCTCCCCTTCCTGACCTTCAGTCCCTGTTCTATCTCATGGTACCCAAGGTCCCCACACTTCCTCTCACCGTTTTCAGTCCCAGAGGCCTTTCCTTCCAATGCCAAGAGCCCCGTGGTGTCCAGAGGAGAGGCTCGTGCAGACCACAAGGATGGGAAAGCAGGCAGTATGTGAACTGACCATGGCTCTTCCCTTTTCTCAACAGCTGCCAAGGCTATGACCAGACAAGTCTGCAATCTGGGTTTGGCTGGGAAGCTTTAAGGGGTCCCCTGGGTGTCCCCACCCCAGTCCTGAATCTCCTTTTCCTGTGGATCTCCATACAGTGTACTGGCAAAGATGGCTCATCCCAGCTAACTAGGAGCAACAATGGTGCAGGGTCGGTAAAGGCTGGAGAGGCAGGAAGGAGGAGAAAGCAGGGCCAGTAGGGAGTGTTGGGATTCTCAATTCCAAGGTCATCTGTGCCTCCCTTAGGATAAGGTGCTTGACAAGGCCAGGAATGGAAGTATAAAGTTTGGGGACAGATATCTGTATTGGTGTCCCAGACAGATGTACATAGCATCTCCTTCTCTATTCCTCCTAAATTAACACCCTCAGTGGCGGGAAGAGAGGACAAGGGGAAAGCAGGATGGTAACCAGGGGCAACCCTTCTCTCCCTCCCTCATCCTGAGTTAATGCTACTGAAGAGCTCTCCAGGGCCAGCGAATCACCCACATAATTATCCCTGGAGGTAATGGGCTTGGAGAGGCAGGTGGGTGGGTAGGCTGGGGGTGGGGAGGGAGCTCAGGATGGGTTTGTTGAGGTTGGGGGAGCAGAGGGATCTCCCCTTTAGTGGGAAGTAGATAGGGACAGGATGTGGGTGCTGAGAGGGTATAGGTTTTAGCTGCCACCCCTACCCCCCACCATGCCTGTTTCTCCCACAGGAGTTAGATTTGAGGGCCTAGTTTGTCTCCTATTGTCTAGTTTGAAATTGCATGTGTGTGTGTGTGTGTGTGTGTGTGTGTGTGTGTGAGAGAGAGAGAGAGAGAGAGAGAGAGAGAGAGAGAGATTGATTCAAGGGTTTTCTAGTTTAGAGAAGGGTAAGAAGAAGAAGGGTGAGCCAAAACTGGCTGCATACTTTTCAGGTTCTGCTCCTCCTCTTTAAACTGAGGTTCTTTCCTTGGAAGAAGGTGTATGGAGGGGTGGAGTGTGGGGTCAGACTCCTTCCCTTCCTGGATTAAGAAGGAAAACTACAAGTTAACAGCTTGCCTCCTCACCCCCATGACACATTCCTATTTAGAGCTTAGAAGGAGTGTGTGTGTATGTGTGTGTGTGTGTGTGTGTGTGTGTGTGTGTGTGAGAGAGAGAGAGAGAGAGAGAGAGAGAGAGAGACAGACAGACAGACAGACAGATAGACAGACAGACACAAAGAGAGTCAGAGAAGTGAGGGGTTAAGTTGAACAGGGCTTTCCTAGGAGGTGGGGAGAGGGAGATATTTGAGGATGGAGCTAATTCTTGGGCACGAGGTCCCAGATCACAAGGTGAGATTGGGGAGCAGTGTCCGATGGCTGGTCTGTGTCAGCGTCTGGATGCTTGTCTGTCTCCCGCCAACCCATCCCAGCTCCAGCACAAATTTGCATTTAAATAGAGATTTTTTTTTTTTTTAATGAGAAGGACCCAAGGGAGCCCCCAGACTATTAAGTTTTCTTCTGGGGGCTGTGCAGAGCCTTCTTCATTTGCCCCTCCACCCCAGCCTCCCACCCCTCCTATCCCAACTATCATATTATTCAGTGGCCATATATTCTGAGGGCCAGATGAGGCCCTGGCTCTGACAATCTGAGGGCACTTGTGGGGACAATGGGATTGGCGCTCCTGGGAAGATAGAAGACACATAGTGCTCGACCCCCATACCTTCTTTCTCTTTGTCTGCAGAGGCCCGAGCACCCCACCCTCAACTCAAATCTCTCTGCTGGCCCTGGGGAGTGGAGGGGCCTGGACTAGGAGTCCTGCTGCTGGCTGCAGGCGGTAGCAGCAGAATCTGTATTATCATCATGTTGAGCAAGGTGAATTAATTAGGAGGCAGGAGATCCAATCGAGTTCTAGATCTGTCTGTCCCATGTTGTATAACGTTGGGCAAGTCACTCAAACTCTCTGAGCTTCAATTTACTCATCTGTGGAATGAGGATATTAATAGAATTTTCCTCGTGGGTGAGAATGAGGTTAAATGAGATAATATGGTAACTTGTTTAGCACAGTGCCTGGCACATGGTCTGCCCTCAGTTACCAAAATGAGAGGACTGGGTAGAGTGAGATTGCAAGGAAAGAGTCTGACGCTCTAGTAGAAGGAGCAGGAATAAAGATGAGAGGCTGGGGTTTCTTTTCCTGCAGTCCTAGTTATATGCTGTGAGGCGTTCCTATCTATGGCTTGAGCTTTCCTCATCTGTAACTTGGAGATTCTGAGTTAAAATCCACCTCAGAGGGTTCTTGTGAGTATCAAATGATACAGTCCTTGGCATCCAGTAAGTACTCAGTCAAGGTAGTTCTCCTTCACTTGCCCTTCCACAGGGTAGGCAGGCCAGAGAAGTGTTCCAGGGATGTGGAGAAGGTTTGGGAGGACTGGAGGTGGAGAGGTCCTAGGGGTCTGAAGCTCAAGGGGAAAGGCTATGGGTGGGCTCTAGGGCTCCAGTTTGGTGAGCTTGGGGTTTGAAAGCCCTAGATAAGAAAGAAGGCCAGCTCTGCCCTGTCCTCCATCCTCCCTGAGATGGCCTCTAGTGGGTGGTGACATGGCTTTGTGTGTGTTGGGGGGTCATGGAAGATCAGGGTGTCAGTGTACCTGTGGCTGATGGCTGAGGAGCTTGGAAGGGAAATTGAAGGAGAAAAGGTTAGCTTAGCTCTCATCACTAGTCATGGAAGGAGGAAATGAGACATGACAGGTCCCTGGCCACCTGGGATGAACTGAGAGGGAGAAGGGTGGGCATGGGAGGTGTGTGGGAGTAGAAGTGTATGTGTATGTGTGAGTGTGTGTGTGAGAGAGAGAGAGAGAGGGAGAGAGGGAGAGAGAGAGAGAGACAAAGAGAGAGATTCACCTGTTAATCCCTATTTGCCCCTCACCCCCAACCCCGGGTGAGATGCTAGCAGGCCCAGATCAATCCTGGCATCTCAACTAGGAGAGTGACAGTGATAAATTCTTTGATTAGAAAAGCCTCTATGGCTTGACCAACCCCCCCCACACCTCCTTTCCCTTCTTTCTCTCCTCTCTCTTCCCCTTTCCTATTCCTACCATCCCTCTTTCTTGTCTTTCTCCTTTGTCTCCATTTCTGCTTCCTTTCCACTCTTTCCAGTTTTTTTTTTTTAAATTTTAAGGAAATAATGTCTCATAGACATAGTTGAAGAGACCTTCCTTCAGGCCATAGCTAGCTTGTAAGGTACCCCTGTGAGAAACAGGAAAGGCGACCCCTTTGGGAGGACCCAGCCCTGTGTGTACAGGGTATAGCTGGTTGAGGGCCCTTTCTGTGAACAGTAAAGGGCATCCTTCCTCCTGGTGGACACAGCCTCATACCAGGGCATGGCTTGGCCAGCAGAGTGAAGGTGAGACTTTAGGTCTCACTTGCCTTCTTGTACAGTGAGCAGCCTGTACACCGTATTGGGCAGTCCTCCACCTCAGCCCCTCACACCTAGAGTCCACCTCTATCCTGATGCAGTGGTGCATCCTTCTCATCCATGTTTTTTAAATTTCTTCTCTTTTCTTAGCTCCTTCAATTCCTTTCTCTTCTTTCTCCTCTCCTTTTCTTCCTAGGAAAAAATCTTACACACAAATTTTTTTGTATGTCTGTGTGTATCTTTTTGTAGCAAGTCTAGTATGTGTACATTATTATCTCTTCATGAAATCTGTGCTTTTGTGTCTTTCTTTTAGGGCATGGCACATAATAGGTGCTTAAAGTTGTGTCCTTATGTGTGTGTTCATGTGTGTCTCTCCATATATCTCAGCTCTCTGGAGTGCCCCAGCCATTCCCTCACCTGAATTTAGTAGGGACAGGACTTAGAAGGGGAACCCAAAAGGCTGAGGCCTTGTATCTTCTAATTTCCTCTTAGCTTCTTCCCTATGATATCTGATCTTCCAGAGAGCACCTGAGAAGGGCAAACTGAGGGCCACCCTTGCTCTGCCTGCAGGGGCCTCTGGTGGGCCTCCCCTCTACTTTCCCTCCCCAGGCCTCCTAAGGCCTCTAAGACCAGGGCTGGTAGGACAGGGATGGGGGAGGGGCTAGACAGGAGGAGATGAGGGAGCCTGAGGAAGCTGGGCAGGGGCTGGCGGCCCTTGGGACCCCTTTCCACAAGGACAGAGGCGGCACCAGCTGCTCCACAGAAGAAATATTCCCCAAAGTCAGAGTGGTCGTCTTGTATTTTAAGTGGCCCTTATTTATCACCGTCCTCCTGGGCTCCCTTTCCTGGCAAATGATGATAAAAGACAGCAGTGAGGGGGGCACGGGGGCTGTTCCCGGCTGGCCCTGTAGCTGTCGGAGGTGGCGGCACCAGGGGAGGCGCAGACACACACCATGCCAATAGCCTGACACACACAAACGCACACACAGTGACATGTACACAACAACAACATGCTTACAAATGCTGAACAAGACATATATGCCCAGTGACACCCACAGCTGTGACATACACATAGTCTGACACATGCATAGGGACACACTCTCATGCACATGCATATACCAACACATGTACAGTGATAGACACAGAAACATGCCAGCACATACTCATGTGGCACACATGTACACTCAGTGAAACAAGTCTGCATTCACGTGCTCACTTCAGGTACTCAACCACTCCTCAAGCCTATCATGTGTACAGCCTTGACCTTCAGTGTGTCTCTACGTGTATCTACCTTAGCCAGTCTCTGAATGTGTGCCCTTAGATTAAGCCATTTTGTCTACATGGCAGCCTACACTTGTGTGTGTATTCTTCTACATATACATGTGTTCACACACATGGTTATGCAAATACACTCATAGTCCTCTTGAAAAAAACAAACATCAACCCTTACCTCACACTGTACACAGAAGTTAACTCAAAATGTAAGATGTGAAAACAGTACAACTTCCAGAAGAATACATAAGACCTTTGTGACCTTGGGATAGGCAGAGATTTCTTAGGTAGAACACACTTGTAGCCTGGAGTTGCATAGACTTTGAAGTTAGAACAGCTCTCTGTTCCTCTTTCATTACCTAACTGGCTGCGTTCATCTTGAGTAAGTTATTTGCTTTCTCTGGGTCAGATGCCTTTTGTGCACTGATGGTATTATACTACCTACTTTTCTGGATGTGAAGTCCAGAGAACTACTGCATGTGAAATGCCCTTTAAAAGCAGTGTTGCACCATACAAAGATCAGCTAAATAGAAAAAGTCAGTTTTGTGTATTGTAATTATTCCCACACATATACTAGGCACACTCTCTAAGCAGTAGTCCATAAGCCATACACCTTCCTGCCTTCTCGCTCTGGGGAGCTGGGGGAGGGGGAGCATGTTGACTTTCCCCTTCCTCAGGGTAGCCATCCCCCCCCACCAATCCCACAACTTTTTCCACATTAGCCACCCAGTTGCCAATCAACCTCCCTCCCTAGCCTCAGCCCATTAGTACAGCTCCCTGGGGGAATCTATTTTTTAAAGGTTATTAGCAGATTATTGGTTCTTTATCAACCTCAGGCCTCAATCTCCAATCTCCCAATGAAGCCATTGTCGCCTAATAAGATGTACTTGATAATCTTGGCATGAAGGTAGCAGAGGGCCTGGTGGGGGCGGGGGCAGCTTGAAAGAGGGAAGGGTTAACAGCACCACCCCAGCCCCCACCCCCTTGGTCCTCAAATAGCTGAACTACTGTATGTTGTAGTTTTCAACTGCAAATCATCTTTAATAGCAGACATCACGGGATGGCTCATTACATTAAGCTATTTTTCATGCTATCTCCTGTAATATCCTCTAATCCAATGCGTTTCAAATCACCTCGGGCTAAAATAAGAGACATAGCGATGTAATAGCCTAGTGTATTAGTGGGTTAATTGCCCTGTTGTACTCTTTCTAGTAGCTATCTCTAGAATGACTTCTATATTAATTGTAAATTGCTTAATACATTTAACTCCTTGCCACCGCCCTATCCCCTAACGAAGGAGGCCACTACCCAGTAGCTTGATGGGAGGATGTGTGTGTGTGTGTGTGTGTGTGTGTGTGTGTGCGCGCGTGTGCATATGTGTGCATGTGCATATGTGTGTATTTTGTGGGTGCTCCTTTGCAATGCTGGTTCCCCTCTGTTTTCTCAGCCTGAGCTGGCAAGTAGACTTCGAACATCTCAGACTAACAAGGGGAGGGAAATGAGACAGCATTTATTGAACACCTGCTATATGCCAGGCCCTTTTCATCAAATGCTATCTCCTTGGAGCTTCACAAAACCCTGAGTAGTGGCAGTATTCTCCCCAGAGGTCATGTGATTTGTTCAAGGTCATCAGCTACTACACGATGAAGCTGGATTTGTACATGAAGGCTTCTAGAACCATAATGCCTGAGAGTGGGGGCATGACCCTGGGGATTTGAATACTAGATCAGCTGTGGTTGGTAGGGTTCTGGGGTGTTCCTAGTCTAGAGGAGAGAGACCAGCTCTTGACCTGGGAGAGCCCTCAGTCTGATAGGGAAGACAGAAGCCTCTATTCTAGGGAGCCCCCAGTCTTATGGGGTGACAGATCCCTTGCTGAGGGGGAGCTCCCAGGAAAATGGGGGATGCAGCCCCCATTCTGAGGAGCACCCAATCTGATGGGAGGAATATAATGCTCTGTCCTGGAGGAACCCTCAGTTGGATGGGAGACATCAGTTCCACCGACCCACACAGAAGCCACAGAAGTAAGGTGCAAATGAACAAGATGTGAGGCAGAGCAAATAGACACTGTGAATAGTGTGCTTGAAGGATGAGGACAGAACTCAGACCCCTGCCATGTCCAGTGCCTCAGGACCAGATTGGGGTGGGGGCCTAAGCCATGTGTGCGTGTGTGTGTGTGTGTGTGTGTGTGTGTGTGTGTGTATGTGGTGTCACTGGTTTCCTCTCCCTTCCTAGGCTGATGTTCTCTTCATTCCCCTTGGCCATCCCCCTCCCACAACTGGAAGGTGGGGGCGCCTCAGACCAGGGTGGGATTGAGACTGCTCCATCATCATGGTTCTGGTTCTCAGCAACAGCCCCCACTCTGCTCCTCCTTTTCCAAAGATGCCCCCAGTGCTCTATGTGACCACGACATGGGGTCTCTCCTGTACCCCCCTTCTCTTTTCCCTCCCCTCTGGATGATGACAAATGGAGATCCCTGAAGAAGAGAGAAGAAACCAGGGAGGGAAAAGGTGGTGAACGAAGGGAGCAGGTCTAATGAAACCTTGTCAAAACTGAGTCACGGGGATGAGTTAAATGTTTACCTTCCAAAGATTCACACTTTTAACATACTCACAAGCTCCATGCATTAGGAGTGATAGCCACAATGTAGTTACTGGATTAAAAATCATTCAGGTACAGCGAACATCAGTTGCGCCAGGGCCCCAAGTTTAAAGTTGTAGTGGCCTAAGGGTAGACTCTTCATTCAGGCCTGTTCTGACTACCTCATCCTGGGATAGAAAACTAAACTTAGGGCTCTTGGTGAGTTTGGGCTGGGACCCTGTGGCCTCCTGGTTCCCCGACATAGGTCCTTGATGATAATAATAATAATAATAATAATAATAATAATAGTAGTAGTAGTAGTAATAATAATGATAATAATGAAAGAAAAAAAAAGAAAGAAGGAAAAAGGACAGGAAAGGGAAGGGAGGAAGGAGGAAGGCAGAGGAGGCGCAGCAGAGGCGGCTGGGAGCCAGTCCCCTTCCTGGGGTCTTCAGGGTGGTGGGGGGCTCCGTGGCGAGGCGGCTTTGTTGGCGGCCGGCTGGGGAGCAACCTTGAGCGCGGGCGCGGAGACAGTGATTTAGGTGCTGGCATTGGAGCGTGAAGGTAAATGGCCACATTTCACCGTCAGAAGGTGAGCTGGAGGAGTCCGCCCCTTCCCTTCCCCCAAGGCCCTGGAGGCGGTGCGGGTGGGGGGCTGTCGCCTACAACTCCCTAGACCCCCCAGCCCAAACTCAGAGTCCCTGCGGCTGGGAGATGGCACCCCTCGGTCCGCGGGAGAGGAGCGTATACTAGTCTCCCAGTGCCTCCTTTCCGGATGAGGTCCTCTTTGGGAAGCTAAGCGCCTGGAACGGCCAAGGATGGCTCCCTGATCTCCTCACTAAGGGGCTTCAGGAAGGAAGCTGAGAAGGGAAGGTCTAAAGCCCCAGGCACTACTGTGACTGTCAGCTTCTGGCAGGAAGAGGTGGGTGGGAGGCACCTCCTGGGTGCCAGTTGATGTGCGGGGAGCTCACACACCCCATCTCCTTAATTCCTCACAGGGCTGCGGAGGCAGGGCCCGCCTTGTGCCCACAGTACAAATATGGAGACTAAGTGAACTGCTGGAGGCTGCCGGGCTGAGAAGGGGTGAGGAGGCTAGTTCTGTGCTGTCCTGGTTCTGAGTCAAGCACATATGAGTGGAATGTTGAGATGAGTAATATGATTCATTTTGTTATTTTGCCCAGAAAGAGAGGGAAAAAGACAGCCAGGCTGGGACATATGTACATTGCTTGAACAGGGTCATAACATGGCAGGATTGCCCCCAGCCCATTACTTTCTAGGCTTGGGCAGGACTTTAGGGAGTAGGGAGGAGGTGGGAGAAGAGTAAGCCCAGGGAATGAGGTCCTCGCCTCCAGCCCTGCCCGCCTACACAGCGGCCTCCAGTGGGTGGAAGGAAAAAGCCCCTTGGCTCCAGTTGGGGCAGGTTTGTTGTTTTTATTCATAATAGCTGCCTTTTATTGGGCACCTACTATGTGTTAGGTATATTTTTAATGTGCCAGCATCCTGTGAAGTAGGTATTGTTATCTCCAATTAAGAGATGAGAACACTGAGGCTGGGCCTCCGATCCAAGACTCTGCTCCTGAGAGGTGGTGGAGCTGGGGGATTAGATCTGAGTTCCATTGACCTTAAAGAGATTCTTCTCCGCTGCAACCAATTAAGCTGACCGTGCTCTTTTCCCCATAGGGGCCCGGTGTGCAATGGCCGCAAACAGCAGCATCCTTGATAGTGTATGCAGCCTATTGTTTGTATGGGTTGTTCTAAGGGACCTTGGAGACAGTCCTTTTCCGGTGGACGCTCATATCTGACCTCATGCTATTTCCAATCTAGACTCCAGACAGGTACATGGGTGCCTTTGGAAAGCCCCAATGTGGCCAGAGTCCACATTGGCCAGGTAATCATGCCTGTTCGCACCAAGCTGCAAAACGAGGAGCATGTGATTGAAGCTCTACGCAGGGCCAAGTTCAAGTTCCCTAGCTGTCAAAAGATCCACATTTCCAAGAAGTGGGACTTTACTAAGTTTAATGTGGATGAGTTTAAAGACATGGTGGTTGAAAAGTGGCTCATCCCACATGCTGTGGGGTCAAATACATCCCTAATTGTGGCCCCCTGAATAAATGGTGGGCCCTGCACTCATGAGTCTTGGTGCTGCCCTCCCCCCACTCTTCTATTAATAAATCCCTGTTTCTGTCAAAAAAAAAAAAAAAGATTCTTCTCTCTTGGAAGCAACCTAAGTGCCCATTGATAGACGACTGGATAAAGAAGATGTGGTGCATATATACAATGGAATGTTACTTGGCCATAAAAAGAATGAGATCTTACCATTTGCAACAATATAGATGGATCTAGAAGATATTTTGCTAAGTGAAATAAGTGAGACAGAGAAAGACAAATACCATGTGATCTCACTTATATGTGGAATATAAAGAACAAAATAAACAAACGAACAAAACAGAAACAGACTCATAGGTACAGAGAACAAACTGATGGTTGCCAGATGGGAGGGGGGCTTGGGGGCTGCGTGAAAAAGGTGAAGGGATTAAAAAGTGCACATTGGTAGTTACACAATAGTCACAGGGATGTAAAGTACAGCATAGGGAATATAGTCAGTAATGCTTTAATAACTATGTATAGTGCAGGCGGGTACTACACTAATCTGGGGGATCACTTTGTAAATTATATAAATGTCTAACCATTGTGCTTTATGCCTAAAACTAATAGATAATAATACTGAATGTTAACTGTAATTGGGAAAAAAAAAAAAAAGAAAAAGAAAAGATTATTTTCCTTGTGACCCCACTGCCTCCCTTCAGCACTGTCTGTGTCCTGGGAGTGGGGAGCGACTGCTGAGGCCTAGGGGAACCCACACAGAGCCCTCTGTGGAAGGAGGCTGGCACTTACTTCCCTTGTGTGGTTTTCCCTGGGCCATTTCTCCTAAAGAATCTGGTGGGATTCTGGGTCAGAGCAGAGGGTAGTTGGGTAAGGTAAGTGGAGGTCTGAGTTCTCAGCTGCTCTGGGGGCTCCTGGCTGAGGGTTGCTTTTAACCTTGGGCAGACAAAAGAGGGTCACTCTGTGGGCCTTGACCGGAGAGTCTGTGGGTTCTGAGGGTCTCAGAGGAAGGTGTCCTGGATGGGGCCTAGGGTGAGAGAGTGATCACCTCCCATGGTCTGATGCACTCCCAGAGGGGCCGAAGACACCAAATAGAGAGATTATGTGGGGGTGGGAGGCAGGTGTAGACATCATCCCAGGGAGTCCATCCTCCCTAGGACAGGGCCCAGGTGGGAGCCAAACCAGCCACAGGACCCAGCTGCACAGCTGGCTGCGGTTATGGGGAACTGAGTCCCAATATCAGAAAACCCTAGTTTCTCAGACCCTAATTACTATGACAACTTCTAATACTTGCCATTTATTGAATACTCACTATGTGCTCCAAACTGTGCTAAGTCTTCTCTGAATCCTGACAGCTACCATATACAGTGGGAATTATTATAAACCCCATTTGACAAAAGAGTGAATGGAGGCACAGGGTTTCCTCAGCTGAGAATCAACCAAGTCGACTTCCTACTCCCATGGGGCTGGGGCAGGAGGGTACAGAATGTAGAGAGGTGGCTCCAAACCCTTTTAATCTCAGCATAGGGCCTGGCTCCTGGAAACCCTCAGCAGACACATTACTGTTCTTGGCTTTCAGTGGGTAGAGGCATCAGGTGGGGCCACCTTGCCTTCCAGCCCATTATCTCTGTGCTCCACTTTGAGAGCCAGGAGCCCATCTCCCTACCTGGAGTCTCAGGGTGTACTTCTTCCTCTCAGCTTCTTCTGAATCTGCCTTTGCACCTCCATCTGGCCCTTGATCGGGGGAGATGCGTGTGGGAGCATGTGTGTGTGTGTCAACATGATAGAGAGGGAGCGGGTGGCTTCAGAGTTGTCTCTTGGATATGACTCAGTGGAGTGCAGGGAAAGATATCTCAAAAAAGACCTTTCCAGGACAGGGTGGAATTCTAGGTCTAGGATTTTTCCAGCGTTCACCAGAGAGGGAAGCTTTAGAATCCCGCAGACACTCTACCATTTCCGAGCTGGGGCAGTTATATGGCCAGAGGTGTGTCCGGCTAACCGTTTCTTCCCTTCGTCTATCTTCACACTGGTGGCCAGACCAAGAATCTGTCCTCTTTCTGGGTCCTCAGCCCTCTGCTGCTCTCACCCTGGTTCTTAGAATCATTGATTCACCCAGTGCCACACTTGGCAGGCATCCCAGGTTCCAGTTGGTCCAATTGCATCTTTTGACAGAAAAGGAAAGAGAGGCACTGAGAATGGGAGCGACTTGAACAAGGTCACACAGCAAGTCAGTGGCAGGTCTCCTGTCTCCAGACGATGCTGGGAAAGGCAGACAGATGAGAGTCTCGTAGGGCCCCCCCCCAAGTTTGGAAGAACCCTGAGAAGTGAGGGGTGCCCCCTCCCTACTCTTTCCTGGGGTTTTGTCAGATTGAGCATGGGCCAATCCCCCATCCCCCTGCAACAAGCGAATTGTCTTAATGCAGCAAACTGTTCATACACATGTAAGCAAATATCTCCTCACATTATCTCTTATCACCAAACAGGCTGTGATGCTCACTGGCTGGAGGGCCCAGGTTGTCTTTCAATCCACTGATGATGGGGAGGGGGCAGGAAAGGGGGGCTGGCTGACACCAAAAATAAACCAGCGGAGCGGGGATGGTTGTCGCAAGGGGCAGAGCGAAGTTGTCAGGCAGCGAGAGCGTGTGAGGCGGCAGGACGATAATGTGGCATGACACTTCTGAAATGAGCGGCCCGTTGCCATGGTGAGCAGCCAGGAGGGACCGGCTCTCCCGAGGCTGAAATAAAACACGCTTTAAATGATGTTTGATTAGAATTTAGATCATGTAACCGAATACCTCAGTTCTCCTCTTCCCTCTGCTTTTCTTCTTTTCTTCTCAATTCTCCCTTTCTTCCCTTCATCCCCTCCCCTCCTTACCCCGGGGCAGATAGATACACACACAGACACACACACACTCATGCACACACATTCACAGAGACACACACCCACATGTACATGCATGCACACACATATGCACATATATACCCTCCTCTCCTCCTGTCCTCTCCCCAGTTATTCCATGTCTTGGTTGGAACTTGTTTCAGAAAATCCAGCTCAGAGCAGATGTTGGGGTCCCTTAGGGGGCCACAGCACTGGTCGCAGGATCACTGGCTTGAGTATCTGCTCTTCTGCTCTAATAACAATAATATTAAAACAATTTGAATGATCCTAAGCCTCTTGTTTGTGCAGCATGTTATCCTTCACAACCTCTTCTGAATGCAAGCTCGTATTTATTCTCACTACAAACCTTTGCCTAGTTTTAATCATACCCATTTTCTAGATGAGGAAGCTGAGGCTTACAGAGGCCAAATGTCTTATCCAAGATCACTCAGCTGTTAGGACGTGAACCCAGCACTTCTACAGGTTGCCCTTGTGGTTCATGGGAGAAGCCCCTTCAAGAGGAAGGAAGCACAGCCAGCTCTCCATCCTCTGGTCCCTCAGATGTTTACTTGTCCAATGCATTTTGAACACCTGCTTTGCTATTGGTTCTGGGCTGTATGAACCATCCATAGGATGGGCAGAGGCCTCGACCTGCTTCTAGAGACTATGGGATACACTTTGGGGTTTTTGGGGTCTATGGCCCTATGTTTTAGTTTGGTAATGGATTTATGTTATGTTTGTGGTGATTTTCTCGGGGGGCGCTGCCCAGGTGAGGAAGAGAGCCAGTACCAGGGATGGAGGGCACTGCTGCTGTTTATCTAGAGTGGGTACGGGGGCAGGCTGGCGAGTACAAACGGGGCAAGCAGGAGTACCCTCTGGAATCTCCATCCCCCTGGTGCCCTGGACCTTCTGGAGATCCTGGGGAAGTTATTGTCATGCTATTTCTGGGTCAAAGACATGGCTTGACCTAGTGTCCATCTTCTCTAGCAGACCAGTATCTCCAGATTGTCTCTCTCATCAGCCAGTCCATCCATCTGTTCTGTCACTTCGGCCATCACATCCTTGTTCAGCACTTGCAGTGGGCCAGAATTATTATTACAGAGGCAGCCCTGGTTTCCACTTTAACAAATGTGGGAGTTTGTGGGCCAGGGGAAGATAACCTGGAGACAAACACCCAAACATATACACAAGTGAACACACACACACACACACACACACACACACACACACACACACAGAATCTCCTTTGGTGCAGGGTATGAAGTGTTCTGATGGAGGAGGGAGCGAAGTGCTCTAGGAACATCAAGGATAGTAGCCTCCTGGTGTCTGGTGGAGAGCCAGGAAGGCTTCTCAGAGGAGGTGATGTTTGAAGAAAGACTAGGAGTTCTTCAGGTGATCAGACAGGAAGGGACAGCCCACAGGGAGAGAACTTGATGTGCAAAGGTCCACCCTTTCCCAATAAGCTGAAAGTTTCTTGGAGGTAGGGACAGTGTCTCTCCCCTCAGGCTCTAAGCTTTCGAAAGATAGAGATGAAATCCCTGTGTACCTTGCCACAGACTGATGGTACCCTAAGGGTGGGTGGTATCTTCCTTTCCTTTTGTCTTTTGCTCCATATCAAAAGGCATTTATTTCTTTGCACACTCTGTTAAGGCCTTGAAAGCAGGGACCCTTCCCTATATATATAAGTGTCTTGCCTCCTGTAGTGTCTGGCACAGGACCTGTTATATTAAAAAAGGGTCAACGTTTATCAAGTACCTACCGTGTGCCTGGCATTGTGCTAAATGTTATTAACTTTTTCAGCCCTATAACAGCTCTGTAAGGTAAGTACCACCATCATCCCTGTTTCACAGATGGGTAAACTGAGGGCCTGGGAAGTTTATTAACTTGTCCAAGGTCTTACAACTAGTAGGTGGCAGAGTCAGGATCCAGACGTAGGCAGTCTAACTCCAAAGTTCACATTCTACCCCTGAACCCTTGTAAATAAACTTGACCTACCTATGGGTGCATTGAGCCCAGCTTCCCTGTGTGAGCTGGAGGGGCAGCACTTGACCAGCAACACCTCCCTGGTGATTTCAAGGGGAGGAGAGAAGCCACAGGTTGGTATCTGGTGTCACCCAAGGGAAGGATGGAGGCTGGGAGGAGCACAAGGGTCCCAGTCAAGGTTGGGGAAGGGTATAGGAAGTAGTGCTGCTAAGATTGACTGGAGCGGGAGGGTTGCCAGGCATAGTATGAGAACCGGGCTGGGGAGGCAGCTGACACCTAGAACCAGGCCTCTGCCATCCCTTTTCCTCTTCTGTCCCTGTCTGGTCACTGTCAGCACTTGAATCCAGCCCTTCACGTCCAGCCCTCCAGCTTCTGCCCTCGGCTGCCCTTCAGTTCCCCTCACCTGGACCTCTGCAGTCTTTCCAACCAGCTTCCTACCCCAGGCTCTCCTACCTCACCTTCCTCCACTGGCCATCAGTTAGCTTCCTTCTTATGCTCCAAAAGTCCCCATGACCCAGGGAATACAGCCAAGACTGACCCCTCACCCCTACTCCGCCTGCTTTCAAGCCCCAACATGAGTGGATCCCAGCTTGCCTTTCTGGCCTTGCCTCTCTCAACTTCTCCTGTGCCGGATTGGTCAGTTCTTGATGCCCTTTCTTATCTGCGCCTGTGTAACTTGGAGTGCTCTCCAGGAATAACCTCACTTCTCCCCTGGTCAAAGGCCTACTAATTCTATTTTCTTTTTTGGACTCAGCTCTAGTCTTTCCTACTCCAGAACACCTTGCCTGACCACTCCTTCCAGACGGCATGTATCTTAGTCAGCTTGAGCTGCCATAATAAAATACCACAGCTTAAACAACAGAAATTTATCTCTCAGAGTTCTGGCAAGTCTAAGGTCAAGGCACTGGCTGATTTGGTTCCTTAGTGAGGTCCTGACTCCTGGCTTGCAGATGGCTGCCTTCTCCCTGTGTCCTTACACGACAGAGAAAGAAGGAGGGAAAGCCCTGGTCTCTGTCTTCTCACAAGGGCACTAATCCCATCATAGGACCCCACCCTCATGGCCTCCTTAAACCTAATCACCTCCTAAAGTCCCTACTTCCAAATACCATCATTTCAGGGGTTAGGGCTTCAACATATGAATTTTGGGTGAACACAAACATTCAGTCCATAACAGCACGCCTGTTATATGTATTTCAGATTCTCGTGTTGTTTAACTGTTTCAGGTTACTTCTTCAGTTTGCCTGGAAGCTCCTTGATAAGAAAACTGTGGATGGCAATGATCATGTGTTGACATATCTGACAATAGCAACTCCCTACTACAGGACCAAAAAGAAGTTTACACCCAAGGATCCCCAGGCTTTACCCTTCTTCTGCCCCCAAGGAAGTTTCTGTGTTTTGACCTCTTTGGGCCCCAGTTGCTCTGGGGGTGGGTAGTGGGTCTAAGGAAAATTGGAAGAAGCCCAGAATTCTCAGATCCATTTCCTTCAGAAAAGGCAGAGCATCCTTCCTGGGTGTAAAGGATAGAAGAGAGTAAAAGTCAGAATGGAGAGCAATGGGAGCCAGGCACCTGTAGGGGATGGGTTTGGTGAGAGTTTAGGGGAGACTGAGGCACTGGAGCTGAGCTGTGGGAGATGGAAAAAGAGGACTCTAGGAAGCGTTAATTTGTCTTAGGAATGCAAATGCCCTTTGAGATGCTCATTAAAACTTGGAACTCCATTACAGCAATGGACTAATGCCTTCTTTGAAAGTAGCGTCCAGTGGAGATGGGCCACAGGGTGGCTCAGAGTTAGGTGGGTTATGCTGTCATTAGGGACCGCCTACCGTGGGGCAGGAGCTTCCTTCATCCATATTGTCCCTAGTTCTCATAGTAGCACAGCAAGATCAGAGCTGGGAGTGCCATTTTACCATGAGAAACCTAAGTTTTAGAGAATTTAGGAACATTGAGTAGAGAGAGAAAGAGGGAGAGAGAAGAGAGGGAAAGGGGTGAATCTGGCCATGACTTAGACCTTTGGCCCTTGATCTCTAACCCCAGAGCTATATCTTAGGCTGGGGCCACTATGGCCATTAAGCTCTGTGTTGTGGGAGATGTAGGAGGCTCATTAGGCTAGAAAATGATTATATCAGCTCAGCTCTGTCCACAGGGTCAGAGGTGGCCCAGCCCCAGGCCTCTATAGCCATCAGAGCCCAGGTGACAGTGTGATTTGTTAGCACATGAAAATCCTCCCGTGAAGTCTTGAAATTTCACAGTAACACTGTGAAAGGGATCATCACTATCACGTTAGCTGTGTCTTAATTACAATGATAATTTGCTGTACATGATTTTTAGGAGCTTTTTAAGAAATCGCCCTTCCCGTTTTCCCCTGATCTAAGCATCCTAATCTGTTTCTTGAGCTCAGGACAGTTCCAGCCTGTAGGGGCTCCCTGTTCCTTGTGACTAGAGCTCCTCTTTTCTCACCTCCAGGCTTTTGCCTCAGCCACGCCTCTCAGGTTGCCCTCCCTGTCCTCTCCTTCCCCATCTTCTTCCAGAGGAAAATGAGAGAGACTTGGAAAGGAGAAGTGATATGGCCAGGATGTATGGTAAGAAGGTCTCCAGCCTGTGTCTCTGGCCCTTCCTCTGAAGCTCACCTCCACAGGACACCCTTCTTCTGAGAAGCTATCCCTGGAATGACTCATCCCAGGGCCAACCATGGGCTAGTCTGGGTGTCTGTCAGTCCTGCAATACCTGGTTTATGTCATACACTGTGCAAAGCTGAGGAAGGGTGGTCTTTGGTGTACTGCATTTATTTTTTAAAAAAACAATTTTATTGAGGTATAATTTATATAACAAAATTCATCTATTATCATATTCAATTAAAATTTTTTTATAATAATTTTTTTTTACATAAAGAAAAGAGTACAAATCATTACAGAGAGTGATGAATTTTCACAAAATAATCAGCACCCATATCAGAAGCAGAACCTCCCTGGTGTATTCTCCCAGTCATCCCCAAGGTTAAACATTCTCCTGACTTTTAACCCCACAGGGATTTGTTAAAAAATAAACTTGCCAAACTTTTCCTTTCTTTTCCCTTTCCCTCCTCCCTCCCTCTCTCCCTCCCTTCCTTCCTTCCTCCTTCCTCCCATCCCTCTTCTCCCTCCTTGCCCTCTTCCCCTACTCCTTCCTCTGTTCCCTCACTTCCTCCTTTCTTTCCCATTGGTTCTACTTCCAAATAGTTTATTTGAGGTTTATAATAAGAGGCACAGAAGGAGCGAAGTTAGAAGCCTTCAGCACAGTGTCCCGGGAGGCAGTGCAAGGTGGGGCTCAGGAGCCGAAATACTTGAATCCTTGACTGTCCATTGCCAGCTGTGAGGCCTGGGGCTTGTGACTGAACCTCTCTGTGCCTCGGTTTCCTTATCTGTAAAATGGGAATAATAAACATGACTGACTTCAAAGGGTGTTGGGAAGACTAAATGAGTTATTTTTATCTTCTGCCTGAGAAATGTTCCCTGTGCAGCTGTGCTAGGAAGCCTTGATAGAGGTCTGCCAGATAACTACATTTCTTAGAAGATGAGACTTGTGGACAGAAGTTGAGAATCACTGCCATTTGTTGAGGACCTACTACGCATTAGAGCTTGCTTTTCACCTACACAGCAGTTCTGCAAGGATTTTCACAGATGGGGAAATAAGCCTGGAGAGGTAAATCCTGAAGACATAGGTTGGTAAGTACTGGGAGCTGGAGCTTGAACCCAGGCCAGCCTCATATTAATGTCTTCTGGGTCACAGCCTTTCAAAGCCTCCTAAGTTCTGGCCGTAGCTGCACGCTAGGTATTGTCCTCTGCCATGGGCAGGGTCAACAACAGGGCTGTCCCCTTGGTGTGCTGGGAACCTATTCTGGGGGCAGGGTGGGGTCTTGGGAGGGGATGATTTGTGCAGGGCAGAGCATCCAGGGGACCGCCTGGTGGTAGAGTATTTAGACTACCCTGGGTGTGGGCAGAGGCTGGGCCTCCTGGAAGCACAGCCTTCAGCCCAGGAAAGACCCCAGGCCCTGAATAGGGAGGGGGTGGCTTTGTGGCATGGCTATAGCCCACCACTCTGAGGCATCGGAGGAGAGCAGCCCGCACCCTGCAGACTCTCCTGTAGGGCCCTGTCCTGCCAGGCAGGCCTCATGGGGTGGAGTGTGCAGAGCAGGGCCAGGCAGTTCGGGCATAGGGATGCTGGTGACTCTCAGCTTAGGCGGGACTGAGGTGGGGTGAGTTGTCCCTCACTCCCACTGAGTGCTCAGTAAACAGTGGATCTTAGACTGGGAATTCCTGCTATGTCCCCTCCAACAGACGGAGGGCTTGCCAGGCAGGGGCTATGACCTTTCCATCAGACTAGCTCCCTAGGATAGTCCTGGGGCCCTGAGGCCTCCGTCCTGCTCGTTTTCCGGAACGAATGTCTCTTTGTGTGGCCTCAGGGTGGAGGGAAATTCGGGCATCCTCACCTGGTGCCTCAGCCAGCCCCTCACTTCTCAGTGGGCTTGGCAGAAGAGCTAACATCACCTGCCCTCTCGTGGCCTCAGCTGTCCCTGCTCTGACCTCTGGGTTCTCTGGGGCCATCCTGGACATCTGTATCCATCTGGCCCCAAACTCTGGAGATTCTGACAAATTTCCTTTCATAGCTTCCAGCCATGTTATTTAAAGTAATTAACCTTAATTTATAAATTTTTATATCAAACTGCCTTTTAACTTTTAGAACTGGCAGGAGCAGCCTTATCCCTGGGCTCCTAATAGTTCTCCATTTAATCAAAATTCATCCATCAGGTTCCAGTGTTAAATCATCTTTTAATTGGGAGTTACATTCTGGTTAATAGTTTTATAATTCGCCTCCTCTAATAGTTTTTACCACAGGGATCTCTACTCCATTTTTCCTCACTCTATTATTGTAGTTCTGCAGGGACGGCTTAGCTGGGCCCCGCCTCCCTGGCCTCTGCTGGTTGCCTCTTTTGTTCTTGGTGGTCTCATTAATTCCCTAGAAGAGTTCTCTTTCCTCCTCATTACTAGGGCAGAACTACTCTCCTTGTGAGGTGCAGCCTTCTCATTTCCACAGCCTTCGGAGCTGTGGCCAAGAGAAAGCCGGAGAAACAGGGAGAGAGAGGGAGAGGGAGCCAGAAAGACTGAGAGAAACTCAGAGAGAGATTGTGGAGAGGAAGGAGGGTTCTGGAGGCCATCAGGGCAGGCCTATAGCAGAGAGGCAGTTAAGTGGAAGAGAGAAACAGAGGGGTTTGCAAATGGATGTGGCCCCAGCATTGGCCCCTTCCTGGCTTCTGCCCACCACCCCTCAGCCACGCCCTCTATCACCTGGGAGCTGATGATGGAGGAAGGCAAGTGGTCCCACCTGAGACCCCAGCATGGCTGGGGCTAGGACTTTCTGGAGACAGGCAGGGAAGTCCAGTGTCACTCCACATCTGCTCTGGGCTGCTCTGCACTTGCTGCTCCATCAAGATGTTTACAAAGAAGCCACTCTGGCTCCTGATAGGCAAGAGGGAGTATGTATGGAGACCATAGGATCAGGTTGGAGAGAAAGACCCAAGAGAGACAGGGAGGAGCGGAAGGGTCAAGAACAAGGAAAGAAAGGAAGGGGGAGAAGAAAAGTGGAGAGAAAGAGAAAGAAGGGAAGGACAACAGAGGAGGGGGAGAAGATGGATTGGGGTCTTTCTGTCAGGGAGCCCTGGCCTGTGAGCCTTGTGGGCACATGCATCTACACATGTATACACATGTTTGCACCCACAAACCCACATATTTGCACAGGCCTGAACCCAGACCTAGGAGCAGCAAGCGCAGGGGTGGGTGACACTGGGCTGGGGGCCAGGCCTGGAGGCTGTGGGTGGGAGGCTTTGAGAAGGCCTCTTGGAGAGATAGGCTGGAGAGGGTGAGGAAGGGGCCAGGGAGGGATGGAAGCTGTGTACCTGGGGACTGGGCTGAGGCAGCACATAGGCTTACCTGGGGAAGGGGAACTTAGGGCTGACTAAACTCTGAAGTTATGTCCAACTGAGTCCCCCTCCTCAAACCAGTGGGTTACTTTCCATTTCAGTGGGTCTCAGCCATGACTGCACTTGGGTCACCTGAGAAGTGTTTATAATCCCAGTGCCCTGGCTCCACTTCACACACTGTGCTGTTTTTAAAATATATCCTCAAATTCATTGAAACTTCTCTCTTCTGTAGATGGAATCAGATTCCCTTCCCCTAGAACATGGCTCCTCATAACAAACAAACAAACAAACAAACAAACGCAGAAGTGACAGTGCATGATTTAGACGGTTAGGGCATAAAAGGCACCAGGCTTCTTCTTTGCACTCTTTTGGATTACTCATTCAGAGAGAAGCCAACTGCCATGTCACAAGGACACTTAAGCAGCCCTGTGGAGAAGCCCACGTGGCAAGGAAGGAACTGAAGCCTGCTGACAGCCATGTTATGAGTCATCTTGGAAGTGGATCCTCCAGCCTCAGTCGAGCCTTCAGATGATAGCAGCCCCGCTGGCCTTCTGAACTACAGTATCATTAGAGATCCAGAGGCAGAACCACCTGGCTAGCTGCTCCTGGATTCTGGACCTTCAGAAACCATGTGAGAGAAGAAGTGTTGTTTTTGGATGCTATATTTTTGGGGGTAATTTGTTATGCAGCAATGATAACTAATATGCATTCATTCCATCAGCATCCTCCAGGGTGGGACAGGACACAGGTGTGTTTAAAAGCTTTCTGGATGATACCACTGTACATCCAGGATTGAGAACCACTGCCTTAAAGCCTGTGTGTGCTCGTGAGAGTATGTGTGCATGTGTACCTGGCTGTGTGCACATGCCATGTGCATGGGGAGAGGGGGAGGCATGGTATGTTTGCCAGGATGCATACGTATCAGCAACCCCTTGCGTTTGTCCCTCTCAGAGTGAGTCAGCGCATTTGCCCTGGGTACCTGCATCAGGACCTGGTTCAGGAAGGGCTGGGGCATGGAAGGAGCCTTAGAAGTTCTGTGCCCAGACCCACATAGGTCATTCATCACTTCTCTGTAAGCTCTCTCTGAGCCTTAGTTTCCCATTTGTGAAATGGGGACATGCAGATCACCATTCTACCTAATCCTTTCAGGAGATGCTATTCTGGCTGTCTGCATGTCTCCTGGCCTGGTTTTGCCAATATTTTGGTAACACCAAGATTTCGTTGTAATGGCTCTTGGTGTGATGACATCTGACCTTCGGCTCTAAAATGTGAAAGCCATCAAATGTGTGGCCCCTCATTAGGACTTGACCTCAAGGAAGGTCAGCCCTGGAGGACATCCCCACAGTGGGAGGAAGGGGACAATATTAGTCATGGCTGGGTTAGGATTTGGGATTCAAGTAATCTTGAGGAAATGAGGAATGCCAGTTGGCTCAGATTGGCAGGCCAAGGAGTTGGTCTTCACGTGTCAGAGAGTGAAGATGTCACTTCTGAAGCAGGAAGCAGAATAATTTACTTCCTTTTAACTGAGGTAGGCTGGTGGTTCCAGCTGAGTCTAGACCCTTCCCGTCTGCATGTCCTTGGCTGGCCTCTTATCCTTGCTAGGCCTCAGCTTCCTTATCTATGAAGTGGAGGAGCAAGTGATCTCTCTTACCTTGTTCATGTAACATACAACATCTTCCCACCAGAGCCCCTGGCAGCCCACTGGGTTAGCCTGGGAGGTTGGGAGAGGGGAAAATCTGGGCTGGGGAAGCCCCCATGGTTCTCTAACAACCTGCAGACAGAACTGATTCCTAACCCTGGTTTTTACTTGCTGCATGACGTTAGACAAGCCAGTGCCCCTCTCTGGGCCTTGATCATCATCTACAGGTAATAATGCCTGTCTCCTGGGGTGTGTGGAGAGGGTGGAATAAGATGCGATATGGCGCCTGTCCTGCACAGTGCCTAGCATCCAAAAAAGAGTAAATTTGCTTGTTACAAGCTCCATCCAACTCTTTTCAAGGATATTGGAAAACACCCCATTGTTTTCTTTTCTATGGAAAATGGCCTCTCATTTCCATGGGGAGGTAGGAGAAACAGGGGAGGATGAAGAGGAAAGCAGCATTTGTTGGAGCCCACCATGTGCCCCATGAGCACTATGCTCAGACTTCTAGCCCATTGTGGCACTTAAACCTCATGACAATAATGATGGTTGATCCTATTTTATAGATGAAGAAACTGGGGCTCAGGAGGTTAAGAAAATTTCTGGCTCAGTGTCATACAGCTAAGGGATGCAAAACTAGGGCTGGGCTCCAGATCCAACACTTGCAAAGCCTGGGCTTTTCTGTAGGTGCTTAAGGGCTGGGAGAGATCTAAGCTGTGGACCCTACCTGCTCCCAATGGGGCCATTGACCTCATTTCTTGCTTCTTCCAGAGGCTGTCACCAGGTTGGGGGTGTGTGTGTAGAAATGATGGTGGAAGGGTCAGTGAGAGGTGCCCAGAACTTCCCTAAAGCTTGAAGGGTTTAAGTTAGATTTGCAGGAAGAGCACAGATCCCGAATGCCCAGGGTAGCAGATGCAGGGGGCCTGTGGGGACTTCTTCCATGGGTTCTCAGGGACCTGGAGGAGCTCAGGCTCCCCTCACATGCAGTCAGCCTGAGCTTGGAAAGGGCAAGGGTTGGTCATTGGGGGAGGCAGGAGGATTGTCGGGTTGACCTATGCAGGGACCCACCAGCCTTTATGTAGGTGGTTGGGCCACTTCTGATTTTGCTGGTGCAACGAGTTGGTCAAGTTCACAGTCTAAGGATATCAGAACTTATATTATAACCCCCAGCACTTGTGAGCAGAGTGACATTGGACAAATTACCTAAATCCCCGTGCCTCAGTTTCCTTTTCTGTAAAATGAAGATAAGAAAACCTGTGTCATAGATGGTATGAGCATTAAATAAGATAGACCATTTATAATGTTTAGCCAAGTGTTTGGCACATCGAAATCACTCAGTCTGTGGTGATGACTCTTGGGAATTGTGTGAGAAGGCAGGAGGAATAAGTGACTTCCTGAATCTGGAGTCCTGCCTAGGTGGTGCTGAGTGGTCTTGCCTCTCCCTCTCTGTGAGATCTTGAAAAAAATTAGCCAAATCTCTCTGAACCTCAGCTTCTTTAATTGCCACATGGGATCCAAGTCCTTGCCCTTCTCTGGGGACAGAGAAACATAAATGGCTAGAAATGTGTTGTAGACGCTCTAGGCATGAGCAGACAGAGCCTACACCTCATCCTTATGGGGCCCCCATAACAATTTTTGTTTTTACCCCCCATTATAAAAAACATTTATCTTTTGCCAGGCACTGTCACCATAACACAAAAGTTCTTGGGTGCCAGTTCTGTGTTCTAAATGCCACATGACCACCTGTAACCTGCACAACTCTTGAGAGAGGGTAGTAATCACTCTCTCTGTGCAGATGAGGATGACGCAGCTTTGAGATCTTAGGTAATTTGTTGAAGATTACACAAGAAGATAGTAATCTGGCTGCAATTCAGGCCTACTCCTTTCTGCCTCCAAAGCCCCATCTCTCACTCCCTCCATCCTGTCGCTTCCTGTTGAATCCACAGGGTGCTCCAGGGAGCTCAGTATTATTGTTGTTTCTATAAACGAGCAAACAGAGAATCCAGAGGTGAAATACTTGTCCAATGCTCTTCTGATGCCAAATCTACTTTCCAACTCGGATTCCTCTGACCCCGGACCCCTGCTCCCTCCTGCCTCAGTGACTCCTTACCCCAGTGGGACACAGATGCCTTTTGGTCCTACCTAGCTTTCCTGTTTTCTTCATGAACCTCTGTGTCCCTGTACGAGCCTCTGATCTCCAGTGACTCAGCCAGTTGAAGTGCTTTGTAATTTGTAGGGTTGCCTCAGAAAGAGCCCTTGCTTGGGCTATAGTCCAGGGGCTTGAGCTCTGTGCAGTGACTTCTGAGGATTGTCACAGCCCCCACGGCACAAAATCTAACCCTGGTCCTTTCCTTTGACAAGAAAACTCATTGAGCCCATTTTACAGATGAAATAGCTGATGGGGACCCCATTATCAAAGAGTTGGAGCAGCTGAGACTGTTGACTCAGCCTGATGGGCCTGGCTGGATCTGGCCTCTGGCAGAATGAGAGGTGAGTGCAGGGGCAGAGAAGGAGGGAGGAGGAGAGGGTGGAGGAAGCAAAGCTCAATGCAGAGCTGTCCTCTTGGGGCTGAGGAGTCTGTGTGTGTTAGAGGGTGTCTGAAGAAGGGGACAGAGAGATCCTTTGGTGCTTCTAGTGCCCTCAGCTGCAGGAGGTGGGCTGGCATTCATGTTGCAATGCCAGCAGGTGGATGTTCAGCTCTGGGCCTGGGCTGGCCACTGATCTGCCTCCTGGCCTACTTTGCTGTCTTCCCAGTGGGACTGTCACTGACTGAGTCCACGGGTGATGGAACAGCTGAGGGGATAAAAGGGAGGACCTGGCAGCAAAGAGAGGAGCAGGGGAGAGAGGCTGTTTCCCGGAAGTCTTAGGGCTTTTAGCACTGCCAGTTAGGGTGGGGGAGGTGTTAGAACTCCTCCCGCCTAGAGAATGAAACATTTATTTTCCTCAGTGGGTGAAGTGATAGCGGAGGGAAAGAATAGAAGAGAAGAGGCAGATGGATCAGAAATTTCCTGGAGAAACAGAGACGGGGGACAGAAGCAGGGAGAGAAGGAAAGAGACCAGGGAGACCCAGCAGCAGTCTGATCCAAAGCTGCAGGTCTGGATCTGGCAGGAGAGGCAAAGCCGGGGCGATGAGACTCCAGGGTCTCGTTTCCGTGGGGAACGATTTGGACTCTGTTGCACGGGGAGAGTCCCAGCTTCCTCTCAAGTCTCTTCTGGGGATGGAGGGGGTGAGACAGGGCTTCTCCAGGCCAGGGTCCCTCCCCTTCTTCCACCCCAGATACGGGGGCTCTTACTCCTCACCCAGTCCCTCCCACCCTCTGGCTCCGGACCTGGGAGAAGCTGCTGCCTTCTAGATTCCCAGGACAGTGGGCTGCCACACTTCAGCCTCAGAAGGAATCACCCATTTTCCCACAGTGGGGAAACTGAGGCCCTGGCAGGGACTTGGGTCATCAGCTATGCTCATTTCCTTCAGTCACAGTTCAGAGTAGCACAGCCCGGAGCCCACTGATGCCCAAGTCTTGGCTGGGTTTTGGTTTCCTGACTATCCTGGGGTGAGGGGGCACATATCCAGGTCCCTCTTTCAGCTCTAACACCCCACAGCTGACTTTCTGGGGGGGAGTAAGTGAGGCTGAGAGGCAATGGGGGAGTAGGTGGTAAGAGCAGGGAGCATTTACCAGGGGTAGCCTGGGAGCAGGCATTTTATATACCTGCCCTTTTGACTCATCACCATCCGTAGGGCAGAAATGATTACTCCTATTTTACTGTGAGGAAAGCTAGACTCAGAAAGGTTCATTACATTGTCCAAGGTCACTCATTTGGTGAGTGGTAAAAACTAGAATTCAAATCAAGATCTGGGCCCAAAGTCTGGGCCCTTTCTATGTTGCCATGTGCATGGGATTGAGTGGAAATAGAGGGAGAGCAGCTACCCTCAAACTGGGTCAGGAGAAAGGGTCACAGGCCAGGAGTGGGGGGATCGCCTGGGTGCAGTGGGGCAGGGCCAGCAGGCACCCCATGTTATCAGGCCCAGGAAACCTTGGTTAGAACCCTGGCTTTGCCACTCTCAGCCTGTGTGAGGTTGGACCAATCCCTTCTTCTCTCTGAGCCATATATGGATGGAATGTTTGTGAGGTGTCTCCTGGATGTTTGGTGAGTGAGTGAATGAAAAAGCAAGTAATGATGTGAGGAGGAAGCCCACTTATTCTAATGTGAGTCTAAGGCTAGAGTGCCACCTCTAACCTGGGACAGAGTCCCTGCAGGAACCCAGTCCCTGAATCTCTGCCTCTTTCGGTCCACCTACATGAGGTCCCCCAGCCTTCCCCACACACCATGGGGAGGCCAAGAGATCCAGCTGATAGGAGGTGGATGGGAGTGTACATATTGGTGGCCCTGGTTCTTGTGGCTGCCTGTCGAATGGTGGCCTCCTCTCCCCTGTGAAGTCACCCTGAGATCTCTCTTTCTGGGCTAGGTTAGTTGCTTTTAATTAAACCAATTGTGGCCCTAATGCCCATCCTATTAACAAGTCTCCTAGACCTATTAATCACTCACCAGTGGAGAAAGGGGATGGGAGGTTCAGGTGTGGGTGGAGGGTCCTGAAAACCAAGCCAAACTGCCTTATGGAGAAGAAGACTCAAATCCCCCCGCAACCTCCCACCTCCTTGTTTGTATCCCATAAGGTCGAAGTGTGGACCTTTTGCCTCCATGACCCTTGGGATCTCTTTCCCACTCAGCCTCCCTGGGGCAGGACCAGCAAGAGGGTGGCAGTGACTGCCTGGTTTGAGGGGTGGGGCAAGAGCTCATCTGTGAGGTCAGAAAAGAAGGCTCGATGGGCGTGAGTGCTCCAGCTGGAGAGCCAGGTTATCCTCACTCCACTCATGCGCACCTATCCCAGTCCTGTTCCCTCTGTAGCTCTTTGGGGCCAGGTGGGACTCCCCAGACACCTCACTTCTCTGCTCAGGCCTTTCCGGGGGTGGGTGGACCTAGAGGCAGATGCTGGACCCATGCAGGGATGCTCAGACAGCCAGTAGGCCTCCCTCCTTTGCCTTCCTCCTTCCCTCCCGGCTGGGCCCTGCCCCCTCCCCCCAGTGTCAGGGGCCAGCTGGGCAGGGAGGGAACTAGGGTGGGGCCAGCAGAAGGTGCATAAATCATTATTGGCGAAGACCTCAGTCCTGAGCCGCGGGTGGAGGCTGCTGCTCACGGTTCAGGCCAGGGCATAAATCATAATTCCCCTACAATAGATCCTTTTGCAGCCGCCATCAGGAAAACTGTGTTGGTTTTATCGATTTTTTGACACGGGGGCCTAGGCAGCGGGCGGCTCCTGAATCATTATGAAATGAAACTGATTAGGAATTCATGGAATACTAAATAAACTTTACGAGCCCGTTGTAAGTTTTTTGATGCATGGGGAGCGGAAAATGAAAACTAATGATATAAAAATTACACAGCGTGCTGAGTATTATTATACTGCTATTGATTTGTTTCAAACTGTACATCAAAATCGAAGAGGGCTGGGGCGGCTCCTGCAGTGATGCTGGGGATGTTTGGGCTCACCAGGGCTGGAAGACTTTTTTTTCCTCTTCTATTTTTATTTTTTCTTTCTCTTTCCTCTAGACTCCCTGCTCTGTAATCTGACTCCTTTCTCCTAGCTACCTACCCACAGGGCAGCCTCCTTCTCAGCTTGGAACCTGGACCCTGGTTCAACTTGCATTCCTGGCCTCTACTGATCTTTCTCTTCAGAGCTGCATTTTCAGTCTGTGAGTTTCTCTTTTCCCTTCTACCTTCCCCATGTTTCTCTGGAGAAGGACAGTATGCTTCAGGAAAAAGAGCTGGAGATCTGTTCCATGTTATCACCTTGCTGTGTGACCTTGAGCATGTCCCTGGGCCTCTCTGGATATCAAAAAGGTTAGATTCATTAGATCAGAGTTTCTCAAAGTCTGGTCTGTTGAGAACCCACATATCATCTTCAGAGTTTGTCAAAAATACTAATCTCTGGGGCCCTCTTTAGATGAACTGGCTCCAAATCTCAGTAGAGGGATCTAGGAATCTGCATTTTACTAAGTATCTCACGTGACTCCCATGCATGTTTGATAATCTGAAGTGACATGTCTGAGCCACTTATCCCATTGAGTTGTCAGAAGCAGCCTTAAAACTGCAAATGTTGCCCTCTGTTTTAGTCAATTTTTGCTAGTTTATGATGCAGTAACAAACAATCCCCAAACTCAGTGGCTTACAGCAGCGAGAGTTCATTTTTTGCTCAGGGCACATACCTGCTGTTGGTCCTTTATGGCTCCACTCTATATGTCTTCATTCTGGGTTTCAGAACGACAAAGCCGCCCAGATCAAAGACACATTATTTCTGTGGCAGAGGGAAAAGAGCAAGAAAGATGGTGGAAACATATGAGCTCCTAAGATTTTTGCTTGGATGTGGCTGGCATATAGCATTTGTGCTCCCATTCCATTCCCTAAAAGGAGTCATATCATCAAGTCCAATGTCAATGGAGTGGAAAAGATACTCCTTCCACAGGAAGATGGGCACCAGGGAGAGGGATGGGTAGGGAGAGAATGAGGGGATATTATACATAATACTTTGTACCATACCCTCCTGCACTTGGTCTTGGGTCCAGGCAGCCCTAGGGTTTGGAGTACAGGATCTTGTTTGGATGGACCAGAGGGGTTGGCTCAGCACAGTTAGGAATGGTGCTGCTACTTTACGCAGGTGTGCCCACCTTACACAATCATGTGTCTCCGTGACAGTTGTCCACCCATTTCTTCTGCCCACTCTGAGATCCTAGCCTTCCTCTTGGGTGTCCTCAGTGGGCATGGCTTTAGCCCTTTGTCTTTGTTTTCATTTCTGCCTCCCTGCTGGAGAGGGCTATAAACACCTACCCTGGTTCCTCAATGGAACTGGTATAACAATTAGAATCCTTTTATAATACTGTCATTTATCCTCTAAATTCATAAGGTAAATTTAGATTTTGTGTATTGGATTTTCTTTAAGTGAAACACAATAGTTTTCTTTATATCGAGTGTCTCATTTTATCACAAGAGAGAACTCATGAAAGTTCTCTTTCTCTAGTATCATTCTTATTATGTTTAACTTCACATTAGCCTGAGTCTCAGAGAATTTGAACTCTTCCCCTGGACACACAGCATGTCATTCCCAGAACCACATTACCGTCCAGCCCTGGGCATGCTAGGGTGGCATTCTCAGAAAGCCCATTTATACCTGATGTCCAGGGATCACTTGAGGGGACCCACCACATTAACTTGGGTCTACCAGATGTCAGGAATGTCAGTGGCACAATCCTGGCCCTTGGGGACCTCAGTATCTCTCTGAAAACACAGAAACACACACACACACACACACACACACACACACACACACTGTGTATACTCTGTATATAGACCTTTTGAGAATTAGACAAAATGGATAATACAATGGATCAGAAAGGAGATAGGAATAAGATTCTTTTTTTTTTTTTTGAATAAGAGTCTTAATCTTTGAGTTCAAATCTTAGTTCTGTCCCTAACTGGCTCTGTGGCTTTGAAAATTACTTTTAAAAAATCTGAGGTTCAGTTTCCTCCACTGTCAAAGATGGATTTGAACTCGATCCATCTGAGATCCTCTCCAGGGGATTATAGTGGGCAGTAGTTAATACACTGCCACCATGCCCACAAGATGTTGATGCCTGCATCAGTCCCAGCTCTTTTCAGTTTGGAGAAAGAGGCCAGTAGAAACCTAAACTCAAAGTGGCTTCAGCAAAAAGGCAGTTGTTGACTATTGAAGAGGCCAAGGGAGTCTTAAAGTAGGTCCAGAAGTTCAGATAACATTATCAAAGATCTGTCTTCACCTCTTAGCTCTTCTTGTCTTCCTCTAGGCTGGCCTCTTTCTCAGGCATGCTCTCTCCTCATGGCGACAAGATGGCTGCCAGTAGCACTAGGCACACATCCTAATGGTTCAACAAAGGGAACATCTCCTTTCCAATAATAATAGTAAAATTCCCAGGACTAAATTTCACTGGCCCAGCTAGGTCACATGACCACCTATGATCCGATCACTATAGCCAGGGGAGAGGGAGGATTTCAGGATCATAGCCATCTCTGGAACTAGGGAGTAGGCTCTGCCCCTGCAGAATTACGTGGACCCATAGTGGGAGAGGGATGCAGGCTCCAAAAGAAATTCGAGATGCAATTTTAAAAGAGAGATTCTAGGTAGATAAAGGCCACAGATCTCCACTGAAGTCACTGAGGTCAAGGGCAAGAGCAGTGGGCAGGGTGAAGGCAGAGTAAAGAGGCTCTTCTGGCTCTAAGTCATGCCTGAAACTTTGGAGACAGTTGGGATAAAGCACAAGGCTAGGGGACAGGGGTCCTTCACATGTCGGGGGAGTTTGGAGAAAGCAGTGTAGCACTGAGGCTGCCCTGGGCAGAGAGACAGGGTGCTCCATTTTCACTGTTAGCATCTTCATTTCTACATAAGCATGTTTGCTGTGGTGTGAGCAATGCTGGTTTCTAAAGTTATACACCTGGGTTCACACTTAGTTTTACCTCTTCCCAGCTGTGTAACCCTGAGCCCAATCCTTTACTCTCTGAGCTGAGTTTCTGAGGATTGAATGAGAAAAAGTAAGTGCTGGTCCCATCCTGGCTTTCAGAAGCTGCTCAAGCAAGGCTCATTTGCCCTCTGGCCCTAGAACCTGGCCTTGCGTGCAGAATTCCTCCCTGGTTCTGAATGGATATATCTGTTGTGTCTCCCCTCTCCCCTTTGGTCTTTCATCAAGGGCAGGACCACATCACATACATGGTTGTTCCCAGCCTTAGCACCGTGCCTGGTGCATTGTCTGTGGTTCACGAATGGCTGTGGAATGGAGCAACAGAGAGTAGCTGACCGAAAGATCCTCCACATGTGGGACCTGAATGCAGCCAGGCCCCTTTCAGCCTCTGCTCTGTCTCACGCTCACTCTGGAGCACACATCATACATGTATCTAATTCCCAAAGTCTAGGTGAGAAGAGTGGATTTTACTGCAGTTTCATGGGAAGACAGGGGAGCAGATGACATCACACACCACACTCCAAACTAATCACACCACCTACTTGGCTTTCCTCTTCTCGTCTTCCAGATAGCACTCATGCCCTCCTCTCCAATCATAGTTTCTTAAAAAAAAAAAAAATATATATATATATATATATATTATATATACACACACATATATACATACACATATGTATATATACATACACATATGTACATATGTACACATATACATATCCATATGTGTGTATACACACACATATATATCATCAAATCCTTATTTTGCACCCACACAGCAAAATAAAAGCCTGGTAGGACACAGACCGTCTGGCCCCATTTGACCTGCTTCATCCCCTCCTTTGCACTTTGGCCAACTACCAGGCCTCTGTGCCCCTGAATGCCCAACAAACCCCTCAAGCTGCCTCCCACATTGATTCTCTGAGGCTCAGAGAGGGGTTGTGACTCTTCACTGTCATCTAGCCCCAGCGAAGTGCTCCTGCACTACACCCCAGTTTCATTGGTGAGGTCTAGGTTTGGCCCCCTCCCATGCCCATTTGTCTCTGTGGCTGGGAGATGTTGAGTGGGGCAGGATTGCTCCTAGCTGTCTGGCTCTCCTCGTGGAGTTTGGGATGCTACACACATTGAATTTAGATGTGGCTCTGAGCAGGTCATTCATTCATTCCTGACCATATCGACTGCAGAATTGAGTGCTACAAGTAAGAAGGAGTTTAGCTATTATTCTCCTACTGATTTGATTTAATGTTTGGTTTATTCCTGTCTCTCTTCCCCCTCCTCTCCTCATCAGCTTGACATTTGCATAGTGTTTCCCTGCAGTTTTGTCGAACATGGTTTTTCTGGTAACTCCCTGCTTTGGTTTGAATGGTTTTATCCAGCGTTGTTTGGAGCCCACTGAGGCATCTTCTTCCCTCCCTACCCTGAACTTTTTCTTCCCACCTGGTGGGGGGAGGGGAACATAAATAACCAATTTCCCTGGTTCTTGATCTTTTGTGAGTATATAAGATTTCCACTGCCTAATATCCTTCAGTGTTTCTGAGTGTTCTGAGTGAATGGGGTCTCAGTGTGGTCATAAATAAGCACCCCTCTGCCCTTCCACCAGGCACCTCTGCCAACGCCTTGAAATCCTTGGAGTAATAGAGGTGGCATGTTCTGTCCCTTCTGTTCCTTGGTGCTGCCTTTTGTTAGAAGAGGTTCCACAGCTGGACTGCTCAGGCCTCAGGGTTTACAGAATACCTGGTTGTCTTAGTTTGATGTCACCCAGAAGCAGATCCTGAGACAAGGATTCAATGGAGGTGGTTTATTTGGGAGCTGAAAAGGATGTCTGGGAATGGGTGAGAGGTGTGACAGGAATGGATACTCCGTGGGTAGGTAAGCTTAATCCTACCCCAGCCCCCCAGGTTACCTTGAACCCCTGGGGTGAGCACTCCAAGGATGAGAGAGGATCAAGTTGGAGCTCTCCCCTTCACTAGGAGGTTGTTAAGCCTACTGGGGAAGGGCCTAATTGGGACAGGGAGACCTTCAGTAGAAATCTGCAGATTCTTGAGTCCCAGCTCCTGCGCCTAGACCCTGTTTCCAGCTGCCCCTAGAGTAGAGCTAGAACCAGTGGCATGAGGTGACAGCAAGGCAGCTGGAAGAGGCGGACACACAGGCAAATGCGTCAACAATGGAATGATTAAAAGTGATCAAGCAGAGATTGAATGATTACCTGCTGGAAGATGCCATCAGCAGAAGGCAGGGAGCTAGCATATATTAAACACCTATTGTGTACCAGCCTTGAATATATGGGACTAGAATGCAAGCTCCTTAAAGGATGGAGCCCATGTTTTATTTTCCTTTGTATTCTCAGTGTCTAGCATTGTACTTTGCTCCTGGTCATCATACCTATATGACAAGAAAAATAGCTACTATTTACAGTCATCTACTAGGCACTAAGTGCCTTATATTTATGGTAGTGAATCCTCATGATGATCATTCATGGTAGGTATGATTATCACCATTTTACAGATGAGAAAACTGAGACTTAGTGGGATTAACTACTTGCCCAGGGTCACACATGTATGTGGTAAAGTCAGAATTTCAACTCAGGTCCATCCGCCTTCTCAAGTCCCTGATTTCCCCCCCTCCTTTGTGGCATGTCTTTGCATTGGGATGAAAGTAAGGCTACAGATGTCCTTGGATGGCCCTCCAACTTCTGGGGTTCTGTCTTGTTAGCTGCCATCCTCATCTACCCCCCACCAACTGCAAAGAAAAGGAAAAGTCCTTCCCTCCTCCTCAGGTGGCTCGTGGTGGATTACTTAGCGCTTGACACGGCGTGTCTCTGTGTCACTGTTCCCGGGCGGAATTAAATCAGGACAGGAAAATATTAATTTGGAGTTGGGGATGGAGGCCGCTCCTTTCCAATTACTCTCCACCCCGTCAGGCTTATCCTGGCGCAAACAAGGAAGGAGGCTGGATTAATTGCTTTGGACTCTGCCCCACTCCAGTCCCAATTACTGGGCCGGCTTGGCTCCCAGCATTATGAAGCACACTGCTGTGCAGGAAATTGTGTGAAATTTTAACGGATTTTCAGACGCAATAATGGAGCACAGGATTTGGGGCCAGCATTTGCTGGGTGGCTGGGCCCTCTGTGCCTCAGCTGAGGTTAAGCTGTCTGGGGTTGCTTTGTGTATTAAAGGATCATCTGGTTAACCTCAAAGCCCAAGGCCACCAGAATGATTCAGACCTTGACCCCGAAGATGTAGGGTGGGCTCCTGGAGGACAAGGAGCCCACTGCCTTTATAAAAATAATAATAACACCATTTTCTGAGCCTCCACACGGGCCAGGTGCTTACCCACAACATCTGTAAGTCTTATTCTTTGAAGTTCTTATTCTTTTCCTCATCTTATAAAGGAGGAAAAGGGGGCACAGAGATGTTAACTAATCTGGTTATCTGGTTACTTAGTGACGAAGGCAAGATTTGAACCCAGGGCTGTCTCCAAAGCTACCCTACTTTCTGGCACCACTCTGCCTCCTCCCTTGTCTTTTATCCCTTCTTCAGGATACATTATCAATATGTCTTTCCCACCACATTTGACAGTAGAGTCCTTCCTCGTCTGTCTCTGCATCTTCTGCTACTGGCAGAGCCCCTGGTGCACCACAAGTGCTCATGAGAGGTTTGTTGCACTACACAGAACTTGGCTTGGCACCTGGACTCCAGAATTTATTAATGGAAGAGGGGAATGGGCTGGTGCAACTCAGAGATGTCTCTGGATCAGTGAGAACAAGCCCCATTTGAGCCCATCTGGAAACCAGAGGAGGAAGTGAGGAGGGGATTGTGACACCAGCCCTAACATGTAATGGGTGCTGTTTCAGTGTTTTCCATGAAGTTTCTGTTCATCTTCACCATGACCTTAAGAGATTAGTGGTACCACGCACATCTGAGAGTTGTGAAAATGAGGCTCAGAGAGGTGAGTGGACTTGTCTGGGGTCACACAGCTAGTAAAGGACAACATGATCTGCCTAAGTCAAGAGCCCCAGGACTTTGGTTTGCTTTCGTCGGAATTAGAAAGGCCTGGGCTGTGGGTTTCCACATCTCTTAAAGCCTGGCACCTGTAGTTTAAACAGTAAGCAAAATTATACCCACACATTTAATGTGCCAAGATAATAAAAGTGGAAATGGTCTGGTGAAGGAGGAACACTGGGACCCTGTACAGCTGCAGAGGAGTTAGACTAGAGCAAATTTGGCAAAAGGGGTGACCAACTTGGAGATGGGGATGATGGCATGGCGCTTGGGGAAGTGAGCACTTTGTAGTTCACAAGTCTCAGGCTCTGGTGGGACCACCACATGGAAAGGGAGTCAGACTTGAGTGGTGAAGCCATAGAGAAAGACCCTGGAGAAGACGAGGGTGGTGGAGGGATGAGGGTGAGGCACACAGTGAGCATCATTAGCTGTCCAATTCTCACCTGCCCCTTTTAGCAAAAGGGGAATTAATTATGTGCAGGGGATGCTTCCTTAATAGCCATCATTTAGTTTAATTTAAGAAACAGGCCTCTCTGCACACCCCCTCAGCCAGCAGCACCACCATTGGCAGCCGCATTGATTAATGGCCTCCTCCTAGATACAGCAGAGCAGGGGTTCTCAAACTGGAGCTGCCTCAGAATCTCCTGGGGCGTTCATTAAAACATGGTTTGCTCCGCCCCACCTCTGGGTGGTGTCTCAATAATTTGCATTTCTAACAAGTTTCCAGGTAATGCTGATGCTACTGGTCTGAGGAACACACTTTGGAGCTGTAGTGGAGACAGGGTTTCACGTGGTGCCATCCCAGCACATGAGACTCGGCCCCTCACTCTCAGGGGTCCTTTGATCTAATGGGAGTGTGCATAGCTATCTCTGCCACTTTATGCCCCCTAAGTCCTCCCATTTCTTCAGTAACATGTAAGACAAGAACAGCATCTCTGTGGCCCCTGCCCTAGGCATTTCTGTTCAGAGAGGAATGACTAAATGCCAAGGGCCTGATTCCTTGATGACTCTGCCTACATGCAGCCCTTCCTAAGCTAGATTCTGGGGACACCCACTTGCTACATCCTCAGCCCCAAGCCCAGAGAGGATCAAGGGAAACTGGACCCTGTTCTGCAGGCCCTCTGCCCCCACACATTAGGTGAGAACAGCCAGGCAGCAAGCATCTCTGAAGGCTTGGCAGTGGCCGGAGGGAGCCTATGATTACAGGCCTAACTGTGGGACAAAGGCAGCCCTCACCCGTTGATCCAGCTCTGCAGGCTTTGCCAGGACTACCATCCAGAGAGCCTGTTTGCACCTGTGTCAAGGCGAGCTCAGGAAACTTAATTAGCTAGTTTGGTGTTTTATAATTAGGTCTTTTAAAAGAATTCATAGGTGGTGATAATAAGCCCATTTAGAAATCTATTAAGCTTTGGGGCAGTTGAAGGGAAAACCTGTAACTGTGCACATGTGTTTTCTCTGTCCCCTCGGTGTCTCTTCCCTTCGCTTTTCTCTAATTCTACTCCTGCCCTCTTTCTCCAACTGTATCCTCGGTTACTCTGACCCCTCCGCCATGCTAAATGCTAAAATCTTTTGACTGTCACTCTGTCAGGCAGTGGTGCACATTGATTCAGTTAACCCTCCCCACAGCCACAGGAAGGGAGTATTATCATTGTCCCCATTTTATAGACCAGGAAGCTGGAGAGCAAAGAGGTCAAAAATTTCCTCTGAGCCAGAAGTTGAGTCTGGATGGTCTGGCTCTGAATCCCTCACCAAGCCTCACTTTCCTCAGCCTGCATCACCCTGTCCACCCATAGCCTCAGTCCCCCTTGCTGTAGTGCTCCCACCAAGCTGGCTGAGTTGAAATTTTACAAATCACTTTTTTATTTTCTCATAAAATTGGTGCCAAGTCTTCAGAGCTAACTTCAGATGGGTCTGTAATGGGCAATGGCTTCTAATACATTTTGCTTCTCTAGCACTATTCCCACTGGATTCCTGCCCCTGTAGTGTGGTAGAAGGAGCAGGTTGACTGCTTCCCTCCTTCCCTTCCTCCCTTCCTTCCATCTCCCTTCCTCCCTCTCTCTTCCTTCCTTTCTTCTTTCCTTCCTTCCCTTCTGTTCTTCCTCTGTCCTTCCATTCCCTTCCTTCCATCCTTCCTTCTTCCCCGCCTTCCTTCCCTGTCCTGGAGCTGAGGAGCCAGAGACAAAACCAGCCAATTTCTAGCTAATGAGCCCAAGGGTTCCCCTAATGCCTTCATATCTTCATTAGACACCCCAACCCTCAACACTCTATGTGTTTCCTTCATAGTACTTAACATGACATTTCTTGAAGATTTAGTCATTTATTCATTTACTTGTTTGTTACCTATCTCTCCCCATTAGAATGCAAATGCCGTGGGGGCCAAAGTTGGATCTGTATGTATCTGATTCCCTGGGGCCTGCAGTGGGTCCTAGTGAATCTGTTCAACCTTCAGTTTCCTTATCTCTCAAATTGGGTTAAAAATCTCTCCTCTGCAGGGTGTTAAAGTGCCTAGTATACAGCCAGCGATCCACAAATATCAGCACCTTCACTCCACCCTCCCATTCTTTCAGGTAAGCACTGTAGTGCCCAGAGAAGTTCTACTTAAAAGACCCTTTGACGACTCTTCTTTTTTTATAGTGCAAAGACTTTCCTGTAAAGCAAATGAGCCCTTCCAGATTTATCTACTTTGGAAATTGGTTGTTTTTGTTTGTATTGGGCTTTCTTAAAATGGGCTGACTGAGTGTGTGTAACTATAGAAATGTATAAATGTATGTATTAGTTCCTTGTTACAATAGTTCATGATTATGCAGATTCTGAGAAAGTAGGTTCAAATTATGCCTCCGTGAAGCATAACAACGACTGCAGAGATATAAAAGTCAGATGCAGGGATGCGGCTCCTTAGCATGGCTGGCAGACAGCTTGCATTGGTGACAGAGCTGGGTTTGCATCCAGGATCCTGCACTTACTAGTTGCATGACCACTGGGCAAGTTACCGAGTTTTCCCTTCTGTAGAATGAGGGTTTATCTTATAGCATAACAACCCTATTAAATGAGGCCATGAGATCAATCATTCATTCAATGAAAGCTTATTGAACACTTCCTATGTGCCAAGCACTATTCTGAGCTCTGGGATTCAGCAGAGAGTAAGACATTTGATGCCCCATGTAATAATGCATGTGAAGCACTCAGAACAATGCTCAGTGAATGCTGGCTAGGAGGGTGACTGTATGCACAGAGTGGCTCTATAGTGACATGGCTTATGGGTATTGGTCTGCACCTCCAAGCCTCTTTTCTGGGAGAAGATGTACATGTGGATGGTCACATCTCCATGACATTGATCTATGGCAGGAGTTGGACCTGCTCCTCTCTTTCGTGATGCTAGGATTCTTTGTGTGTGTGTTTTGGGAATGAATGGGTGTGGGGAAACATGGCATTCCGTGAACAGGTCTCAATCTCATCTGTCCTTGCCCCTCTTCATGCAATTTCACTTGGCATACTCTGCTTTGGCTCATGTTGTTCCCTACTCCTGGACTATTTTCTTCCTTTCCCTGCAGACTCTACCCATCCTTCAAGATCCTCCTTCACAAAGCTGTCCCTGCACCCTCAGCTGGGAGAAATTCCTTCCTGACTCTCCATCTGCTTCCTCTCTCACATCTTATGTCCCTTTCCTTCCTAATGTCCCTTGGCCTGTTTCCGTTCCTGACTGGGCCGTGAACTCCTTCAGAACTAGATCCTATTCTGTTCATCAATGTGTCCTCTGCACCACATTGCTTTACTTGAACTAGATTCTCAACAAACATTTCTTAGGCAATTAAGCAAATGTACGGCTCAGTGGGTTTATTTAGAATCATCAGACTTTATTTTTTCTGGGGGTGGGAGATCCAAGGCAAAGACCTTGTGTGGAGCAATAATGGCCTTTTTTGTCTGTGTGCAGAAGCTCCTGCGTGTACGCTGCAACCCGCCTCTGTGTGCACTCTTGCACGTATCCATGGGGCCCAGGCAGTTGTCTTGGGTGTGTACGTGGGGGGATATGGTGGCAGCCCAGTGCCCAGTGATGGATGAGGGGGGTGGAGGTGACTTTCCCAGGGGAAGATTAGCGCCTGGCAGCTATGATTTGTCTCGTGCCCTCCTGTCCTTTTGCTGGGCCTCACTGCAGAGTCATTCATTACAGAGGCTGCTGTCACAGAGTTGGGGGCAGGGGCTGAACAATGTGTGTATGTGTGTGGGGGGTGGCAGGCTGCACCCCTTCCCCAGAGACACTCTCATGCCAGAGACTAGAGCCTACTCTATGGCCATGTGGCAGCCCCCTGGAGTTGTGAAGAAGAGGACCAAGTTGTAGTTTGCCTTCTGGGTTGTCACCAGCACCCTGGGGCAACACTGTGTGATAGGGTGGGGAGGAGTGCTCATTTATTCATTTGTTCATTCACTTGGCAATTTCACTACATGCCAACCAGACCTGTCCTCTCTTTTTAAGGAACTTGCCATTGCTGGAAGAAGGTGGGCATATAAACAGGCAGTGCAGGCTAGGTAACAGGCTGGTGGACAGGTGCCTGCCAGCCTGGGGGACTTGAGGGCAAGTGACAAGCCACAGGGGATATTGGAAAGAGCATTAAACTTGGAAGCTGAAAACTTAGGCTTGAGTATTGGCTTTATTACTTACTAGTCACTGAACAAGTCACTTCAAACCTGCTTTTAAGCCTTAACACCCACATCTATAAAATGGAGCTGATGATATATCCTTAATCCACAAGGCTGTTTTAAAAGTAAAAAAGCTGTCAAAGTGCTTTTTAAATTGGAAGGTGCTGTATAGGTGTATGAGATTACCTCTTCCTTTATCCTACTGCAGGGGTGGGGATTGGGGCAGGGCAGCCAGATAAGACTCCTCCCACTTTGTAATTTATACAGCCCTATACAGTTTACAACACAGTTTTACACTCTATATTTCTTGATCCTTACAAGAACCTTGTAAGCCAAGTCAAGGCAGGCATTATTAACTCCCATTTCCCAGGGCAGGAAGAAGCTCAGAAAGGATAAATGGCTTACCCAAGGTCACTCAGTTAATAGGTGGATAAGCTAGGACTGGAATCTGGTTCTTTCTGATATTTAAGCCTATATGATCATTTCTTGTTTCTACATACTAGAGTTCCTCCTCCTTGATAAGGCCCTCCATTCATCTCAGCTCCAGTGTAGGTGGCATTACCTCCACCCTCTGAATGGATGCAGTACCTTCCCCATTCCCTAAACCTTCATTGGGCCAACTCATGACCATTTTTGGACACAATGGTGTCAGGGGATGGGGATGAACTGAGAGGGGTCTATAGATTTGAGAGCATTAGAGGGAGAGATGAGGGCAAGTTAAGATTTTCCAAGAGTCCTCACCCAAATCTGGCATGCCAACGCTAAATTAGAATGGTAAGGAGAGGATAAAACTGAGGAGAGAGGGAGAAAGGAGAAGAAAAGGCAAAACAGAAAGAAAAGGAGAGAGAAGTGAAAGTTGGGGTGGAGAGCATGAAGAGGAAATACAGGGAGGGGGAAATACAAGAGAACAGGGAATGAAACTGTAAGAAATCTGAGAGAGGCAAAGAAGGAAGGAGAGAAAGGAGGAAGGAGCAAGGCCTAAGAGGCTGGGGAGGACGTTGGCGGGGGCCCGGGGGGAGAGCCATCTCTGCTCTGGCAAGGGGTGGGAGATTGAAGGCTGAATCTCAGCAGGCTGTGGAGGAGAGGAATAAGTCATAAACGCCGTGGGAGCAAAGGTCAAATATAGACTGATGGCTCCATTGTTTCCCAGCCCTGAGGAGGACCCTGTTGGGGGTTGCTGAGATGCTTAACCCTTCCTTGCCCAGCTTACAAATGGTGAGGCTGGCAAGAGGATGCAGAGTGAGAAAAGCACCTCTGTGTCAGGGGTGAGGATTGTGGAGTTGGAATTAGGGTTGGACAGGGAGGGACCCCTCAGGGTTGGGACTAGGTCTTGGGAGAAGGGACTTAAGGGTCCTCTCCACTTCAATTCACAAGAGGTAAACAAAATAAAAACATGCCATCTCCCTTTTGCTACTGGTGGTAGTCCTCTTTTGCACCCTTGTTGGGGAAGATTTCCTAGGGGAGAAGGAAGTTCCTGGGAAATGGTTCTTGAGTAACACCTATAACAATAACAACAACAGCAAATAATAGGTAAACTAGAAAACATTTACTAAATAACAAAAACAAAATTAGTATGAATTAATATTTATCATGAACCTATTAATATGTATTGTTATATGTACAGTGTTTATGGTTTCCAAATAACTTTAACGAAAAGAACATCATATACATCTAATAATCCTGTGTGATTGGCATTATCAACACAGTTTACCACTGAAGAAACTGATGCTCAGACTTGTTCAATTTGTGCCAGTTAGTAGCTTTTCGAATCCTAATCCACAGATGTTTCTTTTATTCCGCAACTTTCCTTGGGCAGTATCATACTCCTTAGACAGAGGAAAAAATAAGGATTTTTTTTTTTTCAGGAAGCATTTGGTTATAAAATAACACTTGTCAGTTGGGAAAGTCAAGTGTAGTTAGAAGGGAGAGAGAGGATAACGTCCATTTGTGGGACAGGACTTCGGCACCACGGACAGTTCCCAGACTCTTGTGCCCTCAGCTCTCTCGCCAATCAGCTCAGCATAACCAGCCTTCTCCCAGGGAGGGAGGGGCCCATCACCAGACTCCTAGCATCTTCTCCAGGGGAAAGCTGGGGGGCCGGATGTTGACTCCTCAAGCGCTGTAACGACCCCCAGCTCAGCTCGCCCCGCACCAATGATGTATAGACTGACAAAGGACTTAATGCTGTGAATACATAAAGCGGCCGAGGCCTGGGCGGTGGAGGGTGACAGCTGCCCTTTAATGCTTGGCTTTTTAAAGATCATGGTAGAGTTCAGAAAGTATAGTCATGAGGTTTAATGATTTAATGGGGACAACTGGGGAGCAAAAATAGTTACTGCGCCCTGGGGAAAAGTGACTCCTCATACATATTACTTTAGCCTAATGGCCTATAACGCCCTCCCCCCCGTGCCCACGGGGGGAGTCACGCTACATAGCCGCTGTAATACAGAATGGCCTGATTAAATGCATATTAAACAATACTAAATTGGGAAAAAAAGGCAGAGGCGGTGCTAAATGTATTTATTCAGTTCTGTAGGGGGAAGCTGGGGCTCCCTCTCTGGCTTTGGGTGGAAGAGGTTCTCTTCCCTAACTTGCTCCCCAAAAGATATGGTGCCCCAAAGGGATCCAGAGTGGGGTGGGAGCCCCAGTTCTCTGGGAGGAGCTTAAGAGAAACCTCCAAAAATGAGGGGAGATGCTAGGCATTAAGGATCTTGAAAGCCAAGAGTAAGAAGAGTAACTAAACCCACTGTCCCAAGACCTCTGGTGGTTCCAAGCTTGTGGATTTGTCCACAAAGACATGGTTTGATTCTCATCAGTCATTTTTGAGAGACTGCTCCTCTGTAAGTCCCTGGGCTACTCTGGGACTCTTGGGTCCACTGGGATGGTCTCTTACCTGTAAACTACTTTCCCACAGCCCTCCAACCATAGCCCTGGCCACCAGTTTCTAAGATCTCTAATTAGGCTAGAGCGAGGGTGCAGCCTCTGTAGACCACAAATGCACATCAGAATCACGTGGGGCAGTTTTTAAACTGCCAGTGTCTTGGAGTTATATCTCAAGAGGTTCTGATTCAATTGGCCCAGGGGTGCAGCCCAAGTATTGGTATTTTTAAAAAAGCTACCCAGATGATTCCAATGTGTACCCAAAGTTGAGAATCACTTCAGTAGTGTCAGAGCAGGGAGATACTTTGGAAAGCACCTCCCAGTTTTCATCTCACAGATGAGGAGTTGAGTCTCAGAGAGGCCATGACTTCTCCAAGATCCATAGGGATGGACCAGGCTCCTGACTTCCAACCCATCCTGGCTCTGCAGCTCTCTGGCTGAACAGGCTAAAGCCAAACATGGATCAAGGGGATCTAAATGGCATCTCCTCCTTTGGACTTGGAATTCTTTGATCACTCAGGTTTGTCTAAGATGCTAACACATGTGGATTTTCTGACCCCTAGAACCTTCCAGACTACCTCCCTGGCTCTGAGTCCCCTAAGCTCTAGCTAGCCTACTGGCATTAAGAGCATGGATTCTGGAGTCAGGACACTTGGATTTAAATCCCGAACCTGTCACTTATTACTCATGTAAGTCTAGGCAAATTAATCCCTATGTGTTTCAGTTTTCTCATCTACAAAGTAGGGATAATAACAGTACTGACTTTATAAGGTTGATGCAAGGATTAAATTAGTTAGTATATGTAAAAGTACTTAGGAAAGTGTCTGAAGTATAGTAATTACTATGCAACTGATAGATATTGTTGATTTAACATTTTTAAATATGCCTCCCTTGAGGCCCCATGATGTATTGCAATGCATTAAGTTGTTGTGTACTTATATCTGCTATTCAAGTTTCTTAAGGGTGGATTCTATAGTCTGTACCTCAGGGATTTTATTCCCTCAGGTCCTGAATGATCTCAGGTCCTAGTCGGGATCTGGGTAAGTTCAGATATTGCCTTTGCCAAAGAGAAAAAAAAGCCTTCTTAAACTTGGATGAGGATGGGACAAGGAAGACAGGAACGTAGTTATTTAGAAACCTGGTTCTAGGCAAGGTGCCAGGATGAAGGCTCTACCATCCTCTTGGGATATTTGAAATACTTGAGAGTACCTAAGTAGATTGTGATGAATGCTAGACTCAAAAAAGCCCACTGGTAAGTGAGTATTAAATAGAAAAGAGCCCTGCTTCTGGCTTCTTGGTGGGAAGAGTGGGGGTGCATAAGTAGACATTCATCTTTTTACTTGCCTGCAGCCTAACTTTGTTGAGGCACAATCTTATTTCCAACAAAGCTGCTGGCTTGCTTAGCCACTGATGTGGATTCAGTAATACAGGCCCAGAAACCATCCATAGCATGAGCTGCAATCCACAGTGCTCTACCCTTGCTCATGGAAAGCACCTACCCTTGAGGAGAATGAAGTAGGAGTATGGACTGCAGGAAGACACCATTTTTTCAGATTAGCTTCTGTGCTTTTGAATGCCTGACATACAGGACTTTCTGAGAGTGCCCTTCCCAATCTCATGGCTAATGATAACCCTTTCCAAGCCTTCTGTTCTGGACAGCAGTCCACTGGCCCTCATTAATGCCCTTAGATACTGCCAGTCTTGGTTCATCCTACTCCCTTCATCTGAATTGCCCTTCTCCAAATTCTATGTCCAAATTCTGCCCACTCTTCAAAGCCTGGGTTAAATGCTAGCAAGCGTCCTTTAAAGGAGTGGGCTCTCTCTTGAGCACTCTACAGCTTTTATATTTCCCTCCCTCATTGTTCTTATTACAAACTGCGTTGTACCACAGTTGTCTGGGCTCCTTCTGGCTCAACCACCTGACTCCACCACCTGACTCCAAGCTTTTGGAGGGCATGGGACCTTGCCTAACCAATCTGTGTGTACCCCACTCTCTAAAATCTAACACAAGGTTTCTCCCAGAATTGGCATGTACTGTTGAACAGATGGATGGAGGGTTGAGTGAATGAGTGAGTGTTGTTACCTATCCAACCTCACATTAAGTAAGAACGTGTGTGAGTTAGCTTTCCCTAGACCTGCTCAGAAAGGCTTGGAAGGGGTGAAAATCATCCCATTGGGGGAGTAAGTGGCAGAAAGCACTCAGCTGCAGCCCTAGACCATCCCCTTGAGGGAGTAGAAGGGAAGGAAAACTGTGATTGATTCCTCTTTCTTATTCCACAAGACACTCCTCCACACACTCACACACTTACACATACAGACCTCACTACCTGCCTTTCTACCTTTCTCTTCCCTCAACTGCATTTAAAATAAATGCCCATTAAAAAAAATCCTCCTCTTGCTGTCGCTACACAGGCCAGACCCTCCCACCCCCAGGTCCCTGACGCTCTTAGATTTTCCTGCTGCCACGTTCCACCCTGAGCCATGTCTTCTAGTATTTTGCTTTCAAATTGTGTCTCCTGCCATTTGTGCCACATTTAAAATGCTAACAGTACAGAATGTCATTTACAGAACCGGGGCGTTTGCTCCGGAAAATTAATTTGACTTATTCCTTCTGCCTGTTCCTATCTCCAGGCCAATATTATGCTACTCATTCTACAAGAGTAATACTTAATGAATAGGACTATTAATAATGTCAAGGTCCGCGGGGGCCTGGCGGCTAACGGATAGGCGTAGACGGAAGGAACCCATCACCTGACTCCTGGTTTAATGTCCCATGAAAATATCAGGCACTGCAGTGTAATTATGGAGCAGGGAGAGGCGAGTGGATGACGACCCAGAGTTTCTTAAATATTTTTCAAATTAGTTGATGCTTTTCCTTTTGAGGAAGAGAATACTTATACCCCCTCCCCACCACCACCACCTCTATTTTTAGTTCTGGTCTAGAAGAGGAAGTAGGTCTGTTTTTATTAAACACACACACTCACACATACACAGAAAAAAACAATGTATAATGCAGAGATGCTAATAGCTGCTCTCACTCCAACATGTTGAGACACTGCTGGGTATAAGGAGGAGGTGGAAGAGGAAGAGGGCTTAGGTTTTCATTTAGGAAAAAGTGAAATAAAAAAAATCTGATTTGCAAAGAGTACCCCAGTGACCCTCCTTTTCTCCATTTACCTTCCCCTTTCTCAGTGCATGCAGAATCACAGAGCTAACAGGGGCTCCTAGAGAGAATATGAGTCCCCTAGTTACTACCTAGGCCCAGCTCCCCCAAAGCTGCTCACAGTCCTGAATACTCAAGGAGAGGAAAGAATGTCTCTTTGTGTACAGCTTCTTCTTCACCTGAAGCCTGATTTCTTTCAATCACTGAAATTATGGCCCTGAGCTGGCCCACTTGGCCTCTTTTATAGGAATGTATCAGCAGATTTGGGCAGGATTGGGGGTGAGGGAGTTGGTACTGGACTTGGTGTCAGTCTCATCTCATGTGCAGAACGGGGATAAGGATATCTGCCAAGCAGGATGGTGGTGAGGCCATGAGATAATGGGTACGAAGGGCCTGGGGCCATGGCTGGCACGTGGAGGGGGCTGATAATATAGTCTCTTTTGTCCAGTTCACAGATGATGCAGTCATACTCAACCAGAGCAGGAAACAAGCACCTGTCCTTGGTGCAGGGCTGAACAAAGGATAAACACCTCGTGCTCTGGGAGAGCCTGATGCATGGGAGCTTCACATGCAGTGGGGGAATGTAGTACCCTCGAGGAACCCCCAGACTCCTATGAAGTAGTCACAGTCCTTACCCTTGGGGCCCCTAGTCTTATGGTAAAGACCAGCCTCTGAGCTGAGAGGAGGTTCTGGCTTGGTGATAGAACTCTTGTCCCAAAGGGGCTCCCTGCCTTATGGAAGGTGCCTATTGTGGGGGGACCTCCAGTCTTATGAGGGAGTGCCAGATTCTGATCTGGGAGGCATTCCAGTCCAGTGGAAGAAACCCACTTTCCAGTTAGGGTGCAGGGCTTCTGATCGGGTTGGCAAAACTGAGTCCTTACCCTTGAAGAGACCCCAATCTGATAGAGGAGACACAACATCTGTTCTTAGGGAGCCTCCCAGTTTGATGATGGGGACAAGTTTTTGCTCAAGGAGAACTCTAAATCTAGTGAGAGATGTATAACTCCTGGCATAGTAAAGTCTAATGGGGGAGACAAAGTATATCTTGAAGAGATTTTAGTCTGATGAAAGTAGCAGTCTCGAAAAGGCTCTTTGATAGAAGGTACCAGAGACTGCTCTCAGGGAGCACCCAGAATGCTGGGAAGACAGATCTCAGAGAGTATCAGTATGATCAGGGTGAGGCCTTTTCTGCAATGACAGATCCCTCAGTCTTATTGAAGAGAGACAGTACTCACTCTGGGGCAGCTTTGACCCTGGGGCAAGTAAAGGCAGGCAAATTGCAGAAACCCCAAAGAAGGGGGAGGCACACACCATTCGGCTTAGCTGAGAAGAAACCAACCCATGCTTATCAAAGTGGCAGATACCCAGGGAGGCTGGGTCTGCCAAGCTGGACTTGCAAGGCCAGGCTGGAAGCCAGCCCAGCTGGCCCCTTTTCATCAGTGCCTGGAATTCTCCCTTTTTCAGCACCATGGTCAGCAGCCACACAAAAAGCGTGAGCCACAAAGCAGCCCTGGCGCCCGCCTGGCTCCAGCCACCTGGTTTTCCTGCATGTATTTGCGTCTACAAAGACCCCGGGCTTGAGGGTCAGGTGGCCAGGATGTGTGAGAGGTGATAGGGCACCTCCTTTAAGCGTCTCTCCGCGAGTATCTGTCTCCCCCATGCGTCCGCGGCTCCTCACAGAGGCATCCGGAGTGCATGTCAGCGTCTCCCTCCTGCGCTGTGAAGAGGGGGATACTTCCCTCATCTTTCCCACTCAAGGATTAGAAAGGGGGTGACATGACAGGTTTCTCTGAAGGCCTAAGTGTGTGTGTGTGTGTGTGTGTGTGTGTGTGTGCATGTGTATTTGGGGTGTTGCTGCAAGGGGGTCTCTTACTATTCATGTCTTCTTGTACTTCACAGCTGATAAGGAAAGAACAGCCTTCTTCTGAGCTCTGGCTGCCCTCATCGCCTCCTGGATGGGGTCAGGCCTGTGTCTGTATCTTAACGCAAATGCTCCCCTCCCCCAATCTGGAACTCCTGCATGAGTGTCTTATGAGAGTCCTGGGCGGGAACACACTGCTTCTGTGAGAGACCCTGAGGGGCTCGTACTATGCCAACTTAAGGTCAGGAAACGAGAGGTACTGCAGTTGCTCTGCGCGAGCCCTTTCTTCTTCCTCTCTCTCCAACACCTTGTTTGCAGCCCTTACTGTCTGCTACGAAAGATATGTTCATGGCCCCTGCTCCTTACTGCACCTGAACCTTAACAGATGCAGGTGGTCCGATGAGACCCCCATCATTTCATTCCTCATATCCCACCCAGCCTCTCAGAAGAAAGGTAAAGGAGTTGAAGGATATGGACATACCTATACCATTACTTCCATTTTTATAAAAGGCAAATATGGAGTCAGCAAAAGGGAAAAAAAAGGCCAAATAGAAAGTAATAAAGTCATCCAATTAATAATTATTTGGATGGACTCATCAGATTTCACAGCTGGGCCAAAGAAAGGCTGGAAGAAGGGGGTCAGAGAGGACAAACGTGGGGGGCGCCTTCTTGTCCCTCACCCTCAGGTGAGAGTAAAAGAGCCTCCTGCCAAGTTCTCGTTTTCTCGCTTGCTCCTTTTTTTTTATGGGGCATCCTGAGTGTAAAAAATATGACTTGCCTTTATGGTGCTCCAACAGGAATGAAGCTATAAAATTATGAACAGTTTTTATGACGGCTATTCGGGGGATGCTTTTATATTGATGGTATACAGCCTGAATCTGTCTTTTTTGCATCCTACCCCCTTCTCTAGGTGGGGAGGGGAAGTCTGTGTAACTATTTTTCATGCATTTAATATATTAATTATCCGATAAATGCTCCCCAGGCTGTGCTCGGGACATTGGAGAGTGACAGGTTCTCAGCGAGCCTTCAAAGGCAGCGCATCAGCCTGCAGTGTATTATGTCGGCGAGGTCAGGGTGGGGTTAATGTAACTTTTTATTTGCTGATTTTTCATAGGCGGGAGCAAAGCTGGGATGGAGAGAGGGAGGGAGAGGGAGGGAGAAAGGGAGGAGGGGAGGGAGGAGAAGGTGCCACAAGAGCAGAGATAATGGTGAGGCAGATCTCTCCACCCCCAATTCACCTCTGTCAATGCCAGGAGGTTTGATTAGGTAGGAAAGGAGCAGTGGCCTCTCCCGGCTGGTTCAGTCACCAAACGACACACACCCCTAGTGACACTTCTGAGTTCTCTCTCTCTCACTGCATCTTGCACACTTGAATGCAGCACAGTTTCACCATTTGACTCCTTCTCACTCTCTGAAAGCAAAACCCAGAATCTCAGGCCTGGAAAAAAACCTGTAAGGTTTCATAGGGAGTTTCTAGTTGGCTTCCCTTTGTAACTCTCAGTTGAGTGTTTACACATAGACACTTGCACACTGCCATGTGGACTTGTGCACATATGTGAGCTGGCTTTTGTCACTTGGTTCTGTATTGTTCCTGTTCCCATGTGTCAAATGCTCACATAGACCCCTTGCCCAATCACAAAGCACAGCTTCTGGTGATTAAATAGAGATTGAGGCATGGATCCCACTGGCCACAGTTTCTCTGTAATGACAGCAACTACCTTCATGTCTAGAGTTGAGACCCTATCCATCCTGTAAGAAACAAAAAACTGTCATACAATCAGACAGCCCATCACTGCCTGGGTGAGAGGGGTGGTCCTGGGTGCCCAAAGCCAAGACGCTCCCTGGGTTTGTGAGTGCTCCAGGTCTTGGGAGGGTGAATGGGGACTTGACTAAATGGGGACCTCTCTGTTCCTGGCCTTCTGCCCCTGCCCCTGCCCCCTGCCATCTACCTGCCCTGAGAGGGCAGCACAGCTGGGTATTCTAGGCTTTTACTAGTCTGTGATCCTGAACACCCGACTCCTGGCTCCCCAACACCCTAGAATCTTTATTTTTGTTTTATATACAAAGATTTTTTTTTTACTGTAAAAATGCTTACTTACTCAGAAAAGTATAGACATTTTAAAAATTTTATTATTGATGTGGACACTTGTGTGTGTCAAGGCAGGATAAGGGCTGCTCCTGTTGGACCAGGAGCCCTGATGCTGGGGTTCAGGGCTGCAGTTCTGCCTAGATATGTTGTGTGATGCCCCCTTTTCATACACTGAAGAAGACAAAGCAAGGTGAATACTTCTGAGGCTCTGCAGACCCACCCACTCTTCCTTGCCTATTGGTGGCACTGAGACCAGTGTGTGTGTGGGGCAGGGGAGGGGGGTGCGCATGTGCACATGCATGCTTGTGTTCCCTATCTCTCTCTAAGGGAAGAAGTTGAGTTTGAATCCTAGAAACAGATAGGCCTGGGCTCAGGTCCTTGCTTTGCTACTTCCTGCTGTGCTACCTTGAGAGAGTGTCTTCACTGCTTTCAGAGTCAGCTTTCCCCTCTATAAATTGGAGTAACTATACTGGGAGAGAAACTTTATGGTTGTAGAGGAATGTTGTGAAGAATAAAGAAGTTAATACATGTAAGGTGCTTAGCTCAGTCCTTGACGCGGACACTATTGCTATTGTTGTTGTAGTTGTTGTTATTATTATTATTATTTGTTATTATTATTTGTTATTATTATTTAGATTCTACCCACTCCCACCCACCCAAATTTTGTACAACCCAGCCTCCATGAAGTTACTATCCCTTCACAGGTTTGCATTCCAAGTGGCTATTCACTCTTAGGCACTTTGTCTGAGTGGTGACAAACTGTGAATAAGTTGCAGTCATGTCTAATTATTGTCCTAACCTCCAAGCAGGCTTAATACACACGTGCCTTTGTCATCCTTGTTAAGCCAGCACACAGAGTAGCATTGAGGAGCTACTATTGGGTACCTATTGTGGACTGGGGGTGTCACGTGCATCACCTCCTTTATCTTTCTTAATGAGCTGATGTGGTGTATAATATTATTAAGCTATCGCACTGGTGAGGATCCTGAGGGTCAGGGGGATTTAGTCAATGACTTGCCAGCCTGAGGTCGCTCAGGTGTAAGAACCAGGATTGGGATTCAAGGCCACCCTGCTCCAGAGCTTGTGTTCTTATCCCTCAGGCTGCCTCTTGCTGTTTTAAAAATGATACATCAAACTGAAGCAGTGATAGCAATCTTGCAAATATATAAGTGCCTACTATCTATCAGGCAGTGGCGAGGGGCTCACAAGAATGAGATGTTGTGGCTGCCCTGGAGGAGGCTGGAGGCCACTTGGGGGAGATAAGACATTTAGTAATAGTAGTAGCTTTGGTACCGCTACTACTACTGTGCTACTGATCGTACTGTCATTCACAACACCAAGGTAGTTAAAGCTCACTCTGGGTCAGGCCCTTTTCCAAGAATGTTATCCCATATAAACTCATTTTACCCTTATAACCTCATAAGATAGGCATTGTTATTACCCATCGGTCTGGAGTGAGGAAACTGAGGGGCAGAGAAATTAGGGTGCAGAGAACTTGCACAGCTAGCAAGTGGAAGATTCTAGATTGGAACCAAGACAGGCTGCCTCCAGAGGTGAAGCTCTTCAACTTGTGACCTGCTGTGTCCCAGGTGCCTGCCTTTTCACAGCTCCCTCCCTAGTTTGGGATCCTCATTTTCATTTGAGTGTATGTAAATTTGTTGGCCCTTTTATAATTTCTATCTTTGGACAAGTATTTAATGAAAGTAATTTGGGTGCCTTGTTTCTGATCATAATGGTTGTAAGAATGGTGGTTAACATTTGAGGGCCTACTATATGCCAGGCACTGTGTTAAGTGTTTGATCTACATTACCTCATTTTATTCCCTCAAGAACTTAATTGAGGTGGGTACTGTGATTATCCCCTTTTTACAGATGAGGAAACTTAGGGTTTGAGAGAAGGGTAAGCAACTCACCCAAAGTCACACAATAAATGGTGGAGCCAGGATTTAAGCCCAAGGAGTCTGTTTCTAGACCTTGAGCTATTTACCCAAAGCTCTTAATAATGAGAAAGAAGCTTATGGAATCAAAGTGAGAAGCGCCCTGTTGTCTCCCTCCAAACCAATCACAATTTACCTCCCTCCCTCCCCCTCAAAGAGCTATGAGGTAGAATTTTCCAGAGCTATGAAGTAGAATTTTTTTCTCCCTACAAATGTGATCATTCTGTTGTATTGTCCTATAGATTGCTTTTCTTTTTTCTCATTTGGAGTTAGTATACATAGATCTCTTTCACTCTTTTAACTTCTACCTAATATTCCACAGAATGGATTCACCATAATTCTCCCCTTGATGGACATGTGGGTTGTTTCCAATTTTGGAATATTGAATGCAATGAGCAATGCTTCCCTGAACATTCTAACACAGGCCTTTTATGCATATGCGCTCAGTCAGTACTTAGAAGTGGAATTGCTGAATGGAACAGAATGTGTTTAACATTTTTATAGCTGTTGCCAAACTGTCCTCCAAAAAGGCAGTACACTTCCCCAAAGCATATGAGAGGAACCCCATTACCTTCTATCCTTGCCATTAATGGCTATTATACATTCCGCCCGCCCCCCCTCTGTTTTTTGCTAAGCTGGTGTATGAGAAAGAAATTCTTGGTTATTTTAATTTCCCTGATTACTACTGAGATTGGAAACCTTTATATTTATTTGCTATTTTTCAATCTTTTTTGCCCTTTTTGCATCTCATCTATGTGTACGTTTTGCCCATTTTTTGATTAGGTTGAGGGCTTATGGTTTTTATAATATTAATCTTCTGAGTATAAAAGTAATACATTCTAAATGAAGAACATTAGAAAACACAGACAATAAAGAAAATAGATATCACACATAATCCCTCCACCATGAGATAATACTTGGCAGCCTGCATATTGGTGTATTTTTGCCACTCTTTTTTTATGCAAATATATGTGCTTCCTCTCTCCACTCTGAGCATAGCACTCTATATGCAGTCTTGTACCTTTTTTCCCACTTGACATTATAAAGGACACATTTTCCTGTGCTATTGAATATTTTAAATACAATTTTTATTTCTGCTAAATGTTGATCACATGGATATGTCAAAACTTATTTAATCATTATTCTAATTGCTGGATGTATAGTTTGCTTCCAGTTTTTCATTGTTATAAATAATGCTACAGTGAACATCTTTGTACATAAATCTCTGTCCACATCTCTGATTATTTCCTTAGAATAGATTCTTTGAAGTGGAATTACTGGGTCAAAGGGTATAAATTTTTAATGATTTTTGAACCATATTGCCAAATTGCTTTCTAGAAGGGTTATATCGATTTACATCCCCACTAACCACGTAGGAGACATACATTTAAGTGCACACTTTATAATTAAAAAAAACTTTTCAATTGAGAGGCGAATGTATCTTATTATTGCCTTAATCTTTCCTGTCTTTTGCAGTGAGGTTAAATGTATTTTGTACACCCTTTGGCCATTTGTATTCTGTGAATTATACTTCCATGTTCTTTGCTCACTTTCTGTTGGCCTAATTATCCCCACTTTTTTGGACAAAGACTCTGACTGAGGCTTAGAGTAGTTAAGTAACCTACCCACAATCACACAGCTGACAACAGGCAGAGCCATAATCCAAACTTCTCTTACTCCCAGTCTCGAGCTCTTGCACCATACTATTTCTCTTTTGCTCTAGAGCAAGAATCAGCCAACTGCTGCTCAGCCTGACAACTGTTTTTGTAAATAGAATTATTGTAAGTAGAATCACAGACATGCTCATTTATTTACTATCATCTATGGCTGCTTTTGCCCTACAATGGCAGACGGCAGATACCAAGGTGGCCCACAAAGTCTAAAGTGTTTACTATCTGATTTTCCAGAAATGTTTTACAGAAAACCTTTGCTGACCCGTGATCTAGAACAACATTGTATGTGGAAGTTTAAATTTTGTTAGTAGGTAAATTTTGAAAAGTAAAATTAAAAGTCAACTTTTTAATTTAGTACTTCATTCATTCATCAAACACTTATCAAATACTTATTGTCCCCCGGCCTCTGAGGTGGGAGTTCTTATTTCATAAAGGAGTTTCTCAAAAGATACACTTGCAACAAAGTTATTGAAATTAAAATGGAAAAGCAGTGAAGAGGTAAATGTGTTTAGGTATAGAGACCATGTAACATGAAATTAGACTCTGAGCTTCTTGGCAACCAGGACAAAAATGTAAACATATTGGATTACATCATTTCCACGACCTGGGAGAAAAAAGTATGCCACTCTTTTACAGGAGAGACAAACCATTCCCTGGTACTACATTCAAACAGGCAGTCATCACCCGAGGCACTGCTCAGGGACTGGGAGCAGTGTAATGGACAAAGCCTTCCATCACAGATTTACAGCAGGTACAGCCCTGATCTTCATGTGTTTCTTGTATAAATAAAAAATAAAAGCTGAGGACACAATGTGACAGCTCAGACTCAATGAAGGCCGTGCCACAGGCTCACCTAATGTGGTGCTGCTGTATGGCTTTCTAGGGAGTTAAGCTGGAAGCAGAAAAGTATTTAAAATGCCCACTGGAGCATATGCCCCAGCTGTCCATCCACACCCAGTCCATCCTCTTTTTTCCCACTGTCACCACCTTAGGGTGAGTCCTTGTCATGTCCTGCATCCTCTCTGCTCTGCCTCCAGACTCTCCTCCACCCTCAGCTGGTGATCTTTCTAATCACAGACCTTATCATCACTCCCATGCTCCACAGGCTTAAAAAGCCATCAGTGGCCCAAGTGGTGGGATTTGGGGTCAATTTGTTTGCTCTCAGCTTGGAATTTTTAGTTATTGTTTGAACTCTTTATAATGAGCATGTATAATAATGCTTGCAAAAACAATAGAGTGATTTTATTTTCGAAAAAAAAATCTAGATTAAGATGCCCAGATGTGCCAAGATTTTAACAGTGGTTAATTCTGTGTGGTTGGAGCGGGACTATGGTTGATTTTTTTTTTCTATACTTAAGTATATTTTCGAAGTAAAATTTTTTTTTTTTTTTTTTTTTTTTTTGCATTCAAGTCACCTGGCACCCTTCTGCTTCTCCTCTAGGCTCTCACAGATTCCTTTGCATAATGACTACATTGATTAGGCATCTACTATGTGACAAGCCCTATACTACGTACTTTTTAAAAACATAAATATTACTGCATTTTTAAACCATGTGTTCAGTCCATTTTATGGATGAAGGAACTCGTATAGGGCCACAGGGCTGGAGTGACTGAGCCAAGATTAGAACCCAGGCAGTGTGAAGCCAGAGTTTGAATTTTCCTTTACACCACTGTCTCCTCCTTAGCACATTAAGTCTTTTATTTCTTGATGCCAGCACAGTACTTGGCGTGTTCTAGGTGTTCAATAAATGTTTATTATTGAATGAAGGTACTTCCTAAGTATCACTTTGGAGGCGGGATATATTTTGAAATGCTATTGATCTTTTTCTCCCCTCATAACTTCCCCTCCCTCCTCCCCTCAGGTTTGGGAAGGGCGGAAAGTAGAAGGGTTTTGGATTTTGGTCTTCAAAATCTCAGGCTCTTGGGGGAATGGACAACATTTCCAGGTTGAGAGTTTAGGCTTTGCTGGACCTCAGAGGGTGAGGTCTGAGCCCAGGCAGACCCCTGAGGGCCCAGAGGAAATGGCTGAGAGGTGGGTCCAGGCGCCTGACATCTAGATGGCTTCGCAGAGACTCTCGTGCCCAGATAAGTGGTGCAGAATCACTACTATGTCTTCCATCATGGCCTGGAAGGGCAGAGCATGGACAGCGGGCAAGAGAAAGGGTGCTCTGAGGGGCTACCTGGGTGAACAGATAACATGGTGGATCTCATGGTAGCTTCAGCACTTCATAAGCCTCTTGTAACTTAGAAGGAAGTCTAGGGAAAGGGCAGGAACTGGAGAAAATCCAGAAATGATTGATAATGATTTTTTTTCCACTGCCAGTGGAATGTGGACTCAGAATGGAAATTAAATTGCATGCTTTAGTGAAAAATTAAGTGTTTTCTTATACGTTGAGTCTTTGGACTGAGACCTTTACTACCTTTCCTTTATCTGGGCATTTGCTCTGGACTGGGGAAATACATTCCTGGCTGCACTGTCCACTAAACATGCAAAAGGAAGCCTGGAATTTCAAGTCACCCACTGAGGGCAGGGATGACCTCAGATTTTGGAACACTGAAGGGGGGACAGCTTCCTAGGACAAAAGTTAAGGAGACTGATAATTATTCTCTGCACCTGAAAGGTGTCCCCACCTGTGTGTGCAGGTGGACTGAAGACCCCCTTGCAGGTAAACCCAGGTATTCCCTCTCAAGATGGGTCTCTTTGTATCCATCATGCTCATAGACAGGAGCTTGATTTAGACCCACAATCCTACATCATTGACCACAACAAGAATGATCTTGGCCTGAAAAACTTTCAGAGCAGATGTGACTAGTTGCCCATGTCTGCATCATTAGTGCCCCAGTGGACTGTCTCCTTCGGAGCAGCACTGCTCCCTGGGGGACCTTTAAGATGAGTGAGCCATGAAATGGCCCCCCAGGGTGTAAAAAGAGGGGGGTCAGCTGAATGAAGTTACTTACCAGTTACCCTTTACATCTGAGCCTGTGCCTGTAAAGGATGGCGCATTTGGCTTGGCCGTGGTTGATGCTGTCAGAGCTTTGGCTGTGGGGGAAGGAGGGATGACACTAGTGGATCAGCAGGGCAATGGACCAGAGTCAGAAGGTCTGGTTCAAGTTTCAACTCTGCTCTTACCAGCTTGAACTGGGTAACCTCCTTCTCATTTTTGAACTTTGATGCCCTCATGTTAGAAATGCCTACCTCACATGGTTTGAGGGAGGACACTTGGGGAGTTCTCTCCGTAGCTTCCCCTAAGGACCCCTTATCCTATTTCACTAGCAGCAGCCTCATCTAGTCTTAACTGTAACCACGTCTCACCCACAGAAATCCTGTTATCCCATGAAAATGGTGCGATTCAATGCAATTAGGAAAAGAAAGGACTTAGGGGCAGCCACTAGAAGGGACTTTATGCTGCAGCTGGAAAGCAAGTGGCCTCTTTACTCTTAGGAGGTCCGAGTGTTTTCCAGCCTAGTCAGTTCTGAGGCCAATGCTGAGCCCCCTGGTTGAACCTATATCTTCTATAAAGGCAGGTACCCCATGTTTCAGGGAAACACTTATTACACTCTTCCCTGAGGAGTAGGGAGATCGGCGTTAGTTGTGGGACTGTTCGAAACAAATTAGCTCTGAGCCTGGAATTCTTTTTGTTTTAGTTGGAATTTTCACAGCAAGAAAGCCACTGGGGTGACAACATTTCCTGTACATTATCTCATTCAATCCCCAGGATGCCCTGGTGAGGCAAACTAGGCAGGCATTATTTTACCTTTTAAATATCCATTCTGTTCACATCTCTCCATCACCTCTGTCACCTTCCTAGTCCAAGCCATTGTTAATTTTTTTTATTAAGCTTTTTCAAGGAATTTGGGTTGTTTCCATTTTGGGGCTTTACTAATAAGCTCATGTCTTTCTCTTTCCTAGCATTCATCACATTCTGTAATTATCCTGATGTGACTATTTGACTGATGTCTTGTCTGTGCTGCTAGACTGTAAGCATCATAGGAGCAAGCCTTATATTTGTCTTGCTCATTATGGTATCTCTAGTACTTAACGTAATATCCAACATATAGTGAGTCCTCAATAAATATTTGTTGAATGAATAAACATGCCCTCAGTTTACAAATGAAGAAGCTGAGGCTCTGAAAGGAAAGGTGCAGACCAGGACTAGAAACCAGGCTTCCTGACTGTGCGGTGCCCTTTCCACTGCTATCTCGTATGGTGTCTGGTGAGACCAAGCACTTTGTCATCACTTTTGCACAATTTTAGGATTACTGTGTTATGATTATTTTCATTATTATTGTTATTATCAGCCCCCCACTGGAATGTCAGCTCCTAGAGGACAGCAATGGTTTCTGTTTTGTTCACTCCTGGCTCCCCAGCACTCAGTACAGTGCCTGGAATATAAGAGACCATTAACATTGCTTGGATTGACAGTTAACTATTGCTTGAATTGCAGCACTGTTAATATAGACCTGTATAAAGAAAAATGTCAGCTCTTACTAAAAGCAGACGCTATGGGACTGTCCACATGTTTTCATTTTGCTGGGATTTTATGGGACTGATTATTGCTAAAATTAGGAAGCTAGTGACTGGTACCTTGAAATCTGTCACAGGCTAAATGGTGTTCATTCAAACCTCAATAATCTAAAACTTCCTCTGGTTGCACCTAGGCAAATCGACTTTCATTTGCCCTCTTGGGAAAAAAGTTAGCTTGAACCATGAAGGATGAAAACAAGAACACACTCCAAAAGCCAGAAGGAACCTACCAAAGAGAATTAGGACTTCGCTTATTGTTGGCAAGCAAATTGATGCTGCTCATTGCAAATGGATCTTATTTGCTCACCATCAGGTCTTATCTGCTCATCCGAGCAGGTTTCGCTGCCGCGCTGCTTGGCAGCAGATGGGTTCCAGGAATGGCAGCTCTGTGGAAGTAATAAAGTGGTGTTTCTTTTCCAATTGTCTCTCATTGAGTCCTCTCAGTAATTCGGATTGATTGTCCTATAGCCCAATGCAGGGACTAAGTGAGTTTTGTCTGGGATTTTTATTGCTGTCTCAGGAAGTGAATGATACATACAGCAAGGTTGGTCCTGAGCTGCCTTGAAACACTGTCCTTTCCAGCCAGGGGCCAAGGCCTGTATGTGGGTGAGGTGAGGAGATATTTTCAGGCCTAGAACCAGGCCTTTGGACTCTTGACAAATTTCCAGGAATAGCCCTGTGATGGTCTCAATCTCCGTGCCTCTGCCGTGACCATGGTGCCTCAGAATTCCCTGTGTCTTCAGGCTTTGTCTGCAATGAGAATGGCTCATCCATCTTCTAAGACGCATCTATCTGGAGTCACAAGGTAGTTCCAGAGGTGCAGCTCCTACACTCTTCCTGTGGCCTGGCCTAAGCTCTGGGTGCCAGTCTCTGGCCTAGCAAGAGAAGGTGGGTGAGGTGCAAGGGAGAAACCATAGCTCCTCAGTTCTGAGATGTTTATCAGTTTGCTTTTAGGAGCAGAGAGAGGCAGAGATGCTGAAGAGGAAGCTAGGGTCTGGCAGGGTACTGCACACTCCCCCATACCAACAGTTAAGCTACAGCCAGAGTCTCTGCTCAGCTCAGAACCCTTTGGCAAGTCCTGTGTTTAAAGCGCCAGGCCCCCGCCCTGGGAACAAGTTAGCCTTGTGCCCCCTCGTTCCCTTTCCTTTCGATTTCTGTGAATTTTTAGTTTTCCTCCTGGCCCTGTCTCCTCTCTCCCCTCTCTTCCACATCCTTATCCCCTCAGACCCATCTACCCCTCAACCCCATCTGACTGCCAATTGCAAAGGCCTGAAAATAATGTGAAATAATATAGTTTATCACCCAGAGGCTGCTGACAGGCAGTGCGGCCACCTCGGAAAACAGGCGGGGAGGCAGGGAGGGCGAGGAAATTATAGGCTGCACAAAGGAGAAAAAGTTAAAGTGAGAGCTCCATAAAAGAAAGTGGAACTATTATGCTGCAAAATGCCAACTCATTACAAAGCGGCCAAATAAGAGAGAAATACGGTGCTGCCTGTAATAGCAGTTTACAAGGGAACATTGTACAGCAACAGAAGAGATGCTGCTATAATTTGCTCTAACAACTCCAATTATCCCTTTTATTGATTTGGCAACACATTTAATAGGAGTAGCCACACCTCTTCTGTTACAAATCATTAAAGGTGTTGAACGGTGTAATTTTAAAATTGTCCTCCTACAGTTGTCAGTATGACAGCATAATTCTCCCTGATTTCGGCTATGTAAACACCGAGGCACGGTCATTTCCCCCTTACAAGGCCAGAGATGTTGTCAGCCTGGGTTTTTTGTGCAGAAACATCCATTTAATACATATCTTTTTTTCCCCAGTCGGCTCTCCTAATTGCAGTGAGGCTTGGTTTAGTGGTTTGTTTTTTTTCTTCCCCTTTCTCATTCTTTCCCTCTCTTCTTCCAGCTAGATGGTGTGTGTGATGGGGATAGCGGAGGGAGGGAAATAAACAGGCTGTTTGGCCTTCTCTTTCTTCCTGGGCAGCCTTAATTGCTACTTAAGTCTGGGCCCAGCACTTAACATCCGGGGGGCAGGCCGGGTGCGCAGCGCACAGCCTCGGGAGGCCGGCGCGCGCCCCCGGGAGAGGCCGGCGCGCACACGGTCTCGGCAGGCCCCGACCGAGCGGAGCGGGCCGGCAGGGCGGAGGGAGGATGCGCGGGACCCGGCGGCACTGGGTCGGGGTCAGACTCAGGGTCGGGGTCGGGGTCGGGGTCGGGGTGGGGTGGGGTGGGACAAGACTGTGGGGGAACGCCGGGAATCCGAGTGGCAGGCTGGGGAGGATGGGGCCGAGGATGAGTAAGTAGGAGAGGCCAGCGCGGAGGGGTTGAGGGAGAGGGGCCGCGGGAAGGATGAGCCCCGTCCTCGCGCTGAGCCCTGACTGTCCTAATGGAGCCTTTTGAGGGGTTATTTGTCCCGGGTCGGCCCCCGCTTGCGGCTTCCTCGCCCGCCTACCGGCTCCTTAAGGGAGTGTTGCAGTTTGCCGCATTCCAGGGACTAGCCCAGAGAGGAGGCCCTCACTGATCTTTGCTGAGTGGAAGCAAACACGGTGTAAGGAAAGAGTCTGAGGACAATAGGTTAGAAGGGCTCAGGTGGTGGGAGGTGACTGGGAGGGAGGTGAGGGTTTGGGATGGGGAGGGGGCAAGTGACTCGTTGGGAGTCTGACCTTGTGCTTTTAGGTGCAGGGATAGGGCTTGGGTGAGGTTGTGTGGGATGGCTGGGGCAGGTCCATGCCCTTCTCTTCTCCAAGCCCACACCCAAACCCTCTCCAGTCCCATGTGTGGTCTGTGTTCTCTTGTGTTCAAGTCTTGAGGGGCCACATTCCTGCTAGTAACCAGTGGCCAGGTGCTGTAGGGGAAAGGGGTGTGCTTTGAGTAGTCAGGACCCTTTTCCAAATCCACCTCTGAAATCTTGGACAAGTTCCCCACCCCGACTCTCTTCCTCTGTATGATGGAGCTGGACCTAGAGGTTCTCTGAGGGGGTGCTACCTTAGGTGACCTCCAGTGGGCCAGGCTCCTGAGCAGTTGATGAGAATGAAGCAGGAACACCTGCTCTGTGGCCTTGAGCTCCCACACTCTCCCACTGGAATTGGACCTCAGCTGCAGTAGGAGGAATTTAACTTAAACCCAAAGAACGTTAGCTCTCAGAACTACATGGTTCCAGATTAGGTGACTGGGGACTTTCTTAAGGTCAGGAGAGACCCTTACTCTACGCTGGGCCAGCTGAAGGGTTCTTGGTTTGGGTCGGCATGGTCATCACCGAGAATCCACAGGAGCTGGGTTCTTGGCCTTGGCTCCCCGGACACTTGGGGGATGGGAAGCAGCCCCACAGCTGTCATCTCCCTAACATCTGCGGACCTTGTTTGCTTTCATCAGGGCCTGGCTATTCCTCAGCTGAGCCTGCTGTGCTCCTAAAACGGAAAGCTTGGCCAACCCCAAAACCCCACTCCCACATCCTCACAGGAGAAAGCTTGGAGTCTGCTTGGAAGTTCTAAAAAGGAACCTTCTTCTGTACTTCTGCACAGCATGGGTATTGGTGTATGTGTGCATGTGTGCATATCTGTGGATTCCCCTCTCTTGCTCTCTCTCTAAGCACTCCTATGTGTCTCTACTTCTGCTTTTCTCTTTCTCCACACCTCTGGGTTTCTCTTTGTGCCTTTCTCTCTGGCTCTCTTTTTTTTTGTACTTTTCTGGGCTTCTTTTCATCTTTGTGTTTTTTGCTCACTGTATTGTAATTCCTGTTTCCATGCTTGCTCTCTCTCACCAGACTATGAGCTCCATGAGAACAAAGGCTGACTTTATCTCCCTGTGCCTGCACATAGTAGGTGCCTAATCCATTTCTGTGGAATAAATGAGTAGATATATGACTGCTGCAGAATCCTTTTGTGTTTGTCTGCACCTTTCTGGGTCTCTGTGACTCTCTCAGAAGGTAGTTTTGCGGCTATGTGTATAGCAATACTTGATTTATTCTCAGGTGTCTTTATATTTCTTGGGGGGTATTTTTTCCTCTCCTCATCTATGTCTGTCTTCAGGTCTGCTGGTCTGCCTGAATATCTCACTGCCTGTAGCTCCACATCTCTCCCATGCCTGCTGGCTCCGACAGCAGGAAGGTAAAGGGTGCTGAGTGCAAAGCAGATGTCCTCCTTGGGCATTCATGTTGGGGGAACTGGACTCTCTCCACATGGTGAACTTTCAGACTCTTCATCACGAGAGGCTGTGAGCACCCCAAACTGATCACCTCCTCATCCTTACATAAGGGTGAGTTGTGGTCCTTTCCATCTCTTCCTCTCACCATGACCCCAATCACAGCACCTGCCCTTCTCTAATTGGCTGATGTCAATGGGAAGGGGGGAGGGAAAGCTGATGTCCAAGGAGGAAATCCCATTAGGGGAGCTGGAGCCAAGTTATTAGTGGTTAAGATGTAATTGGAGTTAGTGAATAATTTCATTCGATTCATCATGTATTTATGGCACACCCAACTGTGTGACCTTGGGTGAGGTGCTTCACCTCTCTGATGAAATAAGACCTCAATGTTTGCCAAGGACCTTTGGATTTCTGGCATTTTGAGTCCCTGATGTTGGAAGGAATCTCTCTCCACTGAACATTGATCACTTGCTACTGCCTCTTTCTTGGGAGGCAGTCATATCCTGCCTCTGAATTATTCGTGCAGTTGCCCAAGTTCCCCTCCTAAATTCTGCACTCCTTGAGGGCATGGTCTTATTTATCCCCCACAGTTAAGTGGCACACAGTGTGTGGTTTATCAGTTTCCCGAATGGATGATTGAATGATTGAATAGTAGAGACTGTGATTAATAACAAATAAGTTTCCACAACCCTGCACTTAAGCAGCACACAAATTTTTTTTTTTTTTTTTTGGTGGGGGGATGATTCTGCCCTTTGCTAGCATTGTGAACTTAAGTGAGTTTCTTAGCCTCTTTGTGCCTCTATTTCCTAATTAATAACATGCAAGTGTAACAGCTACCACACACGGTTTTATGAGGATTAAATGCAATCATATATATATATAGTTAAACCCCTAATGCAGAGCGTGGCATTTGTAGACTCTTACTATGTATCCCTGCTCCTTTCCTAAGTGGAGAAGGGGCACTAACCCCTACATATATCAGAAAGGGAGAAATCAGTGTTGGGTGGGTTTTTTAGATTGAGGCTGGTGAGTGGTGAATCTCTACTGGTGGGTTAGATACTGCTTTCTTGTGCCCCATGGGCTTTTGGCTTCTTTTTATTTCCCCTACCCCTGCCACCCCGACACACACAAAGATGGGTAGATAGCAGGGGCTCAGAAAGTGTTTGTTGAATTAGTGAATAAAATGAAAACTAATTTCTTTGTGGCTAAAGACAGATCCTGAATTCAGGTCCTCAACTGAATTATCTGGCTCCTTTAAGAAATCCCTTTTCCCCATAGAGCCAGGTGGGTACTAGGCTAATCGGGGGATCATTTCATGAATTACATAAATGTCTAACCACTATGCGGTACACCTGAAACTAATATAAAATATTGAATGACAGCTAATTGAAAAATAAAAAGTAAAAAAAAAATCCCATTCTCACCCCCCAAATCCACCCCACATGCATTGATTCAGAATCTCTAGGTTTGGGCTCAGAATCTAATATTTTTTTAAAGCTGCCCAAGTGATTCTGACATGTGGACAATTTAGGATAGTCTGGCTTAGGACATGACCAAGATGATATATATTTAATGCACATTTGAAAATAACTTATCTGATTTTAAGATATAAACACTAAACATTATTTGAACATTGTTTATAAAAAAAACCTACATTCATACCCTATGTTCTACTCCCATGTCTCCTCAGATACGCTGGGGGCCATTTCAGGGTAACACGGGAGTCAGGGTGAGGAAGGATGAATATTTAAGTAGAGCCTGGTGTTGGGACTAGAGGGAGAGCTTAGCCCAGGTCACAAATGTGAAGGGACCGAAAGGGAAAGCGAGAAGGCTGGTGGTTATCTGTAAAGCTGTAGACCCTAGAGCAGGTTACAAACTCTCACCTCCTGGAGTCTCCCCTCCCCAGCCTTGGGAGGGGACAACGGAACTAGAGAAAGCAGTTTTATCTCCCATATTATGGCTCAGCCCAGCCTTAATTTTCCAAGGATTAAAGGGTGGGGGTAGGATGAGTAACTAAAATAAATAATAAAAACAAATGAAAGCTGCTCTGTAAAGTTTTGAAATGAGTTTGTGTTTTCGACATCCTTGGTTTGTTGTGTCTGCTATGCTTGTCATTACAAGGCATGACCGCTTACACTTAGATATGACCTGCACATACTGGGTGTCCACTATATTGATGCTAACCCAACCCTGCAAGGTGGAGGTCATTATTATTTCCATTTTACAGATGGAGGACTGAGGCTCAGAGAGATCGACCTACTCGAATTTACACAGCCAACTAGGGTTAGAGCTGGGAGGTGAACCTAGATCCCTTGACCCAAGTCCCATGCTTTCCCCCCATGCCTTCCGGGGAAGGGCCCTAAGCCAGTGGGTTTGGGGATTCACTCTGAATGTGGCTGAGCTCCAGCAGAGGTGCACCTGGTTGAGTCCTGATCACCGCTTTGGTTCCCTCCATTCACTGAGTGGCTCCAGCTGGTGGAGCATGGGGAGAGAGGATTAGCTCTCCGGACCAGACCCCCATCCTTTTTCTGGGCCCTCGTCCCCCTAATCTTTTTCTTGAGTGGCCCCTCTTCAAGTGTGTGCCTGATGCCCAAAGAGGCCCCCTTCTCCCCCCACCCTCTTTTCCCTCCCTGTTTTGTTTTATTTCATTCACTCACTCTTCATCCACAACTCACTTAGCAAGCATTCACTCAGCTTGACCAGGTGCTTTGCTGGGCTTGGGCATCCAGGGGTGGGGAAGACCTGATCCTGGCCCTTTAGGAGTTTCAAACAAGAGAGAGCAATAAATTCAATACTGGGATTAGCACTGCAGGAGAGACGAAGGCAGAGGAGGAACCATCTTCCAACTTGTCCCTATGAAAAGTGGGCTTTTCATATTGCTTGTAACATGGGTGCAGCTAGAATGGTTAAAAGTGGCCGAAGTGTGGGGGGATGGTGAACACTTGGGGTGCCAGCTGTTTGGATTGCCTAGAGGGTGCCTAGCTGGTCGTTCACATGGGCCACTAGCCTCCTGGGTGGGAGGGGTCCCACCTCCTCTAACCTATCCCTAGGGCCCCGTCAGAAGACTTCTTTTTTCTGCCTTATTTTCAGGTCCTTTGAAATAATCTGTTTTTTGGGTTTTTTTGTTTGTTTGTTTTTTTCAGAAAGCCTTCTCCTCCTTCCAGGCTGTGTTCTTTCCTAGAGTTCTGCTTTCCCACTGTGTGTGTTTATGTACACATGTGCTTGTGTGAAAGAGCAAGAGAGAGGAAGAAGGAGCATGTGCTTACATCCCATCTTAGCCTCCCTCCATCATTGGTCTTAAACAGGAGATGAACTGGAGCCCCCATTCAAGGCAGAGAGCCCCATCTTTGCCCTGTGCAGGGGGCACAATGGCACAGTGGCCACAGTAGTCCCCACCTTTGTGGAGCTTGCAGCCTGGTGAAGAAGAGATTGGCGTGCTCATTTTGCATGACCTGAGTTCTCACTAGAGACTGAAAAAAGGAGCCAAGGAGAGGAGAGGCAGGAAGTGGAGAAGGAATAAGGAAAGGCCTTGACTGGGAAGACCAAGGGAAGAAGTATGCAGTGAAAGGCTACCACTGCCCAAGAAGACAGGGACCAGGGACCTTTGGTTGGAGCGAGACTCCTTACTTACCCCACCAATGGCTGAACCTCCAGTTCTGGAGGTGGACTGGTCCAAACCAAGACTAGGCTGTGTCCCTAGTGGAGGCAGTACAAGTGTGTGTGTGTGTGTGTGTGTGTGTGTGTGTGTGTGTAAGGGTGGGTGGTGGGGGTAGTTCTGAAATCTCAAGGCCAACGGGTTAAACTGGAAGCAGAAAAGTTTGTGGCCTCAGCCCTTTCCTATCTGCCTCTCCCTCATCCCCCACCCCCCAGATTCCCCCAATCCTCCTCTTCGTGTCCTGCTCCTCCTCCCTTTTCCATTTGGAAGAAGGAGGCTTGCTGTCTTTGTATTTTAACTGTAGCAAAAAGATTAAATTGTTTACGAGCCGGGAGCCTCGGCTGGCTGGATGAGCCGGAAGAGACAAAGATAGACATTCTAATTCTCCCCTGTTCTCCAGGCCTCCGTCCCCCTGGCTGCTGCTAATTCTTTTATCTGCCCCCAACACTCCAGGCATTATGTGCATTCATAAAAAAGGGGGGGGGGGAGTGGAGAGAGCCCTCGCCAAAGCCAGCAAAATTACTGTTCTCTGCGCGGTTTCTCCGATAGCAATCTCTTGAATGCTGATTACTTTTTTTCCCCTCTCCCATGCCCCCTCCCCCTTCCCCAGCACCCAACATAAGTTGGTCTTTAACCCTTTATCTTTAGCAAGCAGAAAGACACGGAAAACATCTCACTCAGTGGGTGGAAAAAAAAAAAAAAAAGGCAAGGGAGGGTGGAAGGAGAGGGGAAAAAAAAGCCCAGCACAGAGAAGAATTACTGTTATCTCCCCACCAGAAGAGGAACAGCGGAGATAAGGGAGGCCTGAAGAATTAAAAGAATCGTAGCGTTGGGGGCTCTAAATTCACGCCGAAGCTGGTTGTATTTGTCTGTCACGGGGGTTCATAATTTTCTGAGGTTGTTTTGATAGACTTATTGTGCGGACTGCATAGAAAACTCATCAGCATTTGTTGCCTCTGAGCATTATTGTCAGAGGTAACTGCGTGTCTATAGACTGGGGGAGATAATGGCTGAAGTAGAAAGCAGATAAAGCCAGGGCCCTTCTCATTAAGGGCTATCTCTGCCTCCGCAGACCAGCTAGGATTGAGTGACTGGGGCGGCAGCACAGGGCATACATTATGCCAGCTAAAGCGAAAGGCAGCGTCATGACTGCGGGCAGCCGGGTGGACCCTGGGCCCATGATGAATGGCGAAAGGGGGCTCTGGCTTCACGGCCCCAGTTTGTCAGCAGGGGTATGAGCAGGGGGTGCCCTGGGGCTCACTGAGCTATAGGGGTTTGTGGCAGAGTGGTGTGGGGGGGTGGAGGCAGGTCTTTGATTCAATTCCACTTTGTACAGATGAAGTCCAGAGAAGGGAGGGAGGGGGTGTGTCTGAGGCCACTGGTGAGGGAAGGCAGAGCAGGTTTTTCTGATCCTGAAGTCCTCTACTCCTGTCCTTACCTCACATGTAGAGTCATTGAGAGAGGCAAGCCTCCCATAACCCAGGCCACTGTCCACGTGGAGGCATGGAAGGTTCATGTCCTCTTAACACCTAAGAACTCCCCTTACATGGCACATTCTTGTGAGTGCCCCTGAGGAGTCAGGTGCTGTGGAAAGCTACAAGCACGTTTTGTGTGTACACCCAGTGGCCATCCTACTCCCTCCATTTATCATGGAATGACCTTCCTTCTATTCGCTCCCACCCCTCCTCCACCCCGCCCCCTCCCCCCCACAGAAAAGCCAGCAAAGGGGAGTGGGCACATCTGGGCACAGAGACTCACAATATCTTCAAGTCCTAAATTCAGGCTAGACCAAACCATACAGTAATGGTGAAGGCCAGCGTCAGCAGGCCTGGGGCTCTGTGCAGCTTGGGATGAGAGCCCATCTCTGGCCTTTTCTTCCATCTATAAAATGGGATGATAATGTAGCCTGCTTCATAGGGTGGTTGTAACGACTGATGAGATTATTTATCTAAAAAGGTTTGCTCACACAATGCCTAGACATACTAAGAGTTCAGGACACCTGTTACTATCTTTATAATTACTGTTCCTCCGGTGGCCCTAAGGGCCTTCTGTGCAGCTTCCTTTTTCATCTGGCCTAGGGTGAGGGCTCTGGGGAGAGATGTCTGAGCTGTAAGTGAATGTTTCATTCTTGTCACTTGCTCTCATAAAGGTGAGGCCTTGGTGTTTCCTGAGTCCATCCCTCTCCGTTGGCTGTTGAGCAACTGAGGCCCAGAGAAGGAAGGGACTGGCCCATGGCATACAGCAGGTCCCAGGACAAAGCACCCAGTTTCCCAGCTCTTGGGAACTCTTGCCTTCTGCCTGGCCAGGCAGGAGAGAGCACAGATGTTTGCAGCCATAGGGGGCAGAAAGGACCAAAGGCGATGCCACTGGCCACAGGGGCCCTGAGCTCATATCTGAGGCTGTTCTGGTCTACTGCTTGCTGAGCATGACCTGGAGCAGGCACAGGAATGTGAGTGCTTTTAGCAGTTAATTGATCTACATTTGCTTTGGCTCAGGCTGACTAAGAAGCATCATGAGCACAGGGATTTAGTATTTGGGTTGGGGGGAGATGCATCAGAACAGGAAGAGGGGCCCCAGACAGATGTGGAGGCATACAGAGGATCAGACTAAGGGTGGCTGGCTAGAGTCTGCAGTGGGGACAATGGGGAGCCACCAGACACAGCCTCTCCTGGTATATGATTGAGCCCAGCACAGCCCCACTCACATCATCTGGGCACTTGGCCAGAGTTCAAACATTGGCAGCGGGTAGGTTATGGGGCCCCGCATCTGTTAAGCACTTCTTACATGTCATGAGTTCCATATCTTTACAACCACCTAAGAGGAAGGCCTTACCATCCCCAGTTTACAGGAGATAAAACTGAGACCCAGAGAGATGAAATAACAGGCTTAAGCTCACACGGCTTATAAATCTAACTGGGATTTGAACCCAGGACTCTCTGACACAAAAGTCCAGGATTTATCTACTCTATATCTGCTCCATTGCTCCCTTTTAAGGCCAATTGGTTCCCAGTTCATTCCTTCCTTTCTTCCTTCTTTCCTTCCTTCCTTCCTTCCTTCCTTCCTTCCTTCCTTCCTTCCTTCCTTCCTTCCTTTCTTCCTTGCCTCTCTCCCTCCCTCCCTCCCTCCCTCCCTCCCCCTACCTTCTATTATCAAGCTCCTACCATACCCTAGCCACAGTGTTGGTAGTAATACATCCCTCTGGACCTCTAGGACTAGTAGGGAAGACTGACACAATATAAATTCCTACAAACAAGCAATATAATAGGTGTGAGTGACAGAATACAGGAGTACAGAGAAGAAACTAACACTCTCTAGGGTGGAGAAAGAAGGTCAATGGGACTACTGAATCAAGCCTGAAAGATCACAAAGTGGACAAAGTGGGCGAGGGCATTCCAAGCAGAGGGAACAGCCTGTACAAAGACATGGAGACAAAGAGGAGCGCAGAGTGAATGTTGAATCAGGAGCTGTGTGGGTACATATGGGGCTGGGGGTTGCAGATTGGGTGGAAGAGCCTTAAACATCAGGGGAAGGAGACTGCTTCAATCAGTGAATCACTGGGAGCCCTGAGTGTTCCAAATAGCTTGAAACTCTCACCTCCTGGAAAGTCAGGCTCTGCTAATGACCACTACTGTCATCAACCCCACCCTCCTCAGCTGTCACCAGCTCAATGAGGGGCTGATTCCTGATGGCAGAGTTTGGCAGGAGTGGCGGAATGTGGAGTAGAAAGAATGTAGATTCAGGAATGCCTGAATCTTGTGAACTGAGATTTAAATCTCCACTTCAGGCTGTGTGGCCTTGGGGGCCAGGCATGTCATCTCCCTGGACTCAGTTTTCTAATCTATAAAGTGGTGACAACACCTATCACACAGTAACTGCAAGAATTATCCCAGAATGGTATAAAGCGCCTGGAGTGTTACAGACTGGAAACAAATGTCAGTTCTTCCTCTTCTGCTACCCTGCGTGCTGCCAGCATTCTGGTTGGGTACCTCTGTCCCTGCTCTCACCTGCAGGACTCACCCTCTTTGAGGCTCCAGGTGGTTTCATGAGTTCGGTCAGATTGGATGGAGGTAGATTTAGGCTGTTCTGGTGGCCAGTGGGCTCTGAATGAGGAAAATGGCAAGGGCAGCTCAACCTGGAGAGAATTCTGGCTGAGAGTCTGGAGACTTGACTGAGCCCTGGCGAACTGGCTGTGTGTTTGTGTCAAGTCATTGGCCCTCTCTGGGCCTCAGATTATTAACCTATAACTGGAGCTGATCCATCTCTAAAGCCCGTTCCCGCCCTAACAGTCGGGGATTCTAGGAGGCAAGGACCAAGGATCCACAGCAAAGGTCTGCAAGCCCCTTCCTTGGTGGCAGTGAAGGGGGCAGCAGGGGAGCCAGTGGCGCTCTCAACGCGGCCTCGTCCCTGCTGGCTCTGAGATCTTCTCCCTCCGCGGGATTTATAATGGGCTGAATTCATTTGCATGACAAAATTGGCTCGGGTATCCAAGTGTTGCAGGAAGACAAGTGTAACATTACCCAGAACAAGCAGCCGGGAGGAAGGTTACCACAGACAATGAGGGAACAAGCCACCCGCCCACCCGCTGCCACAGCCAACCTTTCATCCTTAGGCGTGGGGGGCTGCCCAGGGACGGTGTCAGGGGCGGGGGAGGAGAAATCGGCAGGTCTGAGTGATAGCTGCCTGCCCAAGGATGTGGGGTGGGGAGACTCCTGCTTCCAGCGTCTTCCCACTGTTATAGGGAGGTTACCTTTGCTATTTATAAATGCCTCCACCCTTTAAATGGTTATCTCTCCACTCTTAGAACTTGATAACACAAGCACTTTCTGAACCACTCTCCATTTACTTGTCCACTCATCACCTATCCACTAGATCATTCATCCATTCACTCTCTTATCCACACATTTACTGTCTATCCATCTACCTATTTTTCCTGCCTTCCTTCCCTCCTTCCTTCCTTCCCTCCTTCCTTCCTTCCTTCCTTCCTTCCTTCCTTCCTTCCTTCCTTCCTTCCTTCCTTCCATCTATCCACCCACCCATCCACTTACCCACCCATCTACCTATCCATCCATCCATCCATCCATCCAACCATTCATTTATGTACTCATCCTTCTGCGTGCCCACTCACCCATACATTCACTCATTTACCAATTCATCTGCCTACCCATATGCACCCATCCATCCATCCTTTCATACACCCCACTCATCTACCCATATACCTATCCACCCACTCATCCATCCACTCATTAACTCACCTAAACACCCTTCCATCTCTCTAATAAAAACAGATATTACACACTTTTTATGTGCCAGGTACAGTTCCGGACATTTCTCTGTGCCTCAGCTTTCTCCTCTATAAAATAAGAATAATAATAGTATCTACCTCACATTGTTGATACTGGCCCAGAGAAAGTGCTATATAAGTGTTTTCTACTTTTAATTTATTAGGCATTGGGGACCTAATGGTAAGTAAAACACTGTAGCTACCACAGAAGAAATTATAAACTTCTGGGGAGAAGAGATACAAGAAAATTGGTGTTGCAGTTCCATGTGGGATGTGCTATGCCATAGGGAAGTATAAGGGACTGGGTAGCAGGGGTCAGAGCTGGGGAACCCTATCTCATTTGAGACTCTGCTTGAGAGGTAGATAGGGACAGGAAGAATTGTTATTAATCTGTTACAGATGAGGAAACTGAGGCTTAGGAAAGTTATAGGACTGCCCATAACCACACCACTGCACAGAGTCGCCAAGACTGCAATTCTGTGTCTTCTGATTTGGATACATCTGAGCAGGCTGGGCCGTGCTCTCCCTGTCCCCTCCAGGCAGCAGATGAGGCTCCCCAAAAGCTACCTTACTCCCCAGTTGCATGAGCAGCACCATGCTGCCCAGATCCCTGGAGGAAGAGAATGGCTGAGCTCTGAGGGGCCACACCCAGAGCCCTGAGCCATTTCTGAGCCCCTTGCTTAAGGTAAAGGTGGCAATGGCCACATGAAGTGGGTCAGCTCATGGGACAGGGTTTAGGGGAAGGTGGACATTCATTCGGCCTTTGGAATTGAGGCCCAAGCAATGAGTTCCTGGCTATGCTATGGGAGGTGCCAAGGACATTTGGCCTCAGCCCAGAATGTGGACTCTGCTTAATATACCTGCAGGCTGGCTAGAGCACAGGGTGCAGATATGCACCATCCAGTCCCAAGGGGTAAATGAAGATGGACCCATGGGAGCCCTAGGGGAGCACATTTGATCATTCGTCATTGTAACAATTGGTTCCTAACTGTCCCGACTGCTTCTGGTGAAGCGGTCATTTCCTTGTCACTAAAAGTTCTAAAATATTAGAGGGAGAATGTGGTAGGAGTGTGGTTTTTGGAATGTTTCAAGTCTGGATTTGAATCCAGATGTCGCCTAATATTATCTGTATGAACTTAAGCCAGTCACTGAACTTTTCTGAGGCTAGTCTGAAAAATGGGAATAATCAACCTCCATCACAATATTTTGTGAGCATTAAGTGAGCATAATCACCAATACTTATAACCTGCTCAATAAGTCTTCCTCACAATAAACTCTTGAGACGGTCTTTTAATTTTTATAAATAAACTTTTATTTTTGAATAATTTTAGATTTACAGAAAAGTTGCAAAGGTAGTACAGACAGTTCCTGTAAACCCCTCACCCAGTTTCCCCTAATGTTTACATCTTACGTAACTATGATACATTTGTCAAAAACAACGATGGCACTTTAGGTCCTTTAATTTTTAATTATCTGCACTTTACAAATCAGGTTAGGGAAGCAAAGAGAAGTTGAGTATCTTGCCCTATATCACACTGCATTATGATACATAAAATGAAATATAATACATGAAAAAGCCTATTAAAATGCCCAGCATCAATTCCTTTCCCATTTCAGAAAAGCTGAGTTGGGCCTGGGCTCCACTCTCTTATAAGAGGCCCTGACAGGCTAGATCGCCACCTCTACATCTGTGTTCACTCCCCTACAGGGTCATCGCAAAGAGTCACCAGAGAGAAACCTTTGGAGAGCACTTTGTAAAGAGCAGAGATTGATGGATCTCTGGAATTCTGTCCAGGCTGGCTGTCTTATCAGTACTTATCAGCAGGTACTCAGTAAGGATATTTGAATAAATGAATGAGTGAATGAATGAAGTAGAGGGCATACACTCTGTGTAGGAGATTGACTTCAGGCACTTCTAGGAGCTTTTCCAAAATCTAAAACTCTAGAATTCAAAAATAGCCAGTCTCCTCCTTCACCAGGCCTCCTTTTCCCTTGAGAAATTAGAATCACCAATCTGTGTCCCACATACAGCAGGTACTCAATGGAGGATGCCAATGTTGGTATCTCTACCCACATTTTTCCTTAGTTTCCACAATTTCATCTCCACTTATTTAAATTTTATTTTACCCTGTTGTGTGTTTTTTGCAAGTTGTCTCAAATCCTTGAGGGGTGTGTGTTTGTGTGTGTGTGTGTGTGTGTGTGTGTGTGTGTGTGTGTGTGTGTGTTGCATAGTGGTACATAAAGAACCCCACGAGCCAATCACTGATGGTAATAATGGTATCATGTGCTGAAAGTGAGGTGAGTGGGTGGTCCTTCACCTCAAGGTCCTCAGGGGCCAGCCCCTTAAAGGCTCCCTTCTAAAGCAGTCCTTTGTCCATTTAGTCACTCGGTCAAAAAATGTGTTGAGCACCCACTGTGTGCCAGCCCTGTCCTGGGCTGCTCTGATGAAATACCTAGACTCTGTCCTCAGGAGCTCAGCACCTGATGGAGGGATCAGCAGAGGACACAGTCAGTGACATCAGGTGTGATAAGAGTCTCCAGGGGCCTAGCCTGGGGAGGTCCAGAGGAGGACCCTCCCTGTCCCCACCCCTACAATCACACACATGGGGCTCAGGTTGGAACCTCTTCCTCACTTCTTTCCTTTAAAGTCCTTCTCATCTTTCAAGGCTGAACCCTATCATCACCTCTGGACCCTCCCTCATCTCCTGTGTCCCTTCGGCAGCCCCAGACACTCTGACGCACAGCACAGCATTGTGTCACCCTAAGCCAGGACCTCTCAATCCTCCCTGTGTGTGGGACCTTACGAGGCCCTGATAAAAGAATTTGGCTCCCCTTTTGGCTCCCGCACAGCATTAAGCACAGTCCCCAGCATGTGCGAAGCCATAATGTCCTGTTCTTTCCAGGACTTGGTGCTTCAATACACACCAGGACTTGGGCTCAGCCCTGGTGGCAGGCAGCCAGCACTGTTCTCAGGTTACTCAGTTACAGGGTAGAAATGAATACAGGAAGACATATTCTGGGCTGGCTGGGCCTGGGAGAATAGGCCAGAGCTGTGAGGGTCAAATCTGGGGACACTACTATTCTCCCCTTTTCTACAGAGCCCCTGTAGTGGGTTGAATTGTGTTCCTCCAAAAAGATGTGTCCAAAACTTAACCCCTAGTACCTGTGGATATGACCTTATTTGGAAATAGAATCTTTGTGGATGTAATTAATTTAAGGATTTTGAGATGATCCTGGATTTAGAGTGGGCCTTAAGTCCAATGACTTGTGTCCTTATAAGAGAAAGAAGATTTGAGACACAGAGAAACACAGAGAGGGCCATATGAAGACAAAGGCAGAGACTGGAGTGATGCAGCTACAAGCCAAGGGTTGTTGGCAGCCATCAGAAAGCAGGAGAGAAGCATGGACTATATGCTCCGTTAGAGCCTCCAGAAGGAACTAAACTTGCTGACACCTTGATTTCAGACTCCTGCACTCTAGAACGGTGAGAGAATGCATTCCGTTGTTTTAAATCACCAAGCTTTATATTGTAACAACTTAATATTGTAATAACTATGTGTAGTTATTACAGCTGGGTACCAGACTAATTGGAGGAAAAAATAAATCACCACACTTGTAGTAATTTGATGTGGCAATCCTAGGAGACTAATATAGCCCTTTCTCATTATCTTGGCTTGCCTGCCTCCAGCGTGATTTTTTTGGCAGCATCTTAGAGCAATGAGAGGGCACCACCCATCCTTGCCCTTTAACCCAGGAACCATGCAGGGAAATCTCACAAGCAGTGCTGCCACCCAGATGCTGGTGACTCCCAGCGTACCCTTCTCTAGGCCTCAATGTCCCCATCTGTGTTGTTGGGCAAGGTGGTAGTAAGCTACACTGGAGTGGTTTTGAGTTCTACCTCCTCTCTCTAACCCAGAATAACCAGGGATCCTATGAGACAATGGTCTGTTCCAACCATATGGGCAACCCCATCATGATGCCTTTTAGCAGCTACTTCATTAAGCAAGTGGGAGTCAAGGACATTGGGAGGAGCTGCCTTGGTGTCAGTGAGCTGGAGTGGTGGGTGATGCTCGACACTGAAATTAACTCAAAATGCTTGGATCTGCTGAGGCCCCATCCCATGCATCCTACCCCCTCTTCCCCACCCCCCATCATTCCTTCCTTTTCCATTTTCTTATATGTGGGTGACTGCCTGGTGTCAGATTGTGTTCCCAGTGGCCTGTCCTTCCATGGTCTTCCCTGAGAGCCCTGGACATCTCTACTCCTGCCCCTGGAGCAGCACTGATTCTCAGTCCACTGACTGCACATTAGAATCTCCTGGGAATTTAAAATATACCCATGCCGGGGCTCCACCCCAGGCATGGCAATCCCAGGAGATTCTATGTGCATTCAACAATGAGGATATCCCCTGGAGCTGGTTGTCTCCATGTTTCTCTATGTATGGGTTCTCTCCCTCACTTGCTTGAATGCTCACTTCTCTGAGGGCAGGGCCTTATTAAGCATTGAACATCATAGCCAGACCTGGCATAGGGCCCAGCTTCCCATAGGCCCTTAGCACCCGATCATTGGAGGAGGGAAGAAATGCATGAGTTTGGGACCCAGGGGACCAAGCCTGAGGGGAAGGAGTAGGAGAGGAGCGCTGGGATCTGCCAGGGGCCTGGGGTGCTGCTGAGACCTGGTAATAAGAATAGTGTATATAACCACATTTCTTGAGTGCTCATCACATGCAGGCATTTGGCTGTGGGATTTTCCAAGTTCTCTCAGTTGCTCCTTATAACAGCCCTGTGAATTAGGATGCAGTACCCCAATTTTACAGATGAGGAAGCCAAGTGGTAGCAGGGGTTTCCAGGGTGAAGGATTCTGTAGAAGTAGAGAAATCCGACTCCTCCATGAGCTGCCCAGCTTGGTGGGAGGCGAGAAGAGGGGCAGTCTTGGTGAGCATGAGAGGTTGCTTACAAGGAACTGAAACTCAGTCAAACTGAGTAGGGAAAGGAAGGAAGGAGGAAAGGATGAAAGAAAGATAGTGTGGGGGGACTTATGGCAAGATTCAGGCATCTCTGTCAACCAAAGCTCAACTCAGGCTTCCGAGCCCCTGGGCACCCTCCCAGCCAGCTGAAGATGTCCTGATTCTTGGCAGCCTCCGACCTAGGGGGCCGACTTTAGGGGATATGAAACTGGGGAGGTGATATCAGGTATAGGATGTGACAGGGGTGACCTCAGTAAGGAGTTGCCTCTCTCAGGACCTCACCTCTCTCTTCTGCCAGGTGAGGGGATCTGGCCCTCAGGCTGAGCAGGTCTGTGATCCATGTCGTCTTTCTAATAATGACAGTGTTACCACTTCCTGGCACTCCAGTGTGGTCCAGTGGTTCGAGCAGAGTTGAACTGCCTGGGCTCCAATCCCTGTGCTGCCACTCTCTCTGTGGCCCAAAGGAGTTTCTTAACATTTCCACAGCTCAATTTTCCTATCTGTGAAATGGAAATAACTTTATCTCCCTCATAGACTTCATGGGGACTAGCTGGGCTCATGTATCAATAGAGAGCTGGGGACACAGTAAGCTGTCTATTCAGGCAGTGTTTGCTATCATCAGCAGCATGGTTTCCTTGTTGTTATTATTACTATAACAACATCAGCAACATACTAAATAAGCTCTGTATTAAATGTTGTATTAACTCATGTGATCCTCGCAGATACCCTGAATGAGGAGACAGAGGCTCTGAGAGATAACATGACTACTTAGATCAGGCAACTGGTCGGTGTCAGAACCCACAGTCATCCTCCAGGCTGTCCAACTCCCAAACATAACCATACTAGAACCTATTACAAGTTCCAGAGACAGCGCCTGTTTCAGGTTCAGTGGGAAGGAGGAGAAAGCATTTATTGAGTACCTATTTTGTTCTCATGATCAAATCTAATCTTTACAGCTGGTCGATCTAATTATTCCCAATGTAGAAATGAAGAAACTGAGGCTCAAAGAGGATTAGCAACTTACCTATTGCCATGTGGTAGAGCAAGGCTTGCCACACTGGTGTGATTATACCTGACAGCAGAATACAGACCCTTCCCAGACTGGAGCTACTCTGTGTGTGTGTGCCGGGGGCGGGGGGGGGG
>CM053506.1:81232004-81254474 GCA_028627145.1 Eidolon dupreanum | reverse complement strand
GTATGAGTGTAGAAGCAAATATTTGTCTCCTTCTTCCCATTGAACCCAGAGCAGGCTTTGCTCAGTTACGAGCAGGCTGAGGGGAGCCACCAGGCAAGCTGTGTGTGTGTGTGTGTGTGTGTGTGTGTGTGTGTGTGTGTGTGTGTGAGAGAGAGAGAGAGAGAGAGAGAGGTGTATGTATGATAGAAGTATGTACATGTGAGAGAGAGAAGGGTGTGTGTGTGTGTGTGTGTGTGTGTGTGTGTGTGTGTGTTTGGCCATGATGGAGAGCCTTTGTCTTCTGGGCTCTGTACCCCAGGGAGATGGTCTGTGGAGGATGGGGTAGGGGGTCACCTTGGAAGGCCTGAGAGCTTCAAGTGGGGAGGAAGGCAGAGTAGCCTATTAATGCTGCCCTCCTGGGGTGGGGGGCTGATAAGTGGCCCCAGGGGGCCGTGCTGAGGACCCTTTAACTAGCTTGTTGCCATGGGGATGTAGGCTGTGAATATAGGCCTGGAAGTCCAGCTTGCGCCTTCCAACCGCTCCCCTGCCTGGCAGGTGGAGACCCCCAGCTGGGGTGTTTATCTGGGAAAAGGACTGAAGGGCCATCCCATCTACTCTCTCTTTTATTTAAAGCAAAGACCTCCATTCCTTCCACTATCCTCACTTCAGCTCTACTAGGTCAAGGAAGAAAGTAATCGTCTCCATCTTCCTGGGGAATGGTGGGTCTCAGGATCAGGGGCTGGCCTCCTGCCTCCTCAGGTGCTTGCCAGCAGGTGGCCAGGACAGGAAGAGACATGCATGTGACCATACAGCCACGCCCACATGCCAGCCAACACAGCCACGTCCACCAGTGGAACAGAACCCTGCTGACCCTGGGGATGCTGAGAGTGTGAGACTTGTTCCTGAGGAGTGGCCAGTTTTTCTGAGAACCACAAACTCTCCTAGATGAGTCTAAATGGAGTGAGCACCCCTGAGGGTTTTTGTTTATGTTTCATTATAAAAATTTTCAAACATTAAAAACTAGAGAGGGTAGTTTATGAATCTCAAGTATCTATCACTCAGTTACAATTATCAGCTTTGCTGATCTTGTTTCATTTGCCCTTTCTTCTTTTTTTTTGCTGGGGTAGTTGAAAGCAAATCCCAGATAGCATGCCATTTCATCTAGAAATACTTCAGTATGTATCTCTTACTGATAACTGACCACACCGTGATCACACCTAACAAAATGAACAGTGATCACTCATAACAAAATGAACAGCAATCTCAGTGATGAATATCATCTGATTCTCCATCTTGCTTCAAATCTGCCATTAAATATGTAGACCCATGCTCCAAGGGTGAATGGAGGCCATGAGGTAAGGGCGGCTCTCTGTGCTATAACTTTGGAGCCACAAAAGAGTGATGAGTGAATGTCTGTGGCTTTGGAGCAGTTATTTTGCTTCAAAGGGCCTAAGTTTCCTCCTATCCAAAGTGAAGCTCCCCTTTCTTCCTGATTGTAGGCCCCTGAAACTGGGGCTGTGACTTGCACATTATAAGGTAGATGAGATACAAAATCCCATTAACATAATGGACAGAACAACTGGATAAAAGGTCAGCAAGGAAATGGACTTGGAAAAAACAACAAACCAACTAGTCCTAACAGACACTATTTTCAATAGCAATATAATAGAATATTCTACCTAATAACTGCAGAATACATATTTTTAAGTGTTCATGGAATGTTCTCCAGGAGAGACCATATCTTAGGCTGCAAAACAAGTCTCAATAGGTTTAAAAGATTGAAAACATGCAAAGTATGTTCTCTGACAACAGTGGAATAAAATTAGAAATCAAGACAGAAGAAAGTTTGCAAAATTCTCAAATATGTGGAAATTAAACAGCCTACTCCTAAATAACCAATGGGTCAAAGAAGAAATAACAAGAGAAATTAGAAAATACTCTGAAATGAATGAAAACAAAAATGCAACATACCAAAATTTATGGAATGCAGCAAAAGCGGTGCTCAGAGGGAAATTTATAGCTGTAAACACCCACATTAAAATAGGAGAAAGATCTCAAATAAATAACCTTCCATCTTACTAGGAAAAGAATGAATGAAACCCAAAGTAAGCAGAGGGAAGGAAGTAATAAAGATTAGAGTAGTGATAAATGAAATGAGGAATACAAAAATAGAGAAAATCACAAAAACCAAAAGTTGGTTCTCTGAAAAGATCAACAAAATTGACAAAACTTTAGCTAGACTGACAAAGAAAAAAGAGAAAACTCAAATTACTAAAATCAAGAGTGGAAGTGGAGACCTTACATAAATAAAAAAAAATATAAAATTTCATTGCTTTAGAGGTTCCAAAGAAGCTCCACAACGTTTCTAGAGACGCAAAGAGAACAACCAGAACTGGTTACCAGGAGCTGCCTTCAGGGATCAGGATGGGGAAGAAGAGCATTGGTTTTCATTATACGTCCTCATGGGATGTTTTTGTAAATATTATTACTGTAAAATACAACATATGTACAGAAAAGTGAATAAAAAGAGAAGTACTCATCTCAGCAATTATCACCAGTGGAATACCCCTGGAACCACCACCCAGACAAGAATTAGAACAGCTGCCCAGATGCCCACCTCATACCCTTACCAAACTCCTCCAAAGATAATCGCCATCCTGATGCGTGTGTGAGATTCACCCATGTTGTTGCAGGTAGTAGTTTATTCATTTTCTTTGCTGTGTCGTAGTCAGTTTTATGAATATACCACATTTATGTGTCCATCCATTCAATTATTGATGGAATGAGCTTTTTTTTTTAAAAAGCAATGTACAAGAAAGTAACTTGATTAAAATATTTTTAATAAAATACAAATTAAAGTTGTAACTCAACCAGTGTTAGTTTAATTTTCGTTTCTAAGACTCTTTCTTTTTATGCTCCAGTCACTCATGAAGCCATTCTAGGTCCTGGAGAATATAGGCCACTTAGGTAGGGGCCCAGAGGGTCCGGATCTGAGAGATGCCACAACCCTCTTATCAGGCCTCCTCCCCTAATTTTCAGCTTCAAATGGAGGAGGTCACACAGATGGAGCAAAGATCACACTGTCCCTTCCACCCAAAGTCTGCAGCTTCCCAACATACCTCTAAGTGCACATACAGACAGCCAAACAAGAGCGTGGACCACGTGTGGGCACACGTGTGGGCACACATGCACGTCCTGGAGGTGGCAGTGCCTGGAGGTGGCAGTGCCTGCAGGCACCTGACTGGGAGGCGAGGTCTGTGCACGAAGTTGGTGGAAGAAGAAGAGGAGGAGGAGGGGGGAAAAATTCCCTCATTTCTGAAGAAATGTCCCAGATTAGATTTGTAAATCAAAAACCAATATATAACATGCAAGAATTGATCTGTTTTATATTCCTCAGTTACATTTTTGTGAAGCACATTTAGAAGATTTAGAACGTATTTGCGCCTGCTGGTTGGGCCATTATATGCTTGAGTTCATACATCTATTTGTGAGGCTATAAAACAGGCATCGACTACCATGTAAATTGTGTTCTCCACAATAAATTATATGCATACTTGCAAAAATACATAACTGCCGTGGCTGGGCCAACGCGGCCGGAATACTAATGAGGGCGAAAGTTGCTTTGTCCCTCTTCTCTGGCCTAATTTAGCCTCTACATCAAAAATTATGTAGGAAAAATCACTTTATCCTCTCACTGAGAAATAAAATAGCACTCACGGGCACCCTCATCTCTTCCCACCCCCCTTCCTTTTAACCGAACACTACCATTTTCATACTAATTTTAGCTGCTCCAGGTTTACCGGGAAGAAACCTGGCTCTACTGAAAATGGGGAGTCACTGGGTTTTCTGCACACATGAGAGGGCTCTGGAGCTGGCACGTGCACACATACTCGAACACATGTGCACGCACACGTCTGCATGTTCCCTCCTTGTGGTTTGAATTCACTCATGCCAGCATACGTTCACAGCATGCAGACAGACCCACATGCAAACATGGAGACTTGTCCGACACCCATGCACAGACTATCCATGAACATTCACCCACGTGCCACAAATTCATTTCCTCTCCCTGGTACAGATCCATACGCATAGAGACTCACTGCGAGAATCCAATTCAATTCAATTGAATTCAATTCAATCCAGTTCAGTCCAGCAAATGTTGATTGAGCACCTACTATATGTCATGGGCTGTACTTGGCATTGGGAATATTGAAATAAAACTTTTAAAAAGACAAAATATCAGGTCACTGTTCAGGGGAGGAGGCAGCCTTGCGAACAAATGCAGCGAGTCAGTGTGCTGGGGGCTGTAACAGTTGTAGAGAGCTGCACGTGCACACGCTCTCACACACTGGTGGTTGTAGGCACACATGTTCTCCAATACTCACATGTACACACACACAATCTCTGCATTAACACAAATACACATCTGTATGGGCATTCACACAGACACCACCCATACAGGTTCATGTGTACATGCATGTGACACGTACACAGATGGGTGCACGCAAGCATGTTGATGCCTGCCCGGCCTCTGTCTTCTCTACAAGTCTGAATTAATCTATGTGCTGTTTGGCTTGCATAGCTCTTTGGGTTTTGTTGCCATCTATACTGGAAACAGAGCTACTTCCAACATTAGGCTGGCTGGCATTGCTCCCACTTCCTCCAGTGGCCTTGCCCGAGGTTCCATGCTGGTGGGAGTTCCAGAGGCCACACAGGGAGGAGAAGCAGACACAAAACAGATCTTGCTTCCATGATCTCAGGCCAGTCTCTTTACAGTCCTGGGCCTCAAATTTACTCATTTGTTAAATGTGGGAATTGGATAGTCTCTGAGGCCATCGAGCTCCAGTTGTCTACAGTCTGTTGCTGAAGTAGATTGGGCCTCTGTCCAGGTCAGACAGTGTGTGACAACTGCAGAGATGGCCCCAAACTGGAGGAGGCTCAGCCCCACTCCAAGCTCCCAGCATAAAAGGAGCACTAGCCCTGAGAGCAAGACTGCAGGTCTTGGGAGCCTCATGGGAGCATGTCCTTGGAAAAGGAGTAGCAATATGAGATGGAGGGGAGAAGTCTTGCAGGGGCCAGGTTCCAATTCAATCCAGCTCAGAGATGCCTGATAAGATTCTCATGGAATGTCATTCTGCCTTCAAATACCTGAAGGGCTGCCATGGGGCAAAGGGAAGGGACTTCCTCGTATGACCCGGCTGGTAGAACTAACACAGTGGGAAAGTAGGTAGAAGCTCCAAGGGGACAGACAGACTTTGTTTGGTTCAATATAATGATCAGTGTGATGTGTGTGTGTGAATTCTGCTATTGCGTTTTTACTTTCCTTGTAGTCCTTTATCCCATCTACTCTCCTATATCTCATCCTATTTCTTTTTCATACTATACTATTTTCTCTTTATCTCTGTCTGTTCTTTGAATAAAAAATATTTTCTTTTTAAAAAGTATATAGTATTTTTATTGAGAAAAGTATTATATGAGCATGATGAAAAATTTAAATTGGTCAAAAGGTACAGTGAACCGTTGGTCTCTCTCCCTTCCCAGACTCCCCAGTTTTATCCATCCAGTTCCCTCTCCATAAAAAATAGCTGTTACCAACATTTATGTTTTCTTTCAAAAATTTACTGTGCATCATGCCTACCTATCATCTATCTATCTATCTATCTATCTATCTATCTATCTATCATCTATCTATCATCTATCTAAACATCTATTATCATCATTTAGAGTATTTTAACACAAATGAGAGCATTTCATATGACCTAATCCTTGTTTCCCCTCCCACCACCCCTCCCCACCCCAATCTAACCATGTAGCTTGGAAACCATGCAGCTGTTACTAAGAAGAAGTTTTCTATCAGCAGTGTCCAACAATGGAATGAGTTAATGAGTTCCCCAATACTGGAGATGTGAAAACACTGGCTAGATGACCACTTGGAGAAAGAAAATGGGAGAATGGAGCCCTGGGCTGGGGGAGGGATGTTGAGTTCACACCTTTTAAGACTCTATCCATCAACCAGTTTCTTGAATACAAAGAGAACAGCTCTTTATCTCACTCTACCCTTTCTCCGCACTCCTCTCAGCCAGCACCCGCCAAAGCCAGCCGGGGTCCCTAGTACCTAAAGCTTACCAACCATGGCTTCTAGCCCTCCTATAATTGACAAGAACTCCCCAGAGATAGCCTCTCTTTGTGCCAGCCTCATGCCACTAAACTCCAAATTAAGAGGCCCAGCTGAGATTTCTGTCTTATTCCACCTATGCCCCTGGGACCCATCCTCTTTCATTTCAGGAGGGGAATGGAACTAGAAGTTTAGATTTGGGAAGGGGGGTAAAGAGGGCTCACCACCAAAGCTGGTGCCTCTATGCTCCAGAGAGATGTGCGTGTCCTACCATGCAGCTTAAGACTTCTCCAAAACACCGTCCCCCCAAATCCAATAAAATTGCAAATTTCACTGTATTTCACAATATCCTAAATAAACATGAACAGCATGCATTTCTCTTCCTTGCATCAAATATTAATCTGCCCGTGGCCCGCACCCGCTCCCCCGCGTGTGTGCGCACGCTGGGTAAACACCAGGGAGATTGGGATGCCAGACCTTCCCTTCTCTTCCCCAAGTGGAGAGCATGACAAATTTTTCTCCTAATTACACCTGCCACTGTTTGCCTTCTAATACTGTAAATCCTCCATCACATAGTTTTTCAGATTCAGGATTAGGTTCTCTTCCTGTCGTACAAGTGATTGGAGGGGGCAGGGATGGGGGAGTGGGAGGCCACTGTGGACTGTGTGGCATTGCTTCTCACAATTTCTCCATGGGGGTCCCTGAGTTGGGTATGGGGAAATGTTCCCAAGCCCCTGACCCTTCTGCAGGGTAGGAAGGAGATTTTGAGGGGAAGGGGAGAGGAGAGGATGGAGCAAAGACACCTGCTCAGGTGTGCAAAACCTGTTCACCCAAGCTTAATTAGTCCCATAGTTGCCCCCAAATCCTGGGCATAATAAAAATCCTGAGAAGGGAAAGGGTGAATGAAAAGTGTCAAGTATAGTGCCCAGCACATAGTAGGTGGACAAAACCATAGTTGCCTTCCCCTTTTCTCTATTTCCTGGCTGGAGCCATCGTCATCTCTCTCATGGACCATGAAACCTGCCTCTTCACTGGTTTCCAATCTTGCCTCACCCCTCTCCAATGAACACATTGTCCCCCAGCTGTCAGAGTGCTCCTTCCAAAGCCCAGAACTTTCCATTCCTGGCAGGCCCTGCCTTAAAACCCCCAATGACTTCCCAGCATGTCTGAATTATGTTCAGTCACAGCATGGAAGGCCCTCTGCCACCGGGCCCAGCTTGATTCTCTGGTCTCATATCCAGCCTTCCCTGTGCCCCCTGACCATTCATTCTAGACTGTAGCCACCCTGCTCACCATCTTGCCCTTCCCAAAATGTGCTGTGCAAGATGCCACCTCCGTTTCTTTGCTCAGGTAGTTCCCTTTGCCTGTTGAAATTTCAACTTTCTTTTTGAGTGTTCACTCCTGATGACACCACCTCCTTGAGTCTTTCCTGATCCCCCAGTTATTATAAATCACGGCCTTCTTGGTGCTCCGGTGGGACTTTGCAGCTATCACATTTTGGCTCAGACATTTGCCTTGTCTGTCAGTGGTGTAGGAGTGTTTGCAGGTGCCTTTGAGGTAGGGACCAGGTCTTAAACATCTCTGTAACCTCAATGTCTCCCTAACCTTGAAGTCTTGATACTATAGAGGGTGATATTTGGTATGTGGTTGTAGGGAGGGGTCTTCTTGTTGCCCTTAATCTCATGACCATGTCAACTGGCCACTCCACCTGTGGGTGAGAATGGGTTCCCCAGGGCCAGCCCTTCCCTGACCCTGAGGACAGTCACTCAGCTTGGCAGACAGCACAGGGTCCCCACCAGCACAAGGTATTAACCCCTTAAGGCCACAATGATGAAGGGGAAGGGGGCTGAAGACTTACGCTTTCCTCTATTCCTGTGACCAATCCCAATCCCTGATTTCCCTTCCTGAGCCTGGGATGCTCTGATAGAGTCCCCTCCTAGTTATTTGTGTGTCTGGAACACCCGAGCTGTGCAAATGACACCCAAATCATTCCTGTGGGGCTTTGGAATATGCAATAGCATTGGCTGCTTTTATTTGTTGAGGGGGTGCAGGTGACAGCTGTGCCCTCCCTATTCTAGTTGGTTCCTAGAGGCCCTTCTGCCTCTAGGGATGCCCCGGCTATTGGCTAAGGAGGGGGACACCACCCTCTGTGGCTGGAGGCCTAGAGCTGGGCTAAGGAGGGAGGTCTTAGTCATGCTCTGTGCTACCCTGGTGAGGTCTCCACCCTGCCAAAGCTCCCCTGGAGTTGTTCTTGAAGTCTTCTCTCAGAGTCAGCTTGTTCAGCTTGAATAATAACTGTCCCTGGCCCTGTCCCCTCCCCACACATTTCACCTTCAAAGGGCTGGGAGAAATTTCCCTAATTAATTAACTCCTCTGCAGCCTGCCCTCCATGTCATCTGGTGATTAATTGTCACTGTGCCTTTAAATCCAGAGGCGGAGGGAAGGTGGGTTGAATTGGCAGTGGTGGATGCCACAAGCAGGCAAGCTGGAGTGAGGACAGCCTGAGGGTCTTTCCTGGGGTTGGAGGACCCCCACCTCCACCCTCATTCCCGTCCTTGCCCAGGGCCTTACTGAGAGGCTCCAGGGCCGGACCACAAATGCATCCATCAATAATCAATCAATGAGTCTCAAATATGAGGCTATGGGAAATGGGGCATTCTGGAAGAGGCAAGGTGGCTGATGTCTAACCTAAAGGCTGCAAAACAGGTCACTTTGCTTCCCTGAGACTCAGGGTTCTCACGTATAAAATGCAGGCTAGTAATAGGACCTACCTCTCAGATAGCCGGGAAGGTGAAATGAGACTAATGTGTATAAAGCTCTTAGCGTGGTTTAGGGTACATAGAAAGTGGTCAATAATGATGGCAGTGATTGTGCTGCTGTTGCATCATGAAGGGCTGTAAGACCACACCCTTCATCCTCAATGCCCAGCTCCGACCCTTGCCCTCCCCCAACCCCCAGCTCTGTTCTCCTTCATACTTCCCTTCACTCCCCCAATGCTGGTCACGGCACTCACCTGCTTCTTAGTCTAGTTGGTAAGTACCTGGGCAAGGAACTTACTTTCCTATGTCTTTATATTCTAATATAGAAAATTAGGATAAAGCTACCCTTCCTGTACGTATACAAAGCACTGGGACACAAACAGAGATAAGTTCCAGCCTTTCCTGTTCATAGCAGGAAAAACAGATGAGGAAGTAAATACAAGTATGGTGTGACCTGTGACAGAGGTGCACAGTGCATTCAGCAGGAGGCAGGCAATGGCATCAGGGGTCCAGAGTGCAGTGAAGGTAAAAGGAGATAACCCTCAGCACATAATAGTTGTTTAACAAAAGTCTGTTCCCTTCTCTAGTCTTCCCCTTCCTCACATGGCCTTACTTTTTAAACTGGCTGCTTTCCACATTAAACCCCCATTTCTGTCCTTCCTGTTGAGCCTGAAAGGTCTGGAAAGAGGGGCAGAGAGGGTGGGCTCCTTGGGGAACCCCTGCTCCCCGCAGCTTCATTTCATCACCCTTTCCCCATCACCAGCATTAGCTTAACATTTATTGTTTACTATTGCCAGGCACTGGGCAAGTGCTATACAACAGCCCCATTTTACAGTTGAGGAGACTGAACCAGAACCAAAACTAGACAGACTGAGGGATAACCCCCAGGTGGTCTTTGTCTGGAGCTGCAGAAACTAAGGGTTGGAAAAGTGGATGTGGCCAAGAAGGGTGATCCAATTAGAAGAGGGAATTGACCGGCCCACGGACTCCGGGTCGACTTCCACTGAGTGAGGCCTGTGGTTTTCAGGTGTATTAACTTCATTCACTTGTTTTAAGAGGCTTCATTGACCTCATGCTCTGTAGCGGACCCAAGTATGACAAGTCCAGCCCCCATCTCTTCCTCTGGCCCCTCTCCGTCAGGAAGCCCAACTGCGCCCTCGAGGGCGCAGCCGCCTGCAGGTGCTCAGGCTGAGAGTGGGTACTCTGATGGTAGCCGGGTGCAGGGTGGGGGCGTTAGCCCTGCCTGCAGAAGGTAAGTGCCTGGAGCTCAAAGCAGGCCCAGGGGATCTAGGACATCTTCTAATGAAGCCCTTGTATTTACCAATGAGAAAGTAAGGGGTGGTGGTGGTGGTGGTGGTGGTGGTGGTGGTGGTGTGTGTGTGTGTGTGTGTGTGTGTAGGGCTGGAACTTGCTCAAGGTCCCGGAGATTCCTTCCTGGTAATAGAACCCAGAACCTCAGGGTTTTTGAGACCAAGATTCTCAGTGGGAATAGTGTGGGTGGGGGAAGGGAGAAGTGAGATTGTTGCCTTAGGTGAGGAACTGTAGGAAAAAGCTTTTTGGGGGAGCAAAGAGAGGGATACCATATCCAGAGGGTCAGGATGCCAAAATTTTGGAGGTAGCACAGGAAAAATTAAACAGGTTTTGAAGTAGGCAAACCTGACTTCTCCCCCTCCTCCAAGCAGTGTGACCTGGGCGAGTTCCTTCACCTCTCTCAGCATCAGTCTCCTGAGTGTGAAGTACTCAGCTCACAGAAAGACAAAGACAAATGTCAGATTTCTTCTTTTTTCCTTCTACTGCCCACCCCTCGCCCCCCGTGGGAGTATTATCCTCACTGTAGTTCCTGGTAGAGTCATTCATTCATTTGGCAGAGGACTGACTAGGTAGAAGTAAACAAAGATAAAAATGCCTGCCTTCTTGGAGCTTACATGCTAATAGTGGGAGGGAGAAACTAACCAGCATTAAGTGGCGATAAGTGGTATAGAGGAAAAGAGGAAAGTGAGCAGAGAGGGTGTTGTGGGAATGGGTTCAATTTAAAATAGGATAGTCAAGGAGGGCCTCACTGAGGAGGCGGCATTTAAGCAAAGACCTGATTTAGATAGCCATGCAGAATTTTGGGGAAGAGACTTCTGGGCAAAGGGAACAGCTAGTGCAAAAGCCTTGAGGCAGGACTGGGTCTGGCACATTCAAGGGGAGGTAAGGAGGCCAGTGAAGCTGGTGGAATGAGAGAGGGAGAGTGTGGTAGGAGATGAGGTCAGAGAGGAGAGGCCAAGGGAGGCAGATAAGGTAGCCCTGGTGGGTTGCTGCAAGGACTTTGATTCTGAGGGAAGTGGAGAGGGACATGATCTAACTTGGGCTTAGTGAGTTCCCTCTGGCTACAAGGTTGACAGTAAGTAGACTGTAGGGGGACAACAGTGGGAGCTAGAGGCCCATGTGGAGGGCGAAGGGTGTTGGGATAGAGTGCTTCTGAGCATGGTTGAAAGCGAACTGGTAGTTTTCTTCTCTATAGAATATGCTCAGGTCGCTGCCGCCAACAGGTTACATCCTCCAATCCCCTTTTCTGCCACACTGCGATCCACGGTAGGCATTTTTTCTCGAGTGTGAACTTCGCGTGGAATCTGCCAGGGGAGGCATGTACACACACACACACACACACACACACACACACACACACACACACACACACGTGCATGCGCACCCAGTCTGCTTCCTGGAGCTTCGAGGTATTGTTTTATGGGGTTGGGCTCAGGTAGGTCCTGGGCCATGACTGATCTTCACAGATCCGTGCTGGGTGCACAATAAGCACTCCAGGTGTGCAGGCCCCAGCTCCTCCTCAACCTCTTTCCCTGCCTGTCTCCCCACAACTCACTCTTATACTGGCCCCCTTGCTGCACCTCACAAACACCAGACCCGCTCCCACCTCAAGGCCCTTGTATTATGTCCCTCTGTCTGGCACGTCCACCCCTCAAGATGTCCACATGCTCCCTCACCTTCACGTCTTTGCTGGAAGATCCCCTCTCAGCAAGGCGTCCCCTAACTACCCTATTTCATATGGTAGCCCCACCCCTGATCCACCCTTTCTCTGACTTAAATTTCTTTCCATAGCACTTGTCACCATTTTTCATAGAATATATTTTACTTGTTTTGTTTACTGTCTGTCTCCTTCCATTAGAATCTAAACTCCATAAGGGTAGAGACTTCTGTTTTGTTTAACATGGTAACATAATATTTATAATTTTAATCATTCGTAACTGTACAATTCAGTGGCATTAAATATTTTCGCAGTGTTGTATAACCATCACCACTATCTCTGTCCTGTACTTTTCATCATCACAACATAAACTCTGTACTCATTAAACAATAACTCCTCATTCCCTCCTCCCCTCAACTCCTGGTAGCCCTTATTCTACTTTCTGTCTCTGAAGGTGCTCATATAAGTGGAATCTTACAATATTTGTCCTCCTGTGTCTGGCTTATTTAACTTAGCATAATGTTTTCAAGGTCCATTTATGTTGTAGCATGTATTAGAATCTCATTCCTTTTTGTGGCTGTATAATAGTCCATAATATGTATATACCATATTTTAGTTACAGCTATATACTCAGTGCCTGGCATAGTGCCTGGCACATAGTCGGTACTCGATAAATATTTATTGAATGAATGAGTGAATGGATGAATCAATAAATGCAGGAGTGATGAATCTTTATGGTTTTGCTTTTGTCTTAGAACCATTGCATTTGAGATCCTAGGGGAGCATCCAAATAGAGATGACAGTGAGTGGCCCTGGGTGTTGAGGATGAAGGGGACTAAGTGGTAAATGGATCGCTGGGGGAGTGAGCAGATGTATGAAGAGGGGCCTAGCTGCTCTCTCACTGAAGAGGCTCTTCCCTGCCCTGGGCAAAGCACCCCTGTCCTCCCTCACTCCAGAGTGTGGGCAGAGAAGGTATTTGGTGGGGATGCAGTTTAAGGTTCCCTGCCCCCCCACCTGATCTGGCTCCTCTTCTCTCTCTGGGGTGCTCTGTGTCTGTGGAGGAGATCCAGGTCTGGCAGGCTAGATCTGGTGTCCCTGCTGGGCAAGTGTCCTAAGTTTAAGAGTGCTGGGGATCTGAACTCACCTGTGAGAGGGTCCAGATGTCCAGCCTCATCATGCTAATTAGTGCAATTAATTAACAAGTGGCTTTGTGGCTCTGGGAGCCCTGGGCTGGAGCAGGGGGCAGCACTGTAAGCAGGTGTTGGGGGCCTAAGAGGGGGTGATGAAGGAGACAGGACTCCAGGATGTCTCTGCACTGGGCAGAGAGCCCCTACTTCCTGAGTGATTGCAGTGGCCTGCTCCTCCCTCCCACCCTTTCCCTGCTCTCGCTCTCTCCGTCTTTTCCTCTCTTTCCCTCCACCTCCCTCCCTCTCTCTCCATCTTTCTCTCTTCCCCCCCTTGTCCAGCTGGGCACAGGAGAGCCACATGTGGGATAAGCTGGGATCCAGGGTACCTAGATGGGAGGGGGGTTCAGCCAGGCCCCACTGAAGAAGGCCCAAGTCCCACAGACAGAGCCACAGAAGGAACAGGAAACATGGTGTTACCTATTCCAGGTTGATAGAAGAGACATGCTTTCTGCTAAGAGGACCCCCTCGGATGACAAGGAGAGTCATAGCCCCTGCCAGGAGGTTTCCTTGATCTGATGAGAGAGAGAGATTTCCCCAATCTGTTGGTGGAGTCACAGCTGCTGCCCTTGGAGAGTTAGTCTGATGGGGGAGACACAGCCCCTGCCCTGGGGGAAGCCCCTGGTCTAGTGGAGAACGAGATAGACACAAACTTGAGAAAAGGCTCTTAGCCCTTTAGGTGATGCAGAGATCAGCACCAAAGGAGGGTGTTCAGAGAAGAGGGTAGGTTGGGTCCTGGGGAGGTCACTGTCCTGCTGCGCTTGACAGAGTAGAGGGGTTGAAGATACAGGAACAAATTCCCAGCCAGGATACCCTTGGCACCTCATGGGGACAGCAAACTGCAGCTGCCCCATTGAATTGGGCAGAGAGCAGGGACATGGACAGGCTAACTTGTTTGAGGGAGAAGATGGCTAAGGTGGGCAGAGAATCAGCGTGCAGCAGTCTTGGGACTTCAAGATAGAGGTGGTGGGGACCCACTCAAGGTTGGGTGGACATGGGCCACCCATCTTCCAGGGGTGAGAAGGTGGTGGCTTGGCTCGGCTGGTAGAGTCAGAGGAGATGTTCTTGGTAAATGTCGCTGTGACCAGATGTTCATGGGCGAGAGAGAGAGTGGCTGGGAAGAATGACAGTCTGGAGGGAGGTGTTCAGGATGAAGTGATGAATCTTCAGGTTAGCTTCTGTGTTTCTAAGTCTTGTTTTAGAATCAGTGAGTTTGAGGTCTGAGAAGAATATTCAAATAGAGATTGTGAGTCCTTAGGAGGGGGCCTGAGGATCAGGAGCGAGGTCAGACCAGAGGTCAAAGATTCAAGGCAACTTCCAAGCCTGTGTCTGGTGCTTATTCAGTGTTAATAAAGAAGTGTGGGCCATGGACCAGCAGCAGCATCTAGGAGCTTGTCAGAACTACAGATGCTCAGCCAGATCTGGACTGATAATCACCATCTGCCTCTTAACAGGATCCTCCAGCAATCCATGTACACACTGAAGCATCAACAGGTCTCTCCAGGTTCTCTTACTATTATTCTAATTTTGAGGTTGAGGAAACCAAGGCTCAGAAGTGGGAGAAGGAGGTGAAGCATTGGCTGCCATGAGAGTTCAGGTGATTAAGATACTCATGGGGCATAAGGTCTTCAGTGGGAGCAGAGAACACGTGCGGTGGGGTGCTGATGAATGGTTGACAGTTGGCTCTCTGGGGAAAAAAGTCCTGACTTGTAACATTTGCCAAGTTCCATGGTATATGTGCTCCCACCATGGTGAGTTTCAAGCTACTCACATGATGTGTCCCTGAACGTGTACTTGAGAAGAGATGTGAGTGACTGGCTATTGTGAGGTAGGAGCTGATGCCAATGTGTGCACATGTCTTTTCTTGGCCTAAGAAAAGTCTCAGATGAAGCAGAAGCAACCCCTCCCCCACCAACCCTAACTTCTGTCTACTTCCTCCATGTCTGAGTGTGGACAGGTGGCCAGAAAGACTGATGGATTAGACAGGTGGGGTTCTGCGAGCGCTTCTGCATGTGGTTGGCCTTAGGAGTTGTACTTGTATATGTCCCCTCCTTGGCGACAGGATTAGTGACCTGGTGGCCTCTGCCCCTATCCTAGCTGAAAGTCACCCTCAGCCAGCCTCGTTCCAGTGAGTTCTCTCCAGGGTGTGAGCACTAGGAGTTTGGAGCCTGGCTCTGGGGAGCTATCAGTGACTAGTTTACTCTTTTCACCTGAAAAACTGGATTTTTCCTAAGACTCAGATCACCATGTGGGAACGGCCTGAGCAAGCGCCGGGTGCCATGACCCGCCCCAGCTGTAACCTGTTTGTCTCATGCCTCCCAAAGCCCTGAGTCTGGACTGGCCACTGGGCCTGTGCTGGTGCCCCCTCTCTCCTGAAAAGCCGTGGGCAATGGAGAGCCTGAGCAGAGACCCAAGGGTCTGGGTTCTAGTCTTATCACTGCTCCTTCATGGGTGACCCTAGGAGTCCACTTGTAACATTTGCCAACTTGTGTAGGGTGCTTTTGTGTTGGATGTACAGGTATACCTTGTTTTATTGCATTTTGCTTTACTGCACTTCTCAAATGTTGCCCCTTTTAAAAAAAAAAGATTGAAGGCAAGGCCCTCCATCAGCAAAGGGATTACGATTTGCTTTATTGTGGTCTTCTACTGCAGTGGTCTGGAACTAAATTGACAAAAAATGTGCGCCTGTACCTTGTCTCGTGTTATTTTCGTAGCAGTCCTATGGGGCGGGCGCTGTCACACTGTTTCATTTAGACGAGGGACAGGGGCTCTGCGGCGGTGAGGGAGTTACCAAGTCAGTCGGCTGGTGAGGGCAGGGCTGCTGCTGCAGGTCTCGGGGCCCTGCTCCTTCCATGCTTCCACATTGCCTTCCAGGCCCCGCATCCTACTGTGCCTCAGTCTACCTACCTGTAAGAGAAATGGGTGGGTCCAGTTCTCTTTAAAGTCCCTTCCAGCTCTAACATCCTGGGCATTGAAAAGGTCGAGGGGAAGTGTCAGGGGCTCTTCTTTTATTAAATAAATTTGGAAAATTCTACAGTGGGCCAGGTCTATATGTATGTATGGATGTGTGTGTGGCTGGGTATACAGGAGTGTGGGGGTGTATTGAGGGTGTGTGGGTGTGGACATGATGTGTCTAGATGTGTGTGGTGTGTATGTGAGTGTGTGCAGGTGCACAGGTATTCTGGGTGTTGGCTGTGATGAGCATATGGATGGTTATGTGTGTACAGGTGCAGCTGAGTCTGGGTGCATGAGTGTGCAGGTGCACGGGTGTACTACCAGTTGCTGGATGTTATGAGAAAGTGAATATTTTGCATGAGAGTGAGTACGTAGATGTGTACAGAGCGAAGGTGCATTCATATTGGGTATATGTGTGAGTATATATTGCGGGAGAGAAGTATAGCAGGACAGATTGATCTCTGTCTTTCCACCTCTCCTGGGACTCCCCCCACCTCTTTCTCTCCATGCTGTGATCTTTGTGGCTCAATCCACAAAGGATTTGTGATGTTTTGGGGGCTGAACTAGACCCTGACTGATCCTCCCCCAGGGCCAGGACCCCTCCTGGCCCAGAGCAGGTGGCTGCAGCCCATGTCCAGTGGGCCAGTGCTCACAACGGGTGCTGGATTAGTGAATGAGTGATACAGTGGGCACATATGGCCCTGAGTGCTGGGTGCAGCCCAGGGCCCCTTACTCAGTGCCACTAGGATTAGACCTAATGAATCGGAAGGAGTTAACAATGCTTTGGGGCCCAGCAGAGGCCCAGGAGGCCCGCTCAGGCCCTGCGCTGTGGCCGCCTTTCACAACTGAGGTGTAATCCTCTTTGAAATCAAAGATGATACAACGTATGAATTTAAACTTGACATTTACAGCTCCGGTGAGATGACGTATTCTGGAAAGGTCTCTTCTTTAAGGGGGCTGGGGGTGGGGAGAGAGGAGGAGAGTGAAGCCATCTGCTCTCAGAGGAGATCCAAGCTGGCCCAGTCCTGGCCAACTTTCCTCCATACTTTGGGCCGGGGGAGGAGGGGGGACTTGGGGCATCTGGAAAGAAGCAAGAGGGAGAATATAATTCGTTTTCCCACCCTCACTTACCCAGTGCAGAGTTCCCCTGATCCCGGTCTCAAGAAGGCAGCTAAAGCAGACTTTTTGCCAAAGAGGTTCTTGGCCCCATTTGTTTTTTTGTTGGAATAAAAAAGAATTTAATTGTGGTAAAATATATATAATATAAAATTTGCCATTTTAGAAATCAGAGAAAGACAAATATCATGATTTTACTTATATATGGAATCTAAAAAACAAAGTAAATGAACAAACAAAATAGAAATAAACTCATAGATACAGAGAACATTTTAATGGTTGCCAGGTGGAGAAGCAGGGGGATAGGTGAAAGGGAAGGGGATTAAGAGGTACAAATTGATAGTTACAAAATAGTCATGGGGATGTGAAGTATAGCATAGGGAATGTAGTCAGTAATATTGTAATAACTACGTATGGTGTCAGATGGGTACTAGATTTATTAGGGTAATCACTTCATGAGTTATATAAATGTCTAATCACTGTATTGTACATCTGAAACTTATATAATATTGTATGCCAACTAATTGAAAAATAAAAAATTTAAACATTTGCCATTTTAACGATTTTCTAAGTATACAACTTAGTGGCATTAGTTACATTCACAATGTTGTGCAACCATCATCACTATCTATTTCCAAAACTTTTTCATCACCCCAAATAGAAAGTCTGTATTCATTAAGTAATAATTTCCCATTATTCACTCACTGTAGCCCCTGGTAACCTCTGATCTACTTTCTGTCTCTCATGAATTTGCCTATTCCGGATATTTCATATAAGTGGAATCATACAACAGTTATTCTTGTGTGTTGGTTTCTTTCACTTAGCATAATGTCTTCAAGGGTTATCCATGTTGTAGCATGTATCATAATTTCATCCGTTTAATGGCTGAATAACATTCCATTGTATATACATACCACATTTTGTTAATTCATTTATCTGTTGATTGACGCTTGAGTTGTTTCCACCTTTTTGGCTATTGTGAATAATGCTGCTATGAACATTGGCATATACGTATCCATTTGGATATGTACCCGGAATTAGAATTGCTGGTCATATGGTAATTTCATGGTTAAATTTTTGAGGACCCTCCAAACTATTTTCCACAGATGCTGCATCATTTTACATTCCTACCAGCAATGCATGAGGGTTCCAATTTCTCCACATTCTTGCCAACACTTATTTTCTGTGTGTTTGTTTTATCATAACCTTCTTAGTAAAGTGAAGTGATACCTCCATTTCCCTATGACTAATTATGTTGAGCGTCTTTCTATGTGTTTATTTGCCACTTGGGTATCTTCTTTGGTATCTGACCCCATTTTACAGATGAAGAAGCTGAGGCTCTGGACTTCCTAGTGTGGTATGGCATTTGGGCTCATTCATATTTGGCCCCAGCCTCTCCAAGCTCTCCACCCTCGTAACTCCAAAGGCCACAAGGCACTCCCTTGTTCTGCCGGGACTCTACTGAGCTCTGGGCTGGATGTAGGGGAAACAGGAAGGTATCTACTGTGTACCAGCACTGGCTGGATGCCTTCCCCCTGGCCTGAGTCCTTTTCTCTCCATGTACCTCCATGATGACTTTCTACTCATTCTTTCAACACAGGCCAGACAGCATCTCCCGTGGAATCCCAGAGAGCTCTGTCCTTGTCCCAGCATTGAGCTCCTTATAGCAGAAGGTAAGTTGCCCACTTCCCTGGAGCCCTTGGCATGGAGCCCTGGATCAGGTAGGTGATCCATACACTTTATTTTCTCCCACTGTGCCACATCTTAACAAACATTCATTTGGGAGAGGGAGATGGAATAGGAGGACATCAAACCTTTCTAACATTTATTAAGTACTTACTATATGCCAGGCCATGCTAAACCCTTTACTTATATAATTTGTCTCAACTCCACAACAACCTCGCAAGGCGGGTACTTTTATTATCTCCTTTTTACAGAAAGATTCAACTCCTCACAGGTGGGTACCAGGAGGCCTATTTCTATTCCTGTTGTCCTTGCATCTTTGATGGTCATCCTTCAGCCTTCTCAAGCCTTCCCTTCTCCAGAACTGCCCCCCAGCTCTCATACCATTTCATCTGTCATGTCCCAGAGTTGGATGGGGGTGATCAGCAGGCTAGTGACAAGAAATAACATCTGATCCTTTACCCAAGTGTAGGCCTTAGTGCTTCCTAGGCTCATCCGTAAGGATTAAGGAGCCCTCTATCTGGCATGTAAGGTGGGGGTTATTCTCTCTTTGTGATGGACGAGGATACTGAGGCTCAGAGAAATTAACCTGTCTGAGATTGTACAGATAGTGGGGCTGGATCTCTTGTCCTCAAATCCAGAGCTCTTCTCTCTAATCTGGATGTCTTTTTAGATCTAAGAGCTGATTTCATTAACCTAGAATACGTTTTAAAACACAGCCCCAGCCTTAAGTTGACTTTCCTACAGGCCTTATTTTTCTCATCTCTAAAATGGGAATAATAAAACTTAACTTCCACAGCCGCTGGAAGAGGTTACAATGAATGAAAATCATCCAGCACAATGCCTGGCTCATAGTAGGTGCTCCATAAGTACTTTCTTTTCACTCTTTGGGCACATACCCCCCTTTTCTTCGGGGTCTGCTGTGGTGGGAAATGAGAATTTCTGGGTTGGGGGTAGTCGACTGTGTTTGAAGTGACAGTGACAGATGGGTGCGGTGGCTCTCCCAGGCACCCGGCCAGCCCTGCGGTGCGTGTCCGCCAGTCCCCGGACATTTCCTCCCTCCTCCTGGCCACGATGAGGTGTCATTTGCTGCCTGTCCCTTCTCGTCATCGATTTCCAAGTCGTTAATTAACGGGGCTTGTCAGCTGGGAAGATGAATTCTGTCCTCGGCCCTCGGGGCCTTTTGTTTTGGGATTGTAAATGTTATAGATCTCCCATGATGGAAGGCCATGGGGTCAGGGGGCGCTGGGCTGCCCAGTGGGGGTGGCAGGCAGGGAGAGGAGCCCATGGGCCCCGCTGGGCCCTGCTAGCTGGCGACAGGCTCCAGTGGCCCCTCACAGAGGCCTCTCTGGCTTGGTTCTTTGGGGTTGGTGTGGGAGGGATGGGGGAGTTTTCCTGTCATCTGAAACTTCATTCTGGGAGAAACTGCCCTGTACCAAATGGTGTAGATTTGGTTGTGCCCTGGATGGGGACTGGATGGAGGGGGCTATAGACCCTACTCCATCTGATGGGGGAGACAGCATTATCCTTAGGAAATAGTCTGATGGGGGAGACACAGTGTTGTCTTTGGGAAATAACCAGTCTGATGAGGGAGTTACTGCTCGGGCCTGGGAAAGCCTTCAGTCTAATGGGGGAGACACAATTCTTATCCCGGGAGAACGCCCCAGTCAGATGGGGCAGACATGGATATAGCTCTGCCTTGGGAACTCCCCAGTCTGATGGAAAAACGTACACTCTGTACTAGGGGAATTTAGGCCTTAAAAAATATATTTGCAGGCAAAAAGCTACTCAGAGCTTGATTCAACTGGGTTTGGATCCTGTCTTTTGCTGTCCAAGGCAAACCACTCCCTGAGAGTGTAGGCCCCTGCATCCCAGGTCAGGCGTCTGAGCAGCAAACAACCTTACCAGCAGCTGAGCTAAATTCCAGGTGGGCAAAACTAATGCCTAAGAACACGAACTGATACAAAAATAAAAATGATACTTGGTCTTTGATAAGTTGAGCTGTGGGATTTGTGTGTGGGAGCAGCTTACAGACCACTAACAAATAGCCACAGAAAAGCCACAATCGTGAGGAGATCCAGCTTCCCACAGAGAAGCTGAGAATGGGCAGGGGAAGGGCATACCTTCATTTCCTGGGTGGTGGGCACTCCTCTGCTCTGAGGCTCTGCAGGACTGGCTGGAAATGGACTGGAGCTCAGGGAAGACCCTCAGGAGACCCAGTTCGAACAACAGGATTGCTTCTGTCTTGCTGTGTGACCTTAGGGGACTTTTCTCTTGTCTCAAGGTCTATTTCTTGCAGAGGGGGAGAGCAGAGATGCCCTACCCCTAACACTCAGGGTGGTGGTTGGAGCTCAGGCATCTGAGCAGACCCCTGGGGTTTGAATCTGACCCTCGTCTCTTACCTTGGCCAAGCAGTCTAACCCCTTTGAACTTTGTTTCCTTATGTGTAAATTAAGGATAATAGTAGCACATGCTTCTTAGGGTTATTATGATGGTTAAATGAGCTGTTATGGGTAAAGTGCTTAGAATAGTGTGTGGCTCAATAAATGAAGCTGCCATTATTGTTATCTGACTATGAGATTACTACAAATCGGCCAAGTGCTGCCCACGACCCAGCAGCCATATTGGCCGCTTTCAGCCCATGAGCATTTATGGGAACTCGCTCATTTCATTACCACTCCTCTTTCTGACCCCTGGGGCACTGCTATAGGGGACCCTACCAATGTCTGCCTGCTGCTGGGAGTTGGTGGAGGAGATACATCAACCAGGACCTCTCAGAAGCTCCTCAAGCTCCCAGGTTCCTACTGGAGCTGGAGGAAATGCAGCCCTGCCCAGGATGAGGGGAGGGCATAAGAAGTTCCAGACAGTGGCTTCAGCCTCTAGGAGACTTTGAGAGGGAGAAAAAAGGAGACATTTTACTGGGAGCGTGTTGGAGGGGTTTCTAAGAGCCTGTGCCCTTAGACCAAGGTGTGAGGGGGCCCTTTGCCTTGGCGATAGCCCTGGGGATGATGGGGACACATAAGCAGCAGCTTCCCACCCCCTACCATATAAGTGGGTCCAGGACAGCTGTTCAGCCTTGGCTGCCCTGCAGAACTGGAAAATAGGAGGAGCTGTGTAACATGACTTGAGGCAGGAGGGTCGTTTGGGTAGCCAGATCAGTGAGCACTATCCCAGGACGTGAGGTAGACTCCAGGGTGGGAGGAATTGAGGGGCCCCTCAGGCTCCTCACCCCCATCCAACCCAGGCCCCATTTTACAGATGGAGGAACTGACATCAGAAACGGCCACTTACCCAAGGGCATATCAAGGCTGTTGGCAGGTCAGAGACTAGAATCCAGACCTCTAGACTCGTAGTCCAGTGCTCTTTCCCCATTACCACCTGGTGGAATGACGCCGGGCCCCATTCCCTTCGGACACTCCACAGCTTCCTATCTGTGTGATCTAGGCCCTGGCTTTGAGTGAGTGAATGAGCAAATGAATGAAAAAGAAATAATGCTGTGGTTTTCTCCTCAGCTCTAGGAGGCCCTGGCTGGACTCCGCCCCCCGGCCCCGCCCTCCCCCGCCCTCCCCCCGCCCCCCGCCCCCCCCCGCCCCCCCTCGCCCCCCCACCTCCGCCACATTTCCGAGTAAGCCTCCAGTGGTCCCAGTGGACAGTTGGAAAACAAGAGGTCAGGGAGAGTTGTTGTGGAATGAGCCTCTGGGGGATCTAATG